>CAWUFW010011177.1:0-634125 GCA_963921515.1 Calotriton arnoldi
CCCTCTGGCTAAGGGTGGTAGTAGTGGTGGGCATCCTGCCCCCTGGGTGAGGGTGGTAGTAGTGGTGGGCATCCTGCCCCCTGGCTAAGGGTGGTAGTAGTGGTAGGCATCCTGCCCCCCTGGCTAAGGGTGGTAGTAGTGGTAGGCATCCAGCCCCCCTGGGTAGGGGTGGTGGTGCGCATTCAGGCCCCTGTGTGCATATGTGGCATTGGTGATGGGCATCCCGCCCCTATGGTGCTGCTGTTGCTGGTGTAAGTATATTCAGATTCCCCGTGTATGTGTGTGATGTGTCGTGTACGTGTTGTATGTGTTTTGTGGTTGGTGTCTGACTTACCTTCTGCGCCGTACGCGTCCGTGCCTGTTCCGGTAGTAGATGTAGAATATTGGTATGATCGGGACGAAGGGATTCATGGTTGGTTCGTGTCGTTCGTCCTTCTCGTTGCTTCGCGTCGTCCTCGTCGCTTCGCTTCGTCCTCGCCGCTCCGCGTCGTCCTCGTCGGTGCCGTGTTCGCCTCGTAGCCGTGGATCGTGTTGTGGCGCGATTTGGAGTTTATGTGCGCCTCTCCCGGATGCTTTGACGTGCCGTGCGTAGCGACGGGTTCGGCGCGTACGGGAAGCGCATCGTACTTGTCCGGCCGGACGGGGCTGCATTTTCCCTTCCGTGCGACTCGATTCGGCGTTTCCGGATTCGCCTCGGTCGGAGAACAGGACCTGGTTTGGGTGAGTACGGCTCGGCCGGAATTTTTGCTGTTGTGCGCATCGTACTTGCTCGTTCGGTGTGCTGTACGGATCGGTCGGGAAACTGGCTTTCGCATGGCTTTTTTCCCGACCGAATGGTATTGGGTGCGCCTCCGACCGAGATCGGAATCGGCCCCAAAATGTACTGCTCTTGAAATAAGAAATTATAGTAAAGGGAGAACAGGGCATTTCAACTCAGACATTTACTTCAGACTCCCTCGAACTTTAAGTTATACTTGCCCTCATGGGGAAGTCACATGAGCCACTATATTTCGGTAGTTCTCATTGATATATATGAAAATCGTGAAAAAGGTCCAACCAGGAAGGCTCCTACCATGCCAAACAGAGACACTTTGCCTGTTTTAAGAGGTGGGTAAAGAAGTTATTTCCTTTCAAGAAAGGGTAAGAATTGTATTTACATTGACCCTCTCCTTGTGAAGTGATTGTTGAATTGGGGAGGCACATAATTTAGTTGCATTTGCGTAAAAAGAAATGACAAAGTGGCAAAACACTAAAACCACCTATAAAAGAAGAAGCCAAGCAAGAGCACTTCATTCCCCATTCCCTGTCTGAACAGGAAGTGACATCACTGGATTTCCCATCATCCATCTGCCCAGGAAGTGCCATCACTGGTTTCCCACTAAAACCGTCTTTAAAAGAAGAAGCTAAGCAAGAAGACATAATTTCCTATTGCTCATCTGTACAGGAAGTGATATCACTGGATTTCCCATTATCAATCTTCACAGGAAGTGATATCACTGGATTTCCCATTACCCATCTGCACAGGTAGTGACATCACTGGATTTCCCATCAACCATCTGCACAGGAAGTAATATCACAGCCCCCCCACAGTACCCTGCGCTTCGCCCTCCTCCAGGATCTCTTTAATGGTGGCTGCAGCACGGACATGCACAGGAGTCGTGCCCCTGGTGTGCCGAAGGCAAACCTGTCTGCACCCGTCCGTGCCTGGATCGCGCTGAGCACCAGGCAGCCTGGTTCTCCCCTTACCCATTGCTACCCTGCTGCACTTCTGCCCATGCTCCTAACCTCAGCCACAGCTCTCTACACTGCTGCCACACCGCACCACACAACAAGGGAAGAGGATGTCACATGCACCGCAAGCAAGTTCTCATTCACTCTTCACACCCTATGCCAACCATTCACGCACCAACAGAACCCAGAACCCCACTCGCTCACACTCATACAAGCCAGCCACCTGCTCACGCTCACCCAGACCAAATACCACCCAAATAACACACCACACTTGCATGTATGCTCTTCAACCCCCGCTCGCTCACCATAAACGTCATGGAGATATGAAACCTACTGCACAATCATGCTCTGGACCTGCTCTTTCTCATGGAAAAATGACTAAACCCAATTGATATTGATATAGAAATTCCAACCGGCTACAAGATTACCTGGCAAGGAAACAGAAAAAGCTCAAAGGGGGAGTTGCCATCATAATTATAGATACCATCAGCTGAACCACCTACACGGACACTCCCCACCAGCTACATGGAACACCTTACGTTCAAGATACGCATTACAGCTAAGTTCTCCCTGGGAGTAACACTCGCATACAGACCCCCTGTCTTCCTCACCAATTTTGCCAGCAACATCACAGTCTTTGTCGCTCCACCTAAAAGACTGCAATGCCCTTCTAGAAAAACTCATCCAGCACGTTACCGAACCTACCCACCCCCTGGACACCTGTTACACCCAGTTTTCTTCTCAATCAGCAACATCACAGTTGACTAGCCAGCAACTATGAACTGGATAGACCATGCCCTCATCAGTTTCAGCATACCCATCCAGCACCACAACAGACCCACCACAACCGGAACCTCCCACCACAGCTGGAAATGCATCTCAGAAAAGGAGTGAGCTTCCGCATTTTCCGAGCACCGGTCCGAGCACACCAGCAACTTGCCGAAAGCCATCAAGAACTTCAACAGCTGGATCACCACATGTACACCCACCCTGGCTCCCCTCAAGCGCAATCCAATGGCAAGAGCCCGACCACAGGCCAGGTGGTACACAGAGGAACCCAGGCTGAAGAAAAGCCACTGCAAGCAACTGGAGCGCAAAGGGAGAAAAGTCAAGAAATCACAGATAAAGACATCTTCAAATCAGCTCTTAGATGCTATCACCAGCAGATACAGAACACCAAGTTCACAGCTCTTGCAGATCACATCGACAATAACACTAACAGTAGCAAGGAAATCTTCGCCATCGTAAAATATTTCACTGGGCCTCCTTCTGCCTCCATCAACATCACACCCTCACGAGACCTCAAGATCTTTGCAACAAGCTTTCATAATTCTCCCGTAACAAAATCACCTCCATATACAGCAACTTCGACCCTCGGCTGGACACTGTCACAGTCGCAACTCAACTTCCCATCACGGCCAATGAACGAACCCTCACGAGACCTCAAGATCTTTGCAACAAGCTTTCATAATTCTCCCGTAACAAAATCACCTCCATATACAGCAACTTCGACCCTCGACTCGACACTGTCACAGTCGCAACTCAACTTCCCACCACGGCCAATGAATGAACCCTGACCTCATGGCCTGCTGTCACTACCATCAAAATCGCTGCTACCATGAAGACCATCCACTCGGGTTCTCCATCTCACCCTTATGCCCACCACGCCTTTTCCAAAGAACTCCTACTGATCAGCGAAACACTAATACCCATCCTCAATGCCTCCATTGACTCAGCCACATTTCCGGACACCTGGAAACATGCCACCCTCATGCCCCTGCTCAAGAAAGCATACGCTGACCCCTGCACGCTTTCCAACTGCAGACTCATCTCCCTCCTACCATACCCAGCAATGGTCTTAGAGAAACTAATCAACCAAAGCCTCACTAACCACCTCAGCAACCACCAGCTCCGTGACACCACGCAGTTTGGATTCTGTCTCAACCAAAGCACAGAAACAGCGCTCATCACCGCCACATACGATATTGGCATGATCCTTGACAGAGGAGACACAGCAGCCCTCATTCTCCTGGATATCTCTGCAGCATTTGACAAAGTCTCACATGCCATCCTCACACGGCGCCTGCATCAGATTTGCATCCAAGGGCCCGCTTTCAGCTGGATATGCTCCTTCTTAATGGGTACAACACAAGCTGTCATCCTGGCACATCACTCCTTGGAAGGCTGCAAACTCATCTTCAAGTGCCTCACGATTCATCGCTCAGCCCCACCCTCTTCAACACATAAATGATTCCTCTTACCAGCATCATCCACGCACACAACATCATATTCTATCTGATGACACACAACTATACTCTCCCTCTCGGACAAGAACCCAAACACAAGAAACAAGTTCACCTCCTGCATGACCAAAGTTGAGTTTGGATGGGTGGCACTTTGCATGGAGAAGTACAAAATGGAAAGGGTGAGAGAAAAAAATCATGTAATAAAGCATACTGTACGGTAAATTGCAGACAAACATATATTTATCTTTATAGTTTGAGTTGAACCTATATTATCATTCTACAATCAAGTGGAAATAGTTCTCAAAAATGTTGTTATACTGAAGAAGGCACTTAACAATTGCAGAGCGAGGTCGAAGCACAGAGACGAGAAAGACAATTTTGTCATCATGTATAGATTTTAATAATGGTACAAGGGGATGATTGGCATCTTAAAAGAATCTAACCAATCTAACTGCTTCTTGTTGAAGGATTAGTGTGTATGTCAATGAGTATTGCTTTAAGTGATTATATCCTGGCCTCCCTGATCACCATCTGAGCAAGTGCAGACTGCAAAAAACAAACAATGGCCTCTAAGCCTCTGAGCCTGGGAACAGCTTTGTAGGTCTCATTTACATTTCTCTTTTTATTTACTCTTTCCCCATATTTGATTTTTTCAGGATGTTGTGTGTATTTCTTTTATGCAATATATTACTTATGTTTAAAGTGTGCTATGAAAAGAGCTGCCTCTAAATATCTGTGTAAGTTCAGGTTATGTGTGTCTTTAACTGCCCACGATTGAGAGCTGTGGGGTTCAGGCCAAACGCAGAGCAAACTTCTCACAGTGACCATCAGTGGATAATAAAGGGGTTCAGAACACTTCTTCATCTAATCCTTGTCCTCTCCTCAATGGTCAGGTGTGCCAATTGTAAATGCGATACTATGCAAAAGTGTAAGAAGAGGTGCAGAACAGTCCTATGTTTTTATGTGCAGAGATTCCACTGTCGTAAAGATACAACTAGTAAAATATCTTTATGAACAGCAAACAATCGTAAACTTACACAAAAGTGTAAGTTCCCCTTTCTGAATCAGGCCCTAAGTTACTACAAAACTGCAGTTTGCGAATTACAAAAAAGAGTAAAGATACTCAAAAGTGTAAGCTTACTTAAATGTGTAAATCACCTTGTGAATCAGGCCCTCCGAGTGTAAGTTACTGCTAAATACTAAACAATAGTAAGTCCAGCACTACATATGGCCCACCCCTGATACTGCAACACCCTCCCATAGAAAATAATGGAGGTAGGGACTTAAAATAAAATCCCACAGTATATAATATTACATTAAATTAAATTATTTAATATAGATACAAATATGAATAAATATAAATTAATTAACGTGAAAATATATACAAAAGATTACATATTTATTATTTAATAATAATGTAGTTTAATAACCTATTTTAAAGTTTAAAGTTGAAAAATAATTTAGCATGATTTTATTAAAAAATAATTAAATTATGTTTAAATAACTTCATACATCACTTTTAGTGATTATTAATGCACATTGTAAAAATATTATTTTTGTTTAGCTGGGAAATTATTTTTAAATTTAAAATTGAGAAAAATAATTTTAATTTAATTTAATATATTTAAATCAATTACAGTTTTTATTCAAACTTAGTTCAATAGTGCTGTAGCATTTTTTTATTTTGTTCTACATTTAAAGCAAATATATAAAACGAATTAAGGTTACTATTTCACATAAAATATTTTAAATAATTATTTTTGAGTTTAATTCATGTTATTACTTTTCCCTGAACTCTTCCATAGGGAGAATGGCGGTATAGGGAAAAATATATTATTTAACTCAATATTAATGTCAATTCATTTTATATATTTATTTTAAATTTAGAACAAAATATATAAAACAGTACAGAAATATTAAGTTTATTTTGAATTAAAACTTGAATTAATGGAAGTATATTAAATACAATTTTAAATATTTTTGGGAAGTTTAAATTAAAAAATGAATTCCTACCTAAAGAAAAAAATATTTTTTAATGTGCATTAATACTTATTAAAAGTGACTCAAAGAATAATGAAAAATAATGTTGTTATTTTTAATATTTATTGCTGTATTATTTTTAAAATCCAAAATAGGTTATTAAAAGATTGTATAATTAAATAATAAATACGTACTATTTTAATATTTTTTTAACATTAATTTATGTTAATTTATATTTTAACTATTTTAAATAATTTAATTCAATTTAACATTTTTTTCTATTTCAAATCCCTACCTCCATTATTTTATATGGGAGGGTGTTGCAGTACCAGTTGTAGGCGATGTGTAGTGCTGGACTATACTGTTTTTTTCTTAGTAACTTACACTCTGAGTTCTTAAATACTGAAAAGTAGATAACTTACTCAGGAGTGTAAACTTTCTCGGAGTGTAAGTTATCTTTGTGAAACAGAGCCACAGTGTCTGCAAAACTAAAAATTGCTTCTTTCATCATTATTTTGATGCTTTATTTTTCCCCAGTTGTGTATACATGCTGATATGTAACTAGTGCCTAATTTTCTCTGGACAAGCCCCTTCTCTCTCCTCCTTCTTCCCATCCCGCCCCCCCAGCTCTGTGCCATTTGCCTGTTTATACTACGTAGTGAGCTTCCCACTAACATCTAGTGGTGCCATGTAGTACTGTGATCTGTTTCATATATGCTATCCACTTCAGAGAGCATGTCAAATTCCAAGAACATTACCAACTACTGAGTTCATATTAGATAGCTTGTTGCGTTTCGGTTTGACTTGTAAAAATGTTTTCGCTTCTGGCTGATATCTTGCTCAGTGTAGACAGCAAAGCTAATTTTCGCTTGTCTCAGACCTTTCACATATCGCGTATAGCAAAGCTAGCCTTGATTAGTTACAGACAGCAAAGCTATGCCATGCTCTGCTGAGATATTCCTGCATAGGTGCATACCTATCTGATTATCGATATGTAAACCTGCCAGTTCTGTCAGTCTGGAAGAACCAGGAAATGAGGAACAGGTGCCCTTGTTGAAGAAGAACTTCAGCGATGACTCTGGTGGACAAAGATAACCTCAGAGACAACTCTAATGAGACAGGTTAAAACAAACGGGTACAAGAGGACGCAGAGACATAGGGACAAGAGGTATAGACACAGTGCAAAGTAGAAACACATATGCTGCACCTACAAGTTGGATGGCAAAGAAGAACCCAGAGTGGCATGTTCCCATTATCACCAACATTGGGAACAATACATCACAGAGCAAGATCCACAAGCATTGCTCTAGAAAGGCTCTGACACACTACCACCTAAGTCTTTTGAAAGAGCGCAAGACCCACTGCCCCCAAGTGACAACACTTCTACTGCTGGTAATCCTTAGGCAAAGGGCACCAAACGCCAAATCCTCATGCTAACAATTATGCATGGTCAATCCGCTACACACTCAATAGTCACAGGGGTTGGGCTGGAAGGTACCCCCTTTACAGACACCTTTGTGAGGATAACCCACAATCTTGAAAACACCTGTGAGAGCAAAATCTCCCAGGGGATAACATTCAGTAGATGAATCACAACGGCAAACTGATGTTTGCATAACGGACAAAGAGGCCAAAGGTATTTGTGAATGTTGCACAATAAAATACTCAGTTCCATAACATACCATAACATAACATTACGTAACATAAGCGCCTTGCATGCTGTGTAATACGCGGTACCTACATGCATTCTTACTTGAAACAAACAGCATGAGATTTCCATGTACATTAGTTGTATAGGGCCTGATTTAAAGTTTGGTGGACAAGGGACCTCTGTCACAAATGTAACAGAGTTCCCCTGTCCAGCAAACCTTCGGTCCACCCACCCTATTTAGAGGTGGGTGGTGCCTCAAATGGCTCTGTTGATGGAAAGCTTATTCTGATGGCATGATGGAATGCTGGCTATTAGAATAAGGGCACCACACCACCCCCTATTCAGGACTGATGGTTTGATGTTCTTTTTTCTGTCCAAACTAATGTAGACATGCAGTATGTGGAGAGTGACCATCCTAGCTTATTAGGATGCTACATTCTCCCTTTCTCAAATGAATTAAATTGTGGCATAATCACAACAATACCCGCTCTACTAGACCATTTAGTTCTTAACTAATATTACTGGAAGGAATGTACACCTATTCTAAATTCAATACCATTCACAACATCCACATTTGTAGACAATCTGTACATTACCATAATCAAAACACATTTCCTTTGAATACTTTCTATGGGTTTGCTATTTCCATTGTAGTTGTGATTTTTCTCTATTGATTTGTCCTAGCCTGGCATATAATAAAAATCTGTAGCGTGTTAATCCATATGTCTCAGTCTGTGTGCTAATATGGGAGTAGGCTCAGCAGTACACATATCTAACCCGTCAAGTCTCTGGCAGACCGATTTTAGCAAATTGAGCCCTTCTTCTGTTTAGTTCTGTGCTTAAATATTTCCTCTTTTTCAGAAATCCTTCAAAACATGCTTCAAGTTATCAGATTCCTGCACAGTATGTTGTGTCTTCTTTTAGCAGCGACCCTTCTGATCATTGCTGCACCTCTTCTGTTTTCTTAGGTTATAGTGATGTCTTCGAGGGTGAGGTGTTAGCCACCCACCTGATCATTTCAAGCACTGCTTTGCTTCCTACAGCTTAGCGTGTATTGCCGGGCTCACTACTATATCGCTTTAAAAAGAGGGTAACATATATTCCATACATCTTTTAAGAATGTCACCATCTAAATCTGTAGCTTTGTAGAATGTATACAGTTCATGTTTTCTGTTGAAATAAGTCTCCTCTGGAGAAAGCTCAGCGGTTACCTCTAGTTTCTGAGTAGGGAGGGCGGGGAATGGTATTATCTAGCTCAGCAGTTCTTCAACTTTTGAATTCTGCGGACCCCCACTGAATCAGTGCTGGAAGGCATGAGCTTCGGCCTAAGCAATTTCTACTAATTTGAAGCTCAAAACCATAGTGAAAAACACACAAGCAAGTATACATCAAAGAAATACAAAATATACAAAGATCGAAAGTTTAATTTTAATGGGAAGGTTGTAGCTTTTCAAAATGTGGTTTTATTTTTTTTAAAAAACATAACGATGTTCTATACTCTGGCATATCACTCTTTGTTCTAATGCATGCTCTCTATTTGTCAGCGCATACCATTGCATCAGTTGAGGCTAGCAGTCGCACATACTAGATTCTGTTTGCTGTACTTGTGCTGCTCCAACAAATCAACTTACGGATACCAACTTCCCTTTTAGCCTCCAATTTCAAATTCCGTCACATTTATAGAAAGTCCGAAATCTTTGTCTTTTTTAATTTTTTCTCTATATATACTTTATTTCTCTGATAATATTATTTCATTTTTCTAAACAGGCACAGCTCCCTTGAGTAGCCAGTGTGGAACCAAGTTAAGAACTGCTGATCTAGCTGAATGTTGCATGGTCTTACAACTGTCTTTCATCCCCTAAACTTTCAAAACTAAACTAGCTTGAAAAATTCATTGAATGTAATGGATAAATAATCAACCCTAGAGCCTGTCTTAAACATCTTAGAAGTGCCATGGTTTTGTAGGGGTGTTGTCTTCATTGTGTAAGCACTTTGTACCAAGAGTACTGCTACAGGCACCCTTGGCTGTTTGGCACCACGAAGTGTCACAGTCTTTGTAGTGATAGCTTAGCTTTCTGATCCATATTACAAAAAATGTTCTTGGCAAACACATAATCATCATCTCCTTTAATAGTCACATTGTTGTTTACGTAAGGTATGATGACCTATATCAAATCCATCAGCTTCTGCTTAATCAGTCTTATTGCTTTCATAAGTTCAGTGATCTCTATCACGTGCCGTGCTATTGGGAAACAGTACCTGAGTTCCTTCATTGTTTCAATGCAAACATATGAGCCTTGAGTGCCAAGTCTTGACCTTGGTTCCAACTAGTTCTCAACCATGCTTTGTTCTTCCTGTTCTTAACCACACTACACTTGAGTATTTTGTTTTCATAGTGTGAGAAACATTAATCTCTTCCTTAATGCTTGATTCTGGTACAACACCTAATATTAGCGTCTGTTTTAATATCTAGCTATGTAAGGGATACATACTTACTCGTTGTACGCTGCGCACTCTCTACCAACAGCTAACATTGTGGAAATCAACAGAATGAGTTCTTCACACTGCATTAATAATTAACCACAGGTACTGACAATATTGTTGGCATCAGTTCTTTGTTTTTTGTGTGTTCTTGGCCACATGACCACCTGGGCACACCTATATTAGTATAAGACGAAACACATTACTCTCTTACATCAGACTCAGGTCTGTCAGTCCTTGTCAGTAGCATATGATCAAATGTTTAGGTAACAATGTCACGTGTTGTGCCACATGTGGAACAAAGCACCACACGGCATAACAAACCCCTGGAATTGGAACCCCATGCTGTCTGGCACATGGTGTTGATGCTTCGTTCAAGCTAAATCAAGTCTGTATCACATCTTTCTTTTGGAAATGAGACTCCCTTTTCATTGTCTGTCATAAGCATCGGCTCCAGAAGTTGGAAGTCCCCTGCACTGACTTTTAGTCCCAAAATCACTATTTCAGGGCCCGCTCATTATCCGGGCTTCTTTAGTACCCCAAGTGCAAATGATCAGCAGCATCCTGTTCAAACATGACCGCATGGAGAAGTCTCTAGAAAGTTCTGGATCTATGTGTGGCTTTATCAACAGGGCATGAAAAACAGTCCATGAAAAGTACAATGGATGGCTATTCCCTCAACATTAAATTGTGGTCAATCATCTTTCGTTTAGCGGTTAATCCATTTCTTGGGCAGTTTGGGTCAATTCTTACCTCCATTCTTTCCATTGCACCTACGTAGCATCGTTTAGTTAAAGTGTGGCTGGAAAGTCTCAGGTCTTTGGAGACTGGTGTTTAGATGTGGGTGTGGCAGACAGCCTTTCCTTCAAATCCCAGATACGGTAAAGTACCGTCCACGTGAACAGTACAGTTAGTTGTGCAAAACAGTGTCACTAATGACTGCAATGACACTTGCCTCTTCCAGCCAGTCTAAATCGGTCATCTAATTTGGCATAGTCTACTGTCGCCTGCTGGTGAGACTGGTGCGCATGACTCATGAAGCAAGTTCAGAAGGTTGATGTACCACATAACAGAACTGCCAGGATTACGGTTTAACCATGCTGAAGGTTTTTATCCTTCAGTATGTATAATGGATTGCAGTAATTACGTTCTAACAACAACAAAAATTGCTAGAGATTGAGCAAATGTCAAAGAAGAAAAAATGTAAAGCATCTGTATTTGCTAGCATCAACCTGAAATTCAGACAGATTATAAAAATATGAAATGTATTGGAATATTGTGAAATGTCAGGGTGGGGTTGGCTAAATGCATTTCTTCAAAAAGAGTAAATTGACTATAAAGAAGTTCGCTGACAAGACTTGTGGCAGTTGTCTCTTTCTGCTGCAATGTAGCACTGTGGTTGATACATTTCTCAGACAGTGCGGGCCTTTTACCGTACACTGCGTTGTTTACTTCAACAGAATGCAGCGTGAGAGAGGCACAGACTTTTTGGCCTCAGTCCTGTCCTAAACTGCCTTAGGGGTGTTTAGGGCAAAGCTGTGGGACACACATGAACAGTTATAACTGCAAAACTTAGATATTGTGCAGTAACTTCGTTTTATGCATTGCGGCGGCTTGTCCTAGTTGTGTAAAGCAGTGCAGTTGAGAACAAATTGACACATACTGCTTCCGGTCTGCCTAAGCCTCTGCTGGCAGGCCCTACTGTTACCCTGCTGGTAAGACTGAGGGAAGCCCAAAAGGTAAGGTGCACCACCGCGTATGGGATTAGGGCATTAACTGTGCTAGAGGGTTTCATCATACAGTGTTTATACTGTACTGTAGTAATTACCTTTTATGGACTGATGCAAGCTAATTTGATGGAGATTCTATATACATAAAAGGACAAACAAATGTAAAATATCAATATTTAGTAAAAATGCACCAGAATATTGATGACTTGTAATTCTAAAATGTGAACAAATTAATATCAAGATGTGAAATTGATGGGTGAGACTGGCATATTATATTACTCCAGAGAAAGGTGAGTTTTAAAAAGTTTCTATGTAGGTTTTGACAAGGATTTTTTAGATGTTCACTGTGATATCCACTAGGCCTTATTTCCTAATTTTGTGTAAATGATAGTATTTCACTCTTACTTAAAGCCCCCACCCCATCCCATTATGAGCTATCCATAAAATTCTGACCCATGGAAAAACTTCCCAGATATTTAAAGGTTAGCTCTCTGTAATTATATGTTGGAAATTGCTTCTATAGGAAGCATTTATTGTGAACAGCTGAATCAAATCCCATTATTCACTGCAGGGATGTAACCAGAGTGGTTAACCACTGTTGTGACATCACTCAGGGGAAGTACTTGGTTACCCTTTGTTCTGCCTCCTTTTTTGTCTCTATTCTAGATGTCTGGTTGCCAATGCAAACCCATTGGCTTTGCCATTATTTTTGCTGATGTTGTTGGGCATCAGCAATAAGCAATTCTTTTTAACAATGCTGTGCAGCAAAAAAGGGAAAAAGCATAAAAAAGCATGATGATGTGAAAGAAGAAAGCAGCATATGAAGAAGAGAGCATGAAAACACAGGCACTCCCATAGAGTGCTGAAACAAAAAGAAAAAAGTATGCGAGCAAACGAAGGATACAAATCATCCAATGTAAAGGATGGTGAAGAACCAATGCAGAGAGGCGGAACAAACACAGGAAGAGGAAGGGGAGCCATTGATTACGAAGCGAGCAAATGAGATTAAGCAGAAAGTCAACCAATGGTTAGTAATGACAGACCCAAAGTCCACTGTAAGTATTGGAACTTTGTCTACAATAGGGCTTTGACAACAACCAGGTAGACGCTGTCTGGCGGCAAGACCTAAAAAGAAAGATTTCAAAGTGCATAAAAGCGACTCCACTCAAAGTTAAATCAAAATTAGTTTTCTACTCTCTTTTCATACGTTGAATATTTCTTCCTTAATTCTACTCTCAATATCATGGAGTCTTTTCTGCAACATTCCTATGTCTCATTCCGTGGCTGTTAAATTACTCTCTTGACCACAAAGGGTCTGTTATCCATGTTCACCCTCCATTTCGCCAAAATGTTTTTGTGCTGAAAATATTCTACTAGAGAGGCAGCATGCAGTCAGCATGCAGGCATACCATGTACAGATTTTTTTTTTTAATGTTGCTCAAGGTTCCCTGATCATCATGTTAATTTTGATTTGCATTTTTACTGTCGGTAATTAGAAAAGGGAGGCGGAGCTGGGCGAACCTAATTAAGTTGTTTGTCTGTGTGAGCTAAAGTACCACCTCCTTCCATTATGGGAGCAATTAGCCCCGCAATTATCCAGAGGAGTATCAATATTAATCAACAGGGGAGAGAGAGAGGGGGCAGTCAAGTTCAAACTGCAATCACTTCAGATACTCTGCTTCCTGTTAGAACGTACGGTGCCCTATCCGGTTCAAACCACGCAATGGAGTTCAGTGGAGTTATGTAATACAACCTTACATATTTCTCCCTAGGTATATTCCCGATCTTCATTACAAAGCATCTTTTCACTGTCACTCATAGCTTACATACATTTAGCATTCCTTAGTATCAGGTAAAACAATTAGAAAATTATTTGTATACTAAATTCATAGCACGAACAGACCACGAGGGGGAGATAGGAGGGCCATTTATATCAGAGACCCCCGCTCTTATGTAACTGTGCCAAAAGTGCAACCAATGTTCTAAAACATCACAGTACTCCCTGATATTTTTTAAAAGGTAGGTGGCACTTTTGAGCTAGAAGGGTTTTTTTTAATGCACCATTTTCCGTCATAAGGGCAGTAATTGAAAATCTAGGGGCCACATGTACCAAAGTTTGAACTAGCGAGTTCCTAATTGTGAATTGCTGTGAATCGCAATTTGGAAATCGCTATTTCAAATGTATGAAATTCTTTTGAGTTTTATTTGCGATTCCCAGTGGGTTGTAAATAAACCTATCTCATGAATATTAATGAGTTAGTTCTCGGTTTGCAACCCATTGGGGATCACTAAAATCACAGGGATGGTGGCCTGTTCGGGTCAGCAGACTACCATGTCTGCAATTGCTTTTAAATCAAGCAACTTCTTTTGTTGAAATGCAGCCCATTTTCCTTAAACAAAAACAGGATGCGTTTCAAAAACAAAAATGAAAAGTTTTCTTTTCATTTTTTAAGAATAGGCAGTGGTCTGTGGGACCACTGCCTGCTCTTAAAAAATGCTTTTACAAACATTCACAAAAGGGAAGAGGTCCATTGGGGACCCTTTCCCATTTGCGAATGGGTTACCACCTAATTGAATTTCGTGGTAAAATGAGACTGTTTTGCAACCCCATTTTGGTCGCAAAACATTCATACATACCACTGCGATTCGGTATTAGGAAGGGATGCCCTCAACACGCCCCTTTCTAATACCATATTCCAAACCTAAATTGCGATTCGATAACAGATTACTGAATCTCTATTTGGGTTTGGTACATGTCCAAAAGCCTTTTTACGTTGGCAAACGGGCCGATTTTGTGAATCAGCCCATTTGCATACTCAAAAAGGCTTTTTACATGTGGCCCTAGGTCCTCTATCAAATGGACACACATACATTTAACGAGCTTCGTGGTAACCCCCATGGGCTGTCTTCCTCCTCACCTCATAAAATGAAAAAAAAAGCTGTATACATTTGGTGTGAATTATTAGACATCTAATTTTGTTAATCAGTCTGCTCCACTTGATTAGGGTCGTGGACATTGGAGTGAAAGGTTTTCACCTTCATTCTAAGCTTTATATACAAAATGCATTCAACGTAGAGTACCCATGTTGGCCGCATTCACGTGCTATTTTTTTTTGGCTCAAAAATGATAGAGGGCTGCATGGTGTACTGTCACGGAGCTCACATTATTGCAAGGGAATGAGTGAAATTCATCTTTGCATTGTGTGAGAAGATTTTCAGAAATGGAAACCCTGCGGAAATAAACATTTTGAGTAGTACTTCAAATAAAAATGTAGAAACATATTATAAGGATGTGCAGTTACGGAATATATGTGTCCTCTAGAAGTGAACACAAGTTTTGGATTTATAGGAAATCCATTTGCCACATTGTACTCTCGAATTCTTTGCCTTTACCTTGACCATCGCCCTTTTCGACCATTACTGAAGACCTGGTATAATTATTTTTTCTCCCCATTATAACACGTTTTGTGAAATGCTAATGCAACATGAGTCTACTGTACACTATTCTCATGCTCAAAAATATTGTCTAATAAAGAGGTGTCCAGAAACGTCCAGGAAGTCCAAATTAGATATTTAGGTTACCACCATAAAAAAGATGGTTTATAATAGACCGAGTTCACAAAGGCATTTGCACATGTATGTCTGACTTAAACCTGTAAATGTCTTCATTTATGGCTTCAAGGTATTCATGTAAGGTAACATTCTGCTTTTACTTTTTCTGCTTTTACTTCTTCCTGAAATTCATGAGGAAATTCCTCTCGGTGGGTGGGAACAGGCCTTACCAGGCCTTACAAGGGCATAATTCCTTGGAAACTTTTGGAACACCAACAAACTCGAGCTTTTGTGGGTATTTTCATACTCCTTCTCCGACCCCTTCCCATCCTAGAAATGATCACATATTTATTCTGTAAATTATGCTATGTTATGTAAATAAACTTCAACTTCAATGGGTATTGGCAAAAGGTAGATGTCAAACCATTTTACTGACAATTACCTCTCCTTCTAGGTTTTCAATCCTACTGTTTGCTCAACACCTGCGCATCTAAAACAGCTCTCACAGGCACCAGTCATCTGTCGTCGAGGACTTGAAAGGCTACGCTTGCTCGCGTATTACAATCCTCATTTGCACCTATCAAGGTTGTCTTCCATTCCATGGTCTGGCATCTGCCATCCACCAGGGAATTTCATCTCATCCGTCCCAGTCTCAAAAAACTACCCTGGCTTCCCATGCACGGCAGGGATCAAATTCAAGATCTTGTGTCTGGTTTATAAAATCATTCCCCTAAACTAATTCCCTTATCTGACAAACCTACTGAACATTTCAGATGGTCAAAGAGGTGGCAGGAACAAGAAGGATTGGCAAAGCCAATTGGTCTTGCCTATGTGAGATTTATTGGCTTTGCTTATGTTTTTTGGCTATGCTGCAAATGGCTGAAAGTAATGTAAAAGCTGTATGACACAGTTGGCGTTGTCCGCATTAAAGCGCTTTTTTATTTACAGTTATGCTGCACTGCAGCTAGCACTGCTGTATAATATGGCTAAAAAACACTGACAAAGCCAATAGATCTCACATATGCAAGGCCTATTGAGTTTGTCAATGCTTGGTATGGAATACCATATAGTAAGTTATAAGTATTTATATAGTGTTTACAATGGCTGAAGTGCTAATGTTATAGAATGGAGAATGCCCTTGCCAATGTGTTAGTGTGTCCAGATTCAGAAGCATTTTAGGACCACACAAAAACTGCGAAATTGTGCCATATAAATGAGCTGAATGTAACATAAGTTGTAGGTAGATAGAAAAGTCCAATAGGTTACAACTTTTATTACAGTGATGCTTTAGGCTAGGTGTTACTTTGGGCGCAATGGTTACAAAAGAACCGAAAAAACACTCCTGACTGCCTGTTTAGTAGTAAAATATAGCAATAATCGGTGCTCAGTGGGTTTCCTAGAACTTTTGGCTCCTGTGCCACTGCACCTGCTGCACCATTCAAATCATGACTCTATAGCCTAGAAGGCAACTGCAATTGTGACTGCTTGATTAGTAATAACATATAGCAATAATAGATGTTCAGTGGGTTTCCTAGAGCTTTTGGCCCCTGTGAAACTGCACCTATTGCACCATTCCAATCATGGCCCTAGTGTCAGCAAGGTAACTGCACTTGTGACTGCTTGTTTAGCAGTAAAGTATAGCAATAATCGGTGTTCAGTGGATCTCTTAGACCTTTTGGCCCCAGTTCCACTGCACCTGCTGCACCATTCAACTCATGGCCCTAGTGCCTGCAAGGTAACTGCAGTTGTGACTGCTTGATTAGTAAAATATAGCAATAATCAGTGTTCCTTGGAATAATTAAACATTTTGACTCCTGTGCCCCTGCACCTGCTGCAACATTCAAATGATGACCCTAGTGCTTGCAAGGTAACTGTACTTGTGACTCCTTGGTTAGTAGTAAAATATCGCAATATTCAGTGCTCAGTGTGTTTCCTAAACCTTTTGGCCCCTGTGCCACTGCACCTGCTGCACCTTTGAAATCATGACCGTAGTGCCTGCAAGGACAAATGAGGAATTCGTTTATATCTAGTTATATATATGTTCCGAAAAAAGGCACAGTTTCACATGGAATACATAATTTTTGTGTAGCTAAATATAAACACAAAAGCTTTAATAAAAGTGCCTTTAAACTTATCTAACTCTCCAAAACAAGTTGTAACAGATGCCATAAATAAAGCATATGCTTTACATATCAAAGTGGAAACCAAGCATTGTTAAATTGTGTTACAATGTGGCTGTCTCTTTCCTGTGAAAAGAGCTTATCATGTGCTTGACAGAGAAATGGCCATAAACAGTGCAAATAGTCCAAGATCACCACATGTTAGGTGGATGCTGAGACTTAAATGCGGTTTTGTACTTTGTTTCTAAAAAGGCAGTTTCACAAATTAAATGGACTCACCAAAGAAGAGGAATTTTGCTAAAAACGTGCAAATGTTTTGCGCAGCTGAAGAACGAGATACCTTTGAAATGGCTATGTCTAAAATAAAATATAAAAAAAAGGGCACAAGCATGCTCCATGGAGAAAGTACGCTGCTTTCCTCTTTCCTATAAATGCTCTCACTTTGAAGTCAGCTGAAAGCAAAATAAACACCAGGCTCCCACAAAAACACAGCTTGATATTTGATCTCGGTGTTTAAATGCCCAGAAAATCTAATGAGATAAGAACAAGATTTAAAGGCCTATTTATTACAGAAAACGAGTTCATGGAAGAATACTGTTAACACGGCTTTAGCATGGGGGTACGACTTCAAGCTGCATAGCTTAAAGCAAATAAAGCCAGCAAATTGAAAGGCAGAAAACGTTAGTATTACAATTCCCTATTATACCATCACATTAACCGTTGGCTTTTTCAGTGAATTTTTATGTTTTTTTTTAACCTAAAGTAAGCTGTTCATTGACGTATTCAGCGTGGTGTTGGGCGCAGGGCTCAACCCTGCCATGCGCTAGCCTGCAGCCTACTCCCCACGAGTGCCTGAGGCACATGGCCAAAGGCGTGCGATTGGCCACAGGGCAGGGCCTGCACGCCTGGCAAAGCAAAGCTGTGTTCCCTGTCTGGGAGAGTGTGGGCAAGGAATTAAACCTGTGGGGTAGGGAACAGTAGTGTCTCGGGGGATGTCGTCCCTGGGACACAGCTGCCATCAGGCCCCAGGGGATGTGGTCCCTGGGGTCAAAGGATGGCTCAGAGAGGGGGGCCCATGTCCTCCGCTCCAATTAAAAAAAATAATCAGTCTCGGGGATGGGATCCTTTGGGCCATATTATGACTTGGAAAAGGGGTTCACTCCCCATAAAATACATATTGGCCCCAGGGGTTGGGGTCCCGGGGCCTTTCAGAGGTTCTGGGAGAACTCCCTCCAGGCCCGGGGGGCTAATTTTTTTAAATGAGCAGAGATGGGACTTTTCTTTTAAATGGGACCACAGATCTGCGGTCCTGTTAAAAAATTGCCATGCAGTGCTAATTACCTTCCATATTACATTACTCATGACATGTTCTGGGATATCACTGACAACATCACTGAAACATCTGAAATGACATAATTGATGACAACACTGTGCATGGCGGAGGGCACGGGTTATAGTTACTTTAGGGCACGTGTTATAATTACTTCAGCTAACTATAACTGATGAATTTTAGAGGTTTTGTTAGATCAAAACAGTATGTTTTAACTGACATTTGCACCTAACTATAATGCCCCTTTAACCTTTGTTTTTTTCAGTGAATTTCTAAGGTTTGTTCAATGGAAAGTAAGATATTATTACCATACCTAACAATAACATCACTTTAACCCTTGTTTAAAAAATGTAATCATCATCATGACAGCTCCAAAATGACTCTTCAGAACTTTGCCAGGGCTACTGGGAATATACAGCATGAAGGAACAAATTATGCATATAAATTGCACATAAAAAAAAACAAATTATCTCCCTGAGCCACAACTCTATGTACCGGGTGGCTGCTCTTCATCTCTGCAGTTGTATCCCACCCTGCATTGTCAGATCTATAATCATATTATATAGTCTTGCACCTGCAGTATGCAGCAGAGTGAGTAGGCATAGAACTCACAGTTGAGAAATAATTATTGGAAGGCACACACCAACAGGAGAAGTTGAAGCATTTTTAAGTTGGGGAGCCGTCTGGTTTGCTAAAGACATTGTGGGCACATTCAGAAAGTTGACCTAGGAAAGTATTCCCCTCATTGCTTGTGAAGGAGCCAGGTTCCATGTTCTAGATCTGCTCTGGAACCTCAGGTCGATGGTACTTTTTGTCAGCATGAAAGCGTGGAGGGGAGAGAAATAGATAGCCAATCAAACATTTCCGTTCCATTTTACCATGACTCCTAAGAACCACAGACTGCCAGTTAAGTATAGTTAGGTTATTACAAAGCCAAAAACAGCTGGACGTACAAGCACATCAAAGTGAGGGTGTAGAAATACATTGGAACTAATACAAAGCCAAATCTACGGATAAAGTTAAGGCAGTGCAACATGCACAGGATGATCCGTTTGAGAATCAGGATACAGAAAATAACAGAGCAGACATCGAGATTCCCTTCATTGGAAGTAAGTGGGTATAAAGCATTAATCTGTCCCTACACTATCACTAGCGTGACATCCCTACATAGCATTTCCCAAGGCAAGATTCATTAAGGTGTCAGCGCGTGAAGCCTTCCTAAGAAGTCTCTTCACATCAGATGGGTCAAGTAGCATGATGCTACAGAGCTCGTTCTAAGATGCTCTCTTTCTCAAGGCAAGGCAGAAGTCCCCGGACACTTTACCTAACTTGAATACATCAATACCACAGCTGGTATCCCAAGATGCATTGCAGCATCACACCACCCAGTCAAGCCACCTCCTCGTAGGTGATTTTCCATTAGGCGGCGAAGCTCCCAGGCCTTGGCAAGATGACCTTGATTCCCAGGCTTGCTCCGATGAGAAAGTACAACAGTTCCCCATTATCGGTATCAACGTTCAATATATCCTCTTCTCCCTAAGCCTAACTCCTAAAACAAAGACTAGCTAACAAAGATGAATTCTCCACCTGCAACAGAAATGTGAGAAAGGACAAATCCAACATGCACATGAAATTCGACTATTAAATCGAATGCACAAGCTCCCAGGGAAAATGCATTTCAGGCCTACAGAAATCGGCCAACATAAGAGACGAGCACACAGGCCTCACGAAATAACATATAAAATGAACACTTTTACTGAGCATTTCTAAATTAACACGTTACATAAGCACATCAAATACGTGAACAATTGTCAGTAGCAAGTTCGAATTCTACACGTTAATGTTTTCAACTAAACACATCTAGTTTGAACGTTAATTTCTTCAAGTTACATTGAAAATATCCCTAACATGTCACATTTCACGTTATTACAGTTCACGTTCTACTGTCCCAGGTAACTACGACAAAGGATTATATGCGGGTGCGGACTATTCATGATTATGATGCAACCCTACAAATGAAAAATGAAATTTGCGCTACATCAGTCCCCCCCTCTGTTGACAAGTGTCATCACACCCACATTACAACTCCCTGTAGAACGAACTGACCTAAACAGACTTTGTAGCCAGTCTCCCTCAGGGAATTTTCAGCTCATCTAGACTGATGCCACTTGTAAGCCTTCACTGTCCCCAACAAGATGACACAAATCAAAACAATTACTATGGGTTTCAGGATACAGCTAATGATGCCTTTCCCAGATTCGCAAACCAACTTCCAACTTTTCCAAAGCCTTTTCCAACTTTATCCCAAATTCCCTCAGTTGCCAAGTCATGTACCTCATGATGTATCTATTATCTACTAAAGTTGACAACATTCTAATCTTAACATCATTTAAGACCACTCCCAAATTAGGTATCATTGCTCCAAACACATCTCCTACAATCTCTCCTGCCCTGGTACCACGTCTCTCTCTGTGCGGTGACTTCCCTTCCAAACTCTTTAAATCCTCTATGTGGTATACCTTAGGGAACACAACAGCCACATAACAAGTGCAATACCAATTGTTCGGCAATCGGACATATGCATTCTTCCCACACACGAAGTACACATTCAGTACCACTTGTACTGCATCCTGCAAAAACTTCTTTGAAGAGGCATCAATCAGAAATGTGTGTTCACATGCACTCTGACCCATAAAGATGATGTCATAGCCTGTCTATACTTGTCGGGTGCAAAGCTTCCCTCTCTGTTCCAAATCTAAAGCTATCAGACCATAACTTCCCTTAGCCTTGTTAGCTAACTCATCCTTGATCCATTTGAAAACCTCCTCCCTGCTATCGAGTTTGACTGTTAATCCCCTGTGTCTATCGCCTACTTGATCTACAAACTTCTTTTCTATCTCAGTTAGTGTAAATGTTAGATTGTGTCTATGTGCATAAACAGTGTATAATGTAACTGTAGGTACTAAATACTTTCCCATTCTCTCTTCTTGCTTTTAATAATGATATTTGTTCAGGTGCTTCTACACTGGAATTTCTGAAAGCACCAAATCATAATTCGAGGAATAGTACTTGTAATGACCCTTTCCATAAAACATGGTAAGGAACAAACTACAACTAATGCCATACGTCAAAGGCAGGTGGTGGTACCTGATGCCCTCCTCAACGGAAGCAAGCAATTGCATGCACACATAACAATCTCTGACATCCATGATATTTACATACTCATATAGAAGCTTCACATGGGCATTCAGCGTATAATAACTTTTGGACAAATCTACATGCAACAAGCGACTAGTTTGCTCTATCAAAGCATTGTCAGCTCCTAATGTACCCTCTTTTGTGCTAGAGGTGGTAAGTGTGGATATCCCATGTACTCCCACCCCCTTAACCTCAGCTACGTGTGAACTTATAGTGGACATAATGATGATTACAGCTTTTACTATGCTTACTCCTGCGATTAGTGTATCTATTATACATCTGTGCCTACAATTCGGATCTCCAGACTCCATTTTCAATTGAATTCGGATTGTGCCTGTAAGAGGGTCAATGCAAAGTCTCTGTCTCTGCCTCTCTCTGCTGCACAATAAAATTCGTACACAGTTCTTGAAGTCGTGGAAACGGTCATCAGTTCATGGCGCAATATTTACACAGCTTAAAAGACTCCCCTAGCCCGATTTCTTCTTCTACGGAAAAAGTCCCTATTTTTATACTTCTTCCAGTCGGGCCTAGGTTATCTTCTTTGAGCAAAAGGATTTTTATTTACCGTTCAATGTTCATTTTACATCCCTTATGAGATCAGAGCCAAGTTCTTCAATGACACGCTGCAAAAGTTCAATGCGAAATGCTGCAATCTCCTGAGCTGATGGCTGATTTCCAAAGGTTGGAAACGTGAGATCTTCCAAAATCAAACTCTGCAAGCCACTCAGTCTCGGTGGATATGGTACAGTCAATGGCAGAATCCCATTAGCCTCTACTCCAGGGACTAACAGCTCAATCTCAATTATCAGTACCGACGTCCCAGATCTCACTCTCCTCGGCATTGGTAGCAAGGTAAGCCCACTCCGGAGAGGTGTATCTCTGGCACGGTACTCTTGCTCTCCTTGATCTCCTTATGCTCCCTTGAGCTTGTTCTGTCTCACTTTGATCGGATTCAGATGATTCGGATATGGGAGCAAGATCTCTTTCTGGTGCAAGTCTCAAGTTTTGCCTTTTCTGTCTCACTGGCCACGATTCTCTTGCGACCTCGGTTTTCTTTCGCAGCACAAGACCACTTTCCACACCAGTCTCTTCAACTGAGTCAGACTCTATACCACTCACAACGTTACCATCTCCCTCAGAGTCTATACCTGGGCCTTGTGTAGCGTGACCCCCCCTCTGCTCAACTTGGTGGGTATCCACCCTCTTATCAGAATGAAGCCACACAGCTTGGCTTGCCCTCTCCGGTGGCCTTGCAACCACGGCTGGAGTCACTTCAGAGAGAGGAGCTGTTTCTTCTGAGGGTCCTGAAACTCTTTGGGTGTGGGAAGTGTGTATCTAGTTCGGCAAACCTCCACACTTCACAGCAGTGTTCGTCACCAAGATCACCTGGTATGAACCTCACCAACGTGCATTGAGGCAGTTCTTTCTCACATGTTTTTGGACCAGGACCCAATTCCCCGGGCCCAGGTCATGGCAGAGGTCCTTCGAGGTCAGTGCAGTCGCAGCTTCAACCCGGTGAGACACAAAACGAACCACATCAGCCAATCCTTTGCAGTAGTCAAGAACCAAATCATCGGTGATGTTAATCAATGCTGTGGATGGCACTACAGGCAAGCGCATCGCCATCCCCATGAGGATTTCATGAGGTGATAGCCCAGTCCTCCTGTCTGGAGTGCTGCGCAAACTCATCAAAACCAAGGGCAATGCATCAGGCCAGTTCGGAGAAGTCTAAGAGCACACCTTTGCTATTCTCATCTTTAGAGTCCCATTTATCTGCTCCACCATTCCTGATGCTTCTGGCCCATAGCTACAGTGCAGTCTCTTATCAACATTTAAGGCAGTACACAACTGCTTCATGATCTCACTATGAAAGTGAGTTCCTCTATCTGACTCCAGTGTAGTTGGAAACCCGAAGCTCCCTTAGCAGTAACTTGACTACTGTGAGACTATCACACCTTCTAGTCGGATATGCTTTCACCCACCTTGAAAAGATGCACACAACAACCAGGATGTATCTCAAACCATGACACCTAGGTATCTCTACAAAATCCAGCTGCCTTCGGTTGAAAGGACCTCCTGACCTTCCAATGTGACTCAAAGCAACCACAGTTTTCTTTCAAGCATTCATCTGTTGACACATGACACATCGATAGCACAATGCATCAGCAACCACACAAAATCTTGGATTGAACCACGTTTGTCTGAACACTCGCACCATTGCATCTCTCCCAATATGAACTGCTCCATGAATCTGTCTCACCATAGGACTCAGTAAACAATCTGGCAACACTGCTCTATAATCAGCTGATACCCAAATGTCATCTTCCCTCTTTTCACATCCTGCTCCGATCCAACCAGCCTGTTCTTGATCTGACGCTTCTCCCTGCAGACGCCTGACCTCGTCCCAGGTATCTGCGATGGCTAGCATCATGCTGAGCTCGGTTCTCTCTGTGCTCTTGCCAGAATATTCCCCATTAAAAATACATGCATGAGTTGCGCAAAAGCGGGCGACTTCGTCTGCATATCGGTTTTCCACAGTCACAAAATCTTCCCCCTTCCCATAGGCAGCGCACTTCACGATTGCCACTTACTTCAGTCACTGTAAGGCTTCCAACAGTTGTCTCACATACTCCCCATTCCTAATGGGAGATCCTGATGCCCTTAAGAACCCCCTCTTTGACCATAGCTGTTCGAAGACATGAACTACACCGAAACCATACTGGCTATCGGTATAGCTGGTGACTCGGATCTGATCAGAAGCAAGACATGCATGGGTCAAAGCAATAATTTGAGCTACTTCTTCAGAATATACTCCCTGTAAACAAGCAGCTTCCACAACTCCAGAAATGGTACAGACAGCAAAAGCTGCTCTCTGGTAACCCTCATTGTCTCTTAAGCATGAACCATCAACAAAAAGAATTTGGTCAGAGTCAGGCAGCGGTTTATTGACAATGTCTGGTCTCGGTTTGGTGTAAATTTCAGTCACATCCAGATAGTCATGGTCCTCACAATCGTCCCCATCAACATTTGGAACAGGCAACAAGGTAGCAGGATTTAACACCGGACACCGCTTCAGGGTGATGTTCTCAGCGGCCAGCAAAATCTGCTCGTATCTTGTCAGCCTGTTATTCTTTAAATGCTGTGTCTTGGTTCTCATCATCAGAAGCTCAACTGAGTGCGGAACATATACAGAAAGAGAATGACCCATCACAATACTTTCACACCTTTCAATGCTGACACCTGTTGCAGCAATGGATCTGAGACATCCAGGCAACGCTGAAGCTACAGGATCTAATGTAGCTGAGAACTAGGCCTCTGGTCTATGGACACCCCCATGTGTTTGGGTGAGTACAGATAAAGCACAACCCTCCCTCTCGCAGCAGAATAGTGAAAATGCTTTGTTGTAATCAGGCATTCCCAAAGCTGGAGCACGACAAAGGCACTCTCTCAGCTCCAAGACTCAACCAAACAATTATTATCCCAGGGTACCGGATCACTCACATCCTTGTGCGTTAATCTCTGTAAGGGCTTTTGCCTTCAACGAGAAATTTGGGATCTATTGTTGGCAGTAGCCAACCATTACGAAAAACATCCTGACTTCCTTCTGAGTGGTAGGTACATTCATTTTCATGATCGCCTCAATGGGGTCTGGTGACACCTTTCTCTTGCCTTTTTCGATGCGATGACTCAAGTACTGAACTTCTATCAAGCAGTACTGAAGCTTGCTCGGTGACACCTTATGTCCATTTTCAGCTAAATGGTTCAATAAGGCAATTGTGTCATCCCTACAAGCCTCTTCTGTCTCTGATGCAAACAAGCATTGAATTCTGTGGCAGCACCAAACTCTCAAGGTTCTTTTTCAGAATTTGTTTAAAGAAAGATAGACTCTTGGTATACCCTTGTGGGATACGACACAATGTTAAAACACGATTCTCCAGCCGGAAAGCTAATAAAATGGGTTGGAGAAAAATGTTTGGCACAGGTCAATCACAGTAAACCAATCAGCTTCGCAAGTGATCTGAAACAGGATCACAGATGGATTCGGTACCACAGGACAACATGGAATCACAATCGCATTAACTTTCCTCAAATCCTGAACTCTGCAATATTTGCCGCTCAGCTTCTGTAACCCCATGATAGGTGAATTGCATGACTTATCTCCTTCAAGATGCCCTGCGAAATCATGGAATCAATCACAGGTGAAATCCCTGCCACCGTTTCCGGGGTCAGGTTGTATTGGGGCGTTCTTGGAAATTCTGCATTTGGCTTGATCTGGGTACCAACTGGCTCAACTCCTTGAATCAGTCCTATCTCTTCCCCTGTGAAGTCCCAAACCACAGGAGAGACGGTGTCTCTCAAGTCCCATGGCATGCCATCCACTGTTAGTACTGGAAACATGTCTACACAGTGGTTCTGGTTCGCTAATTTGAATGCAATGTCATCATCATTAGTCTGCAGTTCAACTTCATTTGGCATGCAATAAATGGTACAGTTCAGCTTGCATAGGAATCACGTCCTAACAAACAGACTGGACTCGAGTTACACACCACAAACTTTTGTCGATCCTGAAAGGTTCCTATTTTCACTGGTATTTCTTCTGTCAGTGGGTTTGTCATTCTCTTATTGGCAACTCCTACAACTTGGATCGATTGTCCCGAGAGGGGTAGGTGTGGTACTACTGCAGATCTCACAGTAGAATGGGTAGCCCCAGTATCAATCAAGAATGTAATGGGATGACCACCTACATCTGCCTTCACAAACGGTCCACTCTGGTCTACCTCTAAGACTGCTCCAAGGGTAGTCTTCCTTCCCCCTCAGGCACCATCATTGTGACAGGTCCTGATCGAATCAGTCTAGAGTTTCCATAAAAGGCATTTGGTGGAATGCTCGATTAATCTGCGGAACTCTCGGAGGTTGGGGTACTTACACTAACTGATTCTGACTTCCCCCATTGTAGGATCTGAGCCATGTCACAGTGTTTATCACGTCCGGCACTTGCGCTAACTCTCCTTCTTGCAACTGATTTTCAGGATTTAATCGACACTTGTGCTTCCAATGCCCGATTTTATGACAATAATGACAAGCAGTTGTTTTCTTTAGTGTGGCAATGTCTATACCCATTTTGGGGTCTATAGGGACACCTCTTCCTTTTCCCTGTCCAGAATTGTTTGGAGCGTTTCGAACCCCTCCTTGGTTGTTTCCCTGATTTCTACCGATCGTTCCCCCATTTGCCTGCACCTGATCTACTCTTTGTGCATTCGTCATCTGGACCAACATCAACTTGTTCTTTATTCTCCTGTGTTTGGAATCCACCTCATCACTGCAATACCTAGCATATCCTAAAATGTCATCGACTGATTTGTTTTGCCAGCAGATCAAATGCTGCTGGATCATAATGCTAATTTCTGGTCTCAACCGCATTACAAATTTGGAAACAGACTGTCCCATATCTTTAGGATCAAGGGTATCCAATCCACTGTATTGCTTGAAGGCTTGCAAGAGCCGTTCATAATAGGCATGTACTGATTCTTTAGGTTCCTGTGTTGTTTGATATATTTTAACCCAATCGATGTCTTGCGGGTCTATTTTGGACAGCAACCATGTGATCACCTGTTCAAACTTTTTCATAACCAAGGGTGAAGGACCGTGAGTTATAGGATCTCTGTCTGGTTCTGCAGTAGGCCAATCAATAGCAATTTTACAAGCGGACCATAAATCACTGGGAACCACAATATCAAACAACGTGTTCAGATCAATCCACAACACCTTCAAGATCTTTACAAAATGATCGACTTGTTTGTACCATTCAGCAGGCTTCTCCCTAAGCCGAGGAAAGTCATTCATGAACGCTGCTAAATCACCCCTACGCCAAGGAACATGCACATACCCTCCACTAGGCACTTCTCGCAATGGGTATGCCTCAACTTCTGTTATTCCCCCTCCTGGAGGCGGCGTTTCCTCTGTCACCTTCCTAATGCTCTTTTTTTTTACCATCTTTCTTCCCATTTGTCAAGCATGCTCCATGCACATATCCATTTGGTCAGCTCTCAAATGTGTGCTTTCAAGCCTGTTTCCCTTTCTCTTCCAATTCCTGATCACTGTAATTCAACCTATGGTTTCCCTGTAACATTTTCATTTTAGACAGGTCTACATCATATTTTTGAGCCAATTCTGTCATTCTCATGTGCTCGTCTCGCCTTACGAGTAACATCCTTCGCCGCAAACAACAGCTCATCCTGCTCATAAGTGTCTATCCTCTCCAAAGGCAAATTCCCACTGATTATTTCATCCACCTCGGCCTTCAACATCACTACATCCAATACCTTTGCCTTTACTGCAGCCTTAATCGTGCCCTGACTCTACGTGCTATTCTGTCCTTCTCTATCCCTGTTCCGATTTCTTTGCCAATTCTCTAAATTTGTGGTCTCTAGGACATGCTGATTTCCAGAGGTTCCCTGACCTGCACCTGCTTCTGGTATCCTTCCCATGGGCCCCCTGACTAGGCACGGGCAGAGAACTCTGCTCCGCCAGCGGAGTCGGCGGAGATTTCCCTACTCCGCGATCCGCTGAGAACGCAGAGTAGGGAAACAAACTCTGGCTCCGCAGTGGAGTTAGCCAGCCCACCCCGCTAAACTGGGCCCCTGCCTCCACCCCGCATAAATTAAAATAACGTATGAACATAATTTAAAAGGAATAAAAGTAACTTACCTTATTGCGGCGTCCCCGGGCTGCCCTCCTCCTCCTCGCATACATCTTGCATGAACTGCTCATGGTCATGTTCCCTCCTTGACTAATCCTCTCTTCTAACCCTGACTGTTGCTGGCTAGATGTTTCCACCAAGCTCGGGTCATACACAGAGACTACAGGTCCAATGGTGACCGGTACCGTAAGGGCTGCCGGTAACAGTAAGGCAGCATTGACTCCATTTGGCTTTGCATCTCCTAGGGCAGTTATTCGTGTTCCTTCTACTCCTGTTGAAATCCTTCCCACTACCTCTGCACTGGGGCCTGTCTGTGTTGTTACCACTCTTTCCGTATATATGCTGCATTTGCCAGTTCGCTCCCTTCCTCTGAATGTGGATTGTAAGGAGGAGGACGCTCCGACAATAACGTGTCTAGCAAACTGTCATCGGTATCACTCCCATCATTTCCATTTTCTCCTCCATTCCTATCCTGAGTATCTCCCTCTCTCACCAGCATTGGGTACAACATATCTCCCTCAATGGTGTCTACTATCTATGTCTTAAGTTGTATATCCCATCGCGCATCCTAATATGCCTTCATTACTTTTTTCATCTTCCCATGAAATCTCTCCCTGTTCTTTGCATGTGCTGCTCACATCCACGCACCTAAAGCCTCGAACTGTGTTGGTCTAGGTGGAGGCCGTAGTGAAGACATCACTCTCCTCAACTGATACAACACATCCAATCTGAAAGAGCCATAACATGGAAATGCCAAATCCCCCTCTTTTTCAGTGAATTTACGCCAATTTGAAGCCAAACTATAGTATGGAGTCCTACATTCATTGCCATATAGTGTGCTGGAGTATCCTCGGGCGGTGCTTCCTCACCCACTCGAGCAACTACTCCATGATCTCCCCAGAACATATCTCGCAATACCCTAAAACGTCACATGGTTAAATCAAAATTTCCCTCCAATGCACAAGAGTTTCTCAATCCCAACTTCCTGATGACTGCCAACCAATCCCAGCGCGGCGTTACACCAACCAACCTATTGCAGCGCGGCACACTCTGATGCACCTTTTTCCTCCTCGCAGCGGCTCACCCTCCTTCACAATTTCTCCGTTCTTGTTCACTCACACAATCACAACTCCGTAATTGTCTGCCTTTCTAAAAGATCGATAGAATTCAATCACTCAAGAACATTCACACATGCCAACCCTCGACCTGCGCTGGTCACCTCAATCAATATAGACCACCCCTATACACAAGGTTTACCATATGATTCCCACACATCCCAATCACACAAAGTTCCCTGTCTTAGGTGGAACTGCCAATGACGTCTCACGACAACTCCTTAAATCTGCAGTCAGACAATCACAATAGCTCGGTGTCTTCTACACCATTTAATATATCCTGGGATCTTAGGCCACTTCGGGACCTGAAACTCAAATCTCAGTCCTTGGACCACGTCCGGCCCGAAACCACATTCACTCAATTTTCACCCAAACTCCGCCAGACATCATACAACCATCACTCTCCCGCAATCTAACACACGACGCATCCCTATTAATACTCACTCCTCCGTTCACCGCTGTTCTCGCCACACCATCAAGCTCCATCGGTCTCCGCCAAAGTTCGTCGTTCTCCACTCTTGATCATTGGGCTCTGATTTGGGGCTCTAGGGGTCTAAGGTCTTTTCTAGATTTTTCTGGATTCTCCACCCGCTTCCTGTGACAACCATCCTACTCTGCTACCAACAGAAGGAGTCATGTTCCATGTTCTAGATCTGCTCTGGAACCTCAGGTTGATGGTACTTTTTGTCAGCATGAAAGCGTGGAGTGGAGAGAAATCGTTAGCCAATTAAACATTTCAGTTCCAATTTACCTTACTCCTAAGAATCACAGAGTCCCAGGTAAGTTTAGTTAGTTTATTACAAAGCCAAAAACAGCTGGACGTACAAGCAACTCAACCTGAGGGTGTAGAAATACATTGAAACTAATACAAAGCCAGATTTATGGACAAAATTAAGGCAGTGCAACATGCACAGGATGATCAGTTCGTGAATCAGAATACAGAAAATAACAGAGCAGACATTGAGATTCCCCTTCATTGGAAGTTTGTGGGTATAAAGCATTAATCTGTCCCTACACTATCACTAGCTTGACATCCCTACATAGCATTTCCCAAGGCAACATTCATTAAGGTGTCAGCGCGTGAAGCCTTCCTAAGAAGTCTCTTCACATCAGATTAGTCAAGTAGCATGAAGCTACAGAGCTCGTTCTAAGATGCTCTCTCTCTCAAGGAAAGGCAGAAGTCACCGGACACTTTCCCTAACTTCGATACATCAGTACCACAGGTAGTATCCCAAGATGCATTGCAGCATCACACCTTCTAGTCAAGCCACCTCCTCGTTGGTGAAGTTCCACTAAGCAGTGATGCTCCCAGGCCTTGGCGAGATGACTTTGATTCCGATGAGAAAGTACAACAGTTCCCCATTATCAGTATCAACGCTCAATCTATCCTCTTCTCCCTAAGCCTAACACCTAAAACAAAGACATTATTCTAGCTAACAAAGATGAATTCTCCACCTGCAAGAGAAACATGAGAAAGGACAAATCCAACATGCACATGAAATTCAACTATTTAATCTAATGCGAGAACTTCCAGAGAAAGTGCATTTCAGGCCTACAGAAATCGGCCAACATAAGAGAAGAGCACACAGACCCCACGAAATTACATATAAAATGAACACTTTTACTGAACATTTCTAAATTAACACGTTACATACGCACATCAAATATGTGAATAATTGTCAGCAGCAAGTGCGAATTCTGCACATTAATGTTTTCAACTAAACACATCTAGTTTCAATGTTAATTTCTTCAAGTTACATTGAAAATATCCCTAACACGTCACATTTCACATTACTACAGTTCACGTTCTACTGTCCCAGGTTAATACGACAAAGGATTATATGCGGGTGCGGAGTATTCGTGATTGTGATGCACCCTTACAAATGAAAAATGAAAGTTGCACTACATCACTTGCCATTGGCTTTGTGGTTTCAACTCACGTTTTCTTGCTTTCTATTTGCTGGCTTTATTTGTTTTATCTTGAAGTCATACCTTCCCTTGCCCAAACCTCATTTACAGTATCCTTCCGAGTGCTCCCTTTCTGTAAACAGGCCTGTAAATCTTGTTCTTATTTCGTGACATTTTCTGTGCATTTAAAGACTGAGGTCAAATGTCAGGCACTGTCTCCCAAGGGTGCTTGTTTACTTTTCTTTCTCTGACTTCAAAGTGAGAGTAATTATATGACAATCTTGCTGGATACTAGGGGTAGGAAAGAGCTTTTCTAGCACATAACAACATTTAAATGAATTGTTTAAATATTCCAGAATAGATCAGAATTAGGAACAGAAATAAAGCACATTTTTTGTTATTTCTGAAGTGTGTTGGAAACAAATACTTTAATATGTTCAAAACAAATCATTACACTAGATGATGCAATTTCTACGCATTTTCATCTCTGCACTGTATAGTTTTATTAGTAAAACTGCATGTCTGTGCAAATGTAATGGTCATTTCAATTGAAAATGTGTTGCCTGCAATGGCAGTGTGCTACCACACCATTGATACTCTACTCTACACCACTCCACTCTAATCTGCACCACTCCACATCACTGCTCTCTACCCTGCACCACTCCACTTCACACCACTCCACACCACTGCACTCTGCAGCACTCCACTCTGTACCACTGCCCTCCACGCCTCTCTACTATACCCTGTACCACTCTACTCTATGCCAATGCACTCTTCGCCACTCTACTCTACACCACTGCACTCTTCGCCACTGAACTCTACACCACTCCAGTCTAGGCCACACATATCTACTCTGTACAACTCCACTCTACGTCACTCTGAATCACTGCACTCTACGCCGCTGCACTCTATGCCAATACACTCTACGCCACTGCACTTTACTCTGCAACACTCAACTCTATGCCCCTAACTCTATGCCAATGTACTGTACGCCACTCTAATCTACTCTGCACCACTGGACTCTATGCCACTGCACTCTACACCACTTCACTCTATGCCATTACACTTTATGTCACTCTACACAAATGCACTCTACCCTGCACCAATCCACTCTACGCCACTTCACTCTACTCAGAAACAAGCTACTCTACGCCACTCTACGCCACTCCACTCTATGCCACTGCACTCTACGCCACTCTACTCTTAACCACTGCACTCTACGCCAATGCACTCTACACAACTGCAATCTATGTCACTGCATTCTACGCCACTGCACTCTACTCTTCATCATTGTACTCTGCGCCACTGCTGTTTACGTTACTCTTTTCCACTCTACACCACTGCACTGTGACTCTAATCTTCAACACTGCACTCTCCACCACTGAACTCTACGCCACTCTATGCTACTCCACTCTACACCACTGCACTCTATGCTACTGCACTCTACAGCACTATACTCTATTCTGCACCACTCTATGCTACTCTACTCTGCACCAATCTATGCCACCCCAATCTATGGCTCTCGACTCTACTCTGTGCCACTGCCCTCTGCATCACTCAACTGTATGCCACTCCACACTGCACCACTCTATGCCACTCTACTCTTCACCACTTCACTCTACACCACTGCACTTTATGCCACTCTACTCTGCGTCACTCCACGCTGCGCCCCTGGTTGTATGATAGAGGCACACATAGCTAAATTACACATGCCTCTACCATGCAGCCCGAACCAAGAATGCGTCTTAACCAAGCATTTCTTTACCACGCAATTTCATGGGAAAGGCATGGATGGTAAAGGGGTATGAGTGGCTAAGGTCACCACTACTCCGGCCCCCCGCCCTAAGCTACAAACCCCCTACCTGCCCCCCGCCCTGAGGCCCAAAATCTGAAAACTACCCATTCTCCTCCCCCCTGCCCTGAGGCCTAAACCCCTGCCCCTTAACATACACTACCCTGACCCACTCCCACTCCCACCCCTGCACTCTCCCTAACCCTTAACATACACTACCCCGACCCCCTCCCACCCCCGCGCTGTCCCTAAAACCATGCCAACCCCGTCCATTGCCCTTAGGCCTAAAACCTTAACCCCCAATTAAAAAACTACCCGAGCCCCCGGAGCCCTAAAAACTACCCCGCCCTCCCCTAAGCCCTAAAAACTACCCTAACTACCCATTCCCCTTCCCCTCCCCCTTCCCTGAGGCCTAAAACCCTGCCCCTTAACATACACTACCCTGACCCTTTCCCACCCCGCGCCATCCCTGACCCTTAACATACACTGCCCCGACCCCCTCCCACCCCAGTGCTGTCCCTAAAACTACCACAATCCCTTCCACTGCCCTTAGGCCTAAAACCCTAACCCCTGATTAAAAAAACTACCCCGACCCCCCCGAGCCCTAAAAACTACCCTGACCCCCCCAGTCCTGAAACTACCTGACCCCCAGCCCTGAAAACTACCTGACCCTCCCCCAGTCCTGAAAACTACCCGACCCCCCAGCCCTGAAAACTACCCCGACCTCCCAGCCCTGAAAACTACCCCCCAGCCCTGCCCCACTTACCTCACATCGTCCTCTGTCTCTCTTCCTGGCGAGGTCTTCCTGCTTCTGCCCAGCAGCAGCCAGCAGCTAGACCACGCACTGCCTTGCTAAGGCATGTGCGTGGCTAAGGCAAGCGTGGTTATGCTTGCAATGCTGGAACACGTGTGGCTGAGGCCGCGGTGTTCCGACTGTTTCCCGCGCCACTCCACTCTGCACCACCCCACTGTGCAATTGCACTCTAATCTACGCTACTGCGTTCTACAACACTGCATTGTACACCACTGTATTCAATGTCACTGCACTATACGCCACTATACTCTGCAACACTCTACACAAATTCACTCTACACCAGTCCACTGTATCTATGCAACTCCAGTGTATGCCACTGTATGCAACTCCACACTATGCCACTCCAATGCACGACAGTCTCTGCCACTTCACTCTACAACGCTCTACTCCACTCTTCACCATTCCACTCTATGGCACTCCACTCCACTCTCCTCTACGCCACTAACTTTTAGCCATTCTGAACAGCAGCCACACTGGACATAGGCGAGATGTGTGGCTTTGCCAATGCTTGTTTATATTGGGGGGAATGTTACCACTACCCTGCTGCAAGGCAATATAATATATTTCCAAATCCGGCAATTCTAAGCCACCTTCTCACCTCCTTCGTAGGATCTTTTCAAAGTCACCAAGATCTAGGAGCAGAGGCACTCTGTTTTTGGACAAAAATGGAAACTAGCTTAGGTCAAAGAAACAACCTTAACCAGGCCAAATATTTTTGGGGATTCAAAAGCACAGATAGATCCCTCATGGCACTACTGCTAATTATGATCTAGCACTTGCTCTAAGATGTGTGTGATTTCTGTAGAGCCTTGGTGCATGCCATTGATTATATGGTGAGGCTGCTCATATGGGACTACACTGAAATTTGTCCATTTGTACCTTAGCAAGAGGTTGTGCTGGTAGGGGCATGTCCGATTATGATCTATCCAAGTATGGATCAGCCTGGTTATAGTCAGAAAGGTTGGTGTGTGGACTGATTTTTGAATGCCTTTAATATAATACAGGCTTTGTATATTAAATTAATTACAACCAAAACCTGAGTGGCTATCTCTCCCATTTCTTCTCCAATCTCAAGGACTACTTCCCAAGACACCTCTCTGGTCACTCATGCACGACACAAAATACTTCACCAAAAGCTCACAACAAATACAACATTATTCCAACAATCCATTCCCTATGGCCTAACATGATAAGAGTCCGAGAATACGCTGCAGTGAGCCAGGTAGTGATATACAAATGCTACGATGTAAAACAATTTCGTGTAGTTGTAATTTGGGGTCTGATCTTTCTCCTGGCTTATTAATTGTATTTATTCTGAGTTGTGGCTCTCTACAATGTTTGTTTTATATGCCTGTTCTAGAGTTTACTTCTCCATGTATCTTTATAGTCTCCTTGGGTTGGAAAGGCTCTGCCTCTGACACAGATGTGGAATGTCTGCAAGTTCAAATGAGGGGGTTCAGTATGTGGGATTTATAATGTTCTTCAGTAAATGTGAACTTTATGCAGAAATAATAAACATGGCATTCCGTCTATGAATGGTGCCTCATTTTCTGTCCCAGAGTTTTCCAGGGGTATCTTCAATGTCCTATGATTTATTTCTACAGACGCTGAATGATGCTTGTCATAGCGTGTCACGGAGTCTAATACTAATGTTTTTTTTTACTTACCATAAAGTATTTTATTATTGTCTTTTCTTTAAAAAATGAATGATTTCTGCCCGTTTATATTGACGGATGATAAAGGACCGCATGGAGATCTCTTTAATCAAGGCTAGGGCGGTGGTGAAACGTCATGGTTCATTCAGTCACGGTGTTTAAAGGGACATCCAATATAGGGAAAAAAACAGTTCGCTCTACCCAGCTCTGGTTGACTAAGAATCACTAGCAATCGGCATCCCATAATGTTCCTTTATTTGATAATGCCCTCATTACTTACCGGCAATCCTCATTACTCTTAGTCCTACTCGTCCTCGACCCAGACATAACAAAATGAGATAGTATCCAATCACAGACAGGAAACAAAGCAGGAAACGCTTACTGGCCCCACCCACCCTCTTGCTAAGGGCTACAGTAGACTAGCCTTACCACAGCACATCCTGAAATCCAAAGCATCACAAAGGCCTGATATCGGGAGGGTAGGTGGGAAGTATGACTGGGTCGAGGACTGTAGGACTGTAGAAGAGTAGGAATGAGAACAATTAGGATTACTGGTAAGTAATCAGGGCATTACCTCTACATCCCTCGTCCTCGACCCAGTCATAACAAAATGAGGTATACCAAAGCATACACACCACACAAAGAATTTAATGCTATATGCAAGCATAAAATATCATCACAGAGGAGCAGGAGGCTCCAAGACCTGTACCACACCACTCCCAAAATTCATGAATAGTGCACAATTCAAATGATAATGTCTAATAAATGTGTGTTCAGAGGCCTAAGTCCTAGCCTGACAGATCTCATCCAAGGCCACTCCTTTAAATGCAGCCCATGAAGTTGACACACCTCTAGTGGACCTCGCCTGAATAGTGGAAGGACAAGGCAAGTCAGTGCACTGATATGCCAAGGCAATGGTGTCCTTAACCCAATGACTCAGGGACATCTTAGATACAGCTTTCCCGTGCCCTGCAAGACCAAAAGTCACAAACAGACTGACAGAAGTCCGAAAAGCAGCAGATCTGTCAACATAAACAGACAATGCATGTTTGACATTTAGGCTGTGCAACACCTGTTCCTCTGGAGAAGTGGGAGAAGGACAGAAAGACGGTAACAACAGTTCTTGAGATGTATGAAATTAAGAAGGAATTTTTGGAAGAAACACAGAATCCAACTGTAACAACAAAGCATCCTCCATAAACTGCAAATATGGAGGGAAACATCTCAAAGCAGAAAGCTCCCCCAATCGCCAGGCAGACATGATAGCCACCAAGAATCGCACTTTAAAGGAAAGGACCTTCAGATGCACAGTAGATAAAGGCTCAAAAGGAGATGCATGAAGAGCGCGAAGAACCAGAGAAAGATCCCCTGCTGGAACAGAAGATCTAATAGCATGTGAAGTGAGGGAAAAATTACGAAACAATCTGATAACCAAAGGCCCAGCATCTAAGGAAAAGGTAACCAAATCTCTAAAAGCTTATGAAACCCATCCAAAACGAATTGATGGATAGAAGAAATAGAAGAAATAGAACAAGACGTGGGAGAAAGATCATGTAGAGAACACCCACCAAGTGTCAAAAGCAGACCAATGCTTAGAGTAAGAGAATAGAGTAGAAACCCTATGAGAACCCTGGACCACCGAAATAATGTGGGCTGGAAAACCTTGCCTCTTTAGAGTCTGCTGCTAAACCTCCAAATCGCTAATGTTAGAGGGATCGGCGGACACGGACTGGTCGACTGCAGAGAAGGTCTCTGTGGCAAGATCCAAGGAGGACTCATCTCCATACTCTTCAACAACAGGAACCATAATCTCTGTGGCCTGTAAGGCAAGATAGCCACCACCCAGAGCCAATATGGAAAAAATTGTACGGGTAAAACTGCATGGTCATCGCAATATCACTGCTCAAATTGTAATCTAGATTTGGCTGCAAACTAGCGCTTGTGTCCCAGTGAAGGTTACAGTGGTGTTCAGAGTGAGGGATTAATCATGGGATTAACCCCATTCAGAGCCTCCCATAGTTCTGTGAATAAAAAAAGGCAAATTTCGACAGAATATGCCAAGAAATGTCCCACAACATGAACACCAAGAACTACAAAATAAAAAAACAAAGAGAAAGATGAAAAAAGCGAAAGAATATCCCCCCAAAATACCTTCCCACCACGGAAACACATGCAAGATGTTAATTAAAACATTAACTATTAAGTTATGTTAACTGATAAAAAAATAAAAAACAATACGACAAACAAACCATTCACCACTCACTTCATAAAAAAAACAGAAAGATTATGACACTACGTTTTACTGAAAACCGGCAGTCTAGCCCTTCTCACAGGAGTGCCTTTTTTCCCTAGTGATCTTTCAGGAAATTTTCTGGAGGTTTATCTAGACCTCTTCCTTTGCAAACCAAATCCTAGTGTGTGAGGGGTGGATGTGAGCTTTCTCCAGTTGTCCAAGGTTTTCTATGTACTTTACCATGATCCGAAGACTGTTGATCAAGGTCAGGCAGAAATGTCCTATAGCCATGTTAGGGAATCCGATTTGTACACAAACACCTGTGGTTCCACTACCCTTCTGACAGCAGCAGCGTGGTGGTGGATCCTCCCCATTTCCCTGCTGTCCATTAGTTCCCCGTTTCCTTCAACTAAGTAGCTCGTGACTAACCGTTCTTGGGGGTCTATTAGGATGGCGGTCAGATGACCGCCGCCAGGCCGGCGGCGGTCATCCGCCCGCGATCGCAACACTAAAAACCGCCGGTCCCATTAGCATGGCGGTGACGATCGCGGCGGTGCGATTTTCCACCCGCCACTTTTCTGCCGGTAGCAGTCTGCACGCTTGCCTGGCGGGCGGAGCTGGACCGCTAAAATGGGGCCTGTGCAGGGCCAGGCTCCGCCGGCATGATTATGATGCTGGCGGTAGCCAGCCTTTCCGCGGCGGTGGAACCGCCATGAAAAGGCATACGGAGAATGTCTCTGGGGGCCCATTGCAGGCCCCCATTGTGTTGTGGGGGTGTGTGGGTGCACTGGGGGAGTACCCATGTTACCCCCCTACATGTCCCTGTACCAGGTGGCAGGCACTGTGCAGTGCCTGCCACGCAGTGCAGGGATATGCAGGACATGCTTTTTTGGACATCGCTGCGGTGCTGCTGGCAGCAGCAACCGCCGCAATGTTAGATGCCGCGATCCGACCACCGCGGTCGGATTTCGACTGTGGAGCATCCTAATGGGACCGGCGGTTATGCCGCGGTCCTAGCGGGCGGTGTTTTCCCGCTACCATGGCGGTCGGAGTGATTTTCCGACAGCCATCCTAATGACCCCCTTGGTTTGGAAGTTGGGAGGGTAGAGGCTGTCTAATGTCCTGGACAAAACAGATCAACAGTCCCATCACTCATAAAACCTCTAGTGAAAGGCCCACCATTGGATCTCTATTCAGTCCTGCTCTGTGCCGAAGCTTGTCTCTCTTGCGGGATATGATCTGGGCCACAATGTCAAACCCTTGCATAATGGTATAAAGATCATGCTATTTCTGTGCTGAGAGACCAATGGGTGGCATTATGTAAATGTGATGAAAACAATATGACAAAACGTATCTAAAATTAGGGAAATCTTTTAACAAGGAAAGAACTACCTGTTGCCAAAACAATGACATAAATAATGAAACTATTATGCAAGCCTGTCGACAACTACATTTTACTGCAACTCATGCCCAAAGCAAGTGAGGGCGATGGATTCAACAGGAAGGAAAAATTCCACAAATACCCTTTCCATTTCAGTTGCATGAGGCTTGGAAACACAGAAAACAGCAGGTCATGTTGTCACCCAACAGAAGTTTCGCCCTTCAGATGACAACACAGGTGTAAAGGGATAACACCACAGTCTTCTCTTCCACATTCAATTCATCACAAGGAAAACTGTATGTTATGGACTACCTTGACCTGCATTTACCTTAAAGCACTTGAGAGGACTGGAACAGACCTGTGGCCATTGTAAGACTCCACCCCCAGCAACTGGAATTCTATGCTTCCTGTCTCTTGCACAGTCTAGATTTGGCGTGGTTGCATTGTAAGACCCTCTGCCTCTCTTTCTATCTTCAATCTGTTCAACATTCTCCCTTTATTATCTTAGCAGAGGGCCTAATGAAATTATCTTTCAGACAAGGTCATCTTTTCAGCTAATAATACGTGTAGGAGGAGGACTCGGGGAGGGATCTATACCATGTTGCCCAGAGTACTCACCCACTACTGCAATCTGCTGCTTCATCCCCACCCTTCATGTATTCCGAAGGCGCTTCCCTCCTCATGCCATGTTAGCAGGTTGATTGCCTGGCATTCTTTTGCCGTATCCCATCTGCCCAGAGGAGGAACTGTCAGACCGTGGACAGGTGCTGCCAGGGGTCGCAACTGCGACCCGCGTTTCCCCATGCTACCCCTGGCATTGCCCTTGTGACCCTGTAATGTTCTTGGCCGCGCTAGGGTGTTTTTCATACATGCCTCTGCGCCAGGGCCCCTTTTTGGTGATGCCCGCAGTCACATGACCGCGGATGATAAATCAATGGGCGAGGCTGCGCAGAGGCAGTCCCACGCCAGGCCACCACCAGTGTGTGCGAGCCTCCTTGCGCGCCCAGCGCTGCTCAACGCAACACCACAGCACCTAGGCTCAGCGTCCCAGGCGGCCCATAGACACAACAGACCCCTACATTAGAGCTCAACCAGGGAAATAGAATAAACACAGCTCTTTAAAAGCTGAGCTTAATTTCCACCGTAAATTATTCCCTCTATACTAGGCCTCTCTAGAATCCTCCTTTTCATGCTGAGGAGCCTCATGGCGAGGGGGGAAGGAACTCCGTGCCCATCACAAGAAGGAAATGGCGGAACAGACAGGGGCAGTAACCTACCACGGTACCAGTGTGCAATTCTAGGTGGCGCACCACTCAAAGGAACATGGGATCCACATAAGGGGTGTTAGCTTCACTTTCTCTGCTTTTGTGAATAGCACGCGTTTATGAGGTCTGAGAGAAGAAAATTGCTTGGGATCCTGGGACTGGTGGCTGGCGAAGAGTGTCAGTATGGCAGGTGCAACAGCGTGGTATCTTCAGCTTGGGTGTTCGGCAAGTAAACGGTGTCCCTTATGTCAAAGACTTAACAGGAAGGGCAGCAGAAGCAGCTCCCCACTTTCTTTGGGAATCTCGTCAGAATGACTTGAACTACAAAGCATCACTGTATTTAATATGCATGTTTTAAATCAGCAGCAGAGCACTGCACGTTTATATCTGCTCAGAGCCCTGCTGCTAAAATAAAAGCGTGCATTTCAAAGACAAATGCAGAGGTATGGTACATGCTGAGTTTTTATGATGTCTTCTTGTCCCCCAAGTGTCACATTGAGCCCCCTTCTGCTTTCCTTGCTTCCTGTGGGTAAGTAACGGGCACCTTTCAGTCTGTGGTTTTCCTCATCTTCTTGACCAACCCCTCCTCCCACCTCCTTCCACTCCCCCTGTTAGACACTCCTTGTCCCAGGACAAAACAAAAACACAAGGCAAATGAAAATGTGCCACCTTACTCCTCGCTTGATTTTTAACCACATGCATTATTGGGGTACAGTTCAATGGCCAAATAGCCTCCTGGTCCCAGGTGCGATAGCAACAGCTGCACTTGTTATAGCCACGTTTCTTCAGTCATTTGCCATGTCTCATTTTGTAGCCAAGCAAGGGTTTTGGGAATATGTGTGGGGATTGGCAGGAATTATTTTTAAAATGATATGAATATACTAGAAAGCCATAAATAATATTGGGCGGTTATTTTTCATTTTTCAGGGGTAAGGGATCACCGGGACATAATTTCTAAAAGTACACAGTGTAGAGCTCTTCAGTAAGGTTTCCAAATTTTGTGCGTGGGTAGCTCATTTTCCAGTTCATTTTTTCTTATTTCTGGTGTTGTTAGAAGTGTTTATAATAATACAATAGGACTAAACGTAACAGAATGCAACAAAAGATATTTACTGCATCATGGACTCGTGCCTGGTTTCAGGAAAAGAGATCTCTGACTTGCTTGGCATATGTTCAGGAGGTGAATATTGCATCATGCATCTTTTTAAAACTTGAGAGTGTTATATCATGCCCAGATTTAAAAAAAATTAACAATGCAATATTGCAACCATTATGCAACACCGGTCAATGTAAACAATATGCACAATGCAATGATATAACCATATGATGGTTTGTCATGTGCTGATGTGCTGCATATATTGTTGCTCAGTCTTATTAACTTAGAAGAGTATGGTCCTGGACCGGTGCATGATTAACTTATTTTTCTGCTCAACAATGTATGTCGAAGGACATTCCATTCTGCGTTTTCTTTTTAAACTATGACATATGGCACGTGTTTGGGGCATACAAGTTGGTCCCCCATATTAAAATGTGTCATGCTGTTTTTTCCAAGCAAGTCATCATCAGCTTTTAACATTGCCTTACACAAAATGTTAACACTGGGGAATATTCATGACTCACACACTGTGAAAAGGGTTTCTTATTTTGAAATCTGGCTCGTCTTGAACTTAATAATTGAAATTCATTTGATTGGATGACAACAATAAGACTTAGTTAGCTCTTAAAACATTTTTTTAAATGGGGTAAAAATATTAGTATAGTGAGGGCCTGACATGTGCAAAGGGTGTCAATTGAAACTTGTTTTGTTTTGTACTTGGACATTGAATTGTGCAGTTACATTAAATGGGCAGCAAATAATGTGTGTTTTCCAACTGGTTTTATTTGCCACAATAAGGGGCATATTCACAAGGAAATGGCGAAGCGTGATGTTAAGCAAACATTGCTAATGCCACGCTCCACCATTCCGAAAACACAGGAATGCTCCGTATTCACAAGAATGTAGTGCACCCCTGCGTTGCCCCTAGCGCTAGTACTAAATCTAGCTGCCTAGCGCCAACGCAGGCACCCTTGCACCAGAGTGCAAGGGTGTCTGCGTTGGGACGAATGCTTGTTTATGTGCAGGAAGGTGTCCCTTCCTGCACAATCCAGAATGGTGAATTGTAACTTCTATGTGTGTTGCATTGTGCAGCACACATAGAAGTTGCAAATCGTTATTTAAAAAAAATAAAATGTATGTGCAGAAAGGGACATCTTCCTGCACATGAACAATCATTCATGGTGATTTGCTGTTTCTATGTGGGCTGCACAATGCAGCACACATAGAAACAGCAAAACAAGGACAAATTAAGCATTTCTCCTCTTTTTGCCATGTTAAGACCAGGTTTACCCTGCTCTTAATTTTGGCGCTGCCTCCTATTTACGTCACCCTTGTAAATAGGGGGCAGCGTCAAAATCAATTGGTGTTGTGGCGGAAAGCCCACCGCGACACTCATTACACGCCCCTTTCATGCTAGGTGTAGCATGAAACGGGGCCTTATTTACAAGGCGGCGTTAAACCACGTTAAGTGGCTTAATGCCGCCTTGTAAATAAGGCGAAGGGTTTATCACCACAGGAACGTCATAAAAAGTGACGTTCCTGTGACGATAGGGGCTTGTAAATATGCCCCTAAATTGCTCCGTTTAGAGCATAATATTGTAAATCAATTTGTATGTCAACCACTAATGGTCATCATCTAGGGGTCGTAGGCTTGCCCCTTGGGATGCCTGGCACTGCTTTTCCGACCCCTGGCCTTTGAGGTGGCAAAATATCTACCAAGAACACAGGGTGTCTTGCATAATCACCATCAGGCTCCAACCTTGTTTTCTGCTAATTTTTAGTACATTAATAGTGAATAGTAGTTCACTATTAGGGTAATAAAATGTGGAGCACCAGGATCTGGAACTCACCTTCCCTGGCATCTTAAGTAAGAAAAATAAAATGGCTTTAAATGTTTGAGGTGTGTGTGATGTGGGTGCAAGTGAGTTTGTATGAGAGAGCATGTAAATGTATGAGCATGCATATTTGTATGTGAGATTGTGTGTCTGTGTGTGAGTGAGTAAGCATGAGTGAGTCAGAGTAGAATGAGTGGGAGAGTGCGAAAGAGGGAGTCAGGGTAAGAGTGAGTGCAATAACCTGAGTGAAAATGAATGAGTCCAAGTGAGTGCTAATGAGCGAGCGATACTGAATGCGAGTGAATGACAATGACTGTGAATAAGTGAATGGAAGTGAGCATGAGTGAGAATGTGTTATTATGCTTGCAAGGCTCCTGTTGGACCTGGCATGCTTATTGGCTTATAAAAGCACTCTCGGCAAAATGCTGGCACTGGCATACTGGAGACAATACTTGCATATGGATACCCATGGCAAAATGCTAGCGTTGGCACACTGTAGGTTAAAGTTTGGCATGGGACACCCATGGAAAAATGCCAGCATTGGCATATAGGAGGACATTCTTGTCATAGGTGGCACCTGTGGCAAATTGCTGGCACATTAAAGGAAATTCTTGGCATATGGGAGCACATCCGTGGCATATGTCAGGGGGCCATCCATAACAAAATGCAGTCCTCTACATACTACATGTAGCATTTCACATAAGGTTCCCATATAGTACATGGACAGCAGTATTAGCAAAATTCTGGAATTGGCATACTTTATGTAATGTTTGGGCTAAAAGGTCACCCATAACAAGATGCTGGCCCTAACAATGGAGGTAATGTTTGACATATGGGGCACCCATAGGATATTTAAAATATATAAATGGGTCAATTATTGGATACTGTCAGGTTTCATTAACATGGCACACCATGAAAGGACTTGAATATTTAATGAGTGTCTTCTCAGAACCATGGATTTTAGTAAATGTATGTGAAAAGTATGAGTTGAAATGCTCTACTAGAGCACAGTTTTTTAAAATGTTCTTAGGGAGAGAACCCCCCACTCTCCGATCTCCCCTACAAGATGTCAACCCAGCACTTGCTTAGTACAATTCAGGATCTGTTCCCTTGACATATCATGTCCACACCTCTATATGGCTAATAAGCAAAATAGATATTTGTGTGTGTTGTGTTGCAATTATTCTCAAACATCTGCAATATTAATTGTTGTGATGTCATCAGGATTGACATCATGTGACATCACTTCCTGAAAAGATTAAGAGTCAACGGTCATATGATGTCACTTCCTGTGAGATCATTGAGGTCAAATGTGACTTTCACTAGCCCAGGCAATCTAGTGAATCAACGTCCATGTGTCACACTCCCACAATGTTTACAAAGTGGTTGAGATATATCTAATCAAGTTCATAGCCTTGAGGAAGTCCAATATCCTGTTAATTGCTTTGGGGCCCAGGAGAAAGGGCAAGAAACCTTAATCACTCACTCTGGGCTAATAGCACAGAGAAGGTTCTCATAGTTAACATTCTGCTTGCTAGCCATTGTGCATTATGAGAAGAGGCTTTCACCTGTTTACTTTTTGATCAGGAAGTTGGGGCTATATGCACACAATGTCAAAATATCTGTGATGTACAGGGAAGAAAAAGTGCAGACTAATATCAATGATCACCTGTTCAGCAGTGCTTCTGTTTTTTGGTAATGGGGATCAGGTAAGAAGATGGAGCTAGAGATCAGATCTGATTACACAACATGCCTTCTTGATTCACTATATTTTTGTTTCCTTAGAACCCTCAATGTATCTGGTCAAACTTCTCAGCTGATCATCTTATCAAGACAATAGTGACTTTGAGATTTTAATTGCAAATGTTTACATATTTTACTTCTATTCTCTTTTTTAAAATATATTCAGATGATTGTTGTAAGGCATCTCTTTCTAGTGTTGGTGAATGGGGCCGTAGGAGCTATAATATGTTAATTGCCCAAATGAATATATTGAATATTAGAGGTGAGTGAGTAGTTGGGCAAAATCAGAAATGTAAGCCTTTGGGAAGGTTGCTGAATTTACCTGAACATAAAATGGTTTAATAAACATTTTACTACCCATTACGGACATTTTATGCGCCAGGATGTTCATGTATGGAACATTTCGAGTTTTAAATGGTGGATGGCTGCCATGGTGGATGCTGTGGGAATAGGGACAGTGCAGAAGGAAGGACTATGCAGGGTGTGGGTGGATGTGCAGAATAGTGCAGGCCTTGTAGGAGGGCTGGGTGGTAGCTGAGGCTTAAAAGTGAAAGCCGGGCCAGCGGGACATATGCACATTGCCAGGAGAGAGACTCCAAACAAGATCATGAATTTGGCTGGCAGACAATCCTAGCCCCCCATTATCCTCAGCGACCTTTCCTGAAGGTGTCTGACCCAAGTCACCACTAACCCCAATCACTGACATAATATCGACACTGAAAATCTCGACATGCAAAAATATCGAGACACAAATATTGATAACATAAATATCGATATACTATACCTATTTTAAAAAAAGCACAAATATCGAAACATAAATATCGTCAAACACAAACATCGATATGACTAATATCGAAATCAATAATATCGTAATAAAAAATATCGATAACATTAAATAAACATACAAAATGACACAAATATCGAAATCAAAAATATTTGACCACATATTTATTGTCAAAACCGAAATATCGACACCTTAAAAATAATCCAAATAACGCAATACAAAACAAAACAAATATAAACAATATCACAAACACACACAATATATTAAATATATACAATTAAAATTAAAAAAGTCATAATAAAAAAAAATAACTTTAACATAACTAACACCACGAAATTAATTCCTCTTTATAAACAAAAAATATAAAATAAATAAATTAATTCATACCTTAAATACAATATATTTTGCAAATTATATACTATCATATGTTTAAGGAACAAATCATTGAAAAACGGTTAACTGAACATTAATTAGAGTTTCCCAAATAAGGAAACAACTGACAAAATAATTACCAAAAAATAGTAACATCCAATAAAAAGCACCTATAACTTAAATAAACCAATAAAATTTAAAGAACAATTAGACAAACACTATATAAACTAAAAAGAAATCAACATTTTTTTACACTACAACAGAAAACACAAGATTATGAAAAATCTCTGCCGGATTGCTTCTACAACATTGGACTTCCAAAGCGAAAAAAAGGATTTCAACTTTACAAAGTAAGTAAAATATAAAGCTAATGTTATAACTTAATAAAAGATTAATAAAATACTTTAAAAATAAATAAATAAGTAATGAAATATTTTTTTAAATTATATCTCCTCTTCAGAAATTCCAGATGACAGTCAACTAACTACAAACAACATCAAAAAAGCTGCTTGAAAAAAGTAAGTATAAATTTAAATTATACTAATCCAATAACTATTAATCCCAAGCCAAACACCCAACTAACCACACAAACCCCAAAATACAGAAAATGCTGTTAAACAAATGAATTCATAATATATATTTTTTCTACAGAAAACAAAACAAAACACTAAAGCCAAACACCAACAGAAAGCATCTAAGCATCAAAAAAGTTCTACATATTAACCCGTTCCGTGCGCGCGTCGGCAAACGGCCGTCACGAGCACTACCTCGCTAGTGCTGGGCACATCCGTTGGCCGACTCGGCCCCGCCCACTCAATAGAACTCCCGCACCGCGGCGGAATTTGCGCCGCGGTCGAGGAGTTAAATCATGTAAGTATATTTTTATTTATACAATACTGTAACACAATAAAAAATGTTATAATATATGTAACATTTTTTATATATATTTCTCATAACAGTTAAAACATCAAAATGACTGAAGGTGCAAAATTCATTACTTCTCAAAAAGGAAAGCTTTTATTATGCTATATGGATATGTCTACACCCAAGAAAAACAAACAGGTGACCAAATTAATTGGAAATGCAGCAAATATTACTCAAATGCATGTTATGGGAGCTGCTACAACAAAAGAAACTACTGTATTAAATATTAAAGAACATAACCACCACCCTAACAGAGCAGAAATAGAAGTTAGAGATGTTTTGGAGACTCTTAAGGAAGCTAGCACTAGCTCTTAAAAACCTACAACACAAATACTAAAGGACATCCTACCCCGAGTTCCATAACACATAACTGGCCAATTACCCTCCATTCCAACATTGAAAAGATTAATACCTAGAACACAAAAACAACTAGTAACACCCCAACTGCCCCTAAAACTTTCATTGAAGTTCAAATACCACATGAACTCACTCTAACTCATAATGAAGAGCAATTCCTTCTTTATGATAATACATCGAATGAAAAAAGGATGCTCATTTATGCAACTCCCACAAACCTACTTAAACTACAAAATTGTGAAACATGGATGATGGATGGAACATTTAAAATATGTCCCAAACCATTTTACCAATTATATACAATTCATGGACAATATCACAATAGCAACATCCCATTTATATATGCCCTGTTACCAAATAAACAAACAACAACATATGTAGAACTCTTAGCAAAAGTAAATCAAGAAACTAATAACTACTACCCACAAAAATGATCATAGACTTCGAACAGTCAATGATACAAGCCATCCTGAAAAATTACCCTCACGCAGCAATACAGGGTTGCTATTACCACTTTAATCAATGCATATGGAGACACCTTCAAAAATCTACCCTTAGGGACACATTACGATGACGGGCGGACAAAGTCCGCCCGCCACCGTAGCGGTGAATGGGACCGTCCGCCATAGGAGCGGCGGTCCTGCCGCAAGTATTAGGATGACACCGCCACGGTGGCGGTGGCATCCCCTATTCCCAACATTGTGGCGGGCGGTGTTCACAGCACCGCCCGCCACAATGCTGGGAATGCACGTCTTGCATTGGCATGCACAAGGTGACAGGCACCGCGCGGTGCCTGCCACCTTGTCCATGCCAATGCAGGGGGGTACCATAGGTACCCCCCATGTGCACCCCCCACCCCCAACACTCTGGGGGCCCGCAACGAGCCCCCAATAGCGAAGACCGTATGCCTTTCCATGGCGGCGTTGCCGCCATGGAAAGGCTGCTCTCCGCAACCATCCTAATATGGATGGCGGTGTCTTGCAGACACCGCCACCATATTAGTGCCCTTTTCCGCCCGGTCACCTGTGTGACCGGCGGAAAACCGGCGGACGGTCTTTCCGTCCGACGGGCTCCCCCCGCCATCGTAATGTGGCGGGGGAGAAATGGCATGCGGGCGGAGTGGAATGGCGGGCGGATCGCCACCGCCATACGGGCGGTGGCGATCCGCCCATCATCGTAATGACCCCCTTAGTGTAGAATATGCAACCAACAGCAATTTTGCTTATGAAATTAAAAAGCTAATTTCACTAGCCTACGTCCCAATAACTGAAGTAGCTGAACACTACAATTTATTAATAGAAAGCCACTATTACCAAACAAATGAACATAAACTAAGTCCCCTACTAGACTATTTTGAGGATACCTGGGTGGGAAGGCTACACAGATCTGGACACAGAAGACAGCCAAAATTCCACATTCCATGGTGGAATGTATACAACAGTACCCTAAACAAAGAAGCAAAAACTAATAACACTGTCGAAGGATGGCATAATGCCTTCCAAGCCACAACAGGCAGAACCCAACCAACCCTATATAAATTACTAGAATCAATCCAAAAAGAACAAAGCTACCAACAACTAAGCCTAGAACAGTCTGTAACACAACTATGTCCAAAACTAACAAAACAAACTAAAACAATGTACGAGTATTTACAACATAATCTAACCCTTTCAAGTTTGGGTAGACCCAACATGAAAGGGTTAGAATATTTAGAAACAATAGCAAAATCCCTACTTTAAAACATTAACACATAATCATAGAAAAATCCTAATTGAAAAGTAATATGGTAACTAAACATTTTTTCCCAACATCTAAAATATAAATATAATCCCAAATAATTGTAAACATTTTAAAAAATATTTGACATAATAAATATATTTTATATCTTAAAAAATATCAATAACAATTATAGAAATAACATTTCCCTCCCACTGAAAAAATTTTAAAACAACTTACATTTTTGTAGCTGTAAATAAATCCAGGCACCAAAAACAATCCAGACGTATGGGTATTCCAAAACTTAGGGGTCTATTACGATGGCGGTCGGATGCCCACTACCGGACCGGCGGTTGCGCCCGCCGGACCGGCGGTGGACATCCGCCCGCGATCGCAACCAAGAAAACCGCCAGTCAAATTAGGATGGCGGTGGTGACCACGGCGGTGGGAAATTCCGACCGCCGCTTTTCCGCCGGTTGCCATCCGCACTCCTGCCTGGCGGACGGAGCAGGACCGGGATAATGGTGGCGGTGCAGAGCAGGCCACGCCGGCAGGATTATGATGCCGGCGGTAGCCAGCCTTTCCTCAGCGGTCAGACCGCCATGGAAAGGCATGCAGAGATTGTCTTCCGGGGGCCCGGTGCGGGCCCCCAATGTTTTGGGGGGTGTGGGTGCACTGGGGGGGTACCCATGGTCCTCCCTTACATGTCCCTGTACCAGGTGGCAGGCACTGTGCAGTGCCTGCCACGCATTGCAGGGAAATGCAGGACATGCTCCTTTGGACATCGCGGCGGTGCTGCGGGCAGCAGCAACCGCCGCAATGTTAAGGCCCGCGATCCGACCGCCGCGGTCGGATTTTGATCGCGGGTCATCGTAATTCGACCGGCGGTGATGTCGCGGTCCATGCGGGTGGCCTTTTCCCGCTACCATGGCGGTCGGGGAGGTTTTCCGACCGCCATCGTAATAGGCCCCTAAGTTAAAAGAATCAAAACAAAATGGAAAAATACAACTGTGTAAAATAAACTCCACCGACAAAATCTCCGTAGTGTAGAACCATAAAAAACTCGAAAAATATTTATTTTAAAAGAAACGCTCCAGGAAAACCCAATAAAAAAAGGTAATGTAAAATATTTATTAGTTTACTCGAAACTAATACACATTTCCTTTAAAAAAAAAAATAGACCAGCCTTCTCCCAACGCCAATAAGGAAACGTACAATACCTGTGGAGAAAAAAACACAATCCCTCCCGCACAAATATACTGTAGTATTATTTAAAAACACACATAAACATACTTATAATTCCTAAACAAGATAATCTAAATAGATTTAAATATATATAGGAAACCATAACACTATACTGGCAACGCACTAACAGCATTTGATGTACACTAAACTAAAAACCAAAACTCACATAAAACATAAAATACATAACTTATATACACTATATACTACCTAACTACCTTCAACCTACTCCTAAATTAAGCCTAAAAGTAATTAAAGTAAACTTACCTTAACCGATGCGATGCAGCTTCCAACCGCGAGCTTCTCCCTTCAGAAATGACCCAAAAATAACACCGATAGCCTAGAAAATAGAAATTAGTTTAAAAAAATGGCCGCCTAATTGAAATAATAAAAATACTTTTCCCACATTAAAATTAATGTAAAATACAAATGGTAATGAAAACAATGGGGCCCATTACGATGGCGGGAGGAGGCACCACCGCGGCGCTGGCGCGGTGGAAAAATGCCATTTACCGCGTGCCGGCAGCGGTCCTCATGCCCGCCATTTTAGCATGTCTAGACAGAGCACATTTCCCGTCCGCTGCGGCGTGACGCCGACCGCCATCAAAGTGCGCCTGCCACCGCGGCGGTGTGAGCCAATGAGCACTCACCGCCGAGCGGAATGACGTCCCGTCCGCCGAACAAATCACGATGCCGGAAACAGGGCAGCACACCGCGGCGGAGCAACCGCATAGCCAGAGACGGCAGAGACACCACAGCGGAGCAAGAAAATAGACACCCGGCCCACACCGCGATGGATCCAGCCCTACACGCCTTTCCGGTGCTGTATATGATACACCACCTGCAAGTCATTGTCCGGCGCAGGTACGTACACACACAACTGTGCATGCAACACAATACACAAGTCAAGGGTTTGAAAATGGTGCATGTCCACACCAGACACCCCTGTGGGGACAGGCACACAGCCATCACTGCATCCACACATGTCCCACCTGTCACAAAAACACCTCGCCACATCCTGGTCACCCATGTTCCGCGATCATGAACAAATGTCTCGGTCTAGTCACCGCCGCGGTCAGTGTGCAGGAAAACATGCACACAACGCAGAGGCCAGTGCCAGGGCCAGCCATGGCCACTGTACAAACAGCACAAAACCACTACTCAACACACAACACACTAGCCCTCTCCCTGAAGGGACATATCATGTGCCTTCCATGTGCCACTCCTGCACAACAACAACAACACAGGTGAATACACACCCTGCCCCACATCCCTAACAACTGCAGAGAAAGCCACAGCAGGAGTTGTTTCACAGGAACACATACCACAGAAGGCCAGGCCCCAGCCAACACACACACCACAACAACACCACACACATGCCAAGAACACTGAGCCCCAGCACAAAATGTACACACAACACATATTGATGATCAAACAATTCACTGCACACACAGCCTACCAACTCACACAGACACACCCTACCCTGCCTCACAGCCACATACACAGACCACATGCTAGCAGCAATAGAGGACAACATACATGAAAGCTAAAGTGATGTGCCCACAAATGGAAGGACAAGGACACAACTATCAAGCATGTGTACATCACATGCAAGACAACAGACATCTGAGAACACCCACAGCCCATCAAATCACACATGGCTGCCACAGTGAGTCAACACAAACCACAAGCACCTCAATTCAACAACTCAGGGAGACAGCAAGGCCACCCATGTTAAGGCACAGGGATGAGAGGAAGGCCATGAAGTCAAATACTGAACAGACACACATAGGTATGCAATTACCTGACAAGAGCATCTCTGCACCACAACACACAGGCCCCATTCACACACTCCAAGATTGAGAAGCACAAGTAGGATACGTCACACATCCCCACTCTCACATCAGCAGCACACAACACTCCCATGTGCACCAAATCACAATTGCAGGGCACAACAAGTACACATTCACGCACACCACTCCAGGATGACACATGGGTGTAGTTGACAATGCAGGTGCACACACATCAACAGTCACCACAAAGTCACCCCTTCACACCACACACTTCTCCACCACCAAAGTGTACACTTTGGAAGTAAGGCATGGGACCAGGATTACTGACCACCACAAGATGACCGTACACATACACTGCTGGGCACACAGTAAGTAAGCTCACACAGACACCATGACCCGTGCCAACCTGCATGAAAGCCTGTGCATAAACTCCCACCCTGTACTGACATTGCCTCCAAACATGACATGTCTACACCATAGACAACATGGACAAAGAAGGATGATGACAACAAGAAATTTTCACAAACCACCTTCACTGCACCCACAAGTATAAGAGTCAGGAAGAATTTAAGTCCCTGTCACCCCTGCAAAAACATGGCAACGTGAGACAACCCATTGTCAATGTTGAAGTGCCATACTGAGCATGTGACACAGTAAACCATGCACACACAGAAACAGTTTTATTGAGAAATTACACTGACAGAACTGACAACAGGAACAACTGTCTTTATTCACACTAGTGCATAGATAGACAACAAATGTGGGCAACTGTAGGGCCAGTGGCCACTACAATGTACAGAGTAGTTACATCAGAAGCTGCACAGGCAGGGGCCAAACAGCAGTGATCAACAAGGCAGGTACAATATGCAGAGTAGTTACATCAGACGCTGCACAGGCAGGGGGCAAACAGCAGTGAACCACAAGGCAAGTACAATGTACAGAGTAGTTATATCAGAAGCTGCACAGGCAGGGGGCAAACAGCAGTGAACAGCAAAGCCAGTGGCCAGGACACAGTGCAGGTGAGGTACATGAGCAGCTGCACAGGCAAGGGGCAAACAGCAGTGAACAACAAGGCCAGTGGCCAGGACACAGTGCAGGTGAGGTACATGAGAAGCTGCACAGGCAAGGGGCAAACAGCAGTGAACAGCAAGGCCAGTGGCCAGTCCAAAGTGCAGGTGAGGTACATGAGAAGCTGCACAGGCAAGGGGCAAACAGCAGTGAACAGCAAGGCCAGTGGCCAGGACATAGTGCAGGTGAGGTACATGAGATCCTGCACAGGCAAGGGGCAAACAGCAGTGAGCAACAAGGCCAGTGGCCAGTCCAATGTGCAGGTGAAGTCCATGAGAAGCTGCACAGGCAGGGGGCAAACAGCAGTGAACCACGAGGCAAGTACAACGTGCAGAGTAGTTACATCAGAAGCTGCACTGGGTATGTGTGCGACTATACCATGCCATGCTCACCAACCGAGTCATGGGGATAACAATGGGCATCACAGACACCGCTGTGGACAGACAGGTGTGTGAGGGTGACTACCACTCAGATGTGGCTGTCTGTCGGACTTGGAGGTGACTGTGTGTCGCGGCCAGTAGGAGGACTGCCCCGGGGAGTGTGAGGAACATCTGTGGAAGAGACATCTCTGGCTTGGGAAGCTGGAGGGCTGCTTGGACCAGGTGGGGTGGTGGCACGGGGAGGTGGACTGATGCTGTGGTGAGACCCAGTGTGTGCAGGAGATTGTGGAGGGGTGCCTTTCCACTTCTTGGGGATCCTGAAAGGCTTCCCTGTCTGGGGACTAATGTGAACTGGTGTGGACACAACAGGTAACCCCACCACCAAACCTGCTCCTGGTGCTGACTCTGGGCCCCCCTCTGGGGACATGCTGGATCCAGCTGTGCGCTTCCCTGGGGCTTGCCTCCGCCCTTCCAAACCCTGTCTACCATGTTTAGCCCCTACAGTGCCCCCTTGTGCCTGCTTCACAGGGCCCGGGATGGGAGTGGAGGTTGTGGGTGGATCAGCCATAGGGCCCTCATCCAGTGTAAGCCTTGCAGGTAACACCTCCTCAGTGGGCAGGGAAACTGTCTTCTTTGCTTTGCGAGCGGTCCTTAGGACAGGAGAGTCCTTGGCGGGGGATGACTCTGAGGCCTGTGACCCTGAGGCCTGTTTCTTGCCCCTCTGGCCCTTGGTGTCACCTGACGGGATTTTATCTCTGTGCTCTGGGGGGCTCTTAGTTTTCTGTGGGGATGGTGTCTGCGGCCTGGACCGTTTGGGCTGTTGCTGCTGCTGTGTGCTGCGTGTGCTGTATCTGGACTTTGGGGTCTGTTGAGCATTGTCACTGTCGTCAGAGGTGCACACTGACAGGACGGTGGACAAAGGGAAAGGAGCTGCTCCCTGAGAATGTGCCTGTTGCAGGGCTGCTGTCACTGTTGAGGACAATGACTGCACAGTCCGGTGTAGCCCACCCACATCCGAATGTATGCCCTCCATGAAAGCTATCACCTGGCCCAACTTTTTATCGTGGTCTAGGAAGGCATTGAGGAGAGCTGTCTGCCCCACACACAGCTGGCGCAATAGCTCTACTGACTCAGCACTGAGGGCTGCAGGGCTGACATGGGCTGGGGCAGCAGTGCCTGGGGTGAAGGACACTCTTCCCTTTCGACTTGTGCGAACACAGGCAGCACCAGTGGAAGTAGATGGGAGGCTGTGCACTGGACGTATGTGTGGCGGAAGAGGAGGCAGAGTCCCCGTTCCCTGTGGCCCCCAACATGGATGCGTCACCGCTGGCATCAGATGACGTAGAGCTTTGTGTCTCGGGTTGTGATTCCTCCAGCAGACTCCTGTCCCCCTCCTCGGCGCTGGTCACATCTGTGTCACTCTGCTCCGGTGCGGCTGTTACACTGGATGCCTCACCACTGGTGTCCGTCCCCTGTCCCTCAACGCACACGGGAGATGCTACATGGGAGAGAGATGTAGTGTTAGTGGAGTGGCACCAACTGAAGTAACATGTGCAAGTAAATCACCATTCAAGAAGATGTGTTATCCACGTTGCACATCACCCTGACTAAATATACATTGCCACCTCAATTATCAACCCAACAGTGCATGTAAAGAACAAATCCAGCCATAAGTGATCCCGGTGACTCACACAGCACACCATCCTGCCTGTGGCCCACTTCAGACACAGGCACAAAAATCTCTCCGACCACACAGGGTGCTGAGGATGGCAAGGATGAACACCACAACATGGTGTCAATTACGTACATGGATGGAGCAGTAGTGGAGCACACACACACAGACCACAACATAATAGCCCACAATGGCCATTAGTGCATGCCAGCCACCATGTTGCTTGCACGGGAACAAGTACTGTAGCACATTGTCCTCAGAAGTTGTAGCAGCTGAAATCTGCTGTCAGGCATTGCACGCATTGATTGAAACACACTCAGATTAGGCACACTGCCTTCAACATCAATATGAATTCACACAGTACCCCACTGCACAAGGTACCTGAATGCCACAGCTTTGAATGCAATGGCAATGCACATTGCGCAGATCACATCAGTGAGTACAGGTTTGGACAAATGCATGTCAGATGCACCCAGCACAGACACCACTTACAATCCACTGCATCACACTACCAACTTCACATAGCTCAGAGTTTGTCCAATCTGTGGACACATGCAGCCACTCCCTGCCAAAGCTACCCATCAACAAATACTCACCCCTAGCTTGCTGCTGATGCTCCTTCAATTGTGCATCCAACTCAGGCTGTGTTACGGCCAAGATGCGGGCCATTAGTGGTGTCATGGTGCGTCGGGCCAACCTGCTGCTCCGAGGGTGCAGCCCCAGCGTCATCTCGGCCACGTTCTTGCTCAGCCGGCAGATGTCGTCCCACCTTTTATGACAGTGGCTGCGCCGTCGGTTTGACACACCCAGATCACGCACCTTGGAGGCAATGGTCCTCCACACGGCTTTACGCTGGTGGACTTTCAGCTGCAGGCGTAATACATCAGTGACACAGTGTATACTACCAAAATCTCTCAATACAGTGGCACGATACTCACTCATCCCAAATCAACAGATATGTGTAACAGAGCCAAGAATGCATGGCACATGGTACAACGGCATTGGAGAACCACACATGAATCCATGAAGGTGGGAGGGTGGACACAGTACCTCCACATCCCATTCACATGCAGGATGCTAGCACATCAAGCAATGTGTAGTCTGCCCACATCTACTGTCTGCTGTTAGCTAGAGCAACACATAGATTAGATAGCAACACATGGTTGTTGGTGGACTCACTGTGTCCAACACTGCGCAGCCCCCAATGTCCTAGCCCTGTGAATGGCTCACTGTGTCATGGAGGTCACATACAGTGACATCAACTCTCATACACACACCCTTGTCACAAGGCTTGTCGTATGCAATCTACAGGGCTGAGATGGCTCTTTGATGAAGATGTGTGAACAAAAGACACATGGAACACACTGTACATGCAGTGATGTGTACTTGTGGGATTGGGCGGCGACTGTGCAGGCCAGGTGGGCTGACACTGAGAGGGACATTTGGGACCCACACAGCCATTCACACAAGCAATCACTGGCCTGACTCCTGCATTACCAATTTGCTGCTTCACTGTATGGCTGACAGGACAATACATGTCCCTCAAATCTGGATGGGCAAGCAGGGAAACGTGTGAAAGAGGCTACACAGCCCTTCCCCCTGGAGAAAACATGCTAGGCAGTGCATGTCAGAGTCCCACACTCACTGACACATACTGCAGCACCTCCACCTCACGTGTGCCCCCCCTGCACTCTCACTCACACTGTTGGAGACTTACCACGACATTAGGGGCACCATAGAGCCTTGGGTACTGTGCAAGCACCCCATCCACCAGGACCTCCAGCTCCTCGCTGGTGAAGGGACTGGCCCGGATCTTCTGTGTCCTCGACATCACTGTGGACAGGTGGCAGCAGGTGGAGTTCAGGGGTGGCAGGCAGCAGTCCCTGGAGACAGCAGCAGCAGGTGGAGGGTGGCAGGCAGCAGTCCCTGGAGGCAGCAGCAGCAGGTGGAGGGTGGCAGGCAGCAGTCCCTGGAGACAGCAGCAGCAGGTGGAGGGTGGCAGGCAGCAGTCCCTGGAGAGAGCAGCAGCAGCAGCAGGTGGAGGGTGGCAGGCAGCAGTCCCTGGAGACAGCAGCAGCAGGTGGAGGGTGGCAGGCAGCATTCCCTGGAGGCAGCAGCAGCAGGTGGAGGGTGGCAGGCAGCAGTCCCTGGAGACAGCAGCAGCAGGTGGAGGGTGGCAGGCAGCAGTCCCTGGAGGCAGCAGCATCAGGTGAGGGGTGTCAGGCAGCAGTCCCTGGTAGCAGTGGAAATGTGGGGCACCCTCCCACACATATATAGGCCCCTGGGGCTGTGTCAGTGGTCCCACGCCGCTGCAATTGGTGTACCAGGTCTGCTATTTTTAAAATCATCCAATGTCCGCCTCCGCGGTGGCGGTGCACGCCTACTGCGATTTTCAAATCCATATGAAGCAACCACTACTGTGCGTCCCATTGGCTGCAAGGGCATGGACCATGGCGGTGACACACCGCAGGGGCCAGGCGCGCGCTACTGCAGTGGTGCATCTTTTGAATGCTTCCAATGACCGGCTCTGCGGTTGCGGAACACGCCTACCTCTATTTTCAAAATTGCATCAGGCTACCGCGAGGGGCTTCCCATTGCCTGCCAGGGCATGGTCCATGGCGGTGACAGTCCGCAGGGGCCAGGCGGTAGGCACCGCCAGATGGGTGCCATACAGTGCCTGTAGTGACCGTGAGCTGGGTAGCGGCGCATGCCAACCGCCATTTGCACATGTAGGTATGGCTGAGACTACCACGATCGTGTCTGGGATATTGGCGGTGACAGTCCGCAGGGGCCAGGCGGTAGGCACCGCCAGATGGGTGCCATACAGTGCCTGTAGTGACCGTGAGCTGGGTAGCGGTGCATGCCAACCGCCATTTACACATGTGGGTATGGCTGAGACTACCGCGATCGTGTCTGGGATATTGGCGGTGACAGTCCGCAGGGGCCAGGCGGTAGGCACCGCCAGATGGGTGCCATACAGTGCCTGTAGTGACCATGAGCTGGGTAGCGGTGCATGCCAACCGCCATTTCCACATGTAGGTATGGCTGAGACTACCGCGATCGTGTCTGGGATATTGGCGGTGACAGTCCGCAGGGGCGAGGCAGTAGGCACCGCGCCGATGGGTGCCATACAGTGCCTGTAGTGACCGTGAGCTGGGTAACGGTGCATGCCAACCGCCAATTCCACATGTAGGTATGGCTGAGACTACCGCGATCGTGTCTGGGATATTGGCGGTGACAGTCCGCAGGGGCCAGGCGGTAGGCACCGCCAGATGGGTGCCATACAGTGCCTGTAGTGACCGTCAGTGGACTCGTGGAGCAGGTTTGCTGCACATATGGAGTCATCCAGCTCTATCCATAGCCCAACATGAACAGTGCCCAGTGTCTCCAACATTGAAGGACCCTCATGAGGCCAACATTACGAATGGGACATTTAACTCCATGTCACCTACACATGCCATATATGTGTATGTGATAAATTGCATTGACACATACACACGCACATGTCACATGTGATGTGTAAGGGCATGTAGACTGTACAGTTTTTGTGTTGCATAGCATATGTAGATAATGGTCAATGTGTGTAGGTGCAATTTCACGCACAATGCTGTCTCATTGTGTGAACTAGGGGCATCATTGACTGTCACATTGTCTACTGCACATGCACACACGTGTTCACCACGCTCAGCCTGTGGTCAGTGTGTACTTGATGTGTGCCATGTGCAACCTGTGTTGGGAGGTGTATCATGGACAGCAGCACGGTGTGCTAGGGTAGTATTGTGGTTTGACACATATGCTGGGGGTAATACTCACAGGTGTGCACACACATGTGGTTCCATATCCCACTGTGCATGCCAATGAGCACGAGGTGTGCACAGATCATTGCTGCGTGGAAGGTGACAAGTGAACGAGTAGTGTGCCTGATGTGTACCGACTTGTGCAGTGCTCTGTTGGTTGATGGTGCAGTCTGTAACATTTGGCAATGTGTCTGTAGAAATGTGAAATGTCCTGTACATCTCATGGTGTGTTTCATTGACATATGTGCACTTTCATCTGACCTAGGAGGAGGCCCAATATCCATCGTCCATTCACAGTGCTGGCTGACATGGAGAATGAAGAGATCATCCGCAAATTCAGGCTGGATAGAGTTTCCCTACAAAACCTATGTGCCATGTTGGAGCCCCACCTGCAGCCACGTCGCACATATCCAACAGCTTTCACCGCGACTTCAAAGGTGATGGCGTGCCTGCATTTCTTTGCGACAGGCTCATTCCAGCACACGGTAGCAAGTGCAGGTGGGATGTCACAACCGATGTTAAGCATGGTGCTGAGGGATGTACTGTCAGCTATGATGAACTACAAGGACAGATACATTCATTTCCCCAGGGTGCCAGAGTTGGTGGCTGTGAAGGGAGATTTTTATGCCCTTGGACACATCTCCCATGTCGTTGGTGCCATTGATTGCACACATGTTGGGCTTGTGCCACCACAGGCACGTGAGCAAGTTTACAGAAATCGGAAGCATTACCACTCGGTAAATGTTCAAGTGGTGTGCCAGGCGGACATGATCATCTCCCACGTGTGTGCCAGGTATCCCGGGTCAACCCATGATTCGCACATCATGCGCAGCAGCAACGTCCCGCAGCTGATGGCCAATCTGCTTCCTGAGCGTGCATGGCTTGTGGGTGAGTATGCATAGTGGAGTAGCGTGGTGTGTGTGACATGCTGTCCTGTGGCATTGTGGAACATCAAGGTTAATCTGTGTTTCTCACACCCAGGTGACTCTGCATATACTAACCGTCCGTGGTTGCTGAGCCCACTGCGGAATCCTGTGACAGCAGCTGATGTGCGATATAATGATGCCCATGGGAGGACACGGCGTGTAATAGAGCGTACATTTGGTCTCCTAAAGTCACGATTTCGCTGCCTGGACCGTACCGGAGGTGCCCTGATGTACTCGCCAAGGAAGGTGTGTCAGATAGTCATGGCATGCTGCATGCTCCACAACCTGGCCATTCGCAAAGCAATACCCCTGATCCTGGATGATGATGAGCAGCCAAGGCCCCCGCCTGCAAACCAACCCGGGTCCAGTGACGAGGACAGTGGAGAGGAGGAAGGTGTTGACATGCATCAACAGCTCATCAACCGCTACTTCACTTGAAGGTGAGTGACGATGTAGGAGGGACACATGATCTGATGGTGTTGCAGTTGCTGTGAGGGTGTATGTGAGCTTGGTGACCGCAGCCTTGTGTTCACTCATTGCTGGTTGGCAATGTTTGTGGGATAGGGTAGTTTGACACAGATACAGGATGTCTCTATGGCGACTGTTGCTCTGTGTAATGTGTGAAGATTGGAGTACCTTGTTGACAAGTGTTGTGTGATGTGTGTGATGCCACACCAAAACAAGTGACTCTTGTTCTAATGTTTTTCCTAGGTCCCTTCAGCCTCTCCTTGCATACCTACATTCCATTTCCCTGGGACATTTACATTACGGTGAAGGTTGCACATCCTGTATTAAAGACGGAGCAGACACAACAACATGTGTATAAGGTGTATTTATTTACAATTGTGACATGTGAGGGTTGAGAAAATATACAGGGGGGGAAATTTGAAGAAATGAGTTGACGGTCATGGTAGATGAGATAATTGAGTAGTCACCACAGTGATGTGGAGGCCCAGTCCAACAGACAGATGCCATTCACATGGCAGTGTGGGGAAGGATAGTCCAAAAGGTAAATGCAATGGTGCAGTGGTCTGCCATCATGGCTGGCTCCGGGACTTGCCTTTGGCAGGTGCTTTGGCACTTGATGCCTCCTGGCCTTTCCTTGGACGGCCCCTTTTGCGCTTGACTGGAGGGGCCTGTGCTGCAGGGGCATTGGTGTCTGAGGACTCAGCCCCTCTGTGGACGCAGGGGAGGATGATGAACTGTCATCCTGCTGCCCATCAGGGGGAGGCGGAGGTGTTGAATGTTGCGCTGGCCTGTCCCTCCGAACCGCCACTAGCTGCCCCAAGAGGTCCACAATTTGTCCCATGCGGGTGTCCATGGACCTCATCAGCAGGAGGAGCTCCCGAGAATCTTCCTCAGACCGGCCCATTCGTCACTGGGCCTGTTCGTATGCCCCAAGGACTCTGTTGATGTGGGACAGGGCTTCCGTCCCAGGCTCAGTTCCCCTCTGCATGACCCTGCCCCTCCCACCTACACTGCTGCCACGGGCCTGTTGGCTCCCCACATTGCTCCGCTGCATCCTCTCCCTTGCCTCCTGAGTAGATGTCGTGGGGTGCTCATCACCTGGGGCAGGGAGGGTGTTGCGGGCAGCTGTGATGGGGGTGGGGGTGGTGGTGGTGGTGGTGGTAGTGGTTGACACACAGGCCGTGACAACAGCTGTCTGGGGAAGGTCATGGGTTGCAGCAGATGTGGTTGTGGGGACAATGGGTGCCTGGGACTGGTTGAGGCCTGCCACACCAGATGGGCTGGCTTGGGGCTCCTCATCCAAGGAATCCAGGGAGTCTTCATCCAGTAGTCTCTGTTCCGGGGTGGGGGACTGGCTCTGCAGGTTGGTGGTGTCGTCCTCTGCAGTGAGTTCTTGGTCACCTGTGGGTCAGATGAGAAATGGTCATTGTGTTGCAACCAGCAAAGTTTCTGTTTGCACTGTTACATCAACTGTTTGTACATCCAGCAGTTGTTCACTGATCTAATTTGCAGTTACCGACATCCAGTAATGCATTACAAGCTGTTGAGCTACATGCATTACTTGTCCATATTGGGAGTTGGCAAGACATGACATGCACAATTTACATATTTTACATTGACAGGTTCATGTTGGCATCTAGTGAGTGTTAAATCATATGTGATCAAGTTGCGCATGTATGTCACTTGTTGTGCCCTTGCAGCCGTTTACTCTGCACATTGGGTGAACATTGTAGTTGCATCCATACCTTTGGCATGTGGTGTACATATCTGTATTTGCACTTCCAGCCATGCTGTCTTTGCTTTCATTTGGTCCTTGCTGGTCTGGACCCCTGTCATTTTCAGATGGCATGCAGTGGTGTACAGGGTTGTGCACTGAGTTACATCTACATGTGGATCTGAATGTCACACTTTGGTTGCTGTCATGGTTTCCTTTGCTTAGGTGTGTGCACACTATAGTGGCCAATGCTATCTGGGTGTGCAGTTGTGCAATGTGAGGCCCGGTGTCCTATGCCACCATGCTTGTCGTGAAGCATATCTGGCTGCATGTAGTGGCTAGTGATATGTTCTGTTTGCTGTTTTTTGCTTGTATTTGTGAGACCTCACTGTGTGTGTGTGTGAGGAAGGCTTCCATCTTGGTCCAGTGTGGGACAAGTCAGCATGATATGTCTACCTACCAGTGATTTGGAAGTGGACAGTGCAATGACTGACACGTGCATCTTGGTGCGAGGGTGTAATCAGTCTTGGGGGCTGGAGCTCATGTGGGCTTGTGTGAGTTGTTGTGCAAGCTTCCCACCCCCACACACCCCGACCTGTGAGATGCGGTTAGCTACCTGTTAGTTGAGTGGGTAGCATACAATGCCTGCCACATGATTCTGATTGGGGGTGGAGTGACCCATCCTACTCAGGGGTGGGACAGCATGCATGGTGGCATTTGTGGGACAATTTGCCAACCCCACAACACCGTCTCAGTGTGAAGATGGCTACCTACCGGTTGAGGTGAAGGTGAGCAATGACATGGCTATGTGACTTAAGAGCCATTCTTGGGAGGAACGTGCCTGTGGAGAGCAGAAGGTGTGTGTGGGTTTCAGTACCCAAACTTTTCACATCACATTAGGGCATGGGGTGTAGCCCCACCATCACTGTTGTCCCAACTATCTGGGTGTGGGGTTCACTCCCACAAGATTTGCTGGCAAAATAGGTCATGGGGTATATCCCCCCCATAACTGTTGTCCCAAGTATCTGGGTGTGGGGTTCACTCCCCCAAGATTTGCAGCCACATTAGGGTATGGGGTATAGCCCCCATCACTGTTGTCCCAACTATCTGGGTGTGGGGTTCACTCCCCCAACATTTGCAGGCAAAATAGAGCATGGGGTATATCCCCCCATCACTGTTGTCCCAAGTATCTGGATGTGGGGTCCACTCCCCCAACATTTGAAGGCACAATAGGGCATGGGGTATAGGCTCCTATCACTGTGGTGACATACAGCAGGTTGAACATCTCACCCAGCAAACATTTCCACACTATCATGGTTTCATGGTATTTGTGGACCTGTAAACATGAGCAAAGTACTGGTGATGCAGTTGTTCCGGGGCATCCATACACTTACATGTTGTCATCAACAGTGGTGTGTGTGTAAGATACAGTCAGCCATGTGCAGACAATGTGTGCTTTTGGGGCCAGACTATACCAGCACTGTTCAGACAGACAGTGTGAGATGTGACCATTGTCAATGCATACACACATTGCTGGTCCCAAGCAGACACATTTGTGCATTTTAGTCAGAAAAAGTACTCTTGTTATGCAATTCAGTGCAGCACTGTGGCTGCTGAGTCTGTTGCAAGACAGTTGGGATGTACATAGTTTAGCAGTGTGAGTCCCAGGTCCAGTGGAGGTTTTTGGTAATCTGCACTTCCACTGTTTACATTGCAACACTGTGGTATGACATGGGTGATTAGCACATTGACAACCAACCTACCAGACACTGCTGCAGGGAAGCATGATCGGTGTTAGTGTTGCAGTGTGTGATGCCTGGCACAGTAGACACAATGTGGGTAAGTTTTGCACTGAGACTTGTGCATGCTGAGTACAATACGACTGTTTAGCATGATTTGTGTAAGTGACTGTGGACAAAGTGGTATGGTGGGATGTGCGGGGGAACAAACGTCACATGCCTAAGAGCGGGACAAGTGCTCCATCATGCTGAACTGTTGAAGAAGTGGGCCTTTTGTGGGTTGTACTGCACTGTCGCCAATTACACATACCACTCCCAGTTGAAATGGTTACCTACCAGTAAGTTTGATGAGTCACATTCAATATCTGCCACATGGTTGTGGGGAGTGCTCCCTCTTGCGCAGCTGTAGGACAAGGGGGCCTGGTGGGAGTTGTAGTGCAGACTTCCAAACCACCCACACACCTCCCTGTGAGGATGGCTACCTACCTGTTAGGTTAAGGTGAGCAATGCAATGGCTGCCACATGGGGGGGGTCAGGGCTCCATCTTGCACAGCTGTAGGACACAGGGCCTGGTGGGAGTTGTAGAGCAGACTTCCAAACCACCCACACACCTCCCTGTGAGGATGGCTACCTACTTGTTAGGTTAAGGTGAGCATTGCAATGGCTGCCACATGGGGGGGTCAGGGCTCCATCTTGCGCAGCTGTAGGACAAGAGGGCCTGGTGGGAGTTGTAGTGCAGACTTCCAAACCACCCACACACCTCCCTGTGAGGATGGCTACCTACCTGTTAGGTTAAGGTAAGCAATGCAATGGCTGCCACATGGGGGGGGTCAGGGCTCCATCTTGCGCAACTGTAGGACAAGGGGGCCTGGTGGGAGTTGTAGTGCAGACTTCCAAACCACTCACACACCTCCCTGTGAGGATGGCTACCTACCTGTTAGGTTAAGGTGAGCAATGCAATGGCTGCCACATGGGGGTCAGGGCTCCATCTTGCGCAGCTGTAGGACACGGGGCCTGGTGGGAGTTGTAGTGCAGACTTCCAAACCACCCACACACCTCCCTGTGAGGATGGCTACCTACCTGTTAGGTTAAGGTGAGCAATGCAATGGCTGCCACATGGGGGGGGTCAGGGCTCCATCTTGCGCAGCTGTAGGACAAGGGGGCCTGGTGGGAGTTGTAGTGTAGACTTCCAAACCACCCACACACCTCCCTGTGAGGTTAAGGTGAGCAATGCAATGGCTGCCACATGGGGGGGTCAGGGCTCTATCTTGCGCAGTTGTAGGACAAGGGGGCCTGGTGGGAGTTGTAGTGCTGGCAGCATGTACACATGTACCCATGGTGATGTTTGTAGCTACCTTTGAGGTGAACCTGAGGGACTGTTGGATTAATGTGTGAGAGATGTGTTGGTGAGAGTGTGGTGCACATGACTGCATTTGTACCTAGGAGGTATAGCTTAATAGTGGTGCAAGACAGTACATATCAGTGTGATGTTAGGCATTTGTTTGTACTTACCAGCCTCCAGTCCCCCGGGTATTCCTGTGAGACTCTCTGGATGCAGTATGCCAAGCACCTTCACCTCCCATTCGGTGAATGTTTTGGGTGGAACGGGAGGGCCACTGCCTGTCCTGTGAGCCAGCTCATTGGTTCTTGGCTCTCTTCTTCTTGACCACTGCCTTCAGATCGTGCCAGCGCTTCACAATTTCATTTCTATTGCGTGGCACGGTCCCTACTGCATTTACCTTATCTACTATCCTTCTCCACATTAGCGTTCTTGTGGCTACTGGTGTCTGTTGGACCAGGTTACCAAACAATTGGGGTTCTACCCTGATTATCTCATCTACCAGTACCCTCAACTCACTCTCAGTGAATTTGGGCATTTTCTGTGGTGACATGGTGTGTGATGTGCCAAGGTGTTTGAGGTGCAAGTGTTGAAGTGGTGGTGGTGATGTGTATGGTGTGTGATGTGCAAAGGGGTTAGAGGTGCAGGTGTAGAAGTGGTGGTGGTGGTGGTGATGTGTGTGTGTGTTGTGCAGATTTGCCTCTCCTGTCAGCTGTGGTGTATGTCCCTTCAGTTCTGGAGTTTTGCAAAGGTTTGTGGTCTGGTAGGGGGCTGGATTTATACTGGGCTATGTGGGTGTGTCAGGATGGGGTATTAGTTGCAGGTGTGGTGTGTGTGTCGTCCTGGGATTTGTAGTTTTTGAGTTTACCATGGGGGTGTGTCTTTGGGCTGTGTTAGGTGTTTTTGGGTGCATGACTTGTTTGCTTGGTGCACTTTGTGGGCATGTTGTGTGTACTTTTTTCGACCGCCATTTTTTTCACGGAGCGTACGCAGCGGTGGCTATGCTACGGCGCTTCCGCGGAATCTCTCATTCCTCACTATTGTCAACCTCAGCGGTTGGAAACAGCGCTCTGCACCGCGGTCATGTCGGGGATATCATAATTTCCATGGCGGTGTCTCCGCTGTGGTTGCAGTGGTTTGGGCTGTTTCCGCCACGAATCCGAACGCCGCGGACGGGTTTCGGCCTTCTCCGCAAGCGACGGGCGGTTTCTCGGGTCTCCTTTCCGCCGCAGTTGGATTTTTACCGCCGTGGATCCTAATCAGGCCATCGGTTTTCCCGCTGTAGCGGCGGGCGGTGAGTTTCCGCTACCATGGCGGTCGGGTTGCTTTTCCGACCGCCATCGTAATGACCCCCAATGTTTGGAAAAATACTTATTCATATTACTACTGTAAAAAATGTTTTTTGTATTGTGTTAAAAATTGTACAATGTATAATATTAAATATTACAACACAAATAATATTTTTGTTATACATTAAACAATTTGTAATAACTTATTGTTATAAAAAAAATTATGTAATGGTTATCAAAATGTGAAAAATTATATTTATGTTAAAAATATTTGTTTTTGTTACAAAATGTTTTCTTAACTTGATACTATTATTGTTTGAAACAAATTAAATAATATTATACAAAATATATTATTTACTTTCAGTTATGCAAATAAAAAAACATAATACAACAAAATAATGTTTACAACATGTATATAAAAATACTGTAAACTGTATATAATTATCTAATACATATTTACAAAATAAAATAAATTGTACAACTGTTACAAAAAAAATATTAAATAAATGTAGACAAAACAGCGAATAACTGCATCATGTTTGTAACTAATATACATATTTACAATTTTCTACATTATATAAAACATATAAATGTTTCTTACTTACTATATTGTAAAAATTGTATTATTTATGTTTATTATTTACCAAATATGTGACATATTCAAAAATAAAAATGTATGATTATTTTGTTTTATCTCAATAACTATGAAAGATGGTTAAACAAAATAAAATGCACTTAATTTCTTTGCTTGGATCTTTGATTGAAAATAAAGAAATACATAAAATATACATCTTGTTATTTATGTACTTTCTTAGCGGGTGATTAGGATGGCGGGCGGACTAACGGGACCACCCGCCTGCCATGCGGCGGTCCCGCCACCCAAATCATGATGCCACCGCCACCGCGGCAGTCGCATCTGGCATTGTAACATTGCGGCGGTTGCTGCTGGCTGCAGCACCCGCCGCAATAGCAAAATGCCATGATGTGCATGTCCATGCACAACGTTGCAGGCACCGCGCGGTGCCTGCCACCTTGTGCATGGGCATGCATGGGGGTACCATGGGTAACCCCCAAGTGCACACCCCATCCCCCTGGGGGTCCGCAACAGGCCCCCAAGGCAAATCCCCACCAGCCTTTCCATGGCGGCATCACCGCCATGGAAAGGCTGTGCAAAGCAAACATCATAATATGGATGGCGGTGCCTGCAGGCACCGCCACCATATTGTGCCCCAGCTCCGCCCGGCCGGCAATTGTAACGATGCCGACCGGCGGAAAAGCGGCGGACGGACTTTCCGTCCGCCGCGATACCCACCGCCATCGTAATATGACGGTGGGTAAATCACGTTATGGCGTAACGGTCGCCACCTCCGGCCCGGCGGTGGCGAACGTTACGCCATCGTAATCACCCCCTTAGTCATTTTACTTATACTATATTGGCAATAAAATCAATGTCTTACATTTAATAAGTGTTATAAATTATTATTTTAATAAACATATATTACATGCAACTACCACTTAAACATACAATATTTTCATAATGTTGCTCAAAATAAAGATCTATATTTTACTATTCTCACTCCAAACCGCATTAACTCAAATAAGCACAGCTCACTAAACATATACAAAATTATATTCCTACTCCAAACTAGATTAACTCAAGTAATGTTCTAAACATATAAAACATAATATTCCCACTCCAAACTACATGAAAATGCAGAGGCTGCTGGACACTAAACATATATAATTTAATATTCCCACTCCAAACAACATTATGGGGCTCATTACGATGGTGGGCGGACCTGAGTCCGCCCGCCATCGTTGCGGTGTTTGGGACCGCCCACCAGACATGCAGCAGTCCCACCACTGCAATTAGGATGCGCCCGCCACACTGGCGGGCGCATCCAGGGCCTTTAACATTGCGGACGGTGCTGCTGGCTGCAGCACCGTACGCAATGCCAAAATGCCATGCTGTGCATTTCCCTGCACTGCAGTGAAATGCCCAGTGCACAGCTACCTCCCCCCACACAAGGGGGGCCCGCTACGGGCCCCCGAATCCGTTTCCGCCTCTCTTTTCGCGGTGGGATGTCTGCCGCGGAAAGACAGGCGGAAAGGGATATTTACCGCCGCAATGTTGGCCCATAGTTTAGTTCCGCAAGGCGGGCGAAAAAGGACCGCCTTGCGGAACCATGGCGGACGGTCTTTGCGTCTTCCACGGACAGATTGGGATTCCCACCGCCTTCCTAATTCGGCAGTGGGAAAATCGGGCTCCGATGGCGGAAGGACTGGTAATGAGCCCCTAAATGCAGGAAAAGTTCTAGACACAAAACATATATAATTAACTATTCCTTCTCCAAACTACATTAAATCAGAGAAGGTGCTGGACAGTAAACATATCTAATTTACTATTCCCCCTCCAAACTATATTAACGCAGGGAAAATGCTGGACAATAAACAGATGAAATATACTATTCCCACTCCAAACTACATTAAAATATAGAGGGTGCTGCACACTAAACATATATAATTTGATATTCCCACTTCAAACAACATTTAGGGCCTGATTCTGATGCGGTTAGGAAAGCATTCCCACCAGGGCCTGATTCTAATGCGGTTAGGAAGGCCTCCTAATGGCATTTGCTCCTTCCAAATCGGATCGGGAACGTGTCTTCCTGACCCAGGGCCCAATTATGATGCGGTTAGGAACATATGCTCCCATTGAAGTCAATGGGAGTCCACCCAAATCGTATCTGGAAGCATCCGGATGCATCGTACTCCGTCGGTCGGACTCTCCCGATCCGAGTGGGTCGGAAACCATTTCCAAACCGATTCGGTCGGGAAGCTTTCCAACCCGCATCAGAATCAGGCCCTAAATGAGGGAAAGTTCTGTACAATAAACAGATAAAATATACTATTCCCACTCCAAACTACGGGGGTTATTAGGATGGCGGAAGGACCACCAGCCGTGCGGTGGCGATCCGTCCGCCATCCAAAGTAGATTTTGCCCCCGCCACATTACGATGGCGGGGGAATCCAGACAGGGACAGTGGCGGATGCAAAGACCGTCCGCCACTGAACCGCCACAAGCAATCGGTACGATTGCCCGGCGGATGTCCCAATGAGTCCTAAATGGTGGCGGTGCCTAGCAGGCACCGTCCACAAAATTAGGATGATGGCTGCAGACAGCATTTCCATGGCGGTGATGCCACCATGGAAAGGCTGGGGGAGATTTGTAACAGGGGCACGTTGCGGGCCCTCCTTTTGTTGGGGGGAGATGTGGGTGCACTGGGGGTACCCATGGTACCCCCCTACATTTCACAGCACCACGTGGCAGGCACCGTGTGGTGCCTGCCACGTGGTGCTGTGAAATGCAACACCCGGCATTTTTGCATTGTGGCGGGTGCTGCTGTCATCAGCACCCGCCGCAATGTTGAACTACAGGATCCGTCCGCCATGGTGGCGGACACATCCTAATCCGGTGTGCGGGACCGCCGCATACATGGTGGACGGTCCCGGTTTACCCCAGGATGGCGGACAGACTGCAGTCCGTCCGCCATCCTAATGACCCGCTACATTAAAATATAGAGGGTGCTGGACACTAAACATATATAATTTAATATTCCCACTCCAAACAACATTAAATGAGGGAAAGTTCTGGACAATAAACATATATATTTAAATATTCCTTCGCCAAACTACATTAAATCAGAGAAGGTGCTGGACAGTAAACATATATAACTTACTATTCCCACTCCAAACTATATTAACTCAAGGAAAGTGCTGGACAATAAACATATAAAATATATTAATCCCACTCCAAACTACATTAAAATACAGAGGGTGCTGGACACTAAGGGGCCGATTCCGATCTCGGTCGGAAGCTCTCCGAACGGGATCCGGCCGGAAAAAGTACGAGCCGTACGCATGTTTTCCGACCGACTCGTACAGCTGTCCGAGCGAGTATGATGCGAATGTACGCGTGTGTTCCGACCGAACCGTTTCCGGATCCGAACCGCTCCGACCGACTCGTACGGACACGAATCGCACCACACAATGGAGACGTTTTCCGACCGAGCGAGTACGATGGATGCGTCGGACAGCCGGATCGAGTCGGAGCATCTGGCTTGAAAAAGCTCCCGGAGCCGGACTTGGGGGATCCGTGCTGGACCCCCCTGCACCCGTAGCCATACGAGTCGAACACAGGGGGGACCCAAGGGTCCCCCCTAAACATGCATGTACGGTGCGAGTTGCACCGACGCGTACACACTGTAGGGGGCGCACTTGTTTGCGACGTACCCATTGAGTCACTGGGAGCCCATGTACGCGTCGTACGACCGGCTCCCATTGACTTCAATGGGAGTCCGACCGAATCGAGTCCGGCAGCATGCGGCCGCATCGTACTCGCTCGGTCGGACTGCAGGAGTCCGGCTCGGTCGGAAATCTCTCCGGCTCGGTCGGAGAGTTTTCCGACCCAGATCGGAATCGGCCCCTAAACATATATAATTTAATATTCCCAAGAAAAACAACATTAATTGAGGAAAAGTTCTGGACACTAGACGTATATAATTAAACATTCCTTCCCCAAACTACATTAAATCAGAGGAGGTGCTGGAAAGTAAACATATATAATTTACTATACCCACTCCAAACTATATTAACTCAGGGAAAGTGCTGGACAATAAACATATAAAATATACTATTCCCACTCCAAACTACATTAAAAAACAGAAGGTGCTGAAAACTAAACATATATAATTTAATATTCCCACTCCAAACAACATTAATTGAGGGAAAAATCTGGACACTAAGGGGCCGATTCCGATCTCGGTCGGAGGCGCACCCAATACCATTCGGTCGGGAAAAAAGCCATGCGAAAGCCTGTTTCCCGACCGATCCGTACAGCACACCGAACGAGCAAGTACGATGCGCACAACAGCAAAAATCCGGCCGAGCCGTACTCACCCAAACCAGGTCCTGTTCTCCGACCGAGGCGAATCCGGAAACGCCGAATCGAGTCGCACGGAAGGGAAAATGCAGCCCCGTCCGGCCGGACAAGTACGATGCGCTTCCCGTACGCGCCGAACCCGTCGCTACGCACGGCACGTTAAAGCATCCGGGAGAGGCGCACATAAGCTCCGATTCGCGCCACAACACGATCCACGGCTACGAGACGAACACGGCACCGACGAGGACGACGCGGAGCGACGAGGACGAGGCGAAGCGACGAGGACGACGCGAAGCAACGAGAAGGACGAACGACACGAACCAACCATGAATCCCTTCGTCCCGATCATACCAATATTCTACATCTACTACCGGAACAGGCACGGACGCGTACGGCGCAGAAGGTAAGCCAGACACCAACCACAAAACACATACAACACGTACACGCCACATCACACACATACACGGGGATGCTGAATATACTTACACCAGCAACAGCAGCACCATAGGGGCGGGATGCCCATCACCAATGCCACATATGCACACAGGGGCCTGAATGCGCACCACCACCCCTACCCAGGGGGCTGGATACCTACCACTACTACCACCCTCACCCAGGGGGGCTGGATGCCTACCACTACTACCACCCTTAGCCAGGGGGGCTGGATGCCTACCACTACTACCACCCTCACCCAGGGGGCTGGATGCCTACCACTACTACCACCCTTAGCCAGGGGGGCTGGATGCCTACCACTACTACCACCCTTAGCCAGGGGGCTGGATGCCTACCACTACTACCACCCTTAGCCAGGGGGCTGGATGCCTACCACTACTACCACCCTTAGCCAGGGGGGCTGGATGCCTACCACTACTACCACCCTTAGCCAGGGGGCTGGATGCCTACCACTACTACCACCCTCACCCAGGGGGGCTGGATGCCTACCACTACTACCACCCTTAGCCAGGGGGCTGGATGCCTACCACTACTACCACCCTTAGCCAGGGGGCTGGATGCCTACCACTACTACCACCCTTAGCCAGGGGGGCAGGATGCCTACCACTACTACCACCCACACCCAGGGGGCTGGATGCCTACCACTACTACCACCCTCACCCAGGGGGGCTGGATGCCTACCACTACTACCACCCTTAGCCAAGGGGGCTGGATGCCTACCACTACTACCACCCTTAGCCAGGGGGCTGGATGCCCACCACTACTACCAACCACACCCAGGGGGGCTGGATGCCTACCACTACTACCACCCACACCCAGGGGGCTGGATGCCTACCACTACTACCACCCACACCCAGGGGGGCTGGATGCCTACCACTACTACCACCCTTAGCCAGGGGGGCAGGATGCCTACCACTACTACCACCCACACCCAGGGGGCTGGATGCCTACCACTACTACTACCCTCACCCAGGGGGGCTGGATGCCTACCACTACTACCACCCTTAGCCAAGGGGGCTGGATGCCTACCACTACTACCACCCTTAGCCAGGGGGCTGGATGCCCACCACTACTACCACCCACACCCAGGGGGCTGGATGCCTACCACTACTACCACCCTTAGCCAGGGGGCTGGATGCCTACCACTACTACCACCCTTAGCCAGGGGGGCAGGATGCCTACCACTACTACCACCCACACCCAGGGGGGCTGGATGCCTTCCACTACTACCACCCTCACCCAGGGGGCTGGATGCCTACCACTACTACCACCCTTAGCCAAGGGGGCTGGATGCCTACCACTACTACCACCCTTAGCCAGGGGGCTGGATGCCCACCACTACTACCAACCACACCCAGGGGGCTGGATGCCTACCACTACTACCACCCACACCCAGGGGGGCTGGATGCCTACCACTACTACCACCCACACCCAGGGGGCTGGATGCCTACCACTACTACCACCCTCACCCAGGGGGGCTGGATGCCTACCACTACTACCACCCTTAGCCAAGGGGGCTGGATGCCTACCACTACTACCACCCTTAGCCAGGGGGCTGGATGCCTACCACTACTACCAACCACACCCAGGGGGGCTGGATTCCTACCACTACTACCACCCACACCCAGGGGGGGCTGGATGCCTACCACAACTACCACCCACACCCAGGGGGGGCTGGATGCCTACCACTACTACCACCCTTAGCCAGGGGGGCATGGATGCCTACCACTACTACCACCCACACCCAGGGGGCTGGATGCCTACCACTACTACCACCCTCACCCAGGGGGCTGGATGCCTACCACTACTACCACCCTTAGCCAAGGGGGCTGGATGCCTACCACTACTACCACCCTTAGCCAGGGGGCTGGATGCCCACCACTACTACCAACCACACCCAGGGGGCTGGATGCCTACCACTACTACCACCCACACCCAGGGGGGCTGGATGCCTACCACTACTACCACCCACACCCAGGGGGGCTGGATGCCTACCACTACTACCACCCTCACCCAGGGGGCTGGATGCCTACCACTACTACCACCCTTAGCCAAGGGGGCTGGATGCCTACCACTACTACCACCCTTAGCCAGGGGGGCTGGATGCCTACCACTACTACCAACCACACCCAGGGGGGCTGGATGCCTACCACTACTACCACCCACACCCAGGGGGCTGGATGCCTACCACAACTACCACCCACACCCAGGGGGCTGGATGCCTACCACTACTACCACCCTTAGCCAGGGGGGCTGGATGCCTACCACTACTACCACCCTCACCCAGGGGGGCTGGATGCCTACCACTACTACCACCCTTAGCCAGGGGGGCTGGATGCCTACCACTACTACCACCCTTAGCCAGGGGGGCTGGATGCCTACCACTACTACCACCCTTAGCCAGGGGGGCAGGATGCCTACCACTACTACCACCCACACCCAGGGGGGCTGGATGCCTACCACTACTACCACCCACACCCAGGGGGGCTGGATGCCTACCACTACTACCACCCACACCCAGGGGGGCTGGATGCCTACCACTACTACCACCCCCACTCATAGGATGGACAATGCATGACACAACAAGCACACCACAACCTAGGGAATGCAAGATAAAGACATCCCCCACCACCATGACAAGCGTGTGTAGGCTGTGTCAAATGCCTACAACACCGAACATGATTTTGAACATACAATGTGACCCCCTAGCACATGTGCCACACATATATGTGTGTGGCACCCACAATGCAAGCAGCCCATGACCATTGTGGCAATGGGGCCTAAACCCCCATCATCACAGTGACCAAAAGGTAAGTGTGGGGTCCATAGCCGAAGCACATTTTGACCATTGTGGCAATGGGGTCTAAACCCCCATCATCACAGTGACCAAACGGCAAGTGTGGGGTCCATAGCCGAAGCACATTTTGGCCATTGTGGCAATGGGGTCTAAACCCCCATCATCACAGTGACCAAAAGGCAAGTGTGGGGTCCATAGCTGAAGCACATTTTGACCATTGTGGCAATGGGGTCTAAACCCCCATCATCACAGTGACCAAAAGGCAAGTGTGGGGTCCATAGCTGAAGCACATTTTGACCATTGTGGCAATGGGGTCTAAACCCCCATCATCACAGTGACCAAAAGGCAAGTGTGGGGTCCATAGCTGAAGCACATTTTGACCATTGTGGCAATGGGGTCTAAACCCCCATCATCACAGTGACCAAAAGGCAAGTGTGGGGTCCATAGCTGAAGCACATTTTGACCATTGTGGCAATGGGGTCTACACCCCCATCATCACAGTGACCAAAAGGTAAGTGTTGACAAAGAAAGAGCTGCAACTGCCAAACTGCATGGATCATTCCTGGTCACAGAACCAAAAACTCATCTGTGGCAAAGTAGTGTATGTGTCCCATTGCAACATAAATTGGGGGAGCCAAATACTGCAGTGCAAATGAGACATTCCTTTGGCCATGTGCAGACAAACAACACCCATGGGGGCTGAGACCATCAACAGTCATCAATGACACAATGACAGAAGTGACCATCAGAATGCAGAACCACATATTTGCACCAATGGGCACACAAATGCAGATATCCTGTGGAGACAGCAGATGTGAGGTGAACAGATACCATACCATGGCAGCAATGGGACACACAAACCATGATCACTGTGCTGACCGATGACCTAGGAGTCCCAGGGACAGCAGGGGAAACACACCAAACAACATACAGCCAATGGCACACCCAAGATATGCCAATGCAGTGGTGCAGATGCACAAACACAAACAGGCAGACCAACACTGTCATCATACACAGCAGGTGAGGGGTGGGGGTGCCAGTGTCCCCAGGCAACCACACAACACATGAGGAGAGCTGAATACCAATCATACAGATGTGCATACACTGCCACACTAAGGTAACTCATGGATCCAAATCCCCTATGTGGGCAAGCAGGCATTGTCAGATGAGAGGGAGCACAAAACACACATGTCACACAGGCACGTAGGAACAACAACTGACACAGCAAGACACAGACACACCACAGCACCACCCCCAGGGCCCCCACAATGTGGTGACCCTGGGCTGAATAAAAATCCCACTGTGATGACAAAGCTAAATGTCGTTCACACTGTGAACCACAGTCAGGTGTCCTGAGCAACAAACTACCATCACACCTACACAAGCACAAATCAATCAGCATGGCCAGTAAGCCAAGGCCAACATGGAGGCAGGGGACTAGCTGGGCAACAACTCCCATCTGCACACACTCAAGACCACACCCCTCGACCTCTAACAATGTGCAGCAGTGAAGTACACATGCACTGGTGACATTGCACATGCACCCATGACTATTCCAGGGTGGTGGGTGGGAACCAAGGTGCAGAAACACATCACACATGGCCCCTCAACAAGACTCCTGAATGTCTGACACACTGCACACTACGCTGTACATGGACATGACGGCGATACCACACCAACCAATGGGATCCCAGCCACAGTCACACACCAATGAAGAAGCCAAGGTCACCCACAAAGAACACACATAGACAACAACCAACATTGCAGCCCGGACCCTGAGGAGTGCCAGCAGTCACACACACAACGTGTCACAATCACTGAAAGATAACACGAACTGAAAATCACATGACAGGGGCAAACAACAAGTGCCAAGGGGAAACCTGACTGTGACCCATCTGCGTCTGCACACAAACTCAGCCCTGACAGCAAACACACCTATGGGTGACACCCTGATGACCAGTAATGTGCCATGCACCCACATCACAGAGAACACAGGGAGAAGACTTTGGGGGAACATAGCTCAAGTCAGCAAGCATCACAAACAGGTACAACACTAGGGATCACAGCATGCGCAGATAAATGGAAGTGAACACACAGACATGCACATACAACACACACCTTGGGCGCAGGCAATGTCACACGTGTACACACTGCCATGAGGGGACTCCACTCCTGTGTGAGGAAAGCTGTGCCATATGTTGCCTCAGTAGGGCCCCATCATGTCAGCTGAGCACTTGGTCACACAATCAACAATTAGCACCAAATGAGGGCTCCCATCACATCAGCCTGGTCATGGATGTGCCAACGGAATCATCAGCACAGATCCAACACACTTGTATAGCAATGTTGCACTGACTACACGGATGAGTCCTTCCCCATTGATGCCCAAACCTGCATGTCCAGTGGAGATGGCAACACGGTCAGGGAAGTAGACAAATGCAACGATGGCAGGCACAACAGATGTGCAGGGGTGGAAGCCACAGATATGAAATTGCTAATGTAAGTAGGAAACCCATTGCCAAATACTGAACACATGACACCCTCAGATGCTGCTATTGATGACATGGATACACCACATGATAGGACACATTCCCCCTGGACCACATGGGTTCCTGCACAGTAACACTTCATAATCATGAGACCAGATATCACCATCACTGCAGCAAGGGCATGGTTAGCAGCACCAACAACATGTACATCTGAAGCATGAGCACTAGAGAAAAGAAAGTTGCTTTATTCAGCATATGTGTTGATTGAAAACGACGTCCAGAAAAAGTAGAGCAAAGGCCAATGGCCAGTCCATTGTCAAAGTTCAAACAGGGTGACACTGGCAGATGTCACCCTACGCATGCCTGCACAAAACCAGGGACAATCCACTAGGAGGGGCAACCGGGGGCAGGCCAGGCACCGCAGGGACAGGATCAGGGCTCACCAGGGGGAGTCAGGGAAGGGGTGGTGGGTGCTGGAGAGCCACTGACAACTGCAGTGGAGGTGTCTGACATGGTGTGTGCCGGCACAACTGGGGGCATGACTCAGATGTCGTGGGTGCCGGCACAACTGCAGTGGACCCTGCAGATGGAGTGGACAGGTCCGCCACTGCAGTGCCCAAGTCAGACAGGGCGGTAGTGGACTCCACTGCAGTGCCTACCTCCAGGGGAGGAGAATGGGGAACAGGCAAGGTGGGTTGGACAGAGGGGGAGGACACCCTCACCACATCAGTGGCACAGACAAGCGCAGCGGGGGGTGTGGTGCTGGGAGAGCAAGTGGCAGGGGGAGAAGGCCTGATCCTCTTGGGGATGGTATATCTGTGGGTGGGGGAACCTGGGGCAGGGTGTGGTGGGGGCACCTGTGCAGTGGGGGCCTGAGGGATGGAGGACGGAGACCTTGTGCCTGAGCTGCAGGGCGGTGGCGGGGTCTTGCTCTTAGAACTCCGGGGGACTTGCGGGTGGGGGCCTCAGTCCGTCTGCACCTGGGGGAGGGTGTCCGGGGGCGAGGGGCACTCTGCTCCGTGTGGGTGGGCTTCCTCTTCCCCCGGGATGCTGGAGCAGCTTCATCGGTGGGGAAGAGGCCGAGGTCACAGAGGAAGAGCTGCTGTGACTTTGGGGTTGCAGGTGAGGCAAGGGAGGGTGCTTTGTAGGGAGAGGGAACTGAGGACTGCGCAGTGCATGTGGATGCGTGTGTGTGTTCCAGGGCCCCATCCCCTGTGAGTCTGGCTTCAGTCCCCTGAATGTGCGTGCGTGTGCGTTTTGTCATTGGCGTGTGTGTCAGTGTGCTGGATGTGTGTGTGCTGGTGTGTGCCTGTGCCGGTGTGTGTGTGCTTGGGACGGGTAAGGTGCTGGGGAGTGTGGATGGAGCAGAGGCAGGAGGGGTGAGGGACCGTTTGAGGAGGGACACTGCTGCCGTCAGGGAGGAGTCCATGGACCTATTGCCCCTCTGTAGGTCAGACATGCCCGATGAGATGCCCTCCATGAACGACACCAGCTGAGTCAACAGCGCGGTGTGCGCATGGAGGACACTCAGCATGGCTGTCTGCCCTACATGGAGCTGGCGAAGGAGGTACACAGACTCCTCACTCAGGGCAGCAGGGGACACAGGGGCAGGGGGTGCGGTGCCTGGCCCAAAGGAGACACGCTCCCGGACATGGGAGCCTCCACGGACCTGGGGAATGGGAGCCGATGGGAGGGCGGTGGTGGTGCTGGTGGTGGCGGGGACAGCAACACTAGCTGGGGTGTGGTGGCTGCTGACACCCGCCTCCACAAGGGAGTCATCCTCCGAGTTGCTCTGGTCCTCAGCTGAGGTGGATGCTGCTGAGGACTCCTCGGTGTGGCTCCCCTCGCCCTCCGTGCCACTGGGTCCCTCCGACCACTCCTCGGCTGCTGACCCAGTCTGGCTCTCTGGCTCCTCCTGGTCCGTGGAGCTGTCCCCTTCCGTGGCCGTGGATGTATCTGCAAACAATGGGGATACAGACAATCATCAGTCACCTGCACATAACGCACACACCACTGTGAGCACAGCACATCACAGAGCAAGCCCTGGCATCATTAGTTGTACATTGCTAAAAGTGCCCTAATTGAACAGGAGAAGTCAATTGTCAGTCTGATGCCAAGCATGGCACTCACATCCCACATGGCCTTGCACCCATCTGTCTGGTGTCTGTTGGATTGCAACACCCCAGTGTTGACACATGCACCAAGTACACAGTAGTTGGACAGTGCAGAGGACACGGTGTGGCATGTGGACATGCACACATCACAGCTCTTGCCACTGAGTCAGTACAGGTTTCCGGATGAAAGGGATGCCCAGAGTCAAATAGGAAATGCATGTGATGCATACCAGCGACAGACACCATGATGCACCCATGTCCTGATAGCCAGCGCCACTAAGGTGTGCATGTAGCACATGTCACTCCCCTGCAGGCTCACCAATCAGTAGACACATGCCATGGCGGAGGCATGACTGCAAAGTCATACATCACTGTCTCAGTGATGTATGACTTTGCAGCCAGACAACAACACTCTGCACTGTGTCACAATAGTAGGTCATGGGGAATGCAAGTCCTGGAGCTGCACAAGTGCACATGTACATCCCCCCACAACACATCCTCTTAACCCTCATCTGTCCAGGTCATACCTATTGGACATATGGTAGACCTGTGACACTACCCTCTGAACCTGAGCCCCTCACACTCTGCTGTGCATGGGGAACAGCTGCCTGAACTTCACATTCACATGCCCCAGTCTGCATGGGCAGCTGATCAGACACCTATGTGTCACACAAGTATCGTCTCCTATGGTCACATCTCCAGTGGCATGCTGAGCCCCTACCAAGAAACTCCACAGCAGTCCTGGCGACTAATCCACAGCACACTGACACAGAGGCAGACACCTGAGGGGTCAAATCACTGCGCACAATGTGTCAGCTGATACACGGGAGTGGGAGTACAGAGTGTATTGTATGGCCTGGAGTAGGCATGACTGTCCAGCCCCACATGAATGAGGGATGAGCCCTGGACTGTAGGCAGCTGGCTAAGTATGTGTGACACACGTCATATACATACTCCTGGGGCCCAAACATTGTTCCCACCCGCAGCATGGGTGTGTGCCAGATACCCCAGCCACATGTGGTGGATCAGCTCAGCAATTGGACCACAGATCAAAGTAACACGCTGAATACATGTCAGAATACAGGCATTGTGTAAGCAATGGACCCACCCATGATGCCCACCACAGAGTCAGGGAAACAGATGCTGTCTCCCACCTTGAGTCAAGCAAACTGCAAGGACACAGTCCTAAGTGACAGAATTCCCTGCATGTAAGGGCCACACCTGGGTATCAGATGAGGAGTGGGCAGTGCACAATAGAGGGACATGGCTCCTGGACAACATGACTGCTGTACTGTGGCAGTTTAACCAGGCCCGAGGAGGGCACATAGCATGTTAGACAGAGTTCACAGTGCAGTCTTTGACTCACCCCTCCTTGCTGCTGTCTGGCCTTCAGCTGCCCATCCAGGTCTGGAAAGACCACCGCCAGGATCCTGAGCATGTGGGGGGTCAGGGTCCGTGTTCCGCCCCTCCTGCGAGGAGGCGACAGCTTCAGCTGGACCCGTGCAATCCTCCGGGTCCAGCTCCGAAGGTCCTGCCACCTCTTTTGGCAGTTGCGGATCCGGCGCTTGTAGACCCCCACGGACCGGACAGCCCGGACGATGTCCTTCCATATCTCCTGCTTCCGATGGGCAGAAGCCTGTCAGGATGACAAAGTGATAAGGCCATTACTACACATGCAACATATCCGTGCATGACACAGTTGCATATACATGTCGCAATCACAGGGGCACATGGTGTACACAGGCAGTGCACGGCTGCCCATGGACAGTTTTCCAGAAGTCACTACATGGTATCATTGCATGGGGAGTAAAACCCTGTTCAGAAGCACTGTCACTGCACCATACCTGTCCAGTGCAAGTCACTACACACTATGGGGGGTGACAACTACTCAGTGAGCCTGCTAGCCAGTGGCGTGCAGACTCTCAGCCTTGCTAGTCAGACAAAATGCACATTCAGAAAGGCAGTGCACAGGACACTCACCTGCTCCCCTGGTGTCCCATACAGCTTGCTGTACTGTGGAAGTAGGCTGTCCAGCAGGGCCTGGTTCTCCTCAAGGCTGAAGGCTGGGGCTCTCTCCACAGTACGTGCCATTGCAGGGTCCAGAGGGGCAGAGACAGCAGCAGTGCAGTGGCAGATGTCGTCCTGGAGCATGTAGTGCAGGCAAGTGGGCTCTCAGGGGAACAGCCAGCAATATATATGTGCTGGAGAGGCAGATCCTGTCCCTTGTGTCCAAAGTGATAGGTCCAAGTCGTTTGCATCTTCTGAATCTGGCCAATCCATGGAATAGCAGCACCAAAACACGCCCACAGCATCCTTCAAATCTTCAACTTCATGACATACATGATTTTGCAACATTGTTGTGGGTGACCAACTGAATTCCCAGCAACCGACTCGCTCGAAATTCGAAAACGCGTCCGTTGCCAGGCAAGCCCATTGTCAATGGGTGCGCACCGATCGGTCCATTGCGGTACAACGCGTACAGGGGTACAACGCGTACCCGCACACATTGAAGGCAATGGGCCGGCCGGAGGCACCGATCGGTCCATTGCGGTACAACGCGCACAGGGGTACAACGCGTACCCGCACACATTGAAGGCAATGGGCCGGCCGGAGGCACCGATCGGTCCATTGCGGTACAACGCACGCAGGTGTACAACGCGTACCCGCACACATTGAAGGCAATGGGCCGGCCGGAGGCACCGATCGGTCCATTGTGGTACAACGCGCACAGGGGTACAAGGCGTACCCGCACACATTGAAGGCAATGGGCCGGCCGGAGGCACCGATCGGTCCATTGCGGTACAACGCGCACAGGGGTACAACGCGCACCCGCACACATTGAAGGCAATGGGCCGGCCGGAGGCACCGATCGGTCCATTGCGGTACAACGCGCACAGGGGTACAACGCGTACCCGCACACATTGAAGGTAATGGGCCGGCCGGAGGCACCGATCGGTCCATTGCGGTACAACGCGCACAGGGGTACAAGGCGTACCCGCACACATTGAAGGCAATGGGCCGGCCGGAGGCACCGAACGGTCCATTGCGGTACAACGCGCACAGGGGTACAACGCGTACCCGCACACATTGAAGGCAATGGGCCGGCCGGAGGCACCGATCGGTCCATTGCGGTACAACGCGCACAGGGGTACAAGGCGTACCCGCACACATTGAAGGCAATGGGCCGGCCGGAGGCACCGATCGGTCCATTGCGGTACAACGCGCACAGGGGTACAACGCGTACCCGCACACATTGAAGGCAATGGGCCGGCCGGAGGCACCGATCGGTCCATTGCGGTACAACGCGCACAGGGGTACAAGGCGTACCCGCACACATTGAAGGCAATGGGCCGGCCGGAGGCACCGATCGGTCCATTGCGGTACAACGCGCACAGGGGTACAACGCGTACCCGCACACATTGAAGGCAATGGGCCGGCCGGAGGCACCGATCGGTCCATTGCGGTACAACGCGCACAGGGGTACAAGGCGTACCCGCACACATTGAAGGCAATGGGCCGGCCGGAGGCACCGATCGGTCCATTGCGGTTCAACGCGCACAGGGGTACAACGCGTACCCGCACACATTGAAGGCAATGGGCCGGCCGGAGGCACCGATCGGTCCATTGCGGTACAACGCATCACTGTACATGTGACTGGCATAGGTCAGCATGCCTGTCTCAGATGGACATATGCCAGCCACAGATAGCTCCCAGGGAGTGAGGGGCACACCTACATCACGACTGCCTGTCCAAACCTTATCATAAGGCATGTAAGGCTGCATTTCCTATTGTGTGTATGTTTGTGTACATGTTGTCCTGTGGGTGTCACCTGTGGGCAGCCACCCCCAGGCTGTGCACGTGTTCATGGGGACAGGATCCTGGGTGTTACGTGTACGTGACCACTGTGATGTGCAACTGTTCATATCTGTGCATGTGTCATGGTCACATTTCACAGTGGTGTTTGTGTATGTCATGTCACATACCCCGTGAGTCCCATGTGGGACGGTATGTTTGAGCCAGGGTGTCCCAGTGGCACAATAGTGATGGCCCTCCACAGTCTTTGTGCATGTAGTGTTTACAATGTCTCTGATTTCATGTGCACAATGGGAGACAGTCTCCACATCCACGTTGTGTGTGCATGGACTCTGATGTTGTGCGTGTGTGTCACAGACGTCCATGTCTGTCCTGCCATGGCAAGTGTGGCCACTACCTGTGGGGGTCATGTTTGTTTTGCTGTGGTGTACACATGATACTCCAGGTGATGCCAGTGTCCATGTGGCATTACAGGGTCCCTGGGAATGTACCTGTCGTTGAGCTGTGGTGCCTGGGGCACATCTGTCCTCACATGTCACTGTGGGGGTGACTGTGACACGGCATCATGATATCCAATGGGCCAACCTGGGACAAATTGATGCCACCTGTAGGACCGTGTTGACAGATGTTGGCCATGTATGTACCATACATGTCCTTCCGGTACTGCACACTTCATGTAGTTGTGCCTCATGATGATGTATGTTGGGATCTTGAGTGTGTTCAATGCCGCATATGTGGGGTGACTGATGATCTTGCTTACTTCTCCTCTGCACTGCAGGGCTCCTGCTGTCCATCGGCCATTCCCAGACCTGGCAACGATGGTGGAACGGGACAGCATCCGACGGTACCGCTTCACCAGGCAGCTGATTGAGGATTTGGCAGTGCAGTTGTCCCCACATTTGCAGCCTGGCCGGCCGTATCCTACAGCGCTGACCCCCAAGGTGAAGGTGATGGCAGCCCTACACTTCTTTGCCACCGGTACCTTCCAACATACTGTGGCGTCTGCTGGTGGGATGTCACAGACCATGTTCAGCCGTGTGCTCCGCGATGTTTTGGCGGCAATGTTGCTCTTCCTGAACCGGTACATCTATTTCCCTAGATCATGCGACGACTCACTGACGTGAAGAGTGACTTTTATGCCCTGGGGAGGATGCCGCATGTAATTGGCTCCATTGATGGGACACATGTGGCTTTGGTACCACCACAGGCCCAGGAGCAGGCCTACAGGAACCGCAAGCACTACCACTCGGTCAATGCACTGGTGGTGTGTCTTGCAGACATGACCATCACACACGTGTGTGCCCGTTTCCCTGGTTCAGCACACGATGCCTTTGTGATGAGGAGTAGTCGCATCCCCAGGATGATGGCACAGATGCAGAACCAGCGTGCCTGGCTTGTCGGTGTGTACTGACTTTGTGCCATTGTGTGTGATCTGATCTGTAGTATTCCGCCCACTTTTCCAAGTCAGCTGATGTGCACTTGTCTGTCCGTAGGTGACTCGGGATACCCCAACATGCCGTGGTTGCTGACACCCCTCAGGAACCCTGTGACACCTGCCCAGATGCGCTACAATGAGGCACATGGTCGGACCAGGAGAGTGATTGAGCGGACCTTTGGTCTCCTGAAGAGCCGCTTCCGCTGCCTGGACAAGACCGGAGGGTCCCTCCCATATGCCCCTGCGAAAGTGTGCAAGATTATCATCGTCTGCTGCATGCTCCACAACCTGGCAGTGCGGAAGGAGTTGCCTCTCATCCAGGATGACGATGACCAACATCCGCCACCTGTGGAGGATCCTGGACTGGACCACGATGCCAGTGACGATGATGATGATGATGGTGATGGTGATGTCCGCACACAGCTCATCGCCAACTTCTTTAGCTGAATGTGAGTATCCTGAGGTGTCATGTGAATGATGTGAGTTGGCATGATGTGTGGGTGGGGCTCTGGCGCTGTTGGAGTGTGTCCATGGGCTACTTGACTGGATGTGTGTTGCGATGTGTGGTTACAGGTGGGCTGTACTCCCCAACAGTGTTGACATGCTAACTTGGTTCTGGGTGGGTATCTTGTAACATGTATTGTGCATGAGTTTTGCTGTTCTGTCCTGTACTGCATTGCTTTTGACTGTGTGTCATTTCTGTCCTTCACAGGGTACTTTCAGATTCGTTTGGTCAACTGTGTCCACCGACGACGTGATTGCACATCCAGGCTGGTAGCTGTTGTGTCCCTACAGGTGATGTGCGCCACACCCATGGACTTCCTTCCGTCTACAGTTGTTGACTGTGTGCCCGCTACCAGGTGGGGTTACCTTGCATCTGTAGTGGTTACGGCATGTTGCTACTGTGTAATAAACCTGTGCTTCACTTAGTGATGTGCGTTGTCTGTGGTCACACATTTGACTGCCATTTGCTTACTGCACCTGTGGGCTACTTGACTACAACTGGGAATGGGTGTGGTGTCTGTGCATTGCACCGTCTTCCCTGGCAACATCAGTGTAGGCAATGAGTCAGATGGCCTAGGTGTGTATGTGTTGTGTAGCCCTGGTGGTGTGTCTCCCTCATATGTGTCACGTTGCCTTTACTCACATGCCTGTGTTGTCCTTGCTGTTGCAGTTCGCATACACAGTGTAATTTTGCAGTTCATCATCCCCATAACAGCACCCATGTTGGAATCACGACAGAGGCAAGTATGGTGTATTAGTGTGTTTATTGTGATACATTTGTGTTAATAGTGCATAGGATGGGTTGTGCTGTACATGAATCTTGCAATCCCAAGTTCCTAGGTGAATTGAAAGTCCGGGTAGACAGGATCCCCAGTATCGGGGCCACAGTTGTCTGACACATTGGTCCAACTTGTACTCCCCATGCAATGTGTGGGAGTAGTGTTGCCGTCAACAGGGTGAACAGTCTGTGCACAAAGGCGAACATCCAGAACAGGTTCAGGCTTCCTGGGAGTTGCGCTTGGCCATCGGCCTCTCACTTTTCCCTCCTCGGACGACCCCTCTTCTTGGGGGGGCCCTCAAGTGCAGGCTGCTGCGGTGCAGGGGACTCTCCGCCAGAGTCCTCCTCCCTCCCTGTTGCAGTTGCAGTTTGTTCGGCACCAGATGTTGTTGGCACACAGGGAGGTGTGGACTGGTTGCTGTTCATCTGGCGGAGGCATTGTAAAATGTCCCTGTGCACCGCCGTCATCTCATGCAGTACATCCCACTTGGACTCCACACGGGACATGTGTGAGTCCACACGGGACATGTGTGACTCCACGTGGGACATGTGGGAGTCCAAGCGGGCATGATGGGCAGCCTGCTGCTGTTTGATGTCTCTGAGGAGCCCCACTACCTGGCTGAGCTCTCCGGTGCTGGACTGGTACGCATCAGCTATGCGTACCAGTTGTGGGTCGTCATGCACACCAGCAACGTCTGCAAGCAGCGACCTCTGTCTCCCACTCCTCCCACCACCCCTGCTGACATGTGCAGTGTGTGCAGTTGCACGCACAGATAACCCTGGTCCACCTTGGGGGTTGGTGGTGGTGGTGGTGTCCATGGCCCCAGGTTGGTCCAGGGTCACTGCGCTGGTGTTGCTCCTTATTCTGTCCATGTCGGCAGGGATGGTATTCGTGGTGACAGTCGTTGTAGGGGTGGGTGCAGGGAGTGCAGCTGGTGGTCCTGCTGGTGCTGCAGCTGGTGGTCCTGCTGGTGCTGCATGTTGACTTGCACCGGATGTGCCAGGTTGTTCATCGTCCGAGGAGGACAGAGGCTGTACGACGCCAGTGAGCTCGGCATCCTCTTGAGCCTGGGACTGGGACTCCTCAGCGTCTGCTGCTGTGTCCCCATCATCACCTGTTTTTGGGAGACACAAACAATGTATGTCATGTTTCTGCAGGCATCAGTGGTTGACACACATGACAGTTGTGACTGTGCCTCTGGGTGCGGGCCTGTACATTGCATTGTCCTAAGTCGTCACAGTCAGGGGTTGATATTGGTGTGGCACATTGTCCTGCATTATTTGGGCATTTCTATGTATTTTCTGGGGTGTGAACATGGTCTACATTGCTTGTGTTTGGTTGACAGCCAGACCTCCTTCCCACCCAGCCAGCCAGTCAGTTATCCCACCATGGAACGTGCTTGCGTTGCAGGGAGTGGAAGTTGTCTCTCAGGATGTCAGTCAGTGGTGTCCTGCTGTTTGTTGGTGCACAGTTGGCAGCAGGGCCTTGTGCTCCCACAGCAGTAGCCAGTGTCAGCCATCTTGTGAGTCCTTCTCCACTCCCTGTGATGTGAGCATGGTTCAGGGTGGTGTTGATGGGACAGTTGTGGGGGTGAGCTATGTCTGTGACTACGACTCCCATCATGCCATTGCCTCCACCCCACTTGCCAGCATTCCCATACTTACTTGCTTTTGTGTGGAGTTCAGTGGGTGTGGGTGTGAGGGCAATGGCAAGATGGCTGACAGTGGTGTCCTGCTGTTGGTTGGTGTGCAGTACCCAGCATGCCCTTGTGCTCCCCACGACACAGCAACAGTGTCAGGCATCTTTGATGGGCCTTTCCACTCTCTGTGGGATGTGCATGCGTGAGTGTGAGCTTGCTGGGCCATGTGGTGGGGGATGTAGGGCTGTGAGTACGACTCCCATCATGCTATTGCCTCCACCCCCTTCCCAGCATGCCCATGCTTCCTTCCTTTTGACTCTGCTTCCCTGTGGGGTGGGCTGGCTGTGCTGACAGGATGGCTGGGAGTGTTGTCCTGGCAGTTGTTTGGCTAAGAGTCCCAAGAGTGTCCCTGTGCTTCACACAACATAACCCAGGGTGGTGGTGCTTTGTGGGATCTTGTGTTAGGATGGAGGGCATTGCATTCTACCAGGTGGGTACTGTGGAGTTTGTGTTGGGGAGGGTGTGAGGGGAGGTGCTGGTGACTATAGTCAGTGCTGCAAGTCCCCCTTCCCACCCAGCCAGCCAGATATCCCACCATGGAACGTGCTTGCATTGCAGGGAGTGTAAGTTGTCTCTCAGGATGTCAGTCAGTGGTGTCCTGCTGTTTGTTGGTGCACAGTTGGCAGCAGGGCCTTGTGCTCCCCACAGCAGTAGCCAGTGTCAGCCATCTTGTGAGTCCTTCTCCACTCCCTGTGATGTGAGCATGGTTCAGGGTGGTGTTGATGGGCCAGTTGTGAGGCTGAGCAATGTCTGTGACTACGACTCCCATCATGCTATTGCCTCCACCCCCTTCCCAGCATGCCCATGCTTCCTTCCTTTTGACTCTGCTTCCCTGTGGGGTGGGCTGGCTGTGCTGACAGGATGGCTGGGAGTGTTGTCCTGGCAGTTGTTTGGCTAAGAGTCCCTAGAGTGTCCATGTGCTTCACACAACATAACCCTGGGTGGTGGTGCTTTGTGGGATCTTGTGTTAGGATGGAGGGCATTGCATTCTACCAGGTGGGTACTGTGGAGTTTGTGTTGGGGGGGTGTGAGGGGAGGTGCTGGTGACTATAGTCAGTGCTGCAAGTCCCCCTTCCCACCCAGCCAGCCAGATATCCCACCATGGAACGTGCTTGCATTGCAGGGAGTGTAAGTTGTCTCTCAGGATGTCAGTCAGTGGTGTCCTGCTGTTTGTTGGTGCACAGTTGGCAGCAGGGCCTTGTGCTCCCCACAGCAGTAGCCAGTGTCAGCCATCTTGTGAGTCCTTCTCCACTCCCTGTGATGTGAGCATGGTTCAGGGTGGTGTTGATGGGCCAGTTGTGAGGCTGAGCAATGTCTGTGACTACGACTCCCATCATGCTATTGCCTCCACCCCCTTCCCAGCATGCCCATGCTTCCTTCCTTTTGACTCTGCTTCCCTGTGGGGTGGGCTGGCTGTGCTGACAGGATGGCTGGGAGTGTTGTCCTGGCAGTTGTTTGGCTAAGAGTCCCAAGAGTGTCCCTGTGCTTCACACAACATAACCCAGGGTGGTGGTGCTTTGTGGGATCTTGTGTTAGGATGGAGGGCATTGCATTCTACCAGGTGGGTACTGTGGAGTTTGTGTTGGGGGTGTGAGGGGAGGTGCTGGTGACTATACTCAGTGCTGCAAGTCCCCCTTCCCACCTAGCCAGTCAGATATCCCACCATGGAACGTGCTTGCATTGCAGGGAGTGTAAGTTGTCTCTCAGGATGTCAGTCAGTGGTGTCCTGCTGTTTGTTGGTGCACAGTTGGCAGCAGGGCCTTGTGCTCCCCACAGCAGTAGCCAGTGTCAGCCATCTTGTGAGTCCTTCTCCACTCCCTGTGATGTGAGCATGGTTCAGGGTGGTGTTGATGGGCCAGTTGTGAGGCTGAGCAATGTCTGTGACTACGACTCCCATCATGCTATTGCCTCCACCCCCTTCCCAGCATGCCCATGCTTCCTTCCTTTTGACTCTGCTTCCCTGTGGGGTGGGCTGGCTGTGCTGACAGGATGGCTGGGAGTGTTGTCCTGGCAGTTGTTTGGCTAAGAGTCCCAAGAGTGTCCCTGTGCTTCACACAACATAACCCAGGGTGGTGGTGCTTTGTGGGATCTTGTGTTAGGATGGAGGGCATTGCATTCTACCAGGTGGGTACTGTGGAGTTTGTGTTGGGGGGTGTGAGGGGAGGTGCTGGTGACTATAGTCAGTGCTGCAAGTCCCCCTTCCCACCCAGCCAGCCAGATATCCCACCATGGAACGTGCTTGCATTGCAGGGAGTGTAAGTTGTCTCTCAGGATGTCAGTCAGTGGTGTCCTGCTGTTTGTTGGTGCACAGTTGGCAGCAGGGCCTTGTGCTCCCCACAGCAGTAGCCAGTGTCAGCCATCTTGTGAGTCCTTCTCCACTCCCTGTGATGTGAGCATGGTTCAGGGTGGTGTTGATGGGCCAGTTGTGAGGCTGAGCAATGTCTGTGACTACGACTCCCATCATGCTATTGCCTCCACCCCCTTCCCAGCATGCCCATGCTTCCTTCCTTTTGACTCTGCTTCCCTGTGGGGTGGGCTGGCTGTGCTGACAGGATGGCTGGGAGTGTTGTCCTGGCAGTTGTTTGGCTAAGAGTCCCAAGAGTGTCCCTGTGCTTCACACAACATAACCCAGGGTGGTGGTGCTTTGTGGGATCTTGTGTTAGGATGGAGGGCATTGCATTCTACCAGGTGGGTACTGTGGAGTTTGTGTTGTGGGGGTGTGAGGGGAGGTGCTGGTGACTATAGTCAGTGCTGCAAGTCCCCCTTCCCACCCAGCCAGCCAGATATCCCACCATGGAACGTGCTTGCATTGCAGGGAGTGGAAGTTGTCTCTCAGGATGTCAGTCAGTGGTGTCCTGCTGTTTGTTGGTGCACAGTTGGCAGCAGGGCCTTGTGCTCCCCACAGCAGTAGCCAGTGTCAGCCATCTTGTGAGTCCTTCTCCACTCCCTGTGATGTGCGCATGGTTCATGGTGGTGTTGATGGGACAGTTTTGGGGCGGGCAATATGTGTGACTGCGACTCCCATGATGCTATTGGCTACACTGACTTGGCCAGCATACACAGAATTCCTTCCTTTGAGTGGTCTTCACTGTGTGTTGGTGTTGTTGTGGTGGCTACATGTGTGGATGTGTTTGTTAGTTCTATTTGTGCCACTGCCTAGCTGTAGTTGTGGTTGTGTTTGTACATGTGTTGGCACAGTTGGATGTGACTTTTTTGATGGCATGTGTTGTGTTTATCTGACTGACATACACATTTTGGGATGATTCTGTTCTAGTTGCTGTGTAATTGCTATGAGTGCATGGTTTGACTCTCCCTTGACAGTGATGTGTGTGTTTTGTGGCAGTTTATTGTGTACATTTGTTGTGTACTCACCAGGCTCTGGGATGTCCTCTAGTCCATATACGCTCACTGGCGGAAGGATGGCCCGCACCTTCTCCTCCCAGGGCCTGAGGTATATTGGCTTGGCAGGAGGGCCACTGCCGGTGTGTTGGCTGTTGATGTAGTCTTTCTTCAGCATGTCCCGTACCCTCCTGCGCACGTCATACCACCTGTTCTGGATGTCCGTCTTTGTGCGCCGACATGGTGATTGGGCGTTCACCCTGTTGATGATCCTCTCCGACATCTTGGTTTTCTGCGACATGGGGGTCTGTTGGACTAGAGTGCCAAATAGCTGTGGCTCCACCCTGAGGATCTCGTCTACCATGACTTCCAATTCACTATCTAGGAACTTGGGATTCTTCTTGGGGGGCATGGTGATGGGTGGTGATGGTGGGTGATGTGTGTGTTGGTGTGCAGGTGAGGGTGTGTGAGTGTGTGTTTTGCTGGGTGTATGTGAGGTAGGTATTTGTTGGTGTGCTGATGGTGTGTGGCTTGTGTGAGGGATGAGCTGTGGGTGTGTGGTTGCTTTCTCTTGGGTGCTGGCAGTGGAATGGCATTTGCAAAGGCTCATGGTAGTGATTTGTGTCCTTTATATAGGTGGAGTTGTGGGTGTGTCTTTGTTCTCTGTCCCCACCCCCCAGTATTTATTGGCTTGGTAATTGCTTGTTTGGCCTTTTTTTGGGTTGTTTGTGTATGTTGGAAACATTCTTGTGACCGAGTCGGACCCTGCATTGGTCTCGTACGGTGTTTTCCGTTTCGTTCACGCTGTGTTTGTGCAGTTTTCTATGCTGCGTACGCGTCGGTCGCGGTGTTTTGTGTTGCTTCGGCTCGGTTTTGTATGCGTGTCGGTCGTACGGCTTGTCCTCCGTCCGACTCGGTCGTGGTTTTCGCGCCTTGCATCGTACTTTGCGGTTTGGAGTTGGCGTGTACGCTTCGGTCGGATTTGTTCCGGGTGCGTGTCGGTCGGTTGGATTCGCGTGTTTTTCCGGCCGGATTGCTATTTTCCGTGCGGCTCGGTCGGTCGACTTGGTTTCGTTACGTGTCGGTCGGATTTTTCGCGCCTTGCATCGTACTTGGCGGTGTCGGGCGCCACGGGTACGTGTCGGTCGGTATTTTTTCCGGATCCGAGTCGGTCGGTGCTTTTTCCGGCCCGAATCGGAATCGACCCCTAAACATATATAATTAACTATACCTTCTACATACTACATTAAATCAGAGAAGATGCTGTAAAATAAACATATTTAGTTTACTATTCCCACTACATATTATATTAAATCACAGAAGGTACTGGACAATAAACATATAAAATATACTATTCCTACCCCAAACAACTTAAAAACAATGAAGGTGCTGTACACTAAACACATATAATATATTATTCCCACTCCAAACTACAATAACACAGGGAATGTGCTGGTAACTAAACATATATAATGTATTATTCCTACTACAAAAAACATTAACACACAGAAGGTACTAGTTAATGAACTCATATAATTTATTATTCCACCTATAAACTACATTAACACATAAAAAATGCTACACACTACACATATATATTATCCTATTTCCACTTCTAAAATAATTTCAAGAAAAGATGTATACAATTTGTTTATAATTTTCTTTTTGAAAATATAATATAATACAAAATATTTGTTATCTAATTTAGTATTTTTTTTACAAAATTATAAAATTATTACAAAATTAATTATTAAATAATGAACATTCACAACTTTAAAAAAAAACATTAATAAATTTAAACACAAACATTACACCTCCTCAAATTTTTAAAACTTTTGTTTTTGTTTGAAAATCTTTAAAATTTCCAGCAAAAACACCAATTTTAACACATTTAAATACAACACACCTCTACCTAAAAATTTTCAAAAATTATTTTTTATTAAATATTTATTTATTTATCACTACTCTTACCCACTAGAAAAACAACATCAAACTACAAAGGTTTTACAAATTTTCTTTTCAGATATTTATTTTTTGAATTTTTTGAATTTTTAAAATTCACTACAAAAAATTATTTGCAATAACCACAAAATCACACTGTTAATGTTTTTTTAATTTTAATATTTGTTACATTTGATTAAATTTTATAATTTACAATATTTTTTTATTTTTTCCACCCCCATCATTTATACACACAAAATTCCACTATTCTTTTTGAAAAAGGAAAAAAAATTAACATTTCTTTTAAAAAATGTAAACTATTTCTGTAATGTTTTACAACACTACCAACCCTTATCCCCTATAAACGCAACATCCAAATCCCAATTTATTTTGTTAATTTTCCAAATTTAATGTACAATTTTTCTAAATAATTTTAAATTAATTTTAAAACACTCCCCACCCATATCCCCTATAAACCCAACTCCTAATTTTATTTTTTTAAATTACAAATTTAATTTGCAATTTTTCAAAATATTTGTAAAATTGTATCAAAATCTTTATTATAAATTAAAATTTGCAACAAATTTAATAATTTTATTTTTAAAACACCCCCACCCTTATCCCCTATAAACTTGACATCCCACTCCTAAATTGCTTTTAATTTTACAAATTTAGGGGCCCATTACGATGTCGGGCGGAAGCACTACCGCCGTGCTGTCGGAGGCACAAACCGCTAGTTACCGTCCGCCAGCAACGGCCCACACGCCCGCCAAATTAGGATTTGAAAAGTCAGCCAAACACCGCCCGTAAGCCTGCGATGCCATCAAAGTGCGCCCGTCTATGTAGCGGCGCAAGCCAATGGAGACACACCGTCCGACGAAATGACGTACCGCCCGGCGTACAAATTACGATGCCACAACCAAACAGCCTCACCGGCAAAGAGACACCGCACGAGATACCAAGGCGGAAACCCGACTGTTGAGTATGGAGACCATAAAGGCGGCCCAGCCCGAAATAAATCCTGCTCTCCAGTCCATCCCCATGCTGTACCTGATGCACCACCTAGGAGTGAACGCGCCACGATGACGCAGGTAGGCAGACATACAACAAGGGCACGCAAACACTGCACACAATGCAAGGGTGGAAAAACTGTACATGGCCCCCCCAGACACCCCTGTGTGGACAGGACACATCCACCACTGTACCCACACATGTCCCACCTGTTAAAAGAAAACAACTCGCAACATCCTGGGCACCCACTACCCGGGACCAGGAAGTGACGTCCCCGTCACGGCACAGCAGCGCAGCGGCGATGACGCACGTACACATGCGCACAACGCAGAGGCCAACGACAGCGCCACGCATGGGCTGCACACAAACAACACAGGGTCACAACTACACACCTCACACACCAGCCCCACCCTGAAGGCACATGTCACGTGGCCCTCCTGCATCAATCATGTCCCCAACCGACAACTCACAGTTGTCAACTGGATGTCACACAAGTGTCCTGAACAGGGGAGTAATGTAATGGCATAATAGGACACACCCTTGTGTGCAAAACATGGAGAAGCACACGGCGGCTGCTACATAACAGCGCAGAATATGGACATTGTCCGCAAAAGGCACGCCAGTCTCACCCAAAAATACCTATTCCATCCTGCTCGCAATATCAAGCCATGCAATGTACAAAATAGAAAAACCCTGCTGCCTGAGAACAGGTGTTCCCAATTACTACACCCACACAGAAGCCTCAATGTACAGCGGAAACGGAGTGTCCCGCCCACACACGGGAGAGCAGATAGCACTGAATGGCCTTCCATTCCTACCCTGAAATCACATTGCAACAAATTGTGCAGGAGAATGGAGCCATTGTACCAACAAGAGGCCAAACATAGCCATGCAGAGTAAACCTCCCACTGGCAGATAGCGCCTAACATGAAAGAAAAATATTACTACAAAATACTATTATACCACTCCTCCTTGTGGGTCAAATGCAAGTAATCTGGAAAGAGTCAGACACCACTGGCCTTGACCATTCATTGAAGCATGTGGGATGAGGGCCTGTGTCCTCCGCCCAAGCCATACCCCAAGTCCTGCCGCCGTACATCCATTCCAGAATTCCCAGCATCGTCGGAGGTTGCACTCTGCTGACTGCTCAGGCAGCCGGAGCACGCCATCACATCACCCTGTAGCAAAATGGCTGTTGCACCAGTGCTTCACAACTACGCCGGATAGATGCAGCTGTACAGTGACAGCTTGCTACAGATAGTGGGCTGTGCAAATCTGGCTATGCTGAATGTAAGTTACCGAGTAACTTACCCCATTGCAATGTTCAGCTGCGTCATCCCCGTTTTCTACTGTCGGAGGTGTCCGTTCCACTGGCCTGTGGATTTATGTCTCTCCAACCCGGCATGTCCAAAGGCGGACTTGGTACACTTGTTTGCACCCCTGGACGCCCACGACAGGATCTGTTCAGTGCATGTGGGCATGGCGTTTGTGGCTGCAATCGGACACACACTGCAATGGGACCAGTGTGCCTCCACACAATGTATTCTGGATCACAGTTTCATTGAATTTCATCCAACATGTCCCATCAGGCTTCTACAAGGGACAATTTACGATGAACACGTTGCTACCCACCATCCACTTCATTGGATGTCATCCATGTTTACCACCAATGAGAGGGATGCTCTGCTGGAAGGTATCGCATACCTGACAACTTGTCAATTCATCGGTCCCCGACTCAATACCCCTAATTGAACATTGATGTTCGACACCGTACCTATGCTTGGCTTTCGCACGGAGTGGGCAGTTAGCTGTACAACAACTATACCATACAATCCACAACAAACACCTTACCATCAACTCCACTGCCATGACATCTGACATTTCGGGACATGCACTCTGTTCCTCACCATATCCCGTGTCTCTGCATGAACAGGGGGAGGCTGAGGTATGGGACTTGTGTACAGTAACCACATGGCCAATACTGCACGAACAACTATGCTATAATATGTATTCTGCGCACCTGAACACATGCACCTGTCAGTGCACACTTATCTGTCTGCTGTATTACGTGAGAACTGTCACCTCACCTTTCTCTGTACTTCCGTGCCAGGACTTTTGCATGGACAACAAATGAAACCCCCTACAACATGGCCCTAGTGATTGTGTCATGATCAGTAGCCACCACATTGCAACAACTTGTGAGACGCTGCTGCATGCATGTAGGCTCATGCTCTGATGTCACCTCTGACGCAGGTGTGTCGTATCACTATTGTGGTAATCCTGTACCATGGAACTGAGATGTACTGTGCCTATGATGTCAAGCTGTCTGGTAGGCAAAAGGAATACTGTCTGTGTCAAAGTCTAGAGCCCTTCAGTAATGAGCAAATGTACTTTAGCATAGCAAGGGCAAGGCAGTTGTAACTCTGAAGCCTTTATTACACAATCAACAACTAATCACATCTACCTGTACCCCCTTTTGTATGTGTAATCATGCTAAGTATATCCTCCACATGCATTTCGCTGCCAGTAGTGTCCACTATACTGCATCACAGAGGAAGTAAGCTCAAATACATGCCTTGAAGCAAATATGTGACTCTGTAGAATTATTTATCGAAGACAAGTACGAATGAGAGAGGATGAGAGTGTGTGAAGTACACGAGAGTCGTGAGATGACCATGTAGTCTAGTGTCATTGGATGTCAATGCATATGAGTTGCCGCCACAGTGGACCTAGTGAAATACCAGAGGTCGTGGGTCTTGGCTTGTCAGACTCTGACGTGGCCCAACAGATCATCACATTAACACTGACGGCCTGGTTACTACAAAGCACAGTCCTACATATGTGTACAATTACCTTCACAGTCTGACATCACACTCATCAAGCAAAATTAGGAGCCACGCAAGAAGCATGCCACTGCAATGCATGACAAAACACACACACGAAATCAGTGTGGGTGGGCAGGTCTGCACAGTGAGTACGAACTGCAGAAATTCACATACATGCTTAATTAAACAAGGCACAATCTTGACAGTCACACACCCTGCAGACCCACAATGGCCAAAACATATCAAGTAGGAGTCATCCTGAACTGCAAGGACACACCCACACACTGCACACTGTGCAACATACAATACACACATGTGCTCACATTCACAGACCTGAACACGGATACAAACACCCACCATGCCCCTGGGTAACACATGTGTGTAGTCGACATTGCCAGAGCGCACACACACACACCAATACTACCCCAAAGTCACACCCTTCACACCACACACACCTACACCTCCCAAATGCACACATTGAAAGTAAGCCATGTGCCCAGGCTCAATGTTCATCACAAGATTAACATACACCTATACTGCTGGCCACCCAGAAAGTAAGCTCACACATACCCGCACACTCTGCACATGCTACCTGTCATCCTGTGGCTAGACTCACACCCTGTGCTTTGCTTGCACGCAAACATGACACGTATACATTTTCCCAGAAATACCACCAAATACATGCAGACAATCCGTGTCACAAAAATACTTCTTCATCACACACACAAGTAGCAGAGTCTGAAAGAAGTGAAGTCCCAGCCACGTGTAAAACACATTGGAATGTGAGGCCAGACATTGCAATTGTTGAGGTACCATACACGGCATGTGCCTCACTTAACTATGCACACACAGTAACAACTGCAATCAGCAACTACACAGACACAACCAACTACAGGAACAACAGCATCCAGTCACAGATTACATAGACAGGCGGCAATATTGTTCAACACCAGGGACAGTGGCCAGTCCGATGTGCAGAGTAGTGATACGAAAAGCTGCGTATGCATTGTGTGTGAGAGTACCCTGCCATGGCCAGCAACACTGCCATACCAGTCACAATAGCCATTACAGCCACCACTGTGTCACAGGTAGTTGTGTGAGGGTGCCTACCATTCCAACAGGATGCCAGTCCGACTCGGTGCAGTCTGTGTGCTACGGGACAGTTGGAGGTCCGCCCCTGAGAGAGAAGCACAACTGTGGAAGACACACATGTGGCATGTGAAGCGGGAGGGCTGCTTGGCCCAGGTGGGTGGGTGGCACGGGTAGGTGCACTCATGCAGTGTTGAAACAGACTGTGTGGGGAGGATCCCGGAGGGGTAGATTTCCACTGTGTTGGGTATTTGGAAAGCCTACCTGTCTGTGGATGAATGTGAACTCGTGTGGGCACAACAGGCGGGCACACGATCAATGCTGCATCAGGTGTAGACGTTAGCCCTCCCTCTGGGGACATGCTGGATACTGCTGTGCGTCTGACAGGCCCTTGCCAAGGCACTTAAATCCCCTGTCCTCCAGGTGTACCCCTACATTGTCCACCTGCACAGGCTACCCAGGGCACGGGATGGCAGTGGAGCTTGGTGGGTGGGAGGTCATGGCGCCCTTCTCCTGGTCACATCTCGCAGGCAACACATTCTCAGTGTGCAGCAGGGCACAAGTCCTAAATAAGAAGTGTGGGGACGCTGACGTCACGACAGGAAGTGACGTCACGAAAGGTGGCTTGCACCATCAGACTCATTGCCGCCCCTCGCTCACCCCTTAGATGCGATTGCATCAGAGAAGCCAGCACGTGAGCAGCAGCTCCGATCTCGCCCCAGAGAGGCCAAAGAGTGAATGTGTGGCTTCATTTGCTCCAGTTATCGAGCTCACGGTAAAATAAGTGGGGGGACGCCGTCCACCCGCGTGGTACCCCGACTCGAGCCCTGGTGTGCAGGCAAAGTCTCCTATTGGCTTTGCGATATGTGTGAGTTGCATGACACTCGTTGGCGGGGGATGGCTCGGAGGCCCGTCACCCTGAGGCCCATATCTCACTCTATGGGTCCCTTGTCAATGGCAGCGGATGTAATGACTATGCGCGCCGGGGTGGGTCTACCTTTCGTCTGGGATGGTGTTTGCGGCCTGGCCCGCCAGGGCAGCTACAGCTTCTGTGTGTTGCATGTGGTGTATCCGGACTCCGGAGACTGTCATGCATTGTCACTGTTGTCCAGGGCTCGAGTCGGGGTACCACGCGGGTGGACGGCGTCCCCCCACTTATTTTGCCGCGAGCTCGATAACTGGAGCAAATGGAGACACACATTCACTCTTTGGCCTCTCTGGGGCGAGATTGGAGCTGCTGGTGCACGCGCTGGCTTCTCTGATGCAATCACATATAAGGGGTGAGCGAGGGGAGGCAATGAGTCTGACGGTGCAAGCCACCTTTCGTGATGTCACTTCCTGTCGTGACGTCAGCGTCCCCCCACTTCTTTTGTTAGGACTCGTGCCCTGCTGTTGTCAGATGTGCCACTTCCCAGGGGGGTGGAGAAAGGGTCAGGAATGTCAGCCTGAGATTGGCCCAGTTGAAGGCCCACCTTGACTGGGGAGGAAAACCATTGGACAGTCTGGTGTAGCCCACCCACGCGTACATGTAGGCCCTCCATGAACTATGTCACCTGCGGCAAGGTGATGTCATGGGCAATGAAGTTATTGAGGAGAGATGTCTGCCCCACGCAGAGATGCCGCACAAGCTCAACAGAGCCAGCACTAAGGGCAGCAGGGGTCACATGTGCAGGGGCAGCTGTGCCTGGTGTGAAGGACACTCTATCCTTCATCCTTGTGCCGACACGTGTTGCACCAGTGGAAGTAGATGGGAGGGCGGGCATTGGCCTCCGCGTGGCTGAAGAGGAGCCAGAGTCCACGTCCCCTGTGCTAGCAAACATGGATGCATCACCTCTGTCCTCAGATGACGCAGAAATTGCCGTCTCGGCCTGTGATTCATCCAGCACACGTCTGGCCCCTCCGGGGCGCTGGTCACATCTGTCTCACTCAGCTCCTGTGCAGCTGCTTCATCCCATGCCTCACCACTGTTGACCATCCCCTGTCCCTCAGCACCCACGGGAGAGGCTACATGAGAGAGAGCGAGGTAGCCTCACTCATTTGGCATCAATTAAACAGACATGTGCAAGGGAAGCAGCACAGAACATTCCCAAATCCACATGTTGCACGATACCTGTGCAATTGTATACAGCCACCACAATCAACACGTAATGGCTGGCGTACAGACAATGAAGCCGCTAATAAGTGGCACATGTGTTGTGCACATAGCACAACACCCGGCCTGTGTCACCCTGCGACCATAGCCACAAATTGCTGTGTGCACACCCACTGTCCTGATGGTGGCAAGGATGACCACTACGTAATTGGGCCACGGACATACCTGCATGGAGCAGAATGGGACACCACTCACACAGACTGCAACATGACAGTCCACAATGGTCATGAGCCCATGCCATCCACCTGTCGTTCGCACGAGCACAACTACTGTTGCACAGTGTGCCGGATGTGTAAGTACCAGGAATATGAGGTGAGGCATCGCACACATATGTCCGAACGAAATCAGAGTAGGCACAGTGCCTCAAACATACATGTGAATTGCCACTCCAGCATACTACAGGTTGTTCCTGAGGGCTACGACTCTGAACGCATTGACAATGCAGAGTGCTCAAATTACATCTTGACCCTCAGGAATCGCATATGCATGTCAGATGCACCCAGCACAGAGTACACTTACAACCCACTGCATCACACAACAAACATCACATTACCCAGATTATGGGTAGGCTGTGGACATATGCTGCCTCTCACAGCAAAAGACACCATCCCACAATACTGTACACTTGCTTGCTGCTGATGCCCCTACAAACGTGCATCCGGCACAGGCTGTGTGACTGTCAAGATGCAGACCATTAGTGGTGAAATGCAGCGCCGTGCTAACCTGACAATACGAGGGGGCATCCCCCGATTCGTCTCCGCCACGTAGTCGCTCATCCGGCAGATGACGTCACACCCTTTGTGGAATTGGCTGCACTGTCGGTTACACATACACAGAGGCATCAACTTGGATGCAATGGCTCATCACAAGGCCTTGGGCGGGAGGACTTCCAACTGCAGGGATGGTACACAAGAGGGTTGAAATATCACTCATACACTTCTCATCATCACCCACATCCACCAATCACAGTGGCATGATGCTGACCCATCCAAAATACTCAGAGATGTGTAACAGAGCCAAGAAGTAATCGGACATGGCATAACAGCATGTGTACACCACACGTGAATGCATGCTGGTGGGAGTGTGTACACAGTACCTGTCCATCCCATTCACATGCAGGATGCCAGCACAGTGAGCAATGTGTAGTCTGCCCACATCTACTGTCCATTGTCAGGTAGACCAACACATAGATCACAAGGCAACACATCTTTGTGGGTGGACTCACTGTGTCCAACACTGCGCAGCCCTCAACGTACTCGCCCTGTGAATGGCTCACCCCGCAATGGAGGTCACATTCAGTGCCACTATCTCTCACACACATCCCTATCACAAGGCCTGGAGCGTTCAATCGACAGGGCTGAGTTTGCGCATTTCCAGAGAGTTGTGAACAAAAGACACATGTAACCCACTGTACAGTCAGTGTTGTTTCCTTTAGGATTGGGCTGTCAATGTGCAGCCCAGGTCTGCTGAGACTGAGAAGGCCAGCAGGGACCCAGCCAGCCATTCACACAAGCAATAACTGCCCTGAGTCCTGCATTGCCAAGTGGCTGCGTCACTGGATGTCTGACATGAAAATGCCATGTACCACCACTCAGGAGGGACATGCATGGGAAAGCGCCAGAGAGCGTACATACCCCTTCCACCTGTAGTAAGCATGGTAAGCAGTGCATGTTGGAACCCCACAGGCTCTGACTCATAGTGCTGCGGATCAACGACATGTGTGTCCCCCACATGCACTCCCACACACACTGTAGTTGTCTTACACACACAACTTTTGCAAGAAAGAGCCTTGGGCAGTGTGCGTGGAGCTCGGAATCCAGGATCTCCAGCTCCTCGCTGGTGAGTGGACCTGGACATATCTTCAGAGTCGTCGACATGAAGGTGGACAGGTGGTGGCAGCAGCAGCAGGTGTTGTTGAGGGATGCCAGGCAGTAGTCCCTGTAAGCTGTGGTAATGCCGGTCTCCCTCCCACACTCATATAGCCCCCTGGGGCTGTTTCAGTGGGTCCAAGCTGCTGCAATTGGTGTACCATGTCTGCCTACTTAAAATGCACACAATGGCCTGCTCCGAGCTGTCCCGGTACGCTTACCTCTATAGTCGGACACGCAGGATGCAACCGCGAGGGCCATTAGAGTTGGCCTCAAGGGCCTGGTCCATGGCGGGTACAGTCCGCTGGTGCCATGTGGAATCCACAGTTTAATGTGCGCCATGCATTTGCAGGTGTGGCCATGATTTGTGTGTGGGAGCATGTCCACACTAGACAGGGCCACTTCATGCTGTGTGCATAGGCATTGACGGACAGTGCTCAGCCTCCACATGTCTGTTGGCACATCATCATGTACACATTAGCATGGGAGCATGGGATGTGCATATGCACACACATGCCATATTTCTCAATGTACATCTCCCACTTGGCACGTGCAAAGTTACGTGTCACTTGTGATGTGTATTTGCATTCACACAGCTGTGTTGTCATGGAGTTGTCAATGTGTACACCTGTCAATGTGTGTTGGAGGTGTGATATGTACAGTGCTGTACATTGGGTGAACTAGGGACATCATTGACTGTCTCATATCCCGTTGTGCAACAGGACCCACTTGTTTGGGCCGCTCAGCCTGTGTACATTGTGTTGTTTGTGTGTGCCATACTCACCCAGCCTCGGAAGCTGTGTCAGGCACAGCAGCTAGGTATATTGCCGTGGTGTTGCCGCTTCCCACATATGCAGTCTGAAATCATCATCATGCCTTTCAAGCTATTATGGCCTAAATCCCCATGTGCATGCTCATAGCAATGGTTGGTGTCAGTGGTCATTGCTATTGGTAAGGGGACCTGTGTAAGAGTATTGTAGCTGTGCTGTCCCTACTTGTCAGCTGTTCTGTGATTCAATTGCTTTGTCAGTAATTTTAGTTTTGTGTATGTGAAAATGCCATGTGGTGTGTTGCATTGACATGTGTCCACTTCCATCTGTCCTAGGAGGAGACCAAACATACATCGCCCCTACCAATTGCTGGCAGACATGGAGGATGTGGAGGTTATACGGAAATTCCGTCTGGACCGACCCACCCTGCATCACCTATGTGCAATGTTGGAACCCCACCTTCGTCCTCGCAGGGTGTATCCTACAGCATTCACCCCCACGGCTAAGGTGATGGCTGCACTGCATTTTTTCGCAACCGGATCTTTCCAACACATGGTGGGAAGTGGAGGTGGGATGTCCCAGCCCATGTTCAGCATGGTGCTACGGGATGTCCTGTCAGCTATGATGCTCTACAGGAACCGGTACATCCGATTCCCCATGGCTCGTGATTTGGCGGCAGTGAAGGGTGCTTTCTATGCCCTTGGATGCATCCCCCACGTTGTTGGTGCAATTGATTGCACCCATGTTGGCCTTGTTGCACCACAGACCATGGAGCACATCTATAGGAACCGGAAACATTTCCACTCCCTGAATGTGCAAGTGGTGTGCCTGGCGGACATGATTATCACACACGTGTGTGCAAAGTTTCCCGGATCCGCCCATGACTCGCACATCATGCGCCACAGCATCCTCCCACGAATGATGACCAATCTTCAACCGGACCGTGCATGGATTGTTGGTGAGTATGCATACTCGTGTAGCGTGCTGGATGTGACATGCTGTCTTGTATCCTGTTGGAAATGCAACGATTCTCTGTGTTTCTCACACCCAGGTGACTCTGCATATCCTAACGGGCCTTGGCTGCTGAGCCCACTACGTAATCCTAGGACACCAGCTGATGTCAGATACAATGAGGCACATGGGAGGACCAGACGTGTGGTGGAGCGGACTTTTGGACTCCTGAAGTCCAGATTCAGATGCCTGGACCGCACCGGGGGTGCACTGGCATACTCCCCACAGAAGGTGTGCCAGATAGTTGTGGCATGCTGCATGCTGCACAATCTCGCGATTCGCAGGCAGATCCCCCTGATAGTGGATGACGGTGATCAGACAGGGCCCCCGCCTGCAGACCAAGCCGTGTCCAGTGACGAGGACAGTGGAGAGGAGGAAGCAGTGAATGAGCGTCAGCAGCTCATCGCCCGCTACTTCACTTGACGGTGAGTGACCATGTACGACGGCTGATGTTGCTGTAGTTGTGTAGGTGTATGTGTGCATTGTCACGGCGGCCTATTGTTCACTGAGTGCTGTGTGGCAATGGTCCATGTCCAGGGTAGCATGCCACTGACAGTGGCTGTAGCATTGTGCCCTGTTGCTCTGTGAGATGTGTGTACATTGCTTAAACTTGATGACAAGTACTGTGTGATGAGTGTGTGACACACACATTCAATGGACTCTTGTTCTGTTTTCCACCCCTAGGTCCCTACAGCCTCTCCTGGCCTATCGACATACCACACTCCAGATGCATTTCTGATCATGGTGACGGTTGCACATCCTTGATTAAACACAGAGCAGATAAAACAGAATGTGATCCAGGTGTATTTATTTTAAGCGGTGACATGTGATTGTGGGCAAGGTGATCACAAAAGTGGTGCATGCTGAAACAATGAGTTGACGGTCATGTCCGCATGATGGTCAAGGTGTACCCATGTTGTTCTGGGTCCACAGTCCGACAGACACATGCCATTCACATGGCAGTGTGGGGTAGGATAGTAGTCCAAGTGAATGCAGTAGATGGCCACCGTGGCTGGCTGACTCACTGGCGTTTGGAGCGTGCGAAGTCATCTCTGGACACCTGTTTCCTCTTCGGACGACCCCTTCCACGTTTGAGAAGGGGGGGTTGTGTTTGTGGGCTGCTGGTGGTGGCTGAGGATTGCCCACTCACTGTGGATGCAGGGGAACTGGATGTTGCACGACCCTGCGCCCCAGCAGGTGGTGGCGGAGGTGGTGTGGTTGGCCTTGATTGGGCCCTCACCACCACCACTAGCTGGCCCATGAGGCTGACAAGTTGGCCCATACGGGTCACGAATTGGCCCATATGGGCATCCATGGACCTCAACACCCCAAGGACTTCCTGCGTATCGGCAGCAGACCGGGCCCATTGTCCCTGTGCCTCTTCATAGGCCCCAAGGACTCTGGCGATTTGCGGCAGGGCTTGGCTCCCAGGCTCTGATGGCGTTGGCCTGACCCTGCTCCTCCCACCTGAACTGCTGCCACCGACCTGCCCACTCGCCACATTGGTCACCCGGAGCCTCGTTCTGGCTCCCAGGGTCGATGTTGACGTGCGTGCCACCCCTTGCGCAGGGTGCGTGGTCAGGGAGGCCGTGATGGTGGTGGTGGTGGTGGTTGCGGAGGTGGTGGTGGCCGCAATGACCGTGGCAGCAGGGGCCTGGGACTGGTCACCAGCCCTGGGAGATGGGTTGGTGGGTAGGAGGGGTCCTGGGGAGCGGTTGCGCCCTGCCACACCAGATGTGCCTGGTCGGGAGTCCTCGTCCGAAGAGGTGTCCAGGTCTTCCACATCCGTGAGTCCGGGTGGAGGGCTTGTGGACTGGCTGTGATGGCTGCTGTCTCCCTCTCCAGTATCATGCTGTTCATCACCTGTGGGGCGGAGACGAAAGGTTATTGTGTTGCACCTTGCAAGGTTTGTGTTAGATGTCTGACATTCACAGTTTGTGCACAGTTGTGCACTGATTTCCCAGATGCGTGTGTATGGCTCTACAATGTGTGTGCGTGATCAAGGCAATGGAATAGTGTGATGGGTGCATATGGCATGGGACGGATTTGGAATGCCAATCGGTATGTGTTGCAGTACCCCTACATTTTGTGGCTTTGGTGGAAACGGGGTACAGCCCCATGAACGCTTTTGAGATGAAATATGGTTTTGGGGTTCAAATGAAATGCTTTGAAACGCAGATGGCAAAAGGGGTACAGCCCCATCAACGCTTTTGAGGTGAAATATGGTTTTGGGGTTCAAATGAACCGCTTAGAAATGCAGATGGGAAAAGGAGTACAGCTCCATCAACGCTTTTGATATGAAATATGGTTTTGTGGTACATACTGTGACATATGGGTGCAGAAGGGGACATGTGTTTTGGCCACACGACACTACAGAGACAAAGGTGTGTGTATGTCTGACATACCCAGCATATCTGCTCACTGTTGTCATTTAGGGACATTACACTGCAAGCATTGTAGTGAGTGAGTAATGGTTGTGTGCCACAAAACGTATTGCAGATGGGACAATTCCTTGGTGTGCGTGCTACCCTCAGCCATGTGCAGCAATGCAGTGCTCTTGGGGTGTTGACTATATTAGGTATGTTGTAAATCACAGTGTGACGTGCGCTTCAGACACTGCAGACACATTTTTGGTCATCGGCAGGAATCTTTGCTGAACTACTGTATATGGGACACCTGTTTAGATGATATAACTTACATGACACTGGGGCTGAAAGATGAGATGGATGAGATTTTGAATGTGCATTGTGTAGCTGTGTGGTTCATGGGTCCAGTGGTGTATGTGACATTACTGGGGTTCCACTCTGTTACATTGAGACAAGATAGACTTACATGGGTGATGTTGTACAATGTCAACGGAACATGCAGACACGACTACATGGACAAGACTTCGATGGTGTTGCTGATGTGTGTGATGACTGGCACAGTGCACGCCATGTGGGTCAGTACTTCAGTGAGACTTGTGCATGCAGACATGACTCCTTACGTGTTACTGTATTTGAGATGGCTCATGTGGGCTATGACTATGTAATTCATGTCCGTGTGCACATTAGTCACATGATTATGACAGGGAGCAGTGCTACCTGTTCCTCTGCTACGTGACATGTCCCAAATGTTAGTCGTAGTACAGTCCTCATGCCTACAGACACCCCGCCCTGTACAGTAGTCTACCTACTTGTTGGTTTGGAGGGAGCAATGCAATGGCTACCACATGGTTATGAGAGGGAGGGGTGCTCCGTCTTGCTGGTCTGTGTGAGTGGGGGCCGTGTTGTGAGTTGTGGTGATGGCTTACCACCCACAGACACCCCTCCATGTAGGGAAACATATCTACCTGTCAGGTGAAGGTGTGCACTGCAATGGCTGACACATGGGTGTGGGGAGTGCTCCATCTTGCTGCGCTGTAGGACTAGGGGCCTGGTGGGGGTTGCACTTCTGCAGTCCCCCCTCCGATACACGGACTTTGTGGTAAGGCTACTTACCTGTTACTTGTTGGTTAGTGCAGCTATGGCTGACACATGGGTGTGGGGAGTGCTCCTTCCGGTGCATCTGGGGTACAAGGGGACCTGGTGGGAGTTGTGGTGCTGGCTGACTGTACACATGCCCCCATGGTTTTGTTTGTTGGTACCTTTGGGCTGAGTGTGTGGGAGTGTCTGTTGCATGTGTGAGAGATGTCTTGTGGATTGTGTACTGGACATGGGGGTGTTTGGCCCTCGGAGCTATGGCATTCTGGTAGTGCATGACAGTACATAGCGGTGTGCTGGTATACATTTGTTTGTACTTACCAGCCTCCACTCCCCTGGTATTCCGGTGAGACTCTCCGGATGTAGAATGCCTCGCACCTTCTCCTCCCACGCCTTGAAGGTCTTGAATGGCGCGGGATTTCCACCGCCAGTCCTGTCAGCCAGCTCACGATTCTTGGCCTCCTTCTTCCTGACCACGCTTTTCAGGTCGTGCCACCTCATTGTAATTTCACCCCGGTTGCGTGGCACGTTCCCAACTGCATTCACCTGGTCTACGATCCTGCTCCACATTCTGTTTCTGGTGGCTACTGGTGTCTGTTGGACCTGGTTCCCATAGATTTGTGGGTGCACCTTGATGATCTCGTCGACCATGACCGCCAACTCAGTGGCAGTGTACTTAGGCATTCTTTGTGTTGCCATGGTGTGTGGTTTGGTATTTGTGGTGCTGGTGTGGTGGGTGTGTGGTGTGTGATGTGCAGGGGGTTAGTGGTGCCGGTGTTTCAGTGGTGATGGTGGTGAAATGAAATGAAATTAAATGAAATTCGTACTTGTAAAGCGCACTTATACCCCCAAAGAGGTGTCCTGGCGCTGTACGCATACCGCTGTGGAACCCTTCCTGGCTTTTCCCTGTGAAATGTCCACTCCTGGGCACCCCCAGGGTGAAGCCAGGCATCCCAGCGCTGTTGGGGCCGTTGTGGAGATTAAGCAAGCTATTGCCCAGAGTTGCAGAGTGGGACCCATGATTAGAATAGGCACCGAGGCGAGAATTATCAGGTCCGAGGAAATTGAGCCCAAGACCCGCCGAGGCGGGAATTGAACCCTGGTCCCGGCCAGATCTCTGCATCAGGGTCTGCAGCTCTAACCATTGAGCCACACTTCTGGTGGTGTTGTTGGTGATGAGTGTGATGTGTGCGTGCGTGTGGTATGCTGCTTTCCTTTGTGGCTCTCTGGGTTCTCTGCTGTCGTCTTCGCTTTGTAGTGGTGCAAGGGATTGTGGTCTGTGAAGGGGCTGCTTTTGTAATCACCTATGTGGGTGTGTCATGATGGGCTGTCGTTTTCAGGTGTGTTGTGCCTGGTGTCCTGGGATTTGTAGTTTTTTTGTTTTGCCAGGGGGGATGTGTCTTTGGGATGTGTTCTGTGTTTGGGTATTTTGGCGTAGTTTGCTGTGTGGACTTGTTGGCCATGTTGTGTGTATTTCTTTGGTCCGCCAATGATTTCCGTGCACGGGGAGATCATAATTTCACGGCCAGTGTCTCGGTCGTCAGAGCGGGCGGATTTGGGTTGTCGTGCAGGATTGCGTCCGTGGCGGACGGATGATCTTCTACTCTGACATGGACGGGCGGAATTTTGTGTGTTTTTACCGCCGCGGACGGAGGTTGCTTCGCGACATCATAATTGCTCGGTCGGTATTCCCATGGTGCAGGCGGGCGGTTTTTTCAGGCTATAGTAGATGGCGGATTTCTTACCGCCGGTTATCGTAATGGGCCCCTTAATTTACAATTTTCCTAGATATTTGTAAAAATGTATCAAAATCTTTATTATAAATTAAAATTTGCAACAAATTTAATAATTTTCTTTTTAAAAACACTCCCCACCCTTATCCCCTATAAACCCAACATCCGGCTCCTAAAAAAATAATTATACATTTCTTTATTATTACTAAAATATTTTTAAAATATAAAAAAAATGTTTTTAAAACACTCCCCACCCTTATCCCCTATAAACCCAACATCCCGCTCCCAAAACAATTTTACTATAAAACATTTCCAATTTATATACAAATATTATTATATTTCCAAATATATACAAAAAAAAACCATACATTTATAAAATCGATATTTTTTTCACGATATTTTCTACATCCATATTTTTTACAACGATATTTTAAGCAACACACTAAATTGATATTCTTGATATCGATATTCCATACTACGATATTTTTGACTATCGACATTAAAAACGCAATATTACCATACAACGATGTTTTAGACTCGATATTATGTCTACTTATCCACCAACCCGTATAGCTGAGTGCTGTTGCAGGAACAACATGGAACTCACCAATCTCCTTCCCCATTGAAAGTGCTGAACACATCCAAGATTGGGCTCAGAGTTGACGGCGTAGCGGGGAAAGTGGATCGGGATTTGAGAGAAGACACACAAGAGGCACTGTTAGTCCGTAGTTGCACAGCTCTCCTCATCAGTTTCTCTTGGATTTGATTTTCTGCAGTCACTCACAAGCAACAACTTTTCTACACTAAGCAAAGACGCAGCTACTGTTCGTCTCTGCTCTTACCTCAACTTAAAATACACTTAGGGGCCGATTACAATGGCGGACATACTGAAGTCCGTCCGCCATCGTGGTGGTGACCGGGACCGTCCGCAATACATGCGGCGGTTCCGCACACCACATTAGGATGCGACCGCCACCATGGCGGTCGCATCTTGCATTTTTAACATTGCGGCGGGTGCTGCTGACAGCAGCACCCGCCGCAATGTTGAAAATGCATGTTGTGCATTACAGTGCACTACGTGGCAGGCACCACACGGTGCCTGCCACTTAGTGCACTGAAATGCAGGGGGGTACCATGGGTACCCCCAGTGCACATGCACCCCCCCACTGGGGACATGCAATGGGCCCCCGAACAGGATCTCCACCAGCCTTTTCATGACGGTGTCGCCGTCATGGAAAAGCTGGCTCACAGCCTGCATCATAATATGGTGGACGGTGCCTGCTAGGCACCACCACCATTTTATGCATGCAGACCCCTCCGCCAGGCAATCGGTCCGATTGCCTGTGGCGGACGGTCTTTCTGTCCGCCACGGTCGCAGTCTGGACCCCCCCCTCGCCATCGTAATGTGGCAGGGGGAAATTCGCGGTCCGATGGCAGAAGGACCGCCACTGCATGGCTGGCGGTGGTGGTCCTTCCGCCATCGTAATGACCCCCATAGTCTTTTTATTAACTAGGATTTTGCATGAATGGTAACATTCTATAGGAAATGAAACATATGCAAGTTTTACTCTAGTAACAGATGCACTTTGGTAAACATTCAACATATGAATTGCCCCATACCTTTATTTTGCTAGAGCCAAAAGAATTGCCATGTTTCTGGTCTTGCTCCACTGTCCTACAGCAGTTGTTAATCTGCTACACCTTGAGACACTAGAAATAAAGGTTTACACAGGATCTGCATATAAAGAGCTTTGAAGTTGTGACAGAATCCCAGATGGTGTGAAGGGGTCAGTGCACTAGCCGAAAGCAGTACAGCATGTCAGCAAAAGCAGATAAAGGGCTTGCCAATCATGGACCAATATGCCCAAACAGAAGCCGGGGTAGAGAAGGATGGTCTGCTTTCCACTCTGTTCTGACATTTGATTGGGCAGAAGCTCCTGGCCAGGACAAGCTTCTGGTTTCTTGTGGCATGGATTGTCAGCACCCTGTGGCATGCAGAGGTGAAGACCCTGTATGTAGGTAAGTTTCAAACAGCTAGTATCTGCCTATGTGTACATATTTATGCTTTTGCGTGCATGTGTGTATGTATGTATAATGTGTGCAAGCCTGTGAGTATGCGTATAATTCTGTGTTACTGGAATGGAAAGGTTGGGACTGATTGTCCATTCCATGCCCCTACTTCAAGTCTTCGATGTGGAGCCTTGACTTAGCTGTCCCCATTCCTCTTACAGCAGAAGCCTCCCAGTTATGAGGACTCCAGTAAAAGAGGGCCAGCCTTTCATTTCTGTCTGAGAAGCTTTCTCCGTGATTGAATCTTTTGTGTATAAGTGCGCGCACCTAAAAGGGGACCTACCAGAGCAGCGCCAGAGAAGCAAGTACAGTCAGAGCCAGCCTCCCATGACAGGGTAGAAGCAATGCAGGCTGCATCAGTGGTATAGATCAGCACTCACATTCTAGTTAAAGGGGAAAGTGCTTCACTTGTTGGGATGCAGAGACCACCTAATGCTCGTGAGATAATTAAAGGCATTGATCTACGCAGATGAGTGAGGGCAGAAAATGGTGTCTGCGTGTGTATACATATTATATATATTTCCTTTCAACTCGTATTTATCTGATTTACTGCCTTGTGGACTCCATAAATCCATCGATTTAGTCCTGGTATGGCATACTTAGGCAGGCCATAAGAGTGTGCATACTATTAACGGCATTGCTAAGTCATATATACCTCCATACCTACCTGTTATTAAAGTGCAGAAAGCTTGTACTTGGCTCACTACTGGATGCACTGAGAAAGAAAATCTCAATGCAGCTTGCAGTCCTACTGATAGGTCATAGAAAAGTCAATCATGAACACATCATTGAAGGGGTTAAATCCATTCAGGGAAATAAAATCTAAACTCATGAACATGCCATTATGTATGTGAAAAGAGGCATTGAGTGTTAACTGATGCTGAATAAGGTTATCCAAATTTGACTCATTGGTTCTGTATGTTTACATGCATACCTTACCTTGAATTACATGCTTGGCCTCCAGTCATGGACCTCCAGCTCTACCACCAAAGTAATCAGACGCTAGTCTCCAAGAGTAATTGTAAAAAAGAAATGGGCCCAAGTAATGATTTGTTCTTAGCTGTCTGACAGAATTGGCAGTTAGATTTTTCATGTGTGGAGAGACTTGCATATTCTTCTTTTTAATTATAATATGAAGCAAATAAATCATATGGTAAGAAGGGAAAAGGCGGCTCTAAATCATTATACAGCTCTGATTTCAGTAGCTTTCCACATACGTATTGTCCTAATCCGTAGCCTGGCTGGCATGTTTGGTAAATCTAAAACAATTAAGCTGTGCCTCTATTTATTTCAAGGTCTTCCTTTCTCTATAACTATCCACTTAAACAAAAGCTGGCTCAGTGAGTTAATACTTGACACTGGCATATGCTGTCAGATCACAAGTTCAAATTCCAGTAATGCCAATTTATGCTTCTATACTTCTGAGGTCGATAGTTGGGTTTCAGTAATTTGGATAAACATTAAGGGGCTCATTACGATGGTGGAAGGCCCGCCACCACCAGCCGTGCGGTGGCGGGCCCTCCGCCATCGGACAGCGATTTTCCCCCTGCCAAATTAGGATGGCGGGGGGAATCTGACCGTGACCGTGGCGGGCGCAAAGACCGCCCGCCACGGATCCGCCACAGGCAACCGTTCCGATTGCCTGGCGGAGCGGTTAGCATCTGTAAAATGGTGGCGGTGCCTAGCAGGCACCGTCCGCCATATTACGATGCTGCATTCCCGCCAGCCGGTGTATGGTGGTGAAACCCCCATTCACAAGCTGGCGGGGATTGCATTTGGGGGCACGTTGCGGGCCCCCCTTGTGTGGGGGGGTACACAGGGGGGTACCCATGGTACCCCCCTACATTTCCCTGCACTAAGTGTCAGGCACCGCGTGGTGCCTGCCACGCAGTGCAGGGAAATGCAAGACATGGCTGTTTAGCATTGCGGCGGGTGCTGCAGCCAGCAGCACCCGCCTCAATGTTAAACGGCCGGGATGCGACCGCCATAGTGGCAGTCACATCGTAATCTGTGGTGCGGGACCGCCGCCTTACAGGCGGGTGGTCCCAGTCACCGCAACGATGGCGGGCGGACTCGAGTCCGCCTGCCATCGTAATGACCCCCTAAGTGTTGCACCCATCATTCAGAAACTGCAGACATATGCTATGGAATGCTAATCAAAAGTAAGGTATACTATAAATGAATGAATAGCACTATGTTTGGGAGGGAAGGGTTTTTCTCTTATAACTAGCAATAAAGGCCTGCCTTGTACAGAATCATGCTTCTTGGATAATTGTGTCGTAGTTCGAGTCTATATTGTATAAACTGATAGGCAGCAAGGCACCACCATGGAGATCATAAGGCCTGGTTAAAATGTTATGTCGTTAATTTGAGTCAAGCTTTACGCCTCCATAAGGACATTCCAAAGTCATGGTGTCATGGAAAAACAGAAGAAGCAGGAGGACTTTGGGAATAAGAAAGGACTCTTGTGGATGGAGCTATCTTCCTCAAAATGCTAATTTCTCATAGAACTTCTCTTCTAGCCTTTCCAGTTCACCACCCTTGGGAGCAAAAGCCAACCCCAGTGGCATTTCAGGGCACATAGTGTTTGCAAGGAGCAACTTCTTTGCCAAGTGATTCTTATAATTCATATTCCTACAATAGGAATGAGTGCCCTATGCACTGTGCAGATTTGCAGCTCTGTGGTCCGGAGTCAGGAAGTGGCATGCCGTGCGGTCCAATATACATTAGACCGTACATTTGGACCGCACGGCATGCCACTTCCTGACTCCGGACTGCAGAGACATGTTACCCTGTCTTTCTTAGCATGACGGCCATCGCTCAACCTATGCCTGAATTTGCTTTTAGGATTTCAGATAGAACGCTTTAGCATTTGAATGTTCATTTTTATTGAGAAAGAATTTGATGACAATTGCTCTCGACTGCTTTATACATTAGCCTTGAAAAAGCCACAAGGCCTGTGCGCCGTACAAGTGGCGAAACATGTTTTAGCTGGTCCATCGGTCTTAAAGACCTACTAAATAAATGTAAACCTTCTACTTTATAAACACATGATTGACTAGAGCTTGATTATAATTCCTAGTATTATTTAAAACTGTTTGACCTTCATACATCAATTTAGATAGACAAATATGCCCCCATGCCAGCTTTTTAAAGTGAGACAGTCTAAATTGTGATGCAGTGTGCCCCTCAGACCCTCAGGCCCTAGTGCCGCTGCAACTGCTTCACTAATGATAGCCACTGCTTTGCAAAGTGGACTGTCTCCCCTGCCATTTGTTAAAAAAAAGGGCACCCATCTAGTCACATTCCTCTCCCTGCCATCTGTCTGAGGCTAAACTAAGGTGTCTCCTCAGCTTTCACTTTTCCCCTCCCATGAGCCATTGCTCCTAGGCTGAAAGCAACACTGGCATAGCACATGAGCACTGGACCCTAATGCAAGCAAAGGAGGATAGTAAAACCATCATGATTTGGGTATAGTTGGCTTCTCATACTACAGGGGCCCCGGTGCCACTGTATCTACAGCACCAATGATACTTTCTGCCCCTATGTGTTAAAAAAAGCAGCAAGAGTGACCTGGGCTCTAATGCTAGCAGGGACAGTGCTGCCCCACAAAACTGTTTTGCAGTAAGACAAACATACTTGGGATAGAGTGGTCACTTACACCCTTGTCCTCAGCACCTATTATACTAATGATAGTGAACGCCCTTTAGAAGAAAGCTCCTATATATCACCCCCTTCCTGGGGGGAATCTCTCTGAGGAACTTGTTTCTGTTAGTTTGTAAACTAAAAAATGAGCCCCCACATAGTGCCCCCTTTTTTGGGCCATATCTCTGGCACTATCCATGGATCTCGCTCCTTTCCTCTTTCTCCTCTGCCATTACTGTGAGGCCCCAGGGGTCCAGAGGATTAGGGCTCGACATCTATATGCAACCCTTTTTGCCTGTTCCCTGCCACCCACATTGACTCACTTTTTACAAAAACAGCTGTTCCTGAACAATTAATGCTGACATTGAGGTGTGTTTGCCTGAAAGTGAAAGGGTAATGAGGTACAAATAGCTTAAGAAGAAAAGCTCTTCTCACCAGCCTTTAATTGATGGAATCCCTTTATGGTTACAAAGATTTATTCTCTTTAAGAGGTAATGTGAGGGTGTTATCAGCTGAGTTCTGTAGTAATTGAGACACTTGCTAAAATGTTAGCACTAAATACAGTTTGATTACTTATTGCTAAAATATATATTTTGAAAGCACTTATTTTACTCAAACACTATTTCAGGATGTGACATTAGGGCTAGAACTTCCGACTTTGGAACTGAGAAACCAGGTTTGACTCCCTGCATATGCTCAACATCCTGTGATTCTTTTAAATCACTTAATCTACCTGTGCCTAAAAAATGATTGTGGCCTCGTATAATGTAACTGATGCTCATGTAAAGTGTTCAGGTTGAGTCTGAGCTAAATAAAAATCCAAAAGAAAACAAATTGCGGCAGCCTAGCTTTTACTGAGTGTAATACTATTTTAAAATAATGATTTTCATATTCACAGTACTTTCTGTCACAGGCTGGGACCTCATAGCACTATAGATGCAAAAGTTACTATTCCACACTGTGCCAACTAGGATTCAATTCCATGCCTTTCTGGTCTCACACACACAGACATCTGCAGTGATCCCATTAACCAACGAGGTTCTACATTTCCTACTGATTAGTTTGGGTTTTTCTTGTTATTTTTTATAGGAGAAACTTGGCCTGAAGGCATTGGAGCATTTTACACGAGCAACCAGTTATATTACACAAGGGCGCATTCATGTTTTTTTGCACAGGGAGATTTAGTGATTTGCAAAGAATCATATGATATTTAACTTGCATTTATTTTTCATTTCACTGTGTGTGGGTTATTTTATATGCAGTTAAGTGAAGGCAAAGCAATTACAGAATATTTTGTTCTTTTTAGCCACTTCTTTGACCCTGCCACTAGACTCAATGCCCCCTACCCCCATGGCACTCCAGATCACAGCTCCCATACTTTTTATGTAGTCAATTCAGTAGCGGCCCGTGGTGGGAGTGCTGCAGGCGGTGACGTGGGCGGGTGAGGGCAGGGTGGAGGTAGTAGTACGAATACGGCCGTATAGAGGTAGACATATAAATAAATTACACGAATTTCGTTGCGCGCGCTGCATCGCATTTGGCGATGCAGCGCGCAACGAAATTCGTTTTATTTATTTATATGTCTACTTACCTCTATACGGCCGTATTCCGTACTTTACTACCCCCCACCCTGCCCCTCCCCTGCCCCACGTCACCGCCCGGCAGCACTCCCACCACGGGCCGCTACTAGCAGTCAAGGTCTGTTTGTAAGTGAAGACAGCCTGGAAACATGCCAAATAAAGAAGTTCGCACTTCCAGGTGATCTTCACTTGTACTTCTTTGCTGAGGCATTTGCGGCCCCCTAGGAATGCAGCCATGGACACCCCCGGGCGGGCCCCACAGTTTGAAGACGTGTAACCTGCCAGAGTCTGTGCATACGCTCAACTCACCATCCTACTTACTTGCAGTTTTGTTTCTTTGTCCTTTTTATGCAATATGCAAATTCCTTAATGCCTGGATAGATATGTTGGACTACAAGGATGTTGTTTATTTTCATTAGATCACCCTCCCTCCCTCTGCAACCCATAACACACCTGAGCCTCTTCCCTACCTATGCACTACAGGTGTGGCACAGAATCATTTGATTAAAAAGAAATATAGGTAATAATGCACATTACTTTTTTTAATACTTTCATTTATTGTAGCAGTAATCCCTTCCCTATCAATTACAACAAGTTTGGTGTTTCATGGTACTATAAATAACAGGTGTTACGATAATAGTAGTCAATTTATCAACCTCAGAGGAAAGAATGCCTTACTTCCCCCAGATTCAACCCAGTGACTTACAGCTCTCACAGATCTCCACAGCAAGTATTTACATCGCTGTTTTAGCCCAGAGACACCTTAATTGTTTTCTATGACTCTTTCTAAGGGGATGGAATTGTTTTATAATGTGGTTTGCCAGGTGCACTGAAGCCAAAATGGCACCACTTGATCATTGGACTATTTAACGGGTTAAGCACTGCGATTGAAAATGCAAAGCAAACTCCCACAGTGAAATTCAAGAAAACAATTTGTTTGTTTTTATTCAACCAATCAATCCAAATTCTTTATTCGGCACAAATACTAATCCCATAAAAGATCATAAAATATATTACCAATAAATATAACATTTAAAAGCAATGGAAATGAAAACAGACAAATCATTCCTAAAATATATGTTACAATACTGTACTTTTCCTGAGATGTATGGCGCCCCAAATATAGTGCAGTACTAAAACATACAAGAGGATACTCAACTGCAAATAAATGACGTCCCGCAGTTTCAAAATCCCTGATATTTTGTGCAAGAAAAATTGGTTTTAAGTAACGTTTCCTCAAACCTACATAAAAACCACAGAATAAGATAAAGTGATGCGTGCTTGTGTCGATATACCATCACAGGGACAGGGGGTCATACCTGTAGGACATTTATTGATATCAGGAAAGGCAACCAGGTGATGAACAGTGCCTATCCGTAATCTGGTTAGGACAAAACGGTGTTGTCCGTTGGTTTTGATTCAATTGAGCAACTTTGCGAAATTAATTGGTTTGATACAACATACAAGTGAATTCTGGAATTTGTAGTCTTTACTTCATTTGTACCACTTAGACAGACACATCTGATAATAATGATTTGTTAAAGGAAAGACCGTGGCTGGATTCAGTGTTTGTAGTTACATGGAGCAAGGTTTTTTAGCACAGTATTATTTACAAAAATAAAGTCTGACAAATATTGTGGTCTTCATAAAATTTACAGAAATATAATTTGATTCTTGGTATATTTTTTTGATTAACTTTTGATTAACATTGTTTTGGTGAATGAGAACTAAGACGTTTTATTTTGATCAGAAGCTATTTAGGCAATCCTATCTGGGTCCAAACATGGTGGGGTCTGGCAACCCAACAGCATGCTTCAGTCTCCTGACCAACAACCTAAAATCTCAGTTACACTGGATAGCTGAGCAGCAGAATACAGGTGAACTTAAAACGATGAAGGCTGCAGTATTGTGCCAGGGGTTACAGCCATACAATGTCACATCTACGTAATTCTAGTGGAATGAAGTTAACATTTTCGAGGAGGTGTTTTTCCCCCTTATGATATAATTGTTTGCCATTTCTGGTCAGCGTGTTTCATTCAGGCGACTCATGATTGTAAACATAAATTTCAGTTTTTTTTGTATGCAAACATATAAATAAATTTACAAAGTGTTAGGATACAAAATGATATTTGTGGAACATACGTCACAAAAGCAAAGAAATTGTATATATGTACAGAGCACAAGTTAGACATACCAAAAGAAATTATGATTAACTATACTATAGCAAATGCCAACAATGCAGCTACATTCCTTAATGATTAACGATTACAGTGTTTGCAGGACCCAAAGGCATTTATTAGCATCAAGTATGAAATGCTGAGTTTGTTACAGCTAATGTAAATGCTTAGAATGATTGCATTAACTACTGTTGTTTGCTTCCTTCTGTCTTCAGTGAGAATGTAAGCCATGGACATGATGCGGGCAGGTGCAGTGGATGTATTTATTTGCCTCTGATGGGAGCGGTTAGGGAAACTGGTGCCAATAACCCCATTGCCTACTTGATGTCAGGCATCAACCACTGAGAGGGCATTAACCACTGTTAACATCCCGAGCTAAGGCAATAGTAGGCTATTCAGAAAGGGAAACTTACATGAGAGCAAATCTAAGGTTTACTCTTACACTTACTCAAAGAATAAACTCACTCTTGCTTATTCACAAAGGTAATCTTACACATGAGTAAATCTACACTAGTAAGTTTACTCTTACACTTTTGACTAACTTTACTACTTTTGAATGCTCACCATTTCAGTGTATAAAGTTACTCAAACATGTATACACACATGCTCCCCCAAATAAGAGGTGGAGTCAGTAAAAACATCATCTACGACACAAAGTTATGACTAGTAGTGACTTCATGACTATGCTTAACGTTCCACACACTTGAAGAAAACCTCCACAATCATGTCAGAAATCTCTCTACGGTAAAGAACAGGGGAAAGTTTTAAAGTTTATTAAAGTTTAAAATAATTAATCAAAATATAGCATTCATTTATTTTATATATTTAGTTTATAACTAGTCTAGATTTTTTTTAAATGCTACAGCACTATTAACTTAATTTGCAATTAAATATTTAGTTAATTTAAGTTCATTAAATTAAATTTCAATTATTTTTAAAGATATATTTAAATATTTATTCTGTATTAAAAGTTACTAAAAGTTATGTACGTAATTGATTTGAATTAATGTAATTAATTTTTTTGTTCACTTTACATTAAAGGTAACTACAATTAAGCTAATTAAAATAATTACAAAATAAATAATATTTTTTAATTTCTATTTATTTTTTAACATTAAATTAATTTATATATTTTTTTAAAAGTTTAGACAATAATTTATTATAACATTATTTTCTATGGTGTTCTATTTTAAGTCACATAGGGCAAGATGTACGTAGGTTTGAATTTGCGATAACCTAATAGCGATTTTTTGTGATTCACTAGTTGGTAATCACAAACAGTGATGTACGAATGTGTGTTTAACACATTTAGCGATTCCCAGTGGGTCACAAATAGACCTACCTCATTAATATTCATGAGGTGGGTCTCGGTTTGCGACCCATTGGGAATCGCTAAAATCACAGGGATGATGGCCTGCTTGGGGTCAGCAGACCACCAAGTCTGTTATTGCTTTTAAATAGAGCAATGTTTTTTTAGTTTTTTTAAATGCAGCCCATTTTCCTTAAAGGAAAACGGGATGCTTTTCAAAAAGAAAAATGAAAAATTTCCTTTTAATTTTTTGAGAGTAGGCAGTGGCCCGTGGGACCAATGCTTGTTCTTAAAAATGTTTTTACAAACATTCACAAAGGGGAAGGGGTCCCGTGGGGACCCCTTCCTGTTTGCGAATGAGTTACCACCTACTTGAAGTAGGTGGTCAAATGCGAATGGTTTGCGACCACATTTCGGTTGCAAAACATTCATACATACCATTGCAATTCCTTGTTAGGAACGGATGCCCTTAACACGCCCCTTCCTAATACCGGATCATAAACCCATTTTGCCATTTGGTAATAGATTACCGAATCACAAAATAGGGCTTTTGCGAATCAGGCTGTTAGCGACCTAAAAAAAGATTTGTACATCTGGCCCTACCTTCATTATTTTCTATGGGTGGGAGTTGCAGTATCAGTGGCTGGCCATGTGTGGTGCTGGATTTTTTCCAGGTTTGACCTGGAGTACATTTACTACTGTTTAGTGATCTTTTTGGCTGTAGTCATTTTGGAAGTGGAGTTTAGTGAATACCAATGGTCTTACTTTTTTGTGGATGGGTGCATGTCCCTCCGTAAACCCCTCCCTAACCCTCTCCAAATCCCTCTTCACTGCTTCCAAAATCCCTCCTGTCCCTTCCACATTTACTACTATGGGCCCGATTACGATGCAGGCTGGAACGGCTCCGACCATCAGTCGGAGCCCTCCAGCCGCATCCTAATCGCTGGTCGGATTCCTTTATGACCGACCCACTTCGATGGGGTCGGTCGGAAGGGAATCTGAATCGGTTTTCTGAATGGCCTCTGATGGACTCGGAGAGCCCGTCCGCCATTCGGAAACCCTGCAGTAATCCCTCAGTCGGCTCTTTCCGGCCGAGGGATTACGATGTCAGATTCACACTGCCTTTCTGTGCTGGCCTTTCCGACACAGAAAGGCATTGGGAATCTGTCTTTGGGGGCCCCCAGCAGGGCCCTCATGGGTGCAAGGCCGCCGAATGGCGGCCTAGGGGGCACATATGGTGCCACCCTGTTGATCCCTGCACCCGGTGGCAGGCACCTTGAGGTGCCTGCCACCGGGTGCAGGGATGAACTGCACCTCTGCTCTTTACAATGAGAGCATGGATTCCATTCGGAATGCATGCTCCCATTGTAATGTATAGGATTGCGACCGAACAGGGTTTGGCGCATCTTACTTCCTGGGCTGGAACCGAGGACAGGAGGCCGTTCGGTTCCAGTTCCAAACCGATGTCGGACGGACTCCGGTCCGTCCGACATCGGATTTGGGCCCTAAGTCTAAAATGTATGCCTACGTGTGCGAAGATCTCCGCAGTAAGACAGAAACCTCTGCACCTAAAAGATAGCAACACAGAAGTATTGACCTCCCCATATAGGTTTGTGAATGGCATTTTGTCATACTTTAGTAATACTGTTGTATTACTACTAACATACCACAAAATGCAGTTTGTGAATAGGCCTCAATATTCTCCTTCAGAAAATCATTTGTATGCAGGGAAGACAAGCACTCTCTGGGTCTGCGGAAGCGTCATATGTAGATCATTCTCTCTTGAAAAATATATCCATTATTTTGACAAAACTAGATTTTAGCAGACATAATGCTTCTAGGTGTTAGGCGCCCTTTATTCCAGCAGCAGAAGTTCAGGCTGCTCCATATTTACCATCTGAATTCAGCAGCAAACTCCTTTATGTGTTGGTTTTATTCTTAACTCCAGGTTACAATTATAATTCCTCATGTTACAGCTCAGAGCTAAACTCTGTTTACAAAACAGTATTTAGCGATTCCCAGTGGGTCACAAATAGACCTACCTCATTAATATTCATGAGGTGGGTCTCGGTTTGCGACCCATCGGGAATCGCTAAAATCACAGGGATGATGGCCTGCTTGGGGTCAGCAGACCATGTCTGTTATTGCTTTTAAATAAAGCTATTTTTTTTTTGTTTTTTTAAATGCAGCCCATTTTCCTTAAAGGAAAACGGGATGCTTTTCAAAAAGAAAAATGAAAAGTTTCCTATTCATCTTTTAAGAGTAGGCGTGGCCCGTGGGACCACTGCTTGCTCTTAAAAATGTTTTTACAAACATTCACAAAGGGGAAGGGGTCCCGTGGGGACCCCTTCCTGTTTGCGACTGGGTTACCACCTACTTGAAGTAGGTGGTCAAATGCGAATGGTTGGCGACTGCATTTCGGTTGCAAAACATTCATACATACCATTGCAATTCCTTGTTAGGAACGGATGCCTTTAACACGCCCCTTCCTAATTCCGGATCATAAACCCATTTTGCATTTTGGTAATAGATTACCGAATCATAAAATAGGGCTTTTGCGAATCAGGCTGTTAGCGACCTAAAAAAAGATTTGTACATCTGGCCCTACCTTCATTATTTTCTATGGGTGGGAGTTTCAGTATCAGTGGCTGGCCACGTGTGGTGCTGGATTTTTTCCAGGTTTGACCTGGAGTACATTTACTACTGTTTAGTGATCTTTTTGGCTGTAGTCATTTTAGAAGTGGAGTTTAGTGAATACCAATGGTCTTACTTTTTTGTTGATGGGCGCATGTCCCTCCGTAAGCCCCTCCCTAACCTCTCCAAATCCCTCTTCACTGCTTCCAAAATCCCTCCTGTCCCTTCCACATTTACTACTATGGGCCCGATTACGATGCAGGCTGGAATGGCTCCGATCATCAGTCGGAGCCTTCCAGCCCGCGTCCTAATTGGCTGGTCGGATTCCTTTACGACCGACCCATTTCGATGGGGTCGGTCGGAAGGGAATCTGAATCGGTTTTCCGAATGGCCTCTGATGGGCTCGGAGAGCCCGTCCGCCATTCGGAAACCCTGCAGTAATCCCTCAGTCGGCTCTTTCCGGTCGAGGGATTACGATGTCAGATTCACACTGCCTTTCTGTGCTGGCCTTTCCGACACAGAAAGGCATTGGGAATCTATCTTTGGGGGCCCCCAGCAGGGCCTCCATGGGTGCATGGCCGCCGAATGGCGGCCTAGGGGGCCCATATGGTGCCACCCTGTTGATCCCTGCACCCAGTGGCAGGCACCTTGAGGTGCCTGCCACCTGGTGCAGGGATGAACTGCACCTCTGCTCTTTGCAATGAGAGCATGGATTTAATTCGGAATGCATGTTCCCATTGTAAAGTATAGGATTGCGACCGAACCGGGCTGGAACCGACGACAGGAGGCCGTTCGGTTCCAGTTCCAAACCGATGTCGGATGGACTCCGGTCCGTCCGACATCGGAATTAGACCCTAAATCTAAAATGTATGCCTACGTGTGCGAAGATCTCCGCAATAAGACAGAAACCTCTGCACCTAAAAGATAGCAACACAGAAGTATTGACCTCCCATATAGGTTTGTGTATGACATTTTGTCATACTTTAGTAATACTGTTGTATTACTACTAACATACCACAAAATGCAGTTTGTGAATAGGCCTCAATATTCTCCTTCAGAAAATCAGTTGTATGCAGGGTAGACAAGCACTCTCTGGGTCTGCGGAAGCGTCATATGTAGATCATTCTCTCTTGAAAAATATATACATTATTTTGACAAAACTAGATTTTAGCAGACATAATGCTTCTAGGTGTTAGGCGCCCTTTATTCCAGCAGCAGAAGTTCAGGCTGCTCCACATTTACCATCTGAATTCAGCAGCAAACTCCTTTATGTGTTGGTTTTATTTTTAACTCTAGGTTACAATTATAATTCCTCATGTTACAGCTCAGAGCTAAACTCTGTTTACAAAACAGTATTTACACTTGACTAATTTAGCAGATCAAACTAATTAAATCAATTAAACTGGTGATTAACCAAATGAAGGCTGATTGCTAAAATTAGTGGGTTCATTTTGGAGGAGTGGAAGTGAGCTAATTACTGCGGCGATGACTTGAATCCAGAGTGCTCTAAATGCAGTATAAATTGAAATCTCATAGTGAATTAGACTGGGAATTCATTACAGTTCAGAGCTCTGTTAAGCTATGCAGACTCTCCATCCTGTGGGAGGACTCTTCCCTGAGCATTGTATGCTTCCACACAATTATTCACAGTGTTCTCTTCTAGTGTTGGAAAAACCCGAACAATCCAGGCAAACATGCCTTTGCAGCCACACACACTTATGGCTGGGCGCATCAGGCTCGCAGTAACACGCGTCGGCTGCTTTTTTAGAAGCAATAACCTTCATGGCAGAGTGAGAGGACAGGCAGGGTTTTGCCGCATGTCCCTTTTGAGTGCTAATTTAGAGAAGCAAGCACTGGCGAACAATGGCTCCAGAACTTACCTCTTACAGTGTCTGCATCTGTAATATATTTAGTCTGATCCTTTTTTCTCTCTTTCATATGCTCTGTATTTTTATTTTTTTGGTCTATTTATGTATTTATCTTGCTCTTTTATGGCCTTTTCGGCCGAAATAAAGATATTGACTGACTGGCATCAGTCTGTTTACAAATTCACACTGTTTACATGTCTACTACACTTTTCGGTTTTTAGGAAATTTTGAAATGTAGGCCTTTGAAGCCATGCTTTAATTTAATTTGGTTTTATTTTTCGAATCTCACCCGTATGTAAAGTTGGATGTCTAGATGTTTTTACCAGTGATTGTCAATATCCCTAATTTTACCTCTTCACAGTTCTTACCAATAAGGGGAACCAAGCCCTATTAGGAAGCTCTGTTGCTTATTTTCAGATGAGGTAGCCACACCCCACGATCCAGCACATAAAGAAGGTCTCCCATGGCCAGAATCATCGAGTGAATAACCAGGCCTCGACTAATCAGAAGACATGAACAGTTTGCAGAGTGGGCATGGCATTAGAATTGTGAGAGGAAAAGTGGCTATCACTAGCCCAAGAACTGAGGCATCTGATCTGGACAAACCATCACTAATGAATGGGGCTCCACAGGAAAAGAAAATAAACATAGTACCAGCATTGGCAACCTACCCCACCCCTCCAATGTAACATGCATGCTCATAAATAATCACACAACACATTTCTTGTTTGGGTAAATATTGCTGCAGGTTTATTACATACACCGTTATGTAATATGGTGGGTTATCTTACGGGCGATCCAAGGGCAGGCAACCGTCTGGGCCGCCTGCCCGCCTGATGAGCCAAGCAGCACTGGGGCGAACCCCATCTGTGCTGCCACTTCTGGTGATCCTCTTCCCGGATCACGTGACACATGGTTCCTTATTACTCACGCCCCTTTCAGGGCGGAGCGTAGCATAGCAAACCCCCGGTTGTTCAGGCCCACAACCGCCCGAAGGACTAACGGGGCGCCGACACGGTTTTCTAGGAACCTCCCATGAGGCTCCTAGGATTTGGCTCTGGCACCCACCATGGTGCCGCGCAGAGGTACCCTTCTGTACCCCTCTGCTTCCAGATCGCCCTGTAACTCCGCCTGCAACGAAAAAGACAACATTACAACATTCTCTGCCTCCTGCCTGCCACGAACCACGCCGGGTAAGCGGTAGGGTGGGAGACGGCGTGTCCGGGCGCGCGAAAGAGGACGACAAGATGGTGGGGGAGGCCTATATACCCCTCCCCCTGTCCTCGCGCCCCGGACGTGATTCTCGCCTATCGCGCTGCGACCAGGCTTGGGGACTCCTCCCTGAGTCCCTGCCCCTACGGGGGTGTGGAGTGCCCAGCTGGCACTAGAGGGCTGCCCTCTTTAGTGGCCCGCTGCGGGGGCCTCGGACAGCCGCATAGTACCAGCATTGGCAACCTACCCCACCCCTCCAACGTAACATGCATGCTCATAAATAATCACACAACACATTTCTTGTTTGGGTAAATATTGCTGCAGGTTTATTACATACACCGTTATGTAATATGGTGGGTTATCTTACGGGCGATCCAAGGGCAGGCAACCGTCTGGGCCGCCTGCCCGCCTGATGAGCCAAGCAGCACTGGGGCGAACCCCATCTGTGCTGCCACTTCTGGTGATCCTCTTCCCGGATCACGTGACACATGGTTCCTTATTACTCACGCCCCTTTCAGGGCGGAGCGTAGCATAGCAAACCCCCGGTTGTTCAGGCCCACAACCGCCCGAAGGACTAACGGGGCGCCGACACGGTTTTCTAGGACCCTCCCATGAGGCTCCTAGGATTTGGCTCTGGCACCCACCATGGTGCCGCGCAGAGAGTACCCTTCTGTACCCCTCTGCTTCCAGATCGCCCTGTAACTCCGCCACAGCTCGGGAGGTGGCCACCGTCGCCGCCAGAGCCCCCACCAAAAGCTCCTTTCTTACCTGCAACCTCTCATTTCCAGGCCTCCTGCAAAGCTAGGGAAGAGATCCCTCCCACTGGTGATAGATGAACCCCATCTGTATCACAATAGCCCTTGCCGATAGCCTGGATCAGCTAGTGTCTAATGCAACACAAAGGCCCTTCTGCCCTGTGAATTTGTGCCAAAAACTATCCACCCTCCTGTGGGAAAGTTCCACTACTTCACATACATAACTCAGCCCCGTGCCAACTCTGGGCGGGGCAGATCAGATTCCCTGGCTCACATTGCCCCATGAATTTGCTGAGCTCACCTAGCTGCCGTCCTACTAGGGACGGTGTGTCTAGCGCACCTGTGTCCCCACTTAAGGGACAGCTGCCCGCTTGTTGGGAGACCGCTCCCACACCCACCTGCCTACTTCTGGCTATTCGGGCGAGAAGGATTATACTTTAACCTTTGCACCGTCCATTTGCTTTCTAACTCATGACGCACAGGAATGTCCATAACTAGACGTGTGTGACGATGAGCCAGGGTGCCCTCCTGCCCTTGCCGTGCATCCCTTATTTCTTATGGGAATTTCGCCAGCTCAGCTCCCTTCGTGGTGAACCCCCTGGGGATACCAGCTAGAGAATCCGTGTGATTAATGCAGTGCGCACTGGCTGCCATATGGTGCCTAACTTTAAGGATTGGCTAAGTCCTACTTTGACCTTCATCCCAGAATATTCCCGAATAGGAGGGGGGTTCGCACTGCTCGCCTTGCCTTTTGTGCTTGGCACCTTGTTCCCCCTTTCATGGGGACGCAGCACAATGTGTTAGCTGACAGCACCCCCACCCAGTGAGGCTAGTATAGCTAACCGGGCAGGGCATTTGACCTTAACTGCAGGAAAAGTCGACAGGCTAGAACCCTCCCTGCGAGAGCCCCCGGATAGGGGGGCAGGGGTGTTCACACTGCCCCACCCCTGGGCAACCCCAGCGGTGGAAAATTACCTGCTCAGTTAAATTTAGCTTTTGTTGATCATTGGACATGCCAAATGTTCTTTTACATAGTAGCCTAGTGCTTGACACCTTGTGTCCCCATTACTTGGGACGGCAGCCCACTGTTGGCTGACAGCGTCACCACCCAGCGTGGCATCTATTAATGATCGGGCGGGCGTTTGCGCCTAACTGCAGGATCATAGTCAACTGCCCTTGGTTCTGGGGTGCACTTATTTCGCCCCTTTGCCCAGCTTATGCACAAACCCCTTTGCTTGCTACCCTGGTGAACACCTTAATGGTATCGAAGCTGGTTTGAAACAATGTATGTCTTGCGCCCACTACTGGAGACACCTCACCCTTTCATGTAATTACAACTTACGCAGCGCACCCCGCTTGCCTAACTGCCATCGGATCACAGATGCACAGTACCTACTGTGCCTCTCCGACCCTGGATGCTTTAAACCTGCCACAGTGACGGAAACCCAAGCTTCCCAGTTCCCTGTTTAGCTGCAGTACACCGTCAGTGGGTCCGCTAGGAGATACCACAAACAGACACGCATATGTATTGTGCCCACTATTGGAGACAATTCACCCCTTCATGTTTCCCCATTTGTAGGGACAGCGGGTGCTGGCTGGCGGCATCCACAACCAGCCTGGCTAATATAGCTATCAGGGCGGGGCATTGAGCTTCCCCGAAGCACATGTCACCAACCCTCGAGTTCTGGGGTGCAATCCCTTCGCCCCGTTGACCAGACAATTGCACTAACCTCTTTGATTGCAAAACCTTGGTGAACACCTTAATGGTGTCAAATCTGATTTGAAAGAATTTCAGTGTTGTGCCCAACATTGGTGACACCTCACCCTAGCGTGGAGTGACAACTTACGTAGCTCAACAGGACTGCTTAACTACCGTCCGCTCACAGCTGCACAGTACTTACTATCCATCTGTAATCTTGGATGCTTAAATCCGCCCAAAGTGTCGGACTCCCAGTTTCATGGTTAGCTGCAGTACACCCTCCGTGGATCCTCCGTGATATAACACGAACCGCATTGGTCATGAGCCTTAAGCACACAACTTTCACCTGGGCGTACCTGTGAATGAGACCGGCTCCACACAGCCGTAAGGCCCGAGACACCTGTATTAAACCCATTTACTAGTTTTTGCTACTTGGCACCCTTCTGGTTGGTGAAGCGGAACCTCCTCCCCAGCATAAGCTGACCATCCGGCGTTGCCGGCACACCACCCGTGTCCCTTGAGTCACGCTCGATCCTCCTGTGTGATAGTCATACTGCTAAGTTGGAAGTTCAACTGCCTCACCCGACTTGTGGTCACCACTCGACTGCAAACAACTCCTTGGCATTCTCTACCCATGTTATAAGAGGAGTTTTCCGGTTGGCTAGGGTCTGCGCATGAGCCTTGTCGAACCCACTACTAGTCGGGAGAAGGGAGTTACACTCAAGCTTCCACCTGCTCACCCCCTAGGTAGCTAGGCAGAGCCTTAGGGCTTCTCCCAGGGTAGTGTAGATTGGGTCACTGTCCCACAATCAGTTTGCACCACCCAGTGGTTACTGGTAGAGCTGTACTTAACATAACACATAAAGCCTCAACTCCATCAGCAGTGAACCCTTAACACTTGTAGCCGGGCGCATATCACAAGTACCTCATGTCCAAATTAGGCATCACAGATCACCATAGCGTTGCATACAATTGAAATTCACACGGGACTAGGGTGCAGCTTCTACACCCTCCTGTTGTCCAATCTGTGGTAATACCTTCACGACGTGGAGCACGGAAGCCTCTAGGCCAGCCCCATGCAACTCTGCCTTCGGATGCGGAGGACATTCCCGCACAGTCACAAGGGAGGTGAGACACGAAGCCCCGGGTGAAAGTTACCGGGGGGCCAATGCCACCCAGTGGCCCCAACTTGCCTGTACTCTGATTTTGTGTCCCCCAAACCCGTAACTGATCCAACTCTGTTGAAGGGGGCTAGTAACCTGGTGCATGTAGTCAGCGAGACACAGCGCGACGTACAACTACCAGGTGCGCTGGGCAAGGGTGAAGTCACTGGATGAAGGACGCCATAACCGGTGCTGTGAGACACCGCCACACTATACCCTCGCTGTTAAGCAAAGCACAGACACACAGACCATTCTACGATTAGCCAGTAGAATTGCCGGTCGTGACTGGGGACTAAACCCGAAACAAACAAGCGTCACTGACACTAGGGCCGTCACTAATACCGTATCTAGACGATGCGCCGGTGGAGATGAGCTAAGATTTCCCTCCTCCGGCCCGAAGAACCAGCAAACGTTGGTTTTATTGGACAGCTTCCAATAGTCTAAGCCCTCAGTCGGCCGTTGTGGTCATAACCACATCCACCCCCTTATGTATAGCTGCCTGCAGCACAGGGCAGGCCTCACGGCCAGGCATGAGAGCCGCCTCAAGACGCCCCGCACTGCTGGGATGTTCCACTCCAGGCACACCGCGGAGACCGGCCTAAGTCTGCCCGGGGTGAGCCGAGAGCCAGGTAAGGTGCCCCCATGGCCCGCTTCAAATGGCAAGCCCAAGTCGCATGTCAATCTGGACATCTCCGATAAGACCCTCAAATTGTCTAGCCGTGCTAGGACGCCGCAAGCTGAACAGCAGAGGCCGCACTACAAGACTGCCTCCTCTAAAACCAGAGGCATAAGTGCTTACAGCCTGACCAAGTACGTGACCGGTGGCCCTTGGCTGTATAATCCCCATGGAGAGTGGCAAAGCCCATAATTTGCCTTCCCAAACACAGAGAACCGAACAATGCCTAACTTGTGTTACCAGCAGATGAGTGTTCTAGATGTCCATTCTTGAAATACAGGCTATGGCAACTCCTCTGTATGCCCTCACGCAGCGTTAAGATGCCTGGACGCTGTCTGGACCAGGCACACCAGTGCCAGGACAAAAGTCCAAAGCACACAAATTGTTCCCAGGATATGTACCGCCGCTTATTATGCGAGTTACTATGCACTCCAATGAGATTGGAAGATGTTTGGTATGCTTGTGACCTGTGCGTCGTAGCAAGTAAGTGGTGGGGGGCTGAGAACAGACGCCAGCCAGAACAGTGGTCTTTTGAATGGTACAAGCAGCCAGGTCGTAGAACCGTGACATTATTGCACTAAAATTAGGACATGTCTCCAGGCGCCAGGAGGGGTTTGAAAATACTCCAAAAGCTGTGTAAGGCCCAGGGTAATTTCCATGCTTCATTCTCTTTAATCAGTGTCCTACCACATTTCCTTTGTGCACTAGATGTACCAGCTTCCTATAGCGCAAACTCTCCCAGCAGGTAATTGTGGGCTTTATGTGCGGACCAGTTACCAAAGCAAGGACGCGGTAAATTGTTGTGGACCCGGGAGGGTAGGGATTTGGCCAGGATCACTGGTTAGCGAGCCGGTGCCGAGGCTCGACCCAAGGACAGCAGCTCTGGGATACGATTATCCCTTGGAAGTGGCTAAACATAGTTGTATTGGGTATTCACGCAAACTACCCACATGCTTTCCCCTGGGCATCGCGTGCCTCTGGAGCGGATAGTCTGTGTTGCAATGGCGCTGACTAAACTTGGCGCATGCGAGCACCTAAGCTGCCTAATGATGCCCAGCTCGGGCCACTGAACCTCGTCACTTAGTACTTCTGACAAGGGAATACCCACGGCTCCTCGCCACAGTCCGGCCCCCTCCATACAGGTCAAAAGAACACTTGTGCAAGTGTGCCAATTCAGTCTGTTCCAGGCCCAAGAACTATAAGGATGGCTTGGGCAGCAGGCACGCACAAAGATAACCGAAAATGTAGAGGGCACCAAAAACAAATGCTTTAAACAGGGACAGTCCCCTTGCTAAACCTGGTTTGAGGGGCCAGCACGCTGAAGCCGGTCATGGGCTACCCCTGAAATCAAGCCATTTAACTTGCCCACCACTCGATAGGTAAGAGACAAGGGGTTATTAAACTAACGGCACTCCTGATATACCAGGCAAAGATGTAACGTGCAATTAAAATAGAGGTCCAAAACCCCAAGTTCACATGTCCTGACCACATGTCTCACCCAGTGTGAGGAAGATTAACGTAAGCTGTTTGGACACAGCTTACGTGCACTGCTGCCATAGGGCACCCCTCGTGCTGGCACCCGCCGGCAGCACCTGGGAGCAGGGCCTGGCCCTGATCTCTTGTTAAAATACAGGCGCTGGAAGCACTGAGACCGGCGCCACCTGCTCCCTACCCATGACCACAGCTGCAAATGGGCACCCCTCTTAGTGGCACACGCAAGCTCCCATCCCCCACTGACGCGCTTTACACCTCGCACCAGGCGGCCTGACAAACGCTGCCTGAAACGCCTCGCACGTGAGGCGGCGCATATGGAGGCGAGCACGCAGATCCATACCCGGCTGGGGTAGGAAGACAAGCAGGGGCACTCCGCCCCACCAAGGGAAGCCAAGGAAAGACCCGCCCCGCAGGCCCCACCCTAACGTTGCCAACTCGGTGGCCGCCCGGCGAGCCCCACCAGTTGCTGAGTGGAAGGCGAGCCCACAGAGCTCTCGGCCCCCACACCTCCCCCCGGCGGACCAACCAACCACGGCACAAACCGGGACTGACCTCTGACTCTGTGGATTTCTCTGCCTTGCCGGGCTTACGCGGAAGAGGGAGCAGAGGATAGGGGTCCGTGACTAATGCACCCCCAGGATGAACCCGTGCCTAACGTCCCTTAATCCGAGCGTTGCCTCCATGTACTTATTGAATCCTAAACTGTGTTGTTTCGAGCCTCGGGACCTGGGCTGTGAGAAAAGGGGGGTGGCAGGGACTGTGACGGCAGGGAGATGGAAAGCTTGAGAGGCGTGTGCAAAGGGCAGGGAGATGGAATCGTTATAGAGGGCACACTGGAGCAGTGTAAGGCCTTCTGGCAGACCACCCAACAAGGAGAGGGGCACCCTTGTTTTCTACAGAAACCGAAAATATTCACCTGGGCGCCCTACGGGCTTGTGAACCCCTACCACATTACAGTCAGTGTAAGGTGGCTCCGTGAGCTGAACTGACAAAGGTTCTGCTCTGGTCTTTAAAGAGACCGAAACCAGCAGGGCACACTTAGCCTCTCATCATTCCGAAAAGCCAGAAACAACATTGCTTTACGAGGTGTTCATTACAGTGCTTAGCGGTGCGAGGGCAGTTCTATAATACTGCATAACATAGCATTAGCCTTCACGTTCAGACTATTATTTGGGATTTCCTGGGCCCCTCTCTCTGCCACCTCGTTCACCCGCCAGCAGAATACTCATAAATCTCCGCCTCAACACCCAGCCGGGATAATGTGCTTAAACAGGGTTTGCGCGCAAATAAACGTATTGCGGTCCTGTCTGCGGCGCTGAGGAGGCACTAAGGGGTGAGCTCGGGGGTAAAATTGACGGCTTCAATTCAACAACTAGAGGAGACTCAACGTCACGGCTGAAAACAGCCGCTGCCGACCCCTACCATGCGCGGGCCCAGAATGGTCCGTTCGAGGCATACGGCCAGTACTGTTGGTTATGAGGTACGACCTGCACTTTCTATTGGGTGAGTGACCTCAGCATTCCTTAGGAGCCACCGTACCGCCGGAAGGACAAGGCAGCACTAGCACTTCGGGGTGGGGAAGGGACCGCGTGCTCTCCTACGAGGTGACAGTGAGCCAACTCAGCACAGTGACCGGACTAAAAGGGGGGGGGGGCGGTGAGGTGGCACGAGCAAGCCTGGTGTACCAACGCAACCCTCACTGTCCTCCCCCCCGCACCGTGAGGCATGCGCAGGCCAGAGCCCGGGTACCGCAGCGAGTGGAAGAGCACCTCCTATCACCCGCCCCAGGCCCGATCACGACGTCGCCCCTGTTCCAGCATAGTTGCCAGAGTGGCCTGTCTGCAAGCGACAAGAAGACCCCAGGCGTTCGAGGGGGGTGGGGTTGCGGGAGGGCCTAGAACCCCCTGGCTGGCTCCCGCAACTCTGCGGCTAGCCTGCAGCATTGTGCACGACGCGACTCACGGACGACTGTGTGCCCCGCGCCGGTCGTGCCCACTCTGCGCTAGCCGGGACCAATTCCCCTCCATTCTCCCGCCGGCACCATCCCCGGCCACGACCACAGCCAAATTGGAACTCGGTCCGCCCCCAGGGAATAGCGTGTGAGCAGTCATGCGGAGGTGCTCTTCACGGGAGCTGGCCTATTAAAAGTCCCCTACATTTGTATGCGCCCAGTGTAGCCAGGCTGGATGGGCCGGAGGAGGGCGCCCACGCCTCATCCTCGCCCTGCGAGCACAGTCCCCACCGGACCTCTGGCGGGCAACCGGATCAGGCTGGGTGGGGAGGGAATTGTGCTGGTGGGTATGGGTTCCCCCAACGGACCTGGCCTCATCCTGAACAAGCCACCCCATAAGAACAACCCGCGCGACCCCGTGTGCTGCGAACCAAGGCACGCAAGGCATAGTATGGCCGCTGCGGCTGGTCCTTCTTCGGGTTCTACCCCAGCAGCCGGGTCCACTGCTCAGCTTGGAGCAGCGCCACCGGAGCCATCGGGGTGGGGGGGTGGCTAAATGGAACACGCTGAGACTGGAGGGTGGACGAGGAGCAGAAAAGCTCCGTCATGTGCCGCTGCTGGGGAGCCTGAAACCCTCCCTCTAATCCTGCCCCGACCCAGTCCCCCGCAACAGCCCTGGGTTGATGGCACCAAATCCGCGTGCCTCCTGCAGGGCCGGCCCCGAGAGCTTGCAGCTGGGGCAGGGGCACTCCGCCGCAGGCGTACATGGATGGCCCCTGTGAGGGGGGGAAGGGTTTGTGGGATCAACTAACCTCGCTTCCAGCTGGCCGAAATCAGGACACCGAGACCTGTGACAAAACAGCAGCACCACCAACCAGACGGCGTGTCCGGGCGCGTGAAAGAGGACGACAAGATGGTGGGGGGAGGCCTATATACCCCTCCCCCTGTCCTCGCGCCCCGGACGTGATTCTCGCCTATCGCGCTGCGACCAGGCTTGGGGGACTCCTCCCTGAGTCCCTGCCCCTACGGGGGTGTGGGGTGCCCAGCTGGCACTAGAGGGCTGCCCTCTTTAGTGGCCCCCTGCGGGGGCCTCGGACAGCCGCATTCCTAACGGTCTATCCTAAGAACTGGATATCACTGCTGCTTTAATGAGCCCATATATGAGAGCTATTGTTTCTTGAGGTGAAAAGGAATGAGCACTAAGGGCTCTTACATTTAAATGTCAACTACAGGTCATAGAAGGTGTTGTGTAGCAAGTTGTAATGCACTTATCTTTAGAACATTGGGCTTGGGTTGAGTGTCGTCAAGGTGGAATGTTCAAGGCAGTTGATAGTATACTTCCTCTAAATGGACAATGGCTCCGTCGGCTACAATAAAGCTTCCAGTTTCCTACCTCATATGGTTCCATGGGCTGCAATATACTTCCTGTTTCATACCTCTTAATTACTTCAGTCATTACAAGACACAATGTATTAACTAAAACAAAACAAGGTAAAGCTTCCTGATAAAATGGAAACATGGAGAAACGGAAGGAACACCACAAAAAAGACAGGGATCACTCAAACCACTCTCGATAACACTCAATGCATCTCATGAGATTTCAAAGCATAAGGCTCCTAGGGGCATATGTATCAAGCCAATTTCCCGTTCGCAAACGGGCCGATTCTCAGAATCGGCACGCTTGTGAACGGAAAAGCCTTTTGGGATGTATCATCCCAAAAGGCCCTCGCAAAATAGGGAATCGCAAAATTTGCGATTCCCTATTTTGCGAATGCATTTAAGGAATCGCAAATTGCGATTCCTTAAATGCAATGCAGGAAGCACCCAAGTTGTGCGATTTTGGCTTAAGAAATCGCAAATTACCACCAACTTCAAGTTGGTGGTAATTTGCGATTTCTTTGAAAAATGCACTTTTTTTGCATTTTTCAATGTGCCATGTGGTGCACATGGGCATGTATGTGCGCCACATGTGCACACATACATATTTCAGGGGTGCAACAGGGTGTCCTTTTGACACCCTTGCACCCTTGAAATTGCATTCGCAATTTGCGAGTACCTAATGGGTACTCGCAAATTGCGAATGTCTTCCCATTCATTCCTATGGGCCTCTAGGAAGGTATTCCTTAATTGCGATTCGCAATTTGCGAGTCACAATTAAGGAATATGTAGGAATCGCAATTATTATTGCGATTCCTACATACATTGCATTTTGCGAGTCCTTAATAGCGATTCGCAAAAAATCGCTATTAAGGACTCGCAAAACGCTTTCTTCATACATATGCCCCCTAGACTGCTGTTTTACACTATAGGTTTTTCAGAAAAGTCTTTTTGCTGTCAGCCAGAGTTTCTGTTGCCAGGACTCCAAGCACAGTCACAAGGGTGATGGACCTGATGAACATCTCAGGCATAGAGTCCAAACTTGAGTTACCTCCGTGGGTACTACATACATACATACATACTTCGACATTTTCTCTGATGAAAAGTAGCTTATCGACTGAAAGAATATGGACTGAGATGACCTAAGATAGCCTATGAATTTCAATTTTTGTACACTGTGCAATACAAAATCAACCTGTCTATTCCGGTGTGCGCCCTGAATATCAAAAGCAGAATATCGAGGGCAAAATATCAAAACTGAAATATCAACAGGTAAGTATAGATTTTCTATACCTAATTCCACATATAGGTCCCACGGCAATCTATAGATCTACAAAGTTCATAGATGTGGAGTTAGAAAAAGTAAAGCTATACTTCCCTATACACACTTACCTTTTGGTATTTTGTCCCTTGATATTCTGTCCATGATATGCTTGTAGGGCGATATTCTGGGGGTCGGTATTCAGTAGTATAACATCTATTCCAAAATCTTCAAGTCGTACTTTCTCACTTTCCAAATTTAAAAAAGGCAATTAGGAATGGCGGCTCACTCAAATACCACTCTCTCGCTGACATGGTATGTAGACAATAGGTAAGTAAGTAGGTAAGTATTAGGCTTATAGAGCACACGAATGCCGAGGCGTCTTGGCGCTATAGCAGGACACTAGTTTAGCACAGGAGGAGTGACTTACTTCTGCCTGGTAAATAACCACATCTTCAGCAATTTCCTGAACCGAGGCCTGGAGGGTTGGAGTCTGATTTCGTCTGGTAATTCATTCCAAAGCCTGGATGCACAATAGGTCAGGCTTCTACCTCCCCAACTAGCTCTTTGTATTCTGGGTACCTGGACTAGACCTTTGTTAGCTGATCTAAGATTACGCCGAGGAGTATATTGCAGAAAAAGTTTCTGTAGATCAGCTGCTCCTTCTCCAAACTGGGCTTTGTGTACCAGGCACAAAGCTTTTTGCTGTTGCACCTGCAGCCAGTGAAGTGTTTTAATGGTGCCAGAGATGTGATGGAGCTTTGGAATATTTAGCAGCATTCTAGCTGCAGCATTTTGCAAGGATTGCAGTTTAGACAGTTGGCGCTTGTTTATGCCCATAAAAAGGGAATTGCAGAAGTCAATCCGTGAGAGGATTAAAGCTACAACAACCGATATCCGTAGTTCCGGGGGGATAAAGGGAAAATATTTCTGTAGGAATTTTAATTGAAGGAAGCAGGCTGATGTAAGCTGATTTATTTGGCCTGTGAAACTTAGTTGATCGTCCAACAAGACTCCCAAGTTCCTGACCTTTCCTGCAGGTACTGGGCATTGATCTGCCTCAGCCGACCACCACTCATGGTTCCAAAGCGGTACCCCCGTCCCAAACTCCATCACTTCTGTTTTCCCCGTATTCAGTTTAAGGTAATTCTGGTGCATCCAATCCATAATATGTTTTAGACAGCCATGGAATTTCCCAGCGACGGTGTCCGCATTTGAAGAGATGGAAATGACAAGTTGAGTGTCGTCAGCGTACGACACCAAAGAGAACCCATGTCCTCTGGTTAGCTCAGCCAGAGGTTTCACATAAATGTTGAAAAGCGTTGGGGACAAAGCTGACCCCTGGGGAACTCCACAAGGGAGAGAAAATCTCTCTGATTGGTAGTTGTCCGAGCACACCCTTTGTACCCTAGCCAAGAGGAATGAGGCCAAAAGGCTAAGAGCCACCTCATTTATTCCTATTGCCTTCAACCTTTGAATTAATACCTGGTGGTTCATGGTATCAAATGCAGCTGAAAGGTCCAGTAGGATTAGAATGGCATTTCCCCCGCCATCCAGTTGCCTACTTATTTCCTCGGTGGCCACAATTAGGGCTGATTCAGTGGAGTGGTGTTGTCTGAAGCCATGCTGAGAGTGGTCTAAGATGTTATTAAGCTCCAGGTAGCCCATTAAATCTTGATTCATCGGTTTTTCCAATATTTTTGCTGCTAATGGTAGACAAGATATGGGCCGGTAGTTTTCAACCACATGGGGATCCAAGGATGGTTTCTTTAAAATTGGCCTAACACATGCCTTCTCCCAAGAAGTGGGGAAAATTCCTGAACTCATGATGTTATTTAGAAGTGGGGCGAGTTGGTTACTGATCTTATCCGAGACCAAATGTATTATAGCCGGCGGGCAAGGGTCTGTTGGAGACCCGGATTTTGCTGCAAGTAACAAGTCATTTGTTCTCTCCGTAGATAGAGGGGAAAACCTGCTCAACTGACTTGCCGTGTCTGGTCTGTTTGAGTTAGCTGGCTCCGGTGTACTGGTACTACAGGGGATCGGGAATTTCCCTACCAGTTTGTCGTAGATCAGTTGTACTTTAGTCTGGAAGAAGCTTGCCATCTTGTCGCAAAAACTTTGGTCCGGAACAAATTGATTTTCTTGATTTAGTTTGGATAGTGCCATGACAGTCTTGAAGAGCTCTCTTGAGGAGTTTTTAGCCCCCTCGATTTTACTCGTAAAGTACATCCTTGTCGCATTTTTGATGGCTTCCTTGTACTCCTCTATGGCGAGTTTATAGGGCAGTTTTGCCTATTCGCTGTAATCTGCTCTCCAGCCCTTCTCCTAGGGCCCGATTCACAAAAGTAATCTGAGACAAAATCCTAACTTTTAGACTTTTGGTATTCACAAAAGGCATTTAGGAGTAGTAAAGTTAGGATTTTGTCTTAAGTTTTGGTCTTAAGACAAAATCCTAACTTCTATATGTATGGAGTATGTATTGAATACAATAAGTTTGCCAAAATGGTGCAAGCACCATTACACACCACACCTAATACTGGTGCAAGTACCATTACATTTGAAACCTAAAAACATACATACATTCTAATGTTTTTATTACATTTGTAACACATTCAATATTGCCATATAAACACCAAGTAGAGTCCAGACTTAATTGCTTTGCCAATGCCTGTTTTACTTGGGGCTCACAAACTCATAAATGCAAGGAGCCATAGTTTCTTTTTCTGAATTGTGTTATTCTTGTTTGACATCAGGGAGCTACTGTCTTTCAACTATATTTTACCATGTTTTGGAAGAAAGGGAAAGAGATTAATATGTGCTATGGCAGATTATAAAATGCTGCTAAATATATATACATATATATTTTTTCTGATATTTTGACAGAGGTCTTGGTTTGCAGAAGATGGAAGAATGACAAGGGACATGGTTGAAAGCAATTATTCTTTTTTCTATGTAGAAATCCAGGCCAATTTCTGGCCAAATATATTGCTTTTAATTTTCCTAGAATTTGTGAGAGCGTGAGGAGGACAAAGGGGGATAGCAGACGTGTGGGTAACCTAAAGGATATTTAGCTAGAAATGCACCTGTTGAAACTTTACTTGGACTACTTGGTACCTCAAAATCCCTACTGTTTTCTTTACCCTCTAATCAACTCCTATATTCCTTCCTGACCTTCTTCTTAATTACATTTTCCTAATCTCCTGAGTGTATCTCTTTCCTCCTCACCTTTCACCCTTTTGACTCTTGATCTACTTTGCTTGTTTCCACCTGTCTTGCAGTTTCACCATCTCATACTTTTCCCTCTTGAAACTCATGCCTTAATGCTCAAAGTCCAATTGCTGGCATCGCCTCTGTGTCTCCTGACTTTTTTTTCACAATAATGCTAATCTCTTCCCCTCCATGATGATTTTCAGTCATTTCTTTCCTGGTATTTTTCTACTGCTTATGCACCCCCATTTGAGAAGATAATATGTATGCAGAGTGCTGGTATACTACTGATAGGGCTGTACAGTATAAGAATGGAAAAGAATTCAAAAGAATGTTTTTAAATCCCTTTGTAGCTGAAGTTGTAGAGAAAGAAGAGCTTGCTTCCTGTGAAAAAAAAATAATGGTAATGACGAGGAAATGGGGAACCATTTATCACCATCTAATTATGAACCTAGTCCTCTTACTTATGTGCAATGCAATAAATAGAAATGACATCATACAAATATGCAGTTTGTTGAACCCGCAGCATGTTTGGCGCAAATTAGCCACTGCATTGATGGGGAACCTTAAATATGATGGTCCATCCTATACTGGGTCTCCAGAGGGGGTGGTAGAGACAGGCCCTCCACCACCTTGGCGGCTTCTTGAGCAGCCATCTATAATCTAAAGGACCCTTTATATGTTTTAATTTAAAAAGTGTTTATAAAGAACAAGGGAGACCCCGAGGGACATGGAATGTACATCAAATTATTGGGAACAGAGGTCCCTATGGTAATAATAACAAATAAGAGAAAATTATTTTCTCGTTTTAAAAAAAAACATTTGTACAGATCATAAACAATCAAGAACGAGTAGAAAAAGTGATCAATGAGATGAAGAGAGTGCTTTGTGATCAAACTAAGTGATACAATTGTGAGAGTTACAAAATACAGAGTATCATCAATTATGAACACCTCCCATAAAAAAGAGTACAATCATAACAGGTCTTGTGTAAAGAGTTGACAACCTTTCAATCTCTTATTAATGGGAGATCATCATCAAGACTTCAAGTAGATATTGGCCCAAGACAAAGCTAAACAAAAAGCACACATGAATAAAAAGTTAAAAATACAACACTAAAAACACAAACCTTAATAAAAGGCTGACATTCTAATTCAAAGCAACATGTATACATCATGGTAGTCAATAATGCACCAGCAAAAATTATATTTGGCCAAGAAGGCATAGCCAATAATCACAAGGGTAGGTATAATCATTTGATCTCAGTCAGTAATAGAAGCATAATAATAGTAAGAAAAAGAATGGCACATTACTTAAGTACCAGGCATATAAGAGGAATCTGGGAGCCCCTCAGATGACTGGTACCTAAGTAATGAACACCAATCCAGATATGATACTTTGGTAAGCCATTCTTTTTTTACCATCGACTGTTAGTGCTAGCATAGGGACCTCCGTTCCCAATAACTTAATTAAAATGGTAGTACTATTTTCAAATCTATGGTACATCTTAGGTACATGTAGATGTACATTACTATGATTGCATGATCATTTAGTGTATTTTATATGTGTATTTTATTAAATTGTTCCTGTATATGTTGATCAATGACAGTTTGAAAATAAATCTTTTTTGTATGGTGTAAGGAAATGACTCTTTCTGCAAGATCTCCCCCAAAGATTTGGACTGATGCTGCTGGCTTTTCGACTCTGAGAGGGCACTTAGGACTGCTGACCAGACCTCAATGTCAGTGCTTTGATCCTTAAACGTGTAATGTTGGATTGGCAATACCAAACTGACATAACTTTACTTACTTGTAAGTACCTGGTGTACAGTGCTAGAGGTACCAAGGGCCTGTAAGTTAAAGTGCCCCCCAGGGCTCCAGCACGGCTTGTGCCACCATGGATATGACAATGTGAAAAAATCTCCCAGCCTGCCACAGCAAACTGATTGGGCAGTTTTAAACGGCCAACTCGACTTTGCCATTTAAACTAAATGCAAAGCCTAAACCTCTTTTTAATGTAAAAGTCACCCCTACATCAGGCCAATCGAGTCCTAAGGCAGGGTACTGTTTATTAAAAGTCAGAGCATGTTTTTACATATGTCCTAACATTAAAAACCCCAAATTTGAATTTTTACTGTGGAAAGGCCAGTTACCCCATTGACGAGCACAGGGTTACGTGCTGACAACTCAGCTGTGCTAACTCCTGACTGGGACTACTAAAGTTGGTACTTCAATGTATAAAATGAATCATCACATTAAACCTGACTTGATGCACAAGTCGAATTTAATGTAATTTTTAAGTAAGAGCAACTTTAAAGAAAGTTGCCACTCTGTTGCCCATGTTTTTCAGTGGTCACACACAGATGCTGGCCACAACCCAGCCTTCTGCCCTCCTGGGGAGATGGGTGGACCCCTCTCAGGAGCAAGAACAATAGAGACCCGCTGTTAGGACAGGTGTCGCCTATCCATGGCAGGAAGCCACACAGGGTGTGAGCTCAAAAGGCGAGCTTCAAAGGGGAAGCCGCCTTTGAAGGGCATATAGTGGACACACACAAGAGGGGTTGCTCCTTTGTTGAGGTAGAAGCTAGGGTGTCAGGACAGAGAGGGAAGACCAGTTGCCCAACCAGTTCTTCTGCGGTGTGTAACCCTCAGGTATCCATACCTCTAGGGTGGGCTACCATGCTCCACACACTGAGAGAGGGGTTCTACCATTTTGGGAGTCAACAGAATAGTGTACTCCCGGATAGCTAGATGCCAAACTTTGCAGGAATTCGGCATCAGGCGGGAAAGTTCATATTAGCACATTTGCTAGTAAACACCACTTCCTCCAAGAGCATTTTCTGGGCATAAATATGGCACCCCAGGTACCCAGACCTCAGACTGGACAGAGGACCAAAGAAGAACTGCCCTGCTGCTCCCTGGACGTGGAAAGAGAGGCTGCATCCACCATTGGACTGTACTTTCTGATCATTGGGCTATGCCTGTGGTGCCTGGCTTGTGGAAAAGTCACTCCAGAGCCCCATACAGAGAAGGTGAATTCCAAGAGTCAGTTGGCTGACTTCTTGTTGCAGCACTAGGGCCACAAAAGCTGAAGTAGACCTCTCTCAGCAGTCAGTAGCCAATTTTGCTTGACCACTGCTGACAACCAACATGCATCCTGGACGACCAATACCCATTGCTAAAAAGTTACACTTGAGTCTTCCGGATCCAGGAGAGTTGTCAAAGTGCAGTTTGGTCACCCAAGATGGACACTAGCCTTCACCAAAGGGAACCACTGGTTTCACTGTGACCGAAGAGCAGTAGTCCAGTGGCAACTGGACTTTTGCTGGACCAAAGAGTACTTCAAGTAGCCAAAGTTGCCCCACCTAGACTGTGGACCAAGGAGTAGCCCCAGGAAGACCCCTATCAACCACACAGCATCTACAGCATCTTACGGTATCTTCAGCATCCTGTATCCCTTGCATCAGGACCACTCCATTGAAATCTATGACAGTTTGCCAAGGGTCTGGGACTGGACTCGAGACTGCTTTGGTGCCAAGGTAACTGTCCTACTACTTTTACTAGTCCCCTTGACATTCCCCCTGTCGGAGATAGTTGCTCGTCGTGGGAACAGTCAAACACAACTCTTTAAAAGTATTGCAAAATTTCCAAACTTTGCAGTTATCAATGCTTGTTCGCATTTTGAAGTAGAAGCTGAGATTTACGTTTCACTTAAACATCTATATCTCCAGAACCTTCTAGTGAATTTAGTTTATATTGGTAGCTAAAAATGTATAAAATATATAGTCTATTTTTATAAATTTGAACTAGATTTATTTTGTGTTTCATGATATTCTTATTCTGTTGGTTTGGTAGTTCTAAAATGCTTTATACTTGTTCCTTTGATTAAGCCTGACTGCTCAAAGCCACAGCTACTCAGGGTTGAGCTAAGGTTTAGCAAACAAGCCTGACTGGACCCAAGTTGGTTTCATGAGTGTATTTCAAGGTGAGGCCGCACAACCACACCATACATTACACCACAATTCCTCACACAGGGTATATGTAAAATGACTAATCAAAATTAATAAATAAAATTGAACCTGCACATCTGATGTGTGACTGGTCAAGAGGAAGAAAACTCAATGCAGTCAGAAGCATCACTGATAAGTCTGATTTGTTTTCCATATTTCCCTAGGAAACTCCAAGAACAGTATGAGCAATAGGCAACAGTCCAAAAATTCAAGGGTCCCAAAATCCAGCAATGGACAGCAGTTAAACAAAACTCAGGCAGTCTCATCAGACAAAATACAGTGCTACTCCTGAAACAGCAAGACCCAGGATGATGATGATGATGAGTTATAAAGTACATTTAATACCCTAAAAAGATGTCCTGGCGCTATCAATTAAGAAAACAAAAAGTCTACTGTCTCACTCTAACTGAGATGAGCCCCCTGATTGTTCAAATAACCAAGTTTTGAGACCCTTTTGAAAATTGAGGTGGTTAGATTCACCCTTAAGCATAAGGGGAGGCCATTCCAAATGACAGGAGCAAGACAGGGAAAAGCCCTCCCTCCTTTATGTGCAAATTCTATGCAGGGCAAGTATAAAAAGGTGAGTCTCAGACGAACGCAGGGGTGTGCTAGGCTTATAAACTAGACATTTCTCAGCTATGGCCTTGGGTCCCTTACTATAGAAAGTCCTGAGAGCTACACAAGCTCACAGGACCTTCTGAATAATGAAAAATATAGAACTCCGCCCCCTACAATGATTACGACCTTCCATGAGTGCAGATATCCTGACTTTAGGAATTTTCAAAGGCTTCTACAGGACACCTGGGAATAAGCAACAGATTTTGGTTTCCATGAGTTTCTAGCAGTACTTCTATGAAAATGTTCGGGAGTTCTCATTTGAGTTAATGTAATACTGTACAATTGCCCATGCAAAAATACCTTTGCATCTGTGCCACTGCAAATGTTTGTTCTTCGTTTCTCAATGCCGAACATAAATGACTTTCCTTACACTGCACTAATTGTGAAGAAGGGGGTCCAAGTCTGTTCCCATGCTGGAAATTGACTTTCCCCATATCTTGGCAGGAGTAAATTTCTGAACATTTCCAAGGAGGAAATAGGTAGAAACATATTTTTCAAAGACTGATAACTTCATATCAGCCCCAAACGTCCCAGGCCATCCCCACCATAGAAAGCCCACTCTATTGCCTTGAAGTAGGATTTACATGTGTGTAATATTATTCCAGTGTGTGGTAGCATTCTGAATGTGTAAATCCTGTTACAAGTGCATTTTTATTTTTTGTGATTTCTAAACATGGATTTGGCCTGATAAAACAAGTATTTTGTGCATGTAATATAATCTTGTGTGAATAAATGGCTTTGAAAATCAGGCCCTAAGTGAAGGAATTGTTAGATAGGCTACATTTGTTGTTTCTCATCTATTTGCCTTCGACAAGAACAATGGCCATGTTGTAATGGGGATTCTCTACAAAACAAGATGCACTGTGGTATGAAGCATAGAGCAAAATGATGTAATAATCAAGCTCGGCATAAAAGCAGGTATCCGCTGGTTCTTCTGTATCTACAAAACTTATAGTAGAGAAAGAATCTGATAGTACATAATTTGCTAGGGCACATCCTTTTACCAGTATCAGAATAATAAGGCCTAGCATGTCATTAAGCATATAGTTGCATACGTTCATCAACCCTGCTCATTCATTAGGGATAATAACCACCCTTACAGCCATGAAATTAATTGTGCCACCAGACAAAAACTAACCCAAGTTTCAGTCCCTTTTCACTATGCATTGAGTGTACCCTCAAAACCTTTTCTTTGCTTCTTTTTACACTACGTTTGCTGTTTTCAAGTGTCCTGTCAAAAGTGCTAAACTTTCACAGTGTTGCACAGTTCTTTCTAATTCAGTAAGACTTAGCGTTTGGGAAAAATAAGCATCAAAACTATGAGGGACTGTGTCCGCTCATACCATCAGAATATGTTGGCCTTATCCCCGGCTAGCTCATGGTACTTCATCTAAACCTTACAGTGTACCTGATGGTGTCTGCAACCTCAGAGCATGACAACCCTGATTCCCCCAAGGAAATCATGGAAACAGATCTACCCTTTTGTTGTTAACTCAGGCATGCCCAAAGGGAGACACAACAAATACACGAATTGGCATTTCAAACATTTATTGAAGCAATTGGATTCTTGTGTAAAATACGTGTGCTGCAATGATTAGTAGAAGAAAACAATGCACAGTAACCAGCATTACAAGAAAAGTGAAGAAGATGAATAATTCAACCATTATAGTTATTGCATTGATTATATGAATACATATAATTGTACTACTACCTAGCACTGCCTATCCTAGAGAGCATAAGGTGGATGTTATTCTGCAGATACCTTAGAGTAATCTAACTCCCCATTTACCTGTGTGCATGCGTGTGTGCATGCGTTTGTGCGAATATCATATTGGAAGTCAGTCTGGTGTAGAACAGGCTGCCGTCCCTCTCAGGATAGTGATGAGATTCAGCTGGTCTAGAACTCAGGCACGGGGTGACCACAACAATCCATAGAAATGCTCCTCTGTCGAACAAAGGCTTGGTGCAGTTTATATAATAAAACTGTACCCATTGGTTCTTTGCCTCAGCTCTGGTCCGGCTGTCATTGTTGATTCTACCCACCCAGACCTGTCGCTGAACAGACAACAACAAACAAGGGCAGTTTGCGCAGTATACTTGGTCCTTGTTATGATAATGTGCCTACGAATAAATGTATTTGTAAGAAAAACACGTTCTAAGCACACTATCACATGCAAGCACGCAAGCAAAATGTGCTAAAAGTCATTGTCTAAAAAGATGTCAACTTTAAATGTGAACCTGTAAAAACGGGAGCATTTGTGCACGGGCCCTATTAACCTCACGACAACAGGAGCTGATCGACATAGGCTTCCAGTGCCTCCCTACGCTTGCCAATTACCTCAGTTGTTTCCAGTGAGCCAGTCTACAGGAATCTGTGGGCAAAGGTGTATTGGATAAAGAAGAGGCTGCTCCCTGTCTTCTAAGGTTCCTCTCTGTTCTTTTGTCTATCTCTTTTTCCCTGTTACCATATGCCAATCTTCTTTTCGTTTCTTCTTCTTCAGAGGATACCATCACAGATGCAAACAATATTCTTTTGCAATATACACCATATAGCTAATACTATATATACCTGTATATCACTTACTATACACTCAAACAGATTTGCTTATAATCACACTTCCACACCACATTGCCTGTGACTGGGACACATTTGCTTCTCTTCTATATAGATGCTTGGAATTTAACTCATGGATGTACTCAGATATACGTATGAATTGATTGTAGTCTTTTGAGAGAGAGAGTTAATAGTTCGCAGTTCAGCTTTTTCTGTGGAACAACAATAGTCATTACGGCCCTCATTTATGGTGTTTTGGCGTAGGGCAGAACAGCAAGTCACCTTTCTGTGCTGCCCTACATCAAAGTGAAAGGACAGGAATGCACTGTATTTATTCAATATGGTGCATTCCTGTTCTCTCCCCCTGCGCTGGCACCGGTTCAGCAGCCTAGAGCCAACACAGGCACCTTTGCACCAGGGTGCGAGGGTACCTGTGTTGTCGGCAGGATTGTTTTTGTGCAGGAAGGGACTCCTTCCTGCACACAAACAATCCTGGGAGGCTTTTTCCTCTTTTTATGTGTGCTGCAGAATGCAGCACACATGGAAAGAGGAATAAACGAGGAGAAGTAGTTATTTCTCCATGTTACGCCTCGCCTCGAGAAGCGTAAGATTTTAGCACATCCTCAGGTTTTCATGGTTTTGTAAATCTGGGGAAAATCCATGGCTGTTGCATGGGAACACCCAATGCAACGCCCATGGAACGCCTCCCGAGTGTAGAGTAAGGCAATGCAGCGATTTGCGCTGCCTGCCTTACTCCATATCTATTAGGCCATTCAAAGCCACACAAAGGGGCTTTGAATGGCCTCATAGATAAGATTTTAAGGTTTGTGCTGCCGGTGCGTCACAAAAAGTGACTCTCTGGCAGGGCAAGTGACTCCTAAATATGCCGCTAAGACTACAAAAATGAAGCTCCTAGAACCGTCGCTAGAGTTGGCTACAAGAAGCAAGACACTCACCTTGAATACCATATTCTTGTTTTGGATGCAAAAAGATAAACGCCTCAAGCCTTGAATTCTGTTACCTTGTTCGCATGTGAAGAGATGAATGCCACAACTATGATGTTCTCCTCCCGAGCGGAAAAAAGAGCTCTTAAGAACTACAAGGCTGAAGGGAAAAATATATGGATAGGAAAGAAAACTACAGACGAGGGAAATAACTAGAAAATAGCACTCAAAAGGATCAGAGATGGCCCGTAAGCTAGAACACTGCTCTTCATCAGAATATCTTCAGTTGAAGTGGGCAATAGCAGGCTTGCACACCACTATATCAGCATGGTCTCATGAGAGATTAAACTGAAAAGCAAGGTCTATATCAATAGAGAATTGTGTTGCCATTTTGAAAGAGGTTCTGATACCGCCTTTTCCAAAGCTCTCTCCCACAGACTTTACATTCTTTCTGAGCCTATACTCATCATCTATTATATCACATTCTTTGTCCCAACAATGATGCCAATACAGTATCTCTTTTCCTGGTAGTCATAATAGTACTCCCAGCTCCGTGTTTGAAGAGGGGAGAGAAATCCTCTTGCAGGAGGGTGCATTGCAGGAGGGTGCAGTGAGTGACTGCATCCGCCTGCAAGGGGATCTCTGGGAGTCAATGGGACCCACTTGCCCCCCTCAGAGGGCTGCCATCAAGGGGTGCACTGACAGTAAACCACCTTTTTGTGGTGCACTTTCTGTGCACCTCCTGACAGCTTCTTTGCCTTTGCACCTGCTTCCATAATACAGTGTGGGTGCAGAGGCAAAGGGATTTCCTCATTTGCATGAGGCCATGCCCCAATGCAAATGAGAGAATGCCCTCTTGAGATAGTGCTGGTGCTACATGTGCATCAGCACTATCTCCATTACAGAAGAGGGTGCACAAGCATCTGCAGCCCTTGCTGTAATACCAAAGTGTAGCGGGGGCTCACAAAGTAGGCGCACATGCCCAATACACCCCCAAGCACTTTCTGCAATATGGCCCCTGATCTTTGAGGTAGCGTTAGATATACTGTTACTAAACACCCATGATCTTTTCAATTGTGTAGGGTCCCACATATCGTGGTTGAAACTGTCTGTTTGCTTTGAAACGTAAGTGTCGACAACCAAACCTTGCCACACACCCTATGCTCAGGAGCCTGTTTTCTGCATTTGTTAGCTTGTTTTTTATACAACCTCTTAGTTCTTTCTAAGTTTTCTTTAGCTGAATGGTGAGCAATCTTTAGATGCTGGATGTTTTTTTGAGTTATGGGAACTTCAATGTTTTCTTGACTGGGTTATCTCCCATAGTTTAGGAAAAAAGGAGAAAAAACAGTGATGACATTTTATTGTGGGCAAATTCTGCTGTCCATAATAAGTGAAACCTAGATCTAACAGAAACAGTCTTAATCACTGTTCTAGTTCTTGGTTTTCTCTTTTTGTCTGGCCATCTGTCTCTGGATGTAGCTAGTGGAATATCGGACCTCAACTCCCAATCCTTGCATGAAGGCTTTCCAAAAATTTGAATTGGGGGCCTTCTATCCAAAATGACTATTTTGGTGATTCCATGTGTCTGCACTATATGCTGACAAAATAGCTTAGCTAACTCTTTAACACTTGGAATGTTTTTAAAAGAATAACATTAGCTATCTTGGTGAAGGTGTCTAGAGAGACTAAGATTGTGTTGTAGCACTGACTAAGAGGCAAATCTACAATCAACTCCATGGTGATGGTATGCCAGGAATGGAAAGCTATGGGTAAAGGTTACAATTGATCTTGAGGAATTTGTTTGCTTCCTTTCCCTCTGGCACAATTCCCACAGGTAGTGGAATATTCACATATTGTTGAATATGTGAGGTCATGTTTGGCCACCAAAAATAGAGTTTGACTGGGTCCTTGGATTTGTGTGTTCCCTCATGTCGGGCCAAAGGCCCATCGTAACATTCAATTAAGGCCTTCTTGGGTAAGTACAAAGTCTTTTTGTAATAAAGTAACTGGTTCATGATCCTTTGCTTGTGTGCTTGTTTTGACTGTGCTAACATCTCTTCTGGGGTCATTGAACTTCGGACTTCATCCTCTTGATCCAGTAAGGAAATGGTGCACGCAAATCTTTTTTCTGGAATTATAGGCTGTCTTTCTACTGAGTGTTCTTGTGGGTCAGTCTGAATCATGCATAAGGCATTCACTTTCTGTTTTTCTTTTCCCTGGGAAATCAGTTATTAAAAAATCAAATTCTGCAGAATAGAGTCCAGCGCAGTTGTCGTGGGGTCAAAGGCAAAGCTGATTTGAGAAATTTGAGGTTTTTGTGATTTGTAAACACTGCAATAACATGTTTCGCCCCTAGCAGGTAGTGTCTCCACTCCCGAAAAACACCTTTAATTGCCAGTAGTTCTTTTTCTGTGATCGTATAATTTATATATGCAGGAGTTCGTTTTCTCGATCTGTAAGCCACAGGGTGCAATTGACCAGTGGTCTTATGAGGTTGAGATAATACAACTTCAGTAGCTTGATCTGAAGCATCGGCTTCCACATAGAATGGTTCAGTGGGATCTGCATTGAGTAGTATTGGAGCTGTAGTAAAGGCTAGTTTTAAAGATTTAAAGGCTCATTACGCTTCATCCGACCAAATAAAAATGATTCCATTTTGAGTAATATTGTAATTGGTACTAGTTTCTGAGAGAATCCTAGCATAAACCCTTCAGGAGGTAACTTAAGTCCAAGAAATTCCACAGTCTTAACGTTGAAAGTGCATTTCTCTAGATTTACGTAAAGATTATTCTTGTTCAGTTGCTCCAAACCAATTCTGACGCGCTCTGCATGTTCCTCAGGTTTTTCTATAAAAATCAGGATGCCATCTATATATATCACAGCTATCTTATCAATGAGGTCTCTCTTAACATCACTAATGAAATCCTGGAAGGCAGCTGGGGCATTACATAGTCCACAGGGCTTAACTTGGTATTCAAACAGGCCATACTTAGTTCAGAATGCCGCCTTTCAGTCATCTCCTTCTCTCACTCTTATGAGGTGATAAGCCTCTCTTCACTCAGATCTGAGCTTTTGGAACCTGATCCAATAAGACTGAGATTAGAGGTAGAAGATATCAATTCCTCATTGTCACCCGGATAAGGCCTCTGTAATCGACAAAAGGTCTTAACTCTCCTTCCTTTTTGGGAACAAAATAGAGTGGTGAAGAAACTTGGGATTGGGAGTGTCTTATAAAAACCATTAACTAAATATTTGTCAATATTCTTCTTTAGATATTGGTTCTTGTCTTCCAATAGAGCATAAATGTGTCTACAGGATAACATCACTCCTGTCTCCAGCACCATTATGCAATCATAGGGATGGTGTTGGGACCATTTCTAAGCCTCTGTCTCACTGAAGACATCCTGCTTATCCTGATACTCAGGTGGTATTTTCAAGGTGGTTACAACACACATTGAAGCTACTCCCTGGGAAAGAATGGTGGTCTGAGATGATCCTGCTTGCTGTGCAATCTCTTTATAGTAATGTTCCAGACAATGTTCTGAGGTCATAGAGATTGTTCTTTCTTCCTAGTTGATAGCTGTATTGTGTTCCATACGCCAGGGTAGACCTAAAATAATTTGAAATTGATGGGCATCAATCAAATTAAATTGGATTATTTGTCTTTTCCTATCGCTCCTTATCAATTCTAATTTTTCTGTATGGTTAGTAATGTGTCTGTAAGATACATTTGTTCCATCAACAGCTCTGACGGGCTGCCTCCTTGTTTTGGGAATTGTTCTCAATCCAATTTTTGAAGAGTATTTGATGTCACAAAACATTCCTGTTGTTCCTGAATCTCTCATTACTGAAATTGTCTCTTCTCAGAATTTAACCATGATGTGTAACACCAGATGGGGAACTGAGCACTGCAGTGTGTTCATGAGATGATGAGTCTATGGAGTTGTTTCTTGATTCGCACCCATCCAAGCAACTCCTTCTTGATGGTGCTGATCTTTTCCCTTTTATGAAGACTTGGGTTTCTAAGGACAATGTTTAACACAATGCCCTGTACCTCGTTAATAGAGACGTAATATTTTTTTTGTTGTATTTGTTCTTTTTCGTCTCTTGAGAAAGGTCCACAAACTGCAGCAATTTGCATTGGTTCCTTTCCAGAACTGTTTTATTGGGCATTGTTCAATTCTATCCAACCTAGAAACAATAAAACAAAAATCTTTCTTTTTTACTCCTATGCCCTCATTCAATCTGAAGTGGATTTCCGGCATCAGGTCTATGAGATTTCAGTAGGTCGGTTCGGGATTTGAGCCAACGCATCATTTAATGCAATTTTATATTCGATAAAAAAGAGCTGCTCTCTTTTCTTCTGGCCAACTAGTTTCAACAACCACCCTATTAAATTGGCCCAAACAGGCTACCAGATCTCTATTGCCTTGTCTCAATTCAAGCAGTTCATTATCTGTAGCTTGTGAAACCGTCCGTCAGTTAAAAATCCTCAGGAATTTGGTCTTAAAGAGTTCAAAATTGTATAGTAAGGGCTCATCCCTTGAAACCAGTGGCATGGACCAGGTTGCTGCATCTCCACTCAAGTATGAAAGAATAAAGGCTACTCGAGACTGGGCTTAAGGGAAAACTTCTGGGCAGCACATGAAATGAAGAGAACATTTTATGAGGAAAACATGTGCCTTCTAGGGATCTCCACGGGGAGGGCAGCAGGGTATTTCAGATGGTATAGTGTGAATTATATTTGTAGCAACCCTAGGACCTTTTTCTTGAGAAAATGAATGGGGATCAAATTGAGGCAAGGAAATACTTGTTAGGAAAACTGGCTGCATTTAAAAAATAAAGATTTATTTATTTAAAAGCAATCACAGACATGGTGGTCTGCTGACTTCAACAGGCCACCATGATTCACCAATCGTAGAGGGTCTCAATTTGTAATCTACCTCATGCATATTAAAGAGATAGGTCAGATTGTGACCCACTACGAATCAGCATTTTGTGAGCCAAACTATTAATACATAGGTTGGTTCACAAAGTACCGATGCATTCAGCAGAAGTCTGTGTGCATATTGCACCCACTTTTACAGAATGTATTTTAGTAGATTCCCATCAGGAACTCGCAAATTGTAAATCATTATTTGATGCAATTTTTAATTTCTTAATTTAATCTTAACACACCAGGGCATAGGTGTGTAGTGTACACTTTTTTGTTTGTCTGCTATACATAGCGTCCATGATGGAGCGTTCAGTGCTCACTTGTGATGCCTTCCATACATAGCTTTGTTCCTTTCTTAGTTATTATGACCAGACACCAGCGGCTGAGAAATGGTGTTGTAATCATCTTTGCTGCTGTGAAAAGAGATCTTGTGAGATCAGGATCTCTTAGTGACCATCTTAGTTACCTTCCTATTTTAATAGCATTCATTGATTTCTCAATGCTTCAAAGTGAGAAACTTTGGACTTTGCAGCTAGAATTCTCCTCAGCTTAGGAATGTGCAAGAGACACCTTCTAATTCTCGGATGAGATCTTACTCAAATGTGGCAGTGGAGTGTTTAGGAGACATGTCTTGCTTTCATAGATAAGACAAGTACCTTCACTTATGTTGCATTGGAATGTACATATGTTTGGGATAATCTTTGACTAGATTTGAACCATTCATTTTCAGTGTCATAAAAAAGCGTATTTGCTATATTGAAAATCCCTCTGCGAATCATTCCGTGTTTAATAATATTATACCTCTGTTTGGCACTAACTTTGTTGTGTAGTTAGCATGTGACAAAACAAAGAAGTCACCTTAATTTCTAAAAAATTAAGTAAACAGAGATTTGATATATTTTGTCAGTGCATCTAATCCATACAGTTCAGATAGGCATTGTTCATGGGTAATCTACTAAAGGGAGACTTCTTCCTGATTGAGCTATGCTTTCTCTGCCATAATATTTTATTTTCAGAATACTGATTGCATTGAATATTAATATCACATCAAACACATAAAATGTCAAAACTGGCCTGGGGTTTTTTGTAATCTCTTCTGGTGGGGGGCTCACCTAGCAGTTTGGATGGACTTTCCCATAATAATCATAATGCGGTGCTCTGTCTAATGTGGCACAGAATGATTGTCAGTGGTTTAGACTGTTTGGAAAACATTCTTCTCATCACCTTTTGTGTGTTTGATACTAATATTCAGCAGCAGCTGTGTGACTATGAAGGATTGTTGGGTCCTCGCCCAAGCAGAAACCTAGCAGAGGCCGACCTCGCCCTAGCAGAAACCCCGCGCATCCGTAGAACCAGAGCAGGTGGAAGAGCCTTCTCCTACGTCACGGCTAAGGCCTGGAACGAGCTCCCGGTCAACATCAGACGCTCCCCTACTCTGCAAACCTTCAGGAAAAGCCTCAAGACCTGGCTTTTTGACTGATTCGGAGCTGTAACCACCCCACCCCCAGCACCTTGAGACCCTCACTGTTGAGTAGCGCGCTTCACAATTCCCTGATTGATTGATTGATTGATTGGGTCCATGCGTCACGTTCATTGCTCTTATACAGAGTGAAATCTGGGTCCAGAATTTGCATCGCAGGTGGAATCCAGGCATTACGTTTCATGTATTATGACTCTTGAAACATGATGCCAACTAATTTTCATGACGGCTGCTGCTAATGTTTTTTGTAGCCTATTCACATGCAGTTGTAAAAAACACCCTTACCAGCAGTCATTAGGGAAGTGATTTGCTTCAGTCTCTCAACAGAGGAAATTGGGGGGAGGGAAAGAGCATAGATTTAGCATAAAGTTTCAAACCTAGATTCTCTTTCTGCCTTCCTTTCTTCCACTGTGCGTTAATTAACTGTTGCTTCCTTTGAAAGACTGTAGCAATTCACTTTACCAGTGGCTAGGGTGACCATCTCCTGCCATGTCAAGCGGGATGTGGTTTCTACTCCTGTACTTTTGTGTGATAGCCTTATGCATTCTGGGTGTTGTAGTCCTGATTTAATTTAATTGAACTCATTAGACTAAGACACCTGAAATCAATTATTTGAAGGTAAAAAGTCCAGGACTAGAGAAATAATCCATAAACACCTGGACCAAGCACTACTTGCGGCTGTTGATAAGGGTGGTCTTTCAGCAGTTTATGGAAAGACTGCATAAATCCATGGAAGTAGTTATTGGAGAAGTTCCTTTCAGGAGTGCTGCAGTTGCCTCTGTCTGTTATTACCACTGTCTGGCTCTAACAGTAACTATAGAGAGACCCTCACACCACAAGAATTGAGAACTGAAGCACATTTCAATGTAGTTCTGTTTTTTTAAGGCATGGTAGGTGGATGCAACTCCTGCTATAAAATGAATTTGCCCCATGATTCTCATCTACTTTCACCAAATCGAATAAAATGCTCACCCAAGCAGAGGACATAACGAAAACGCTGTTGCAATATGGAGCATGCTGAGTAGATCACCTTGACTCTGACAATTCAAGAGGACTAAATGAATCATGTGATTTACACTCTTTTATCTGATATAATTGCACAGAAAATTAAGACTGTAAGAGCTTCATTTTCATGATCTACCTCTTGTTATTGGAATGTTAACATCTCTACTGCCAGAGAAGTATTTTAGGAAAATAGACCCTCATTTTAAGCAGCTGGTTATTCCCAATTCAGCAGGTAATTGCAATTTCCGGCTGATCTGTGAATTTCATGATTTGTGGGAAAACCATGATTCCCAACTTTATTTACTGAATCCTTTCTTTTTTTTTTAATATTGCCCCTTCTAACCACACTGATCGCCCCAACTGGCAATAAAGTTCCCAAATGAACTTATATTACAGTGTTAAAACTCCACCATACAGAAGTATTTATTGTGATGCATCCTTGGACTGTTTCTGGTCAACTTTGCCCATTCTGCATCAACCACTTAATGAAGTTCACAAAACTGGGATGGAGTATTGCAAACCTTGTGGCAAATGTATGTATCCTTGTGGCAAAGGGTGGCATGCTTGTTTGTTACTACAATTACAGGCCACTCAAGTTTGGGTACAGGTGAGTAGTTATGAAGTAAATCCATCCTGCATCAACCCTTACATTCCTCCTCATATGGGGCAATGTAAGAGAAGGAATGTAAGGGTTAATGCAGGATGGATTATCTTCATCCTCTGGGGGTATTCATAACTACTCACCTGTACCCAAACTTGAGTGACCTCCACCATGCAAATGCAGTAACAAACAAGCATGCCAGCCTTTGCCACAAGGATGCATCACATTAATTACTTCTGTATAATGAAGTTTTAACACTGCAATACGAGATGCCTTGGGAGGGAGCTATGTTTTACTGCCAGTTAGGGTGATCAGGGTGGGTGGAGGGAGCAATGTGGTGCAGCACAATTTTGGATACACCTTTACACGTCACAAATAACATGACATGAATGTGCACTTAGCACATGTTTCTTGTGTGGTCGAAAAGCATTAAAATAAGTGTTGCACTTGACATTATTACCAAAGTGTGTTCACTGTAGGATTGGCGTATTTACTCATACTGTGTGCTTAGCTGTATTAAATGAGATATTAATAAACCATCCTTACTAGGTAGATAAATTACTCGCTAAAACAAATTTGATTTTCATAATGTGTTTCTTACCACATTAAATTACATTTACTGTTTAGATATTTGAATAGAAACCGCCTTCACGTTATGAAACTTCATTTATATTAGGAACAAATTAGTGTTAGGTAATGTGTGATCTAATGTTTCATATATTGCATTAAAATTTAGTTCTTAGACATACTTATATGTATACATTCAATATTTACTGTATGCCACATGTAATATGAATCTAAAGGACTGACATTTTACATTTACTTGTGTTTACATGTGCAGCATTGAGTTAATTCTTTAAAGTTGTCTTTAGTAGGCCTGTTTACCATGCTGCAGAAAATACTGTTTCCAATTGTCTGCTAACATGACATTTCTTGCAGGTATTCACATGTATTGTTAGTTTGAGAATAGATACATTACTGAACTAGTGATAGAAGGAGAGAGCCTCAGAAGAAGACCTTGACAAAAGAACATGGAGAGCCAGAGCATTAACTGAAAGCTATATTCAGCAATGTTACAACCTAACCTAAGTGTGAGAAGACGATGTTGTTCCCATGTCCAGTGTGAGATCTTTTGCAAATGTTGCAGTCTGCAATGTGAGAATAGAGAAAGACAATAGACCCCTGATGATGCGAAAAGAGCGATGTTAACCTGAATGATTTTAGTGTGTATAACAGGAGTCTACACTGTCTGAGGTTTCTGCATTTTTTTTGGGACTTGGAGAGGTTCAGACCTCTATGCTTCCCTTTGATTCTTTACTAAGTGTGGCTTAGGCTAACACTTACTTCCTTGACCCAAGAAGACTCTTGGCGGAGCTTCTGAAATGCTGACACCTTCCTACTTACATTTTCCTGCCATGTTCTATTTTTCCTTTATGGAATTATCCTGAATTTTGAGATTCTTTAAGTTTCTAAAACCATCCCCTTAGCTTGGACTCAAATTTAGGTGGTTTAGATTCACTCATGTATAACGAGAAAACCTGAGACTCTTCTCTAAGTATCAGAAACTTTTGTTAATCTTTTGTATTGCTGTGACTGTACTTCATGTTTGCTTAATACTGATACTCATAAACTTCTTTAGGAGGTTAGGTTTCCAAGTTGTTATTCTGTATCTTTATAGTATGGGGCTAAGAGTTGCGTACCTTAACTTAATTGCTAATTTGTAATAAATTTTCTTAACAATAGTTACTGATTCCTGGTCTTTATTGTGCAGCCGAATGGGTTACACTGTGTATTGAAATTGATTGATGTAATGTTCCCATCACCTCTCAGTTGGAAATATAAGATCCACAGAAGACAAATGGTAAGAGAGAGGGCCCAGAGCGCTGGATCAACTTGGTACCAGAGGATGATTTTCCACTGACGTGAGGGAGTTAGGGTGTCCTATTTAGAAATTGCCCAATCCCAATCCAAACCCCAAAAGCTCATGGTTCTCTCAAAGGACTGATGGAGTTCCAGCGGTTCCGAAACTAATTATAGCAGGGAGGAGTGTGAGCATTAATATGGTTGCTTATGCTTAGATTGCAGTATGTTGCAGTGGATGTGATGTGTTCCGCGGAGCTGCTTTATGTTGTTGTGTGAATGTGGCGCTTGATGAAGAGAAGTTGAAGTGGTTTTCGGGTCTGTCGTGGCCTAAGATCCCGGGATAGAGAGACTAACAGTCAAGTTGTCAGTGTAGAAGACACTGGGTGTAGTTGTCTGCTGTGTTATGGTGCTGATCGTGAGACGTTGTCAACAGCATTATCGAGATAGGGACTATATCTTTGTGTGATTGTGAGGTGTGGTTAGTATAGTTGATCTCAGTGCACAGGGAAGAACTGTATCAATCCGACAGAGATCCTGCTGGTCGAGATTTAATTTGAAGTGAATGTCAGGATTGGCCGGAAAGTGTTGCTCTGGACTGTCCCTTGTGTGTATGAATAATCTTTAATTTCTTTAGAGGAGCAGACAGTTAAATTGTTGAAATTGCTTTCATTTGTTTTGTGCGTAAATTGCTGAGAGAACACGCTTGTGAAAACTGTAAAGGAGGGTGAGCTGCTGCAAGGAGTGAGATTGACATCACAGTGTGCTGCTCTGGCATAGGTCAGTTGGTGTAGAACCGGGCAGGTATTGGTTGAATATGTCATAGAGAGTCGCGCTGGTATTGGTTGTGATTGCCGAACAGAGAATTGTGGGGGGAAATCATTTCCTGGTTTAAACAAAAAGTCATTTGTGAATACTGCATATTGTTGATCGAAAATGAAATTCTTTAAAGTATTACAAAACCTAGTGAAGAAAGATGTGACTGTGCTTGTTAGAAAAGGGGAAGAGGCACCACCCAAAGGTACACCAGGTCATACTACTATCAACATCAACAGTTCAGAAAGCTTTTCAGGAGCGATATCATCCTTCAACCAGTTTCCTATGAAGAGAGTGGGATGATTACCTTCAAGGTCCTTGGGCAGTCCAATGATGTATATACATTATTGAGGTGGGACTGACCCTCTGCATCCTCGATCCTTTCGTCCATCTAGTGTACACGTTCAGTAAGGTCTTGTACCTGCTATGCTAAGTCATCAGTGCGAGCGCGCAGGTTGGAAGAAGCAATGCATTACCATTGACCTTGTCTGGTCTCCATTCTACATGAGATAGCGATGGTTCTCATGTAGAAAAGAGAGATCAATGGTCAATGTATCAACTTTAGCCCCTAGGGCTGTAAGGGTTTCCGCAACTGCTGCTGGAATCATGTTGAGTTTGTCCGGAGGCTCTACTGAATTAGGAGCGTGTCCCAAATAAACTATGGACTCTTTCATATCTGCATGTGTAGACATCATAGTCTGCTCTCTATCACCATAAGAAGGGCATCTGTGTGAACTGGGTCGTCTGCATGTTTGTGATCAATGCCCCCTAGGCAGAAAGCACAGAGTAATATCTTAGAAGATGAACAGCCATTAGGAATGCTGGTAGGGTGCCAGTAACTTGTAACCAGCCTCATTTATTAGGTAACATAGTTAAGAATACTGATATAATATTAGATCTTGAGATGTAGGCCTGCCAGACCCAGCAATGGATAATAAATGGGGTAATCCTATAAATTCCTGACGTTGGGGGAGCGTGCAGCCCAACTAGCCACAAGTATGTGCTGTGATACCAGTGTAGGTCTTAAAATCAGTACCTATTATGTATTGCAGAAAAGTCAGATTAGTATAGGACCCTTCACATCACAGAATTAAAAGGACCTAATATGCCAAAAGTGTTGCTCAACACGGTTCTCAGTATCTGTGGGGGAAGGTGTATTGATAGTTTATATGCTGTAAAATAATAGCGATGGCTCCAGGAATTTATTGCAGCAAAATAAAAGCCATTTACCAGGGAACAGGTCAGGCCAGCGGACCAGGCTGGGAGTGACAGATGGCAGTACACAATAGGGAGGATCTGCACAGACACCCTGGACCACTGGAAATCAGAGGGCTGGAGCGGCAACACTGAAACAAATTTTCAGTGCCATGGCCACTCAACATGGGGCTACATCAAGGCCGCGCCAACCCTACTCCACTACTCACAGGTAGGCCGCAGGAGGGTATGGCCCACACAGGATTCACCATGCCGCAAAGCAGACAACAACTGGAAGTGTGGTCGACATCTCCTCCAGCCAGAGAGACCACAAGGCCGAGGAGGCGTCATGAGGGTTCAGTCTGTTATTAGGAATGGGTGATAAACTCTGCTCCTCCAGTGAAGTTTGCAGAGTTTTGCCCATTCTGAACTGTGCTTGGAGCGCAGAGTTTGGCACTAACTCCACCAACCGCCGCATGGCAGTTTTTCTCACACATGGCTCACCAACGTTTGGTTGGCGAGCATGAGCGAGAAAAAATGAGCGCTAACCCGCCTTCCGGCGAGATTTCTCAATGGGGGTTGTCACGGCAGGTCGCTACCGCTCACGTTGCGAAAGCTGCCACTCAAGCAGAAAATCTACTTGAGTGACAGAAAAAAGCAGCACCATCTGGGGCACCAAATAGTGTTGTTTGCACTGATTTTACAGCCCCGGACAAGCTCCTGGCGCTACAAATCAGCACAAGCAGCGAGACGGACCGGAATTCTGCTGCTCGTGGAACTCCATGGAATCTCACAGAGTTTTTAGGTAACTCCTTGGAATTCCACAGAGTAAAACTCCACAAGTTACGCCCACCCCTATCTGTCACCCAGACACCACCACACAGAGCTGCACAGTTCCACTCCAGGCAACACCAGTTCCACAGACAGTTCAGTTATAGGCAGCACCAGGGTGTGTCTGGGCAGCACTAATCAAACGCCTTGATTCTGAAGGAGAAAAATCGAGCTCCACCGCTGATATTCAGGTACTCCCCCTCTGTACCTCACTAATCCCTCAAAGCAGTCAGAGTATTGGTGGTTCGACTCCGACTCAGATTATGTTGGATGTTGCAGGACAGCACAGATTCACTCAAAATGGCTGCCACCAGTTCGGGGGGTAGCCACACTCCTCAAAGTTGTTAAAAAATTTAATAATTAATAGATGTACTTTTGCATGAGTTGAAGAAAATTGTATTTTGAAAGCCACATGAATATCTTTGGGCACTTTCTGAATTCTTTACATTTTTGATGGTTGAGAATGATGTAAAGTTTTTGATAGAATAAAGATAAACAATTATTACCTTTATTTGACACTTCTTGAAAATTGAATTGAATGTTTATTTAATTTCTCCATTGACTGTACATCTCGAACTGGTTGTAACATTCCACAGTTTCCTCATGAAGCCAGTGACATCTTTGACTCTAGAAACTCCTCTTAGGTAAACATTTTTCTTCTAAACTTTGTAATCTTTTGGGATTGAAAGATGAAACACTGTACCTGGTGTATTGTGGTCATGTTCACTCTGCCCCATATAGATTGTCTGCATCATACCACTGTTCGAAAAAATTAGACATTACTGGTGGCCCACAGTAGGCCATAGATCTGACTCAGGTATTATCTTGTGGACCACAGAACGCATTAGTAATTTAACAATATTGTTCTTTATATCTAATGAGTCATGTTATCAATGATGCCATTTAACATGTTGTTGTAATTGAAAGTCCATTAGCCGAGGTGTATAATATAAGGTTGGTTTATTCAAGCTTAGTTACAGGGTAAGTTTCAGGTAAGTAAGTAGAAGATGGTAAATAGAAGATAGCCCCACCAGGAGCAGCCTCCCTGCTGCTCAGCCTGCATGCTCCAACTGACACTCAGCACATCACCAGGCACCCAAGCATTCTGTGACATCACCAAACATTCAGCATTCCAATCATCACCAAGCACTCCAGCACTCATCCTGGCTGAGCAGTAGGGAAGACGTAGCTAAGGAAAAGGAATGGTAATGTTGTAATCTAGCATGTACCTTTAAATACTCATGACGTTATTATGTTCTGTATTAGAACACTTCATTGGAGTTATGTTGAATGTTCCTTTTCTAGTCAGTTGATTGCTGGCTGGAAGAGGAGCATCACCTGCAGTTGTTTACTACTACAATAAATACTTTTAACTTAAGCAGACTACGCTACTATTTTACAAAAGGTAACACTTAAGTTATAACACATCCCCCTTCCTTAGGGACACTACAAGCAGAAATAATGCAAATAAACGGAAACATCATTAAATACATAAAATCACAAACGATAACAGGAACATTCCTAATGTATACATGCATTAAAATCATGGAAACGAATTGACAGAAAATACATGAAGCAAACGATAACTCCTAAAGTAATCAACACATCATGAATCAATTAAATACATTGAGATTAACCCCATCCCCCTCCCTTAGGGAAAATAAATATACAAGCATTCCGAAGACATGGGGTAAAACACAACAAAGCCTATGCCTCTGAGCCAATAAAACTCTCAGGCAAACAAACTTCACAACTCTGTACTGAGATACTAACCACCCTAGAACTCTGTGACAGGGTACTAACCACCCTACGACTCTGTATTAGGGTACACACAACCCTAAAGACTGTACTGGGGCACTAACCACCCCACAACTTTGTAATAGGGTAAACACCAACCTACAAGACTGTATTGGGGCACTCACCACCCCACAACACTGTAATAGGGTACACACCACCCTACAAGACTGTACTGGGGCACTCACCACCCCACAACTCTGTACTAAGGCAAACGACCTTACATCCCAAAACAAAATACACGACCGTACCACAAGCACACAAAAATTAAGCACAGGAGAAAAGCGCAGCATAGAAACTTAACGACCCCATGATAGAGTACATGACTCTACAACCGTTCAGAAACATATGCCACACACCATTACAAGACATGATCTAACATCAAAGGGACCCATAAAAGCATAATACACACAGGCAGGAAACCCACAATAGCATCAAGAAACAACCACTCTGCATGCAGCAAACATGTATTCCAATGAAAAGCAGATAGAAAGTCTTTTACTCCGGTGAGCGATCTCTCACCCGAAGTCCTCACCCATACTGTATACTAGTCGACAAACTCCATGTTGCTACAATAAGTATGAAAGTGGCTGGACTGGAACTTTCCTTGAGGTTTACAGGGTGCACTCTGACTTGGAAGACTTCACGCTATAATAGTCTTGCACACAGTGTGTCAGTATTCTTTAGTTACAACTATCCATTATGAAGGTGTCCATCGGTTTCCACAACATCAGGTTGCCACAGAGAAGACCAAACTCTGCAGTGCAGCTTTGACACAGAACGAGTTCTCTTCAGATGGGGTAACATCAAGCCGGCAACCCCAAGGTGGTTGCACGTAGTTGACGCTGTGCCGGATGGCTCACGGCGCGTCAACACAGCAGAACATCCCTCAGCGCGCAGCATCACAAAATCCTCAATTGGCATGAAGAGGAATCCACTAAAATGTCTGCCGGTGCGCCGTATTACGTGAGTTTCCATCGAGGGTGGGGGTAGTTGCAGACAATCTGTACCCTAATACAGAGTTGTGGGGTAGTGAGTACCCTAGTGCAGGGTTGTGAGTACTCTAGTTCGGAGTTTTGCGGGTTGGATGTACCTACCTTAGGGTTGAGTTGCAGGTGTGCGTATTTGATTACTGCATGAATTTTTGGTCTCAGTATGCTTGTATATTTGTGTTCCCTAAGGAAGGGGGATGTGTTAAATCTTAATGTATTTAATGATTCAGGAAGTGTTTATTGCTTTAGGAGTTATCGTTTGCTTCAGGTATATTCTGTCAATTCGTTTCCATGATTTTAATGCATGTATACATTAGGAATGTTCCTTCTATCATTTGTGAATTTAATGTATTTAATGATGTTTCCGTTTACTTGCATTACTTCTGCTTGTAGTTTCCCTAAGGAAGGGGGATGTGTTATAACTTAAGTGTTACCATTCCTTTTCCTTAGCTACGTTTTCCCTACTGCTCAGCCAGGATGAGTGCTGGAGTGCTTGGTGATGATTGGAATGCTGAATGTTTGGTGATGTCACAGAATGCTTGGGTGCCTGGTGATGTGCTGAGTGTCAGTTGGAGCATGAAGGCTGAGCAGTAGGGAAGACGTAGCTAAGGAAAAGGAATGGTAACACTTAAGTTATAACACATGTCCTTAGTGATATAATATGTGAGGTCATAAGCAGTGCATGATGTGGTAAATGTTTTAGTCAATTGATTAAACGTTAACTGGTGTGTTTCAGTTTTTTTTTTTACACCAGTTAATGTCTCATTTCAACACCTAACTATCAGGTCACTTTAACCTTTAGTTTTTTCTGTGAATTTCTGGGGTTGTAAAATCATATTCTCAACTGGCCAAGTGCCCAACCCTTCATGGATGTCTATGCTGGCAGCCAACCTCCGTTGCACAGTTTCTCTACCAAATGTTTGCTATTTTAAAATTAGGGAGCTGTTAAACAACTGAGTAGATGGGTACAGTGATTAAACAGATATGGAAAGGAGATGCCGTACTTACTCCAATATCTCCCTTTTAAACTATTTTAGCCCCGTAAATTACTAAAAACCAATACCTCCCTCACATTTTTTCAGCAGCTGAATTCATATCTACATTAACATGTCAATGTTCAACCTGCTCCACAGGAAAACATTAAATTTAACAGCTCCTTTTCCAACAAAATGGCACTCAGGCTTGTCTCACTTTTGTCTTGAATAGAAAATGTTAGCTTTCACACTGAAAAGGTATCATATCTTTCAGGAAGGTTGTTTCCCCGTATAAAGTAACTGTTCAATGCAATCTGTGAGGCAGTAAAAAGTGATTTTTGTATACCACTTTTGCTATGCTATGATAATAAACTTGAATTTGGCATTTACACTTTAGAAATAAATATGTGAGTGCATGTTTATTAGTGTAGTTTCTCTAAAAACATGGGATTGGTCCACTGCTATTTTCAATACCCTGTCCAAAATATATAAACACAAATAATTTGAATGTCAAACTAATTTGACCTTCATTGCTATAGGGTACTATTTTAACTCCCTAACTGCTGTCCCCCCTACCCCTCCCCCTCCCAGTGCTGAGCCCTTCTTTGGCTATTTGGGATAGCTTGTGCTTATGGCTCCATAACTTTTTTTCAACATATGGTATCCACTTCAAATTTGTGTCCTTTTTTCCAACATCCTGGGAATTCAAAAGGTACCCAGGGTTTGTGGATCCCCCTGGAGAGGACAGAGAAAATAACCAAAATATAAATACACTTTTTTAGGAAAAAAGTGCTCTGGATAAAAGTGTCTGTGTTTTTTCTGACAAGTGATTCTGGGCCCTAGCTCAGTCAGTGCCTAGGGAAAAATAGCAACTTGCAAATTTTTTAAAACTAGACACCTGGTGGAATCCAGGGCGGGGTGGCTTGTGTGGCTCTCACCAGTTTTTCTACCCAGAATCCGTTGCACACCTCAAACTTTGACAAAGAAAACATATTTTCCTTGCACTTCTGTGATGGAAAAGTCTGAAATCTGCGAGGAGCCACAAACTTCCTTCCACCCAGCATTCCCCAAGTCTCCTGATAAAAATGGTACCTCACTTGTGTGGGTAGGACTAGTGCCCGCGACGGGAAACAAAACACAAAATGGATACATCACATTTTTCTACCCAAAACTGTCCCTTTTTTGCAAAGTGAGTAGCTATGGATTGTGGGCCCTAGCTCAGCCGCACCTAGGGAAACATAGCAAACCTGGACCTTTTTGGAAACTACACAACCTGGGGAGTATAGGGATGCATGACTTGAGTGGCTCTCACTAGGTATTTTTACCCAGAAGTCCTTGCAAACATCAAACTTTGGTAAAAAAAATAAATGCACATTTTCTCACATTTCTTTGACTGAACGTTCTGGAATCTGCAGCAAGCCACATATTTCCTATCACCCTGCGTTCCCACTTGGCCCCCAATAAGAACAGTACCCCACTTGTGTGGATAGGCCACGAAACCATGACACACAAAGGCTCTAAATCGCAACATTGAGACATAAGCAGTTAGAGTAGCTGCGGCATTTGGAGGCGTGCTGTGGTGCCACCCATGCAAAGTTATGAACCACAGACATTTTTAAAAACTAGATAACCAGGAGATTCCAGGGTGGTGTGCCTTGCATATATCTCATGAGGTTTTCTTACCTGAAATTTCCTGTAAACCTCAATCACATATTTTCCTTATATTTCTGTGATAGAAACTTCTGGAATCCGCAGTTCTCCACTTCTGGAATCCGCAGTGCTCCACTTGTGTGGCTGGGACTAGTTCCCTAGCGAGGGAACTCCTATTGACCTTGGTTTAATCCGTTCCTGTTCCAGGCACTAGTGCCAGCCACACAAGTGACACAGCGTTTTTATTGGCACAAGTGGTGTAATGCTGGGTGGTAGGAGTTTTGTGGATTTCTTCGGACTCCAGAAGTTTCCATCACAGTTTATTCAACACACAAAAAGCGATGGGTGGGATGCTTGCAAACGTTATAACCACTGGCAATTGCTTGGGATAGCATTCCAACCCATCACTTTTTGGTCACCATACCATCTCAGATTATACCCAGCCATATGCAAATCAACCTTGGTCCTTCTCCAATAGGAAAAAGACCAGCACCATCTGCCATGCCAGGTCCTCTCTGAACTAGAACACAGCAACCCCTGACCATTTTCAGCCTATTCGGGCTTCTTCAGGCTGGTGCAGCTTGGTTCCAGTGGTACAATGAGCATGGGATCTATGTCTTGGCATACAATTGGCCACTTAGGGCATTATATTAAACACACAAAAAGTGATGGGAGGAATGCTTGCAAATAGTCTACCCACTGGCAATCACTTGGGGCAGCATTGTAATTAATATTTGTTTGCCTTCTCAGATTAAACCCACCTATATGCAAATCAGCCTTGGTTCTGCTCCAATAGGAACAGTTCAGCTTGAACTGCCGTGCCAAGTCCTCTCTGAACTGGAACACAAGCAACCTAAGGCCAGTTTCAGTCCATTGAGTTGGGTGCAGCTAAATACCAGTGACGCAGTGAGCAAGGGATACACATCTGGGCATTCCTTTAGCCACATAGGGTGTTATATCAAACACGTCAAAAGTTATTAGCCGAATGCTTGCAAATAGCCTACCTACTGGAAATCATTTGGGACAGCATTACAATCGGTCCGTTTTTTACCCACTATGCCACCTCAAAATACACCCAGCCATATGAGAATCAGCCTTGGCCCTGCTCTTATAGCAACAGTCCAGCCTGAATTCCAAGCCAGTTCCTGTTTGAAGCAGTAGCCAAGCAACTCAAAATAGTTTCTGCCTATTTGGGTTCCTTCAGTCTTGTGCAGCTTGGCTAGGTTCTAGGGGCACAGTGAGCAAGGGAGGCCCACTTCTGGGCATTCCCATGGCCACTTAGGACATTACTGTCAGGGCCCCACAAGTCTTACCTATATACTCGTGGAGTTATCTCGCAGGGACGACGTGAGCAACCTCCACCGTCCCCCTCCTCACCTGATCAAAGGTAAATATACAGACCTAGGCAAGGATAGGACCAGGGGAAGGTGCCTAATGGTGTCTGGAAGTGACATCGTCTGTGATGACCAGGTGAGGTGTCTCACTAGACTGAGGGCGCTCTCCTGGGTATCGCCAACTAGACAAGGAATAATTAATCGGTTAGTGCGTCTGCCCTCCTTCTAACTTGAACATACACACACAACAGCCATACAACATGTGAAGTTGATTCGAGGTTGTATAGTCACCTGAAGGATGAGGACTTGTGCTCCAAATGGTGTCTCTCTGACAAAGTATGACAGGAAGCAGGTAAGCCCCTGCCACGCCAGAAGAGGGTGGTGTCTGTGCTCCCGACGTCAGTGCCAGGAAGGTGAAAGGAACGTCACGCACACCTGCGTGGCAGCTGGACTGTAACGGAGAAAAAGTAAGAGCGCTCCTGCGCGGTGATATGGGTACAAAGAAAACCGTGACCACTCTTCCCTGTGTGTGTCACGGGAAAGAAAACCAACAAGCGCTCCTGCGCCGAGAATAAACAAGAACCAGCCACGACCACGCTTCCCTGTGCGTGTCGCGGGAAAGGTATTAAACAAGCGCTCCTGCGCCGTAAATGAATATGAACCAGCCGCGACCACGCTTCCCTGTGCGTGTCGAGGTGTAAGGAAAACAACAAGCGCTTCTGCGCCGTAAATGATCGAAGGGCAGCCGGGGGTGCTCCAACAAGGGTCTGTTGGTAGGTTGACGCTTCAGCGATCACTGAAGGCGAGGGATCCGGGAGGAGCCGGCGGAGATAGTCCGTGGTGCAAGGGACTAGCGGCAGGCCTCGGGCAAGGTACAGTACTGGAAGCACTGACTGGAATGAGTGCCGCGGCTATATGCGGTCTCACCCGGAAGTGCTTCTTGTCCAATCAGGTGCACTTCTTGGTCTGAGCGCTAGACCGCTGACCTGTCTAGCAGTGTCGTGCTGCATAAGTACCGGAACCAACCTCACACATCCCGCTGTTCCCCCTGGGGCGGAACCATGACAATTACATCCAACACACAAAAAGTGATGGGAGGAATGCTTGCACATAGTCTAACCACTAGCAATAACTTTAGGTAACATTACAACATATCATTTTTAATTACTCATCATGCTACCTCAAATTAGACTCAGGCATATGCAAATCAGCCTTATCCCTGCTCTGATAGGGACAGTCCTACCCAAACTGTGAAGTCAGGTGACAGGTCCAGGTTCGAGTGGCACAGTGAGCATGGGGCCTATTTTTGGACATACTCTTGGCCACTTAGGGTATTACATCAAACACACAAAAACTGATAGGATGAATGTCTCCAAATAGTCTAACCACTGACAATCACCCGGGGTACTATTCCAACTCATTGTTTTTTTGCCCACCATGCCATCTCAAATTAGATCCAGCCAAATACAAATCAGTCTTGGTCCTGCTCCAATGGGAACAGGGGAGCCTGAACTGCCAAGCCAGGTGCTCTCAGAACTAGAACACAAGCAAGCCAAGACCATTTTCGTCCTATTGGGGCCTCATCAGTCAGGTGCAGATTGGCTCCAATGGCACAGTGAGTACGGGATTCACATCTTAGCATATCCTTGGCCATTTAGATCATTACACTGAACTCACAAAAAGTGATGGGTAGAATGTTTGCTAATAATCCAACCACTGACAATCTCTTGGGGTAGCATTGTAGCCCATATTTTTTGCCCACCATGCCATCTCATATTAAACCCAACCATATGCAAATCAACCTTGGTCCTGCTTCAATAGAAACAATCCAGCTCGAACTGCCAGCCAAGTCCTCTCTGAACTGTAACACAAGCAACCTAAGACTTGTGCCTCTTCTGTCAAGTGCAGCTAGGTTCCAGTGGCACAGTGAGCAAGGACAGACATTAGGCATTACCTTGGCCACTTAGGGTGTTATATCAAACATATCATAAGTTATTGGAGGAATGCTTGCAAATAGTCGTTTGGGATAGCATTACAACCCGTCCTTTTTCTTTACCCACTATGCCACCTCAAATTAGACCCAGCTATTTGAGATTCAACCTTGTCCCTGATTCGATGGCAACAGCCTAGCCCGAACAACCAAGCCAGTTCCTGTCTAAAGCAGAGAACAAGCAACCCAAGACTGGTATCAGCTTATTTGGATCCCTTCAGTCGGTGCTGCCAGGGTCACTACCATGGGCAGTTTGAACAAAAAGAAACTCCTGAAGGAATTATTTTAAATACATTTTTGTTATAAATTTAACATTGGTCATTCAGGATCACATCAAGACAACTCGATCGGCGAATATCATGTATGTCGAAAGAACCTTTCGAGGGAATAGAAAAAAGATAAGCAAGTAGGTCCTATCTGGTGAACAATACAACTCTGCCTAAGAACCAAGGGGCATATTATCAAGAACGGCATTAAAATTATCGCCACTTTAGCGGCAGAAAACTGCCGCTAAAGCGGCGATAATGGGCTTGATAATATGCTCTTGAGAATTCAATAGAAGCCCATGTTGACACCAGAACATGGGCTTCTATTGGAATTCTCAAGGGCATATTATCAAGCCCATTATCGCCGCTTTAGCGGCAGTTTCCTGCCGCTAAAGCGGCGATAACTTTAACGCCGTTTCTTGATAATATGCCCCCAAATTCTTAAGTGTAAAAATACAAAGGATTTTTAATACAAATAGTTATACTTCATATGGGCTGATGTGTGTAAATTGTAAAACCAAAGGGGATGATGGACGGAGTGTTGAACATTGCAAGCACTCACCCCCAGTCAACTGATCTGGGTTTAATCCATCATCATCCGCCACCCCAGTTCAGACATGGCCATATGCAAATCAGTCTGACCCTGTGCCTCATGGGAACAGTCCAGCCCGAATGATGATGGATTAAACCCAGATCAGTTGACTGGGGGTGAGTGCTTGCAATGTTCAACACTCCGTCCATCATCCCCTTTGGTGTTGCTAAGTTCGCCCTAAGTTGGCAGGGTATGCCCAGACGTGGGTCCCTTGCTCACTTTGCCACTGGATTCAAGATAGCCTGGCTGATGACGGCTGTAAGCCAGAAACCGGTCCCAGGATGCTTGTTTCCGGTCCAGGGAAGACATGGCTTTGCAGTTCGGGCTGTACTGTTCCCATGAGGCACAGGGTCAGACTGATTTGCATATGGCCATGTCTGAACTGGGGTGGCGGAGTGAGCTAAAGAATGATGATGGATTAAACCCAGATCAGTTGACTGGGGGTGAGTGCTTGCAATGTTCAACACTCCGTCCATCATCCCCTTTGGTTTTGCTAAGTTCGCCCTAAGTTGGCAGGGTATGCCCAGACGTGGGTCCCTTGCTCACTTTGCCACTGGATTCAAGATAGCCTGGCTGATGACGGCTGTAAGCCAGAAACCGGTCCCAGGATGCTTGTTTCCGGTCTAGGGAAGACATGGCTTTGCAGTTCGGGCTGGACTGTTCCCATCAGGCACAGGGTCAGACTGATTTGCATATGGCCATGTCTGAACTGGGGTGGCGGAGTGAGCTAAAGAATGATGATGGATTAAACCCAGATCAGTTGACTGGGGGTGAGTGCTTGCAATGTTCAACACTCCGTCCATCATCCCCTTTGGTTTTGCTAAGTTCGCCCTAAGTTGGCAGGTATGCCCAGACGTGGGTCCCTTGCTCACTTTGCCACTGGATTCAAGATAGCCTGGCTGATGACGGCTGTAAGCCAGAAACCGGTCCCAGGATGCTTGTTTCCGGTCCAGGGAAGACATGGCTTTGCAGTTCTGGCTGGACTGTTCCCATGAGGCACAGGGTCAGACTGATTTGCATATGGCCATGTCTGTACTGGGGTGGCGGAGTGAGCTAAAGAATGATGATGGATTAAACCCAGATCAGTTGACTGGGGGTGAGTGCTTGCAATGTTCAACACTCCATCCATCATCCCCTTTGGTTTTGCTAAATTGTTGACATTTCGGTCTCTAAACAGTAAACATCAATGAGACCATTTTCAGGACTATATTTGTTTAGAAGGACTCTAATTTCATAGTGTTGCATTTGATTAGAGATACAGCAGTTAATATACAAACTAAACATGTGGGCATTCCCTAGCCTTAGGAATGATTCATGGCAAAAACATTCCCGGCAGCAGCGGTGTTGAAGTCCACCATCTGCAGTTGTGGCGGTCGAAAGATAGGGCATTCTATTCACACACAAAACGTGATGGGAGGAATGCTTGAAAATAGTCTAACTACTTGTAAACACTTTGGGTAACATTACAACCCATGGTTCTTTGTAACTTATAATGCTACTTCAGATTAGACTCAGTCATATGCAAATCAGGCCCTGGTCCAACTCATATAGGAACAGTCGAGCCCAAATTGCTAAACAAGGTCCTCTTTGAACCAGAACACAAGCAGCCCAAGACTGGTTCCAGCCTATTTGGGCCTCTTCAGTCGGGTGCAGCTTGGTTCCAGTGGCACAGTGAGCCTGGGACCTATGTCTGGGCATGCCCTTGGCTACTTACGGCGTTACATCAAATATATAAAAACTAATTGGTTGAATGCTCCCAAGCAGTTTAATCACTGACAATCGCTCGGAGGTAGCATTTCAACTCATTGTTTTTTTGCCCACCATACCAGGTCAGTTTAGACTCAGTCCTATGCAAATCTGCCATGGTCATGCTCCAACAGGAGCAGTCCAACCCAAACTGCCAAGCGAGGTCCTCTCTGAACCGGAACACAAACAACCCAAGACCGGCTTTGTACTATTTGGGCCTCTTTAGTCAGGTTCTGCTTGGTTCCAGTGGGACAGTGAGCAGAGGATACACGTCTGAGCATACCCCTGGCCAGACCTTTTTTGTGTGTCTGGAGTACATTTAAGGCGTTATTGACACTTTCATGGCTGTAGTCATTTTAGAAGTGTATTTTGTGAACTGCAATGGATTTATTCTATTGTTGATGTGTATTTTGTATTAGCATGTCCCTCCCAGCCCCCTGCTTAAATTTGTAAGCAAAGTCAATATTGTTGTGATCAATGTTTTGACCATAATATTTTTCTACCACATTATTTTTGTGGTCAGTATTTTGTCATACAATCAATTAGTGCCCAATTGTATTCACGCAAAAAGCAAGTTAACAGAAACTGGCCAAATAAAATATAGCATGTTTCATGAATAAAGTGAATGCCTACCTCTAATGATTTGGCAATTTAACGCTGCTAATTATTTGTAAGTGTAGCTTTTTAGGCAAGGTAAAATTGTGATTTGTACTAATGTTAGAGACAGCTACGACTGCTGTCCCAATAATAGTCAACAAAAAGGTCCAACTCCTATTACACACAGACAACTAGGTTATTTTTGATCGAAGCAAACACAAAGAGATGATGGACTTAGCGCTGAAAATGTTCAGACACTCACCCCTAGTCACAGATCTGGGTTGAATCCATCATCGTTCTTTAGCTCACTTCACCACCCCAGTTCAGACCCAGCCATATGCAAATCAGTCTTGACCCTGTTACTCATAGGAACAGTCCAGCCCGAACTGCCAAGCCAGGTCATCCCTGGATGGTAAACAAGCATCCTGGGACCGGTTTCAGGGTACCACCCCTCATCAGCCAGGCTAGCTTGAATCCAGTGGCAAAGTGAGCAAGGGACCCACGTCTGGGTATACCCTGCCAACTTAGGGTGAACAAAGTAAACACAAAGAGATGATGGTCGGAGTGCTGAAACTTTTCAGACACTCAACCCCAATCACAGATCTGGGTGGCATCCACCATCATTCTTTAGCTCACTTCGCCACCCCAGTTTGGACCCAGCCATATGCAAATCAATCTTGACTCTGTGCCTCATGGGAACAGTCCTGTCCGAACTGTCAAGCCAGGACTTCCCTGGACCGGAAACAAGCATCCTGGGACCGGTTTCGGGGTAACACCCCTCATGAGCCAGGCTAGCTTGAATCCAATGGCAAAGTGAGCAAGGGACCCACGTCTGGGAATACCCTGCCAAATTAGGGCAGACACAGTAAACACAAAGAGATGATGGACGGAGCGCTGAAACTTTTCAGACACTCACCCCCAGTCACAGATCTGGGTTGAATCCATCATCGTTCTTTAGCTCACTTTGCCACCCCAGTTAGACCCAGCCATATGTAAATCAGTCTTGACCCTGTGCCTCATGGGAACAGTCCTGTCCGAACTGTCAAGCCAGGTGTTCCCTGGACCGGAAACAAGCATCCTGGGACCGGTTTCAGGGTAACACCCCTCATCAGCCAGGCTAGCTTGAATCCAGTGGCAAAGTGAGCAAGGGACCCATGTCTGTTCATACCCTGTCAACTTTGATCGAACACTGAAAGCTTGCCAAAGAGACAGAGGCATACTTTAGCACTTACAAAATCAAGCTAAATATGTCGAAGCCATAGTGATGGCATGGGGAAATCTTTTGGCCAAATGAAAGAGAAGGAACATCATAATAGCAGAAAAGTCTATTGAAAAAATGGGGAGCTCCATTTATCTAGGAATAACGCTAGCCACACCTTTCAACTGGAACACCTATATCCAAGTTGTGGCAAGGAAGTGAGAGATGGTCACACAAGGTATCGCAAGATTCACCTAACTGTATATAGGTGGATCACTAACTTATATCCCAGAGATCTTTGGTATCAAGATAGAAACTATCGTACTCTACAGTGCCTTTGGTATGGGGCTCCACCACTCGAGTCAACAGCAGGGTAGGGTGCCAAGACAATTCTGGAAATCACCATTCCAAATGCCCAGTCAACACAAATTACCCTCAGTGAAGCCCACTAAGTTACAACATCCCTTGACTCAGTGAACAACATGATAGCAATGAGCTACACAACGAAAATGAACGCATCTACAACAAACTATCTTGTAGATGAGTGCTGAAAAGAACTTGCCTCATACCAAGCTCTTTACACCGTCAGAAAATGGATCCAGAGGGAATGGCCCTTGAGAAATGGAAACTTATGGGCACAGACCACAAATAAAATTTGTCCTAAATGAAAAAAACACCTTAAATAAATCTATAGAACAAGGGAGACATTACCTGGGGGGACAAAAAGGAAAATGTAAACCACCTACCAGGGGTAGATATCTTTATTTATTCTAATCAAGTATAACTGCATAATAACCAAGCTTCTCAGCCATGAAGGCAGGCAACCTTTTTACATGGCTCGATTTAACATGCTAGACCTATAAGATTGCGGAAACCACTGTGTCTATGGGGAATCAATCTACCCGGATTTAAAAGTTAGCCAAGTACAGTAAGGGTCTTATTATGTTTTTGGCGACCTTGGAGCAGGCCGCCACACCAGCACCCCGCTCCAAGACCGCCAAACCCATACTGTGACCGCCTGCCGGATTCCGACTGGAATCCAGGTCGGGCGGTCTTGCGGCAGCTGGCAGTGGCAGTGGTGCCTTGCTAAGGCTCATATGTGAGCCTTAGCAAGCCACCGTAATGGGAACACCATTGCAAGTTCCAGCCTGGCATGGACTGTAAGTCCATGCCCTGCAGAAAACAGGGGTGCATGCATACAGGGGGCACAACATATGTCCCCCTGCATACATCCCCTGGTGCAGAGGCAACCGGAGGCCCTGTAGGGTCCCCGTAGTTTCCTCACCGCCACAATGTTCATGGCGGTCGCACCGCCATGAAAATAGTGGCAGTGAGGAAACTAGTAATATGCTTGGCGGGGCCGCACCGCACGCCATCATATTAGCAGCCTCACACTGTTGCAAGACTGACAGGGATCGCAGATCCCTAGAGATGGCAATGGTGTGTTTGACCACCAAAGTCAAAATATGGCAGGTGGACTGCCAGTCTGGCAGTCCACGGACTGCCACTACGACTGTGGCGGTCCAATGGACCGCCGTAGTCATAATAAGGCCCTTACTCCCTCCCACATTCTCTACTTCTGCAAATGGTACAAAACACTGGGAAAAAGTATCCTTTTGACCATCTGCTGGGAAACAGGCATCAGAAGAAATAAAGAGATGATGCTATATCTACTTGGAAATGTTTCATTTAACACATCACCCATAGTGGAGCGCTACTTAAACCATGCGATGAAGAAGAGAAAATAAATGGCTGAAATTAGAGAATACAACCACCCCAAAAGGGCAGTAGCACTAGACTGCATGAAGGACAATTAACATCTACAAAGAACTTCAGATCAACGTGCAAAGTACATGGACCAGAGAACGAATACCCTGTGAAAATCTCTGGTGTGGCCAGGAATTAAGCCCTCCTTGAAACACAGGGCATCCCGGAGAATATGCTCTCTTGACAGTGAATGTCTGACAAATGCTCAGTATCAAGATATCTTCCAAAACAAATGCAGATGTCCCGACAGCCCACCCCTGCCTTCCTCTGCCAGTTTTAAAGTGTGGTGAAGTGACTGTTCCTGTCACAGACTGCACCATCAGGACCACTGTGGTGGAGAATCTGATGAAGGAGCAAACGGCCTCCTAATTAAAATAAGCATTGGCAAAGCCAATAGGTTTCGCATAGGCAACATCTATTGGCTTTGTCAATGTTTGTTTAGACATGTTGCACAGGAGCACAAGCTGCTGAGTAACATGACCTAAAGTCAAGTAAATAAAATGCTATAATTCAGCCAGTGTTGAAACATCATAGCCCTTTTTTTCCTTTACTTTAAGCCATGTTGCACAGCATTGTGGGCTGTTGTGCAATATGGCCTAAAGTAAAGAAGAAAAGTGCTATGACGTGCCCCCCCCACAGTCCGCTGTTGCCACACTCTCCCTCCTCTGCCTCACCTCCTCGTGTGGCTTGGCCCCTCACACTTTTTTTAACATATTGAATAGCAGCGCAGGCTGCTGTGCAACAAGTATTAAAGTGAAGGAAAAAAGCGCTCTGATGCAGTCAACATTGACCGCATCATAGCACTTTTTTCTTTACTTTAAGCCATGTTGCACAGCGGTGAAGGCTGCTGTGCAACATGGCTTAAAGTAAAGAAGAAAGTGCTATGACACGGCCAGCATTGACCACTTCTTAGCACATCTCCCTTGCTGTCTGTTGTTGCTCCTCACTCCCTCCTCCCCGCACCTCCCTCGTGTCACTTACACTTCCTCGTGCTTTTTTAACACATTGCATAGCACCACATGCTGCTGTGCAACATGGTTAAAGCAAAGGAAAAAAAGTGCTATGATGCGGCCAGCATTGACAAGTCACACCTCCCTGGACTCCCCCGGGTGTCTAGTATTCAGAAATGTGTGGGTTTGGTAGGTTTCCCTAGATGGCTGCCGACCCCGGGACCAAAAATGCAGATGCCCCCCTACGTATCAGAAAACGACCTGGTTTTGCAAGGGGTGCCCCTGCGTTTTTGGTCCCGCGCTCGGCGACCATCTGGGAAAACCTACCAAACCCAGACATTTCTGAAAACAAGAAACCCGGGGGAGTTCAGGGATGTATGGCTTGTGTGGATCCCCAAATGTTTTCCTACCCAGAATCCCCTGCAAACCTCAAATTTAGCTAAAAAAATCACACTTTCCATACATTTTTGTGTGGGATAACTGCACTGGCAAAAATATCCTACCATCCAGTGTTCCCCTTGGTCTCCCGATAAAAATGATACCTCACTTGTGCGGGTGTCCAATGCAGAATCGCATAAAAACGTATTTTTAAAAAACAATATAGCGCTTAGAGTTTGCGGTGCTATACCTTCAATCCCTATGTTTTTGGCCTTTTTCCGGAAGCTGCTGAAGACATGGCTATTCCCCTAACCATCAGACCGATCTCTCTCACACCGCTTAGCGCTGGGATGCTCCAGGGTAACCATGCGCTCTACAAATCCCCTCTTCATTTCATTTTCATTTCATTTCCCAGTGGCAGGCACTTGGCCCACCCACACAAGTGAGGTATAATTTTACTCGGGAGACTGAAGGGAACGCTTAGTGGTAGGACTTTTGTGCCAGCGCGGTGATTCCAGCCAGAAATGTGAGGAAAATGTGATTTTTTGTAGCTAAATTTGAGGTTTGCAGGGGATTCTGGGTAGGAAAACATTTGGGGATCCATGCAAGCCATACCTTCCTGAACTTCCCCAGGTGTCTAGTTTTCAGAAATGTCTGGGTTTGGTAGGTTTTCCTAGATTGCCGCCGAGCGCGGGAGCAGCAACGCAGGTGCCCCCCTTGCAAAACCACGTCATTTTCTGATAGATAGGGGGCATTCGCGTTTTTGGTCCCGGGGTCGGCAGCCATCTAGGGAAACCTACCAAACCCACACATTTCTAAAAACTAGACACCCGGGGGAGTCCAGGGAGGTGTGACTTGCGTTTACCCCCCAAAGTTTTCCTACTCAGAATCCCCTGCAAACCTCAAATTTTGCTGAAAAAAAATCACATTTTCTCAACTTTCTGTGTGGGAAAGTTGTGGGATCACAGGGCTGACACAAATTTCCTACCACCCAGCATTCCCCCAGGTCTCCTGATAAAAATGGTACCTCACTCGTGTGGTTGGGTCAAGTACCCGCGACAGGCAAGGGCCCTAAACGTATTGTGGAGGCTTCAAAATTACCTATCATAAAACAACCTGGTTTTTCAGGGGGGGCACCTGGGTTTTTGGCCCCAGGCTCAGCGGCCATCTAGGGAAATCTACCAAACCGACACATTTCTAAAAACTAGACACCCTGGGGAGTTTATTGAGGTATGGCTTGCGTGGATCCCCCAATGTTTCCCTACCCAGAATCCCCTGCAAACCTCAAATTTATCTGAGAAAATCACTTTTTCCACTTATTTTTGTGTGAGATCACCGTGCCGGCACAAATGTCCTACTACCCAGCGTTCCCCTTGTTCTCCCGAGTAAAATGATACCTCACTTGTGTGGGTGGGCCAAAGGCCTGTGACTGGGAAGGGCCAAAAACATATGGATTAAGGATATAGCACCACGCAATCTAATCGCAATTTTTTTTTTTAAAGTTTTTAGCTGATTCTGCATTGGACAGCCACACAAGTGAGGTATCATTTTACTCGGGAGACCAAGGGGAAAGCTAGGTGGTAGGACATTTGTGCCGGCACAGTGATCCCACACAAAAATGTGTGGAAAATGTGATTTTTTTTCAGCTACATTTGATGTTTTCAGGGGATTCTGGGTAGGAAAACGTTGGGGGATGCACGCAAGCCATACCTCACTGGACTCCCCAGGGTGTCTAGTTCTCAGAAATGTGTGTGTTTGGTAGGTTTCCCTAGATGTCCGCGAGCCCGGGGCCAAAAACCAGGTGCCCCCATTGCAAAACCAGGTAGTTTTATTGTAGGTAATTTTGAAGTCTCCACAGTACGGTTTGGGCCATTTCCTGTTGCAGCCACTATGCCTACGCACACAAATGAGGTACCATTTTTATCGGGAGACCTGGTGGAACGCTTGGTGGTAGGAAATTTGTGTCAGCCATGTGATCCCACAACTTTCCCACACAGAAAAATGAGGAAAATGTGATTTTTTTCAGCTAAATTTGAGGTTTGCAGGGGATTCTGGGTAGGGGAACGTTGGGGGACCCACACAAGCCATACCTCACTGGACTCCCCAGGGTGTCTAGTTTTCAGAAATGTGTGGGTTTGGTAGGTTTCCCTAGATGGCCGTTGAGCCCGGGGCCAAAAACCCAGGTGCCCCCCCCTTGCAAAACCAGGTCGTTTTGTGATAGGTAATTTTGATGTCTCCACAATACGTTTTGGGCCGTTGCCTGTCGCAGGTACTTGACCCACCCACACGAGTGAGGTACCATTTTTATCTGGAGACTTTGGAGAATGCGGGGGGGGGTGGAAGTTTGTGGACCCTCGCAGATTCTAGAACTTTCCATCACAGAAAAGTGGGGAAAATTTGTTTTTTTTAAAAAGTTTGAGGTTTGCAAGGGATTCTGGGTAACAGAACCTGGTGAGAGCCACACAAGTCACCCCATCCTGGATTTCCCTGGGTGTCTAGTTTTAAAAAATGTATAGGTTTGCTAGGTTTCCCTAGGTGCCGGCAGAGCTAGGGTTCAAAATCTACAGCTAGGCACTTTGCAAAAAAGGGTCAGTTTTCACTGTAAAGATGTGGTGTGTCCACGTTGCGTTTTGGGCTGTTTCCTGTCGCGCGTAGTAGGCCTGCCCAAACAAGTGAGGTACCATTTTTACCTGGAGACTTTGGAGAATGCGGGGTGGGTGGAAGTTTGTGGGCCCTCGCAGATTCTAGAACTTTACATCACAGAAATGTAGGAAAAATTTGTTATTTTTAAACTAAGTTTGAGATTTTCAAGGGATTCTGGGTAACAGAACCTGGTGAGAGGCACATAAGTCACCCCATCCTGGATTCCCCCTGGTGTCTAGTTTTCAAAAATATACAGGTTTGCTATGTTTTCCTAGGTGCTGGATGCGCTAGGACCCAAAATCCACAGTTAGGCACATTCTGAAAAAAAGTCAGTGCCTAGTGGGCTTTCTGCCGCCCTGGGGAGATGGGAATCAGGGACTATTGCCTCGATATGCCCCCAAGGGGAGCAGAAAGACTGTGGCTATTTTACTGGGGGGAGGGAGCATTGGGATGCCCCCACCCCTACATATAAAAAAGCCAGGATAACAGGATAATCACTGGAGCCTAGTGGGCTCTCTGCCGAACCCCCCAGGGGGCATATCAAGGGCCACTGCCCCCATTTGCCTCCCGGGGGACAGAAAGACTGTGGCAATTTTTTTAGGGTGGGGGTATTGGCATGCCCACTCTGGGCAGCCCCCACCCCTACGTATAAAAAAGAACATCCCTTTTGCCTAATGGGCTTTCTGACCCCCCCGGAAAGCAGATCGGGGGCTACTGCCCCCATCTGCCTCCTGGTGGGGAAAGAAAGTCTGTGGCATTTTTGGGGGGGAGTGGGGGCATTGGCATACCCATTCGGGGCAGCCCCCAACCCTGAAGTTTGAAAAAAATGTATCCCTGATGCCTAGTGGGCTTTCTGCCCCCCTGAGGGGGCAGATAAGGGGCTATTGCCCCATCTGCCGCCCTGGGGGGTAGAAAGACTGTAGCATTTTTTGGGGTGGCGGCATTGGCATGCCCATTCTGGGCAGCCCCCACCCCTACGTATATAAAAAAAAATCCCTGATGCCTAGTAGGCTTTCTGCCCCCCTGGGGGCAGATTAGGGGCTATTGCCCCATCTGCCTCCTGGGGGGGGGCAGAAAGTCTTTTGCCTTATTTGGGGGGGAGGGTAGGGTGGGGGCATTGGCATGCCCATTCTGGGTAGCCCCCACCCCTGGCCAATAAAAAAAGAATCCCTGGCGTCTAGTGTGTTTTTTGCCCCCCCCTGGGGGGGCAGAAAGACTGTCTGTGGCAAAATGTAATAAGGGGAGCAAAGGCTCTTGCACGAGGGGCCGCTCCCCCCTCCCTGGTGGCTAGTGGGTGGATCCCTGCTTTTTAAAAAAATATATTTTTATTGGCATTTGTAGTAACATATCTTTACATTTGTGGCAAGATTTAAGTATACAGCAAATTTGATGTGCAGTTTGACTAAGTATTCCACAGTCGGGCAACAAGCCTTTGTCCGTCAAGTTTTGTTACAATACCTTCACAATCCGGGGAAGCAATCACATTTGTAGCTATAATCCAGAAGGAGGGTTGCTGCTACCTTTTCAGTGTTCCTGTGTGAGTGATATCTTATTATTACCTTTCCCTTCAATCAACTAGAGAGTGGCTTATACGCTCTATTACTCCGTCCCTGGGGCCTGCTGGTCAATAGTTTATGATGTAAGATCTATTAACTATTCCTTAATTCTGACATACCTTAAAAATCCTTACTGGATAACCGATTAACTTTACAAATAAAACATCCTCAACTAATGCATGCGGGTGCCCCTGTCTCTGTTCCTCTCGGTGTGAAGGTGATGTGACGTTGTTTTCTCCGCTGGGTGGGGCCAAGCTAATATGCATTAAGATCAGGTAGACCCCAATGTCTGGGTGGATCCCTGCTTGGGGATCGCCCTCCTGGGCTGATCCCCAAGCCGGGATCCACTAGGGAACGGTACCATTGGAAACAGGAGATTCTCCCTTTTCCAACGATACCTCTCCGAAGTGTTTCGATGCTCGGGGGCTGAGATAGCCCCACGAGCACTGAAACATTGAAACTGAAACTAAGTTTCAGTTTCGTTTTCAATGTAATGACGACAGCGCGCCATGCGCACGTTCGCCATTACATTGAAAATAAGAAACAGGCTTCGGGAGGTTGGGGAAGCTCTTCCCCACCTCTCGAGGCCCCCCCAAAAAGAGGAAATCCCTCTGCTGTTTGCAGCAGAGGAAATTAGTGCTCCTGTGCACATGACGGAATGGTTCCATCATGAGCACAAGAGCACTGGTGCTCATGATGGAACCATTCCGTCATGAGCACCGAAAGGGTTATGTCATTAGTTTGTTTATTTGTAAATTAGTCCAAAGGAAGCCCTGTTCGCTAATAATGGTTGTTGCATTCATCCATAAAGGATTTGGAAAGAGTTTAAGCTTTGTCCCTTGATCCATGGAGCAGTGTTAGGTGGAGAGATCAGAAATTGATCCGTTTCCCACATAGCTCTTTAGAAGGGTTGTATGGGCTTCGTCCTTCTGAATTTAGATGCTCAAAGTTTGCATCCAAGATTTTGGATTGATTGACTCTGAACAAATGAAAGTACGCTACCTTCTTGAGCAAGCATGTTCAGTTATTGTCACAAGCAGCATGCATTTCCTGGCATCCATGTAATGGTGTATGCTGATAGCATTCTAGATAGAGCATGAGAAGGGAAATCGTTTCCAGGATTGGTCTGATTGTGCAGGGGAAGTGGGTCTTGATGGAGGGGGAAATAATTCATGGCGTATGACCATAGCTGCTTGGGGATCAATCAATCATGTCACTTATAACAGGCTTCATCTTCTACACCAAGAAACCTGATAAATGGAGAGAAAACTTCCTACAGCACCTATGTGTAACCAAGACAATCAACATCCCCTACAGATCCAAACTAACCATATCCCCTTCCAAAATGTTTGGCAGAGAACTGTCTATATCCATTTATAGAAACTGAATCATCCTAATTCAAGCCTCAGAACAGAACCTCTCCATCTTTGACCGCCATTTCCCCACTCTCTGCACCTCCATGTCATCCACTCTCAATCTCATCCTACCTTCTACCCCCCCAGAACATATCTCTACACTCTCTCCTCACCTAGCTGAACCCGCCTCTCCCCATCCCCAAGCACAAACACCACTGACAGCCCCATACCTCCTCCCCCTTCCCTAATCTCCACACAGCTATGGTCACACCTCATGAATTATCTCCCCCTCCATCAAGACCCTCTTACCCGGCACAAGTACAACCTCACCTGAATCTTCACAGTCCCTAAACCACATCAGGCTAGATCCAACATTAGCCTCCAATCCAGCTTATGAGGACCACCAGTTTACCTTACTCTCTGCCTCAGAGCCAAATGCATCTTAACTATTTCCCACATTCAGCTGTCTGGAACTTAAAATCAACATTATACTGGAAGAAATCACCACACTATGAAAGGACATCAATACCTGCCCCAACTCTCTTACTAATCACACAATCATGGTAAGCACCGATCCTGCCACTAAAATGCATGCTCACTTCTCATGCTCTACCACATCGTCAACTATCCCTCTCAATCAGTACCACCTTAAACCGAATGTACCACAACTGAAATGTTGCAAATGAAGGAGGAAATATTGAGCAACTCATACACCAATGCTCTCAGTCAACCCTGCTACCCCAAGATTCTGGTCATCCTTAGCACTAGTAGGATCCCTCCCACTAATTCCCCTCCCAGGCTGCCAGCCCAACTTACTACCATCCAGTTTACTTAATCTGAACCTAAAACATCACCCACATTAAATGGCATGCATTTAAACTGTCATTCAGCAGTCAAGCATGCCACCAAAATAGTAGAAACCATCCTACTGCATAAAATTGACATATGTTTTCGGACTGAAACTTGGCTAAACAGCCACTCATCTCCCATTATCGCTTTCCTCACCCCTCTGGTCTTCTCAATAATTCGCCAAGACCGCAAAAATCATATCGGTGGTTGATTAGCTATCATACACAGTAATAATCTCTGCCTAAAACCCTTTCATACAGATGACTATGCTACCTTCAAATATGTAGGAGTCGATCTCCCCTCCAAAGACTCTAACCCTATCAAGTTCCACGTCATCTACCACCATGTGAAACACTACAGTAGTTCGAAGACTTCACTGACATTATAACACTAAACTCCATGAAGGACTCCACTTTTATTATACTAGGAGACCTAAACGTGCCTTGTAAAATGCTGACGATACAAAAGTACAAGCCTTATTCACTCTCCTTGAATCAAAAGGTCTCACTCAATACTGCGAAAAGCAAACTCACAATAAAGGCCCTACCCTTGAAGCAATCATTACCCATCAGAATCCCATATTCCTCCGTTCCATCCTTCCCATCGACTGGACTGACCACCACCTAATTCTATTCGATCTCAATGTTAACCAACCTAAGCTCCCCACCCATACCTATTGTCCTAAGCATTGGACGAGGAGCATACACCAAATCCCTCAATCAGAGCTAGAATCCTTAATCAGATTCCCAAACTCTCCCTCCACCCGACCTTACTGCCGCAGACGACCTTACCTCCATTTATAACTCAAAAATAAAAGAACATCTTGACACCATTGCCCCCTAAAACTCAAGAAATCTAGAAGTATCTCCTCCAGATCCTGGTTCAATAAAGACCTAAATATGGAGAGACGACAACTTAGACTGACTGAACGAACCTGGAGAAAACAACCCTTGCTGATCCATCTTTGTCTCCTCCGAGCTAAACACCTAAAATACAAAAAACATATCTACAGTGCAAAATCTTCTTTTTCCCGAGCCCAATTTGACCACTCAAGAAACAGACCTAAAGGCCTTTTCACTATCATCAAACACCAAACAGCCTCTATCCCACAGCAGCCAGCTGATGTCTCTACTAAGTACTATGAAGAGTTCACCAAAATCTTCTCAGAAAAAATAACAAACATCGTACTCTCTCTACACCCCTCCACTTCTTCTCCCTCCACTAAGGATGACCCTTCTACCAAGGATGCCCCCCCTTGCCATCCCCTAAGCCACCATCCCACCTCTCAGATCCTCTTTCCTCCTCTCTTGCAAAAATCTCAGCCACATCATCTCCCTAGCATGGACTAAAATCAATAACTCCTCCGTAGCCAGTGGCTCTATGCCGGCCACTCTTAAACTCAGCCAAGTCACCCCCCTCATCAAAAAGACAGACGCCAACCCAAATGACCTCAATTACAGCAGACCTATAACCAACCTTCCTCACCTTGACAAAACTATTGAAAAATGTGTGTTCTCACAACTTAACAACCACATTGGAAAATTCAACCTACATGACCCCGTCCAATCGGGGTTCACGAAAGGCTGCAGTATGGAGACTGCACTATTAAACATCACTGATGGCTTGCACAGATCACTCCACAATAGTGAGGACTACCTCTTAAGCCTCCTGGATCTCTCAGCTACCTTTGATACAGTCAACCATAACATTCTCCTAAACACCCTCTCATAGCATGCTGGCATCAACGGTATTGTCCTACAGTGGTTCACCTCATACCTGAACCAAAGTTCCCGCCTAATCAAATTAAACACTTCCACCTCACCAGCAGTTTTAGTCACACAAGGTGTTCCTCAAAGATCAATCTTGTCCTCTGCCTTATTCATCCTCTATATGGAACCCCTTTCAGTGATATGAAACAAGCCAGGATTGCTTTCCATCTCTATGCAGATAACACCCAACTCTACATCAAAATCTTGTCATCTAAATACATCCAGCACCTAAACAACACTCTCTCCAAGGTACAAACCTGGCTGACCAAGAACCATCTAAAGCTCAACCCCCAAAAAACCAAACTCCTCCTCATCCAGCCAAAAGGAAAGTCTTACCCTATCCATAACTAGCTTGACAACCTTAATGCATTAAAGTGTAAACTATCTATCTCCAACTCTGTTAAGTCAGTTTGGATTACTCTTGACAAAAACGTGAACATGAAAGACCATATCAATGCCTCAGCAAAATGTACCTTCTACACGCTGAGACACCTAAAAAAAATCAACCCCTTCATACCACTTGAAGACCTAAAGACTGTAATGCAATCCCTAGTCCTCTCTAATGTGGACTATGGCAACGCAACAATCACTGGTACTCCAAAAATCCACCTTATACCTATTAAATCCACACTCAACGCAGCAGCTAGACTTCTCTCTGGGCCTCTGCAAAGTTCAAACACACTCCCAAAATCTGATATCCAACTCAGACCACTGGGTTCACTACAGTTCCACTTTACAGGCCTCTTGGTTGGATCATTTTGTTGTCTTCTTTGATGTAATATCTTCAATTTTAAAGAACTTAAAGGCCCATTACGATACCGGGCGTAAAAGAATCCGCCACCCATGAAAGCGGCAAAAATCCGCCTGCCTACACCGTCTGAATACCGACCCAGCAATCATGATGTCCCGAACCGAAAACCGCCAGCGGCGAAAAAAACACAAACACCGCCCGCCCTTGCCCGAGTCGGAGTCAAACCGCCCGCCACGGACGGAAAGACGCACGACAACAGAAAACCGCCCGCCCTCACGGTCGAGACACCGCACGTGAAATTACGATCGCACCGACATGAGCGCGGAAAAACAACAAATACACCGCCCGCCAGCGTAAACAACACCGAAGAAAATGGACACGGCAGAAGCCATGGCGGCCACGTCCCTGCACAGAAACAGCCGCGGACTCAAACAAACACACACAACATGGCAAACAAGTCCACACAGCAACCCACGCACAAATACACAGACAAAGTACACATCCCGAATACACACCACCCCTGGACAAACAAATAAACTACAAAGCCCAGAACACCAGCCACAACACACCTGAAAACAACAGACCATCAGGACACACCCAAACAGGTAAGTACAAAAGCAGCCCCTCCACAGACCACAACCCCTTGCAACATTGCAAAGCAGAGAGGAGAGGAGAGGACACGGTGACACAGCAAGGACAGCAGCACACCACAGATACGCACACATCACACCCACCACCACCACCACCACCAAACACCGGCACCACAAACCCCCTGCACATCACACATCACACACCGCACCAGCACCACAAACACCATGGCATCACACAGAATGCCCAAGTTCACTTCCACTGAGCTGACGGTCATGGTCGACGAGATCGTCAATGTGCACACACAAATCTATGGCAACCAGGTCCAGCACACACCACTAGCCACCAGAAACAGAATGTGGAACAGAATTGTAGACCAGGTCAATGCAGTCGGGACCGTGCCCAGAAACAGAGGAGAGATAAACAAACGGTGGAACGACATCAAAAGCCTGGTCAAGAAGAAGGAGAGCAAAAATCGAGAGCTGGCTGCCACGACTGGCGGAGGGAATCCCGCGCATTACAAGACCTTCAAAGCGTGGGAGGAGAAGGTGCGAGTCATCATCCATCCGGAGATCCTCACCGGATTACCAGGTGGAGTGGAGGCTGGTAAGTACAAACAAATGTATGCCAGCACACCGCTATGTACTCACATGCACTACCACCATGCCATAGCTCCGAGGGACAAACACCCCCATGTCCAGTACACAATACACAACACATCACTCACACATGCAACAGGCACCACCACACACACAGCCCAAACATATCAACGAACAAAACCATGGGGGCATGTGTACACACAGCCAGCCACGTAACTACCAACAGGTCCCCTAGTACTCCAGAAGCGCCACAACGAGCACCCCCCACACCCATGTGGCAGCCGTAGCTGCACCAACCGACAAGTAACAGGTAAGTAGCAGCAACACAAAGCGCAGTGGGTGGGAGGGGGGACAGCTGAAGTACAACACACACCAGGCCCCTATTCCTACAGCACAGCAAGGCGGAGCACCCCCCACACCCATGTGGCAGCCGTAGCTGCACTAACCGACAAGTAACAGGTAAGTAGCAGCAACTCAAAGCGCAGTGGGTGGGAGGGGGGACAGCTGAAGTACAACACACACCAGGCCTCTAGTCCCACAGCACAGCAAGGAGGAGCACAGCCCACACCCCACACTCACGTAGCAGCCACTGCAGTGCACACCGGCAGCCGACAGGTAGACATCCCGCCCCAGGACAAAAGGTGTCAGTGGGTGTCCAGCCATCACCACGACCCATAACACCGCCCCCACCCCCACAGACCTGCAACATGGAGCACCCCCCGCCCATAACCATGTGGCATCCAGTCCAGTGCACGCTCAAAAACAACCTGTAGGTGGGAAACTGGACAGGGCGGGGTGACTGGAGGCATGAGGACTGAATTACGACTAACACATGGGACATGTCAAGTAGCAGAGGAACACGCAGCACTGCTCCCTGTCACAACCATGTGAACAATGTGCACACGGACATGAACCACAGAGTCACACCCCACATGACCCATCACAGACACAGCAACACCCAAGGAGCCACGTCTGCATGCACAAGTCACACTGATTACAGAACCACACGGCAGGCACAGTGCAACCCATCACACACAACTGCAACACCATCGAAGTCCTGTCCATGTAGCCCCTACTGCCTGTCAACCACACATCCCACAACTACGCCCATGTAAGACATACCACACTAGACGCAACAGCGTGGAACAACAGAAATGCACACGAACACCACTGGACCCATCAAACACACAGACACACAATGCACATACAACATACCATCCATCTCATCCATCAGCCCCAGTCACATGAAAGGTATGTCATCCGAACAGCTGGTCCACATACAGTAGTCACGACAAGAAACATGCCCATGACAAATCATGTGCCAGAATTGAATGAAGCGCACGTCACACTGTGCGCAACAACACACATAACATGGGCCACACCCCCCCCGAGCACTGCATTGATGCACATGGCACAGGGCAGCACGCACACCAAGGAATTGGACCATCTGCAATACGTCGTGTGGCACACAACCATCACTCACTCATAACAATGCGTCCAATTACATGGCCAGAAATCACAACAGACAGCAAATATGCAGGGTATGTCAGACATACACACACCTCAGACCATGCACTGACATGTTGCCACAACACATGTCACGTTCTGCACCCATGGCTCACAGTATGTACCCCAAAAGCATAGTCCATCCCAAATGCGTTTCAGGGGGCTGACTCCCATTTTGCCATCTGCGTTTCTAAGCGTTCCATTTGAACCCCAAGAGCATAGTACAAACCAACCTCCACGATGGGTCTGGAGTCCGCATACACCAGAGCCACAAAAAGCAGGAGCACAGCAACACACCCATCGGCATTGCCAATCCGTCCCATGCCACATGTCCACAGCACACAGTCCCATTGGCATGCCCACACAACAACAAATAGCACAGCCACACACACGGCTCCGGGAAACCTGTGCACGACTGTGCACGACCTGTGGATGTCAGACAACCTATACATACTTTGTCAGGTGCAACACAATAACATATCTCATTCCCCCACAGGTGACGAACTGCTGGATGCTGGAGATGGAGACAGCAGCCAGCACAGCCAGCCTGCAAGCCCCCAACAAGGACTCACGGATGTGGAGGATCTGTCCTCCTCTTCGGACACGGACCACCCAGCAGGCCCATCTGGTGTGGCAGGGCCCAACCGCACCCCAGGCACCCTCCCAGCCACCAACCCATCATCCAGGGCTGATGACCACTCACAGCCCCCTGCTGCCACTGTCGTAGCGGCCACTACCACTGTTGTGGCGGCCACTCCCACGGTCGTTGCGGCCACTCCCACCGCCGCGACCACCACCACGTCATCACTGGCCCCAGCCCCAGCGCAAGTGGTGGTCCGGCCGACTGGGTCCACCCTGGGAGCCACAGCGAGGACCGTGGTGAGCAATGTGGCAAGTGGGAAGGTCGGTGGCAGCAGTACTGGTAGGAGGAGCAGGGTCAGGCCAACGCCAGCCTCCCCTGGGAGCCATGCCCTGCCTCAAATGGCCAGAGTACTTGGGGCCTATGAAGAGGCCCAAGGACAATGGGCCAGGTCTGCTTCCGACACGCGGGAGGTCCTGGGGGTGTTGAGGTCCATGGACGCCCATATGGGCCAATTCGTGTCCCGTATGGACCAACTCGTGGACCTCATGGGCCAGCTGGTGGTGGCGGTGGGGTCACAGGCAAGGCCAGCAACACCACCTCCGCCACCACCTGCTAGGGCGCAGGGTCGGGCAGCAGTGTCCACTTCCCCTGCGTCCACAGCCAGTGAGCACACCTCACCCACCACCAGCAGGTCGCCACCATACACCCCTCCTCCCAAACGTGGAAGAAGCCGTCCGAAGTGGAAACAGATGTCCCGGGAGGACTTCGCACGCTCCAGACGCAAGTGAGGCAGCCAGCCATCCTTGACCACCCACTGCATTGACTTGGACTATGATCACACCCCACACAACCATCAGAATGGCATGTGTCTGTTGGACTAGGGACATAGAACTAGTGGGTACACCCTGAGCATCACGCAGCCATGGCCGACAGCTCATTGTCACTGCACGCAACACTCATGTCATCACCTTGCACACAATGACATGTCACAGTTGAAAATAAATGGACCTTTTACACAAACTGCTGTCTGTGCACTGTGTTTATTGAACGATGATCAACCGCCACCTTGAGCAGAGAAGCATCGGATGTGTGGCATGGCGATGGGACAGGAGGGGCTGTAGGGACCTAGGGGGGGGAAGACAGAACAGGAGCACATTCAATGAGTGTGTCACACACCCATCACACAGTACATGTCAACAACTACAAGCAATGTACACACATCGCACAGAGCAATAGGGCACAATGCCACAGCCACCGTCAGTGGCATACAAACCTGGACATGGACCATTGACACACAGCACACAGTGAACATAAGGCCTCCGTGACACAGCACACAGACACCTGCACAACTACAGCCACATCATCCATCGTACATGGACACTCACAGTCAAGTGAAGTAGCGGGCGATGAGCTGCTGATGGATATTCACAGCTTCCTCCTCTCCGCTGTCTTCCTCACTCGAGCTGTCCTGGTCTGCAGGCTGGGGCCCTGGTTGATCTCCATCATCCACAATTAGGGGGATCTGCCTCCGAATAGCCAGATTGTGCAGCATGCAGCAAGCCACCACTATCTGGCACACCTTCTGTGGGGAGTACGCCAGCGCACCCCGGTGCGGTCCAGGCATCTGAACCTGGACTTGAGGAGGCCAAAGGTACGCTCGACCACACGTCTGGTCCTCCCATGTGCCTCATTGTAGCGGTCATCTGCTGGGGTCCGAGGATTTCGTAATGGACTGAGCAGCCAGGGCCCATTCGGGTAAGCCGAGTCACCTGGGCGTGAGGGACACAGAGAACCGTTGCAATTCAAACAGGACAGTAGACAGCATCCTTAAGCCAGCACGCTACACAACTCCACATACTCACCGACAATCCAGCCACGGTCCTGTTGCAGATTGGTCATCAGTCGTGGTAATATGCTGTTGCGCATGATGTGCGCGTCATGGGCCGAGCCTGGGAACTTTGCACACACGTGGGAAATGACCATGTCCGCAAGGCACACCACTTGCACATTCAGGGAGTGAGTGTGCTTCCGGTTGCGGAAGAGCTGCTCAGTGGCCTGTGGTGGGACAAGGCCAACATGGGTGCAGTCTATGGCACCAACGACGTGTGGGATCCGTCCAAGGGCATAGAATGCACCCTTCACTGCCGCCAATTCACGTGCCCTGGGGAATCGGATGTACCTGTTCCTGTACAGCATCATGGCTGCCAGTACATCCCTCAGCACCATGCTGAACATGGGCTGGGACATCCCACCTCCACTGCCCACTGTGTGCTGGAATGACCCAGTGGCGAAAAAATGCTGTGCAGCCATCACCTTAGCCGTGGGGGTGAATGCTGTCGGATACACCCTGCGAGGACGGAGGTGGGGTTCCAACATGGCACATAGTCGATGCAGGCTTGGTCGGTCCAGACGAAATTTCCGGATGACCTCAGAATCCTCCATGTCCGCCAACAATTGGTAAGGGCGGGAAATGTTTGGTCTCCGCCTAGGAAAGATGGAAGTGGACACATGTCAAAGCAACACGCCACATGGCATTTTCACATACACATAACTGATATGACAGAGCAAGAACTAGAGTCACAGAACAGCTGTCATGCAGGGACAGCACAGCCACAATACACTTACACAGGTCTCCCACCAATAGCAATGGGCAGTGACACAAACCATTGCTATGTGCATGCACATGGGGATCCAGGCCTCAATGACCTGTGAGGCGTGCTGATGGGGACTGACTGCATATTCGGCAAGCGGCTACACCACGGCAACATGACTGGCTGCTGTGCATCACACTGCTTCCGAGGCTGGATGAGTATGGCACACACCAACGACGATGTGGGCACAGGCTGAGCGGCCAAGACAAGTGGGACTTGTGGCACGAGGGGATATGAGACAGTCATTGGTGTCACCACTGAACCCTATGTGCAGCACTGTACGGATCACACCTCCAGAAGCATTGACAGGTGTACACATTGACAGCCCCATGCCAACACGGCTGTGTGCTTGCAAATACACATCACATGTGACACGTAACCTTGCACGTGCCAAGTGGCAGATGTACATTGTGAGAGATGGCATGCGTGTGCATATGCGTATACCATGCACCCATGCCAATGTGCAGATGATGACATGCCAACAGACATGTGGGGGCCGGCCACTGGCCGTCCCTGCCTATGCCCTAGGCATGTTGTGGCCCCGTCCATTGTGCACCTGCACCCACACGCACATCATGGCCACACCTGCAGATGCAGTGCGCACATCATACTGTGTGGTGCACATGGCATCAGCGGACTGTCACCAACATGGGCCAGGCCATTACGGCCAACTCCGATGACCCTCGCGGTTGCACCCTGCGTGTTCCACTATGGAGGTAGGCGTCCCGGGCAAGCTGGGAGCAGGCCAACGTCTGCAATTGCCAATGCAGGTCTCAGTGCACTTGTTGCTCGTGTGAATGTCAGGCTGGGCCATGCTGCCCCTCTCAGTCCCAGCAGGCCTGGCCTGCACATTGACTGCACAATGCCAGTAGGTGACAGCACCGACTGCCTAGTGGGTTGCATGTGTCTCCTGTTCAGGACCCTCCAGATGGGCGCTAACTCAGTACTGACTATTGGACACACCATGTCTCGTGATAGGGATGTGTGTGTGGGATGGTGGCACTGAATGTGACCTCCGTTGCGTGGTGGGCCATGCACAGGGCGAGTACGTCGGTGATTGCGCAGTGTTGGTCACAGTGGGTGCACCCACACAGATGTGTTGCCCTATGTTCATTTTCTATGTCCGCATGATAATGGACTGTAGATGTGGGCAGACTACATATTGGTCGATGTGCTGTCAATATGAATGTGCCTTCACACCAGGCACAGCTGCCCCTGCACGTGACCCCTGCTGCACTCGCTGCTGGGTCTGTGGAGCTGATGCACCATCTGTGCGTGGGGCGGACAGCTCTCCTCACTTCCGTCATTGCGCATGTCATCACTTTGCCGCAGGTGACATGGATCATGGCGGGCCCACATGTACGCGTGGGTGGCCTCCACAAGTTTGTCCAATGGTTGTCACCCCCAGTCAGTGCCTCGAATGTGAATGATGTTGTGCTGGTGCTAATTTCAATGTGGCGGGTGGGCGGGGCTAGGTGCGGGCTTACATGCAGGACATGGGAGGGTGATCGGATTAGCGACTAGTTGCAATACACACGGGGCACGTCTTTTCCTGTCCACATCAGGGTCATTCCTTGATCTCACTGACAGTAATACAGTCGTCTTTGTCCCTGTCCTCATGGCCTCCCCTCGCTCCCCCAATATGCATTTGCACCTGTGGGGCTAGCGCATGCAGATGCAGCCCCAAGCTCGCCCCGGAGAGGCCAAGGAGTGTATGTGTGGGTCCAGTTGAACGAGTGGTCTGTCTCACGGTATGATGTGTGGCGGGACGCCGTCCACCTGCGTGGTGCCCCGACTCGAGAGCCGGGCAACATAGACAATGCATGACAGTCTCCGCAGTCCGGATACACCACCTGCGACACACAGAGGCTGTAGCTGCCCTAGCGGCCCATGCCGCGTCCATCTGGGGCTGATGGACCCACACATTCACTCTTTTGCCTCACTGGGGCGGGCTCGGAGGTGCTTGCGCACGCGCTGGCTTCTCTGTTGCAACGGCATGTGACGTGTGTGGAGATGTAGGCAATGGGTGGGATGGTGCGAGCCACCTTCCATGAGCGTCACTCCTGCTCGTGACGTGTGCGTCCCCCCAATACTTCCATATGACTTGTGCCATGCTACACATTGAGGATGTTTTGCCTGCGTGATGTGACCCGGAGGAGCGCGCCGAGTCCTCTCCCCCACCATGCTCCACTACCATCCCGTGCCCTGGATTGCCTGTGCAGGTTGACAATGTTGGGGATACACCTGGTCGACAGGGGCTGTGTGTGCCTTGTCAAGGGCCTGGCGGGCGCACAACAGGATCCAGCTTGTCCACAAAGGGTGGGCTGACGTGTACGCCTGATACCGCATTGTTCGTGTGCCCGGCTGCTGTGCACACACGTGTTCACATCCCCCCCCGACAGGTGGCCTTTAACATTGCCCAGGGAAGCGTTAATGTGCAGTTCCGGACCCCTCCCGACACAGCGTGTTTCAACTTTGCATGTACGCATCCACCCATCACACCCACCCACCTGAGCGAAGCTTCACTCCCGCTTCACACAACACATGTGTGTCTTCCACAGTTGTGCTACTCATTTGCGTTGACATCCAATGACAGTGGACTACATAGTCATGTCACGACTGCTGTGTACATCACACACTCTCATCATCTCCCATTCGTACTTGTGAAAGGAATCAGCAGAGACAGTTTCTTTCTTCAAACCATGTATTGTGACTTATGTCCTCTGTGATGCAGTATAGTGGACACTACTGGCAGCGGAATGCATGTGGAGGATATACTGAGCATGATTACACATAGCTAAGGGTGTAGGGGTACATGTGATTAGCTGTTGCATGTGGGATGTGGGCTTCAGAGTTACATCTGCTTGGCCGTTGCTGTGCTAATGTTCATTTGCAAATTGCTGCGGTGCTGCGGACTTTGACACAGACGGTATACATTTAGCCTACCAGACCGCTTGGCATCATGGGCACAGTCCATCTCAGTTCCATGTGACAGGTGTGCTGCTGTTGTTACTCATGCACGCGTGCGTGTGAGTTGACATCAGGGCATGGGCTTACGTGCATGCAACGGCGTTCCACTTGTTGTTGCCATATGGTGGCTACTGGACATGTCACAGTCACTGGGGTCGTGTTGTTGTTGTATGCACTTGTCGTCCATGCAAAGGTCCTGTTACGGGATTTCCGGGAGGGGGAGAAGAGGTGCAGCTCTCACATACTCCAGCAGGGCGATTCCTGTCCACTGTGCGGTGCATATGTCCATGGGCGCAGGATCCATGTCATGGCATAGTTGTACGTGCAGTTCTGTCCATGTGGGTGCGATACACATATCCCATGCCACTGCCTCCCCGATACATGCAGAGTTCCTGGATGTGATGGGGAACAGTGTGCATGTCCCGGACACATCCGATGTCATGGCAGTGTCGTTGATGGTGTGGTATCAGTTGCAGGTCATTTGGTATGGCTGTTGTAGTGGTTACTGGCCAGTCCGTGCGGAAGCTAAGCATGGGTACAGTGTCGGACATCATGGCTCACTTGGGGGATTGCGTCGGGGTCCTACGAATTGACAGGTTGACAGGTATGCGATGGCTTCCTGCAGGGCTTCCATTTCATTGGTGGTATACATGTTTGCCAGCCAATGTAGCGGATGGTGGCTGTCACGGTGTTGTTCGTAAGTTGTCCCTTGTAGGAGCATGATGGGGCATGCTGGGTGACATTCGATGTAGCTGTGATCCATGATCCGTCGTGTGGAGGCACAGTGGTCCCATTGCAGTGTGGGCCCGATGATCGCCACATACGTCATGCCCCCATAGGCTGAACAGACCCTGTTGTGTGCGTCCAGAGGGTGGAATAGTGGTAGCAGGTCCGCCCTTGGACATGCCGGGTTGGAGAGGCACAACTCCACAGGATGGTGGAAGGGACACCTCCGACAGTAGAAGACGGGTATGGACGCAGCTGAACAATGCGATGCGGTAAGTCAGTCGGTAACTTACGTTCAGCAGGGATAGGGGTTCGCATCCCAACATCTGTATCAGGTTCTGTTTGTACAGCTTGACCTGTCTGGCGTAGTTGGGTAGGTGTGTTGTAGGTGCCATTTTGCTGCGGGGCGATGTGGTGGCGTGCTCCGGCTGTGTGTGCAGTCTGCAGTGTGCAAGCTCCAAGGTTGCTGTGAGGTCTGTGATGGTCGTAGGGGGGCAGGACTTGTGTTCTGTTAGCTTGTGCGGAGGACACGGGCCCTCATCCCACGTGCTTCTCTGAATGTTCAAGGTCAGTGGTGTGTGACTCCTTCCAGATAACTTGCATGGGAACGGCATGGGGAGTTTTATAATTATTTCTTCCCCGTTCGGTATGTTCTTAGGTGATATGCGCTATCTGCCCTGTGGTCGGTTTCCTCTGCATGCCTGTGTTGGTCTTTTTGTGGGACAATGGCTGTATTCTCCGGCTTGTTTCGTCGGGTTGTGGTTTCGGAGTTGGAATGGAAGGTCATTCAGTGCTGTCTGCTCTCCCGTGTGTGGGCGGCAGGCTGTGTTTCCGCTATGCGTTGGGCCTTGTGTGTGGGTGTCATTCTAGGGTCCACCTGTTGTCGGGCCCGGGCTCTTTGGTGTTCCGTTTTGTATGTCTGGTTCATGGGTGCAGGGTGGTATGGGTGTTTCTGTGTGGTACTGGCGTACCTCTTCCCGACGGGGCCCATGTTCTGCTGGGTGGTGTTGCCGCCGCTGTGTGCTTCGCCATGTTTGTCACACAGGGGTGTGTCCTGATGTTGCGTGACTTCACTGACATGTGGGCGTCGGTTGTGTGACGTTGGGTGTTGTCCGTGAATTGGGCGTTGGGGACATGACTGTGGCAGGCCTGTCACGTGTCATGTGCGTTCTGGAGTGTGGCTGGTGTGTGTGGTGCTTGGTTGTGTCCCTGTGTTGTTTGTGTGCGACGCAGACATGGCGTTATGGTTGGGCGCTGAGTTGTGCGCATGTGTGGCTGCGTCATCGCCGCTGTGCTGCGGTGCCGTGACGGGGTCGTTGGTTCCTGGTCCCAGGTGGTGTGCCCATGATGGTTGCGAGATGTTGCAATTTGCCCTGTGTTGCATTTGTGGGTGCAGTGGTGGATGTGTCTTGTCCACGCAGGGGTGTTGGGGGGGGTGCCATGTCCTCCTTTTCCGCACTTGCACTGTGTGCGCTGTTTGCGTGCCCTTGTTGTGTGTGTGCCTACCTGCGTCTCCGCGGTGCGTTGCCTCCTTGGTGGTGCATCAGGTATGAGACGAGGCTCGTTGGGTGATGATTGCGCACACGGACAACGCATGTGTCCGCTTGTATAAAAGAGGGCTACAAATAGTATTTAGTCCCTCAGTGACACGGTGGTCAGCTGGTACGAGAGGCCTTGGCTGCTACTGGCACACGGACAACGCATGTGTCCGCTTGTATAAAAGAGGGCTACAAATAGTATTTAGTCCCTCAGTGACACGGTGGTCAGCTGGTACGAGAGGCCTTGGCTGCTACTGGGTAAATATACATTTGGGGGTGCAATTGTATACAGGATAATTATAGGCAGAGAAATCTGCTTTGGCTGGAACTGCTTTTAATGAACCTTCTCTTTGTTTAAACAGTCACTGCGTGTTCACAATAAGGGTCCAGAAAAGGTGGATAAGGCCCTCGTGCCCTGAAGAAATTGCCATTACAATTTACAGGCAATGAAACATGTCGGCCCAACTTTATATGGTCTGCAAACATGCAGTATGCTTTTAATTTGAATAAGCCCTCGAGTTGAGATTAAAGGTGGTTCGTTGGTAACTGAGTTGGCTTATCTCAATTTTACTCACATGGGGTCAATGTGTGTTATTATATACACATATTCACTGGTTTTCACTGGGTTTCTGGACACCGATTTTGTTTATTTTATTTGCGAGGTAGCAACCAATGATGAGAAACGTGGGCATGACTGGTGATAATTAACCAGTAAGCTCCCTTGGTGGTGCGCACGTGAGGTGCTACCTCGTGTTTTCACAATTTTTTCACATTTATGTGTGATGTATATCTGTTAGAGTACAGGGTATGTTATGTGAACACAGTGACTGCTGACTCATTGGTCGGTTCTTTTATAACTAAATATAGGGCGATTCTGTGTTGGGACAATACCTATAAAATAGGAAGTGTTGTTATTGAGGAAGAAAAGAAACTTCCATTCCCACTCATGAAGTGAACAGGATTCGTTGGCCCGTTCAGATCAGGTCTTTGGTGATAATTATGATTTTTGAGTGGAGGGCGACCTGATCTGTTTTTCCCTCTGTAGCTCCTTTTTGTGTAATAGCATGGGGAGGGCCTGCAGTGCTGGATTCATGCTCGGGGGGGTCGCCTCTTCGGTGTCTGTGCTCGGCGTTCGGGTTTCCGCCTCACTTTCACGTGCGGTGTCTCTTAGCCGTGGGAGCTGTTTGTTTGCGGCATCGTAATTTGTACGCCGGGCGGTACGTGATTTCGTCTGGCGGTGTGTCTCCATTGAGCTGCGCCGCTACGTGAGCGGGCGCACTTTGATGGCGGACGGCGTCGCTGGCTTGCCGGCGGTGTTTGGCTGCCTTTTCACATCGTAATTTGGCGGGCGTGTGGGCTGCGGCATGCGGGCGGTAACTGGTGGTTTTTGCATCCGCCAGCACGGCGGTAGTGCTTCCGCCCGCCCTCGTAATGGGCCCCTTGGTTATTACCAAACATAAGAAATTGGTAATCACAACACAAGTGGTCCAAAGTTTGGCCAACGGTAAAACAGGCACTTATCTTAATACAAGAAGAATTTTAGCAGTTAGTTGGGCTAACGACACAGCACACAACTTGTCAGGTCATTTACTTGAAGATATTAGTCCAATTCAGCAGAAATTAATACATTCCATGCAAGATTCTTGTAAATGGTGTACGTCCAAGTTACAACCTGAGAAAACGAAACCTAAGAAATAAGAACCAAAAGACAGTCAGCTTACAATGATACAGTTAAAAAGCTTTATACAAAGCAATTATGAGGATATAACTTTTTAATTTTCAGTACCTGCATTTCATCCTTATAAATGGGGAGGCTGTGTTCTGAGGATTCAAGGTGCCTGGATTTGGAATTTCCCCCCCCCCCTTACTTTTTAGATATGAACCAAATTTTAATATGTTTAGGAAATCCAGAAAGCAAAGAAATAAATAAAACATGGGTTTCAATCAAAGGTTTAGAACACATGTTTTATAAGAAGCTTCTCTGTGAGGTTTTTAGAACATTTTCATTAAGCCCAGGTTTTGTAGCATCTGCATTCTAAAGACATGAACACTTATCTTTTTGTCTGCTACTTGACCGACTCCTGTCCATCAACCAGCCTTGCTCCTATCCACACATGGCTCTAGTAAAGTCTGGTTATCCTTTATTTTCATAAAGGTGCAAAAGATAATGGATTTTTTTCTTTATATATGGAATAATGTATGCCGACTGTGCATTATGAAGATATTGCAAGTCACAGATGAGTTTCATAACCATACAGAGGCACAGGCCACAGGCGAGTTCCTCTTTAAGGGGACAAAACTCCAAGGTAACTTGAAACATCCTTTTTAATGCATATTTGGGAGTACATTATCCCTCATAAGTGGTTTTTCAGAATCCCAAACATGATCTATGAAGAATATTTTGCATCACTAACTTCATTATTTACCCTACCAAGAAACCATAGAGGTTGTTTGGCAAACTATCATGGGCAAAAATATTGGTGACAAAAAAATTGCCCAAAAAATATTGCAAACACAAATATCAACTTTATATGCTTTGAATATAAAGTCCAAAATTAAGACCAAAAAATAGAAGACCACAATAATGTCAAAAAGAGTAAGTCTATTGAATGTTCTATATTATGCACTATAATAACTTTAAAACATATATTAATTGTAAAAATAATAATACATTGAAAAAATATATACCGATAAAAATATATAAAAAATTATAACTGCAAACAGAAAATAAAAATATGTACTTTAAAAGAATTGCAAAGAACTATAAACATAAAATGTTAAAAATTAACATAAATATTACAAACTAATAAAATATTATTAAGAATAAATATTAAAAATAATAATGTACACCGTAACACCCTAAAAAATAAATGGGCACTTTTTTTTTTTGAGGAAATAAAATTCAATAGTCCCACTCTTGCCTGAGAAATAGGTGGGAGCAGTAGGGGAAGGTTTAGACTTTGCAGGTGTCAGATTTACTTTTCTCACTCCAACATAAGGAAAAGTATCAAAAGTGTTGAACTTTTTTTTGGGGCAGATTTACTACTCCAATTTGAGCAACAGTGGGGAAAGCGTTGAACTTTGGAGGGGTCAAATTTACTTTTCCCACTCCAACGTAAGCAAAAGTAGAGAAAGTGTTGAATTTACGGGAGGTTAGATTTACTGTTCCCACTCCGACATAAGTAACAGAAGGGAAGGTGTTGGATTTTTGTAAGGGTCAGATTTACTATTCCCACTCCAATCTAAGCAAAAGTAGGGAGTGTTGGACTTTGGAGGGGTAGATTTACTAATTTCACTCCAATCTACATAACAGTAGGGAAAGTGTTGGACTTTGGAGGGGTCAGGTTTACCATTCCCACTCCAATGTGAGGAACAGTAGAAAAAGTGTTGGACTTTGGAGGGGGTCACATTTATTATTCCCACTCCCACGTAAGTAAACATAGGGAAAGTTTTGAACGTTCAAAGTGATAATATTTACTGTTCCCACTCTGATCTGAGCAAAAGTAGTGAAAATGTTGGACAGCTTTACTATTCCTACTCCTAAATTTTGTTTGACTTAAATATTTAATATAGATCAAAAATATTTAAAACATATTAGAAGGTACTACGTTAGGCAATAAACAATGGGACACCATTTACACTCAAGACAATGAGGAGGGGTTGAAGTTTCATCCCCTTTTTCGCTTCCCTTGTTTTTTATCTCATTTTTTATTCTTCTCCTGGTTTAGGTGGGTATACCTGCCCTACATTGTGTATGACCAAAAACCTCATTAAAATTATTGAAACATAAAACGTTTTTAAAACAATAAATGTATTCAGTAAATGTAAAACAAAAATAGATTTAAAAATAAAAAATGTATATTACAAATGAATATACATTTTAAAAATATTTCAAATATTTTAAATTAAAACATACCTCCATACCACTCTAAAAACAACACCAACAAACAATTTAAATTTATATAACAACAAATAATTTAATAAGAAATAAAACGTATTAATATTAAATTAGTTATTAAATAGAACACTTCAAATGGAAGCAAATAAATATAAATTATCACTATTTAATAATTCAATGAACTAATCAGCGAATTAACAATTAATTAAAAATCAACAAATAATTATAATAGTCAATTTGCATATTTAGCAATTCAAAATTAAATTACGTGAAAAATGTATTCAAAATTAAAAACAAATAATTTTCATTTGAAAAAATGTCCCATCCTAATCCCCTCAAAACCCACAAAACCTCTCTTCTAAATTAAAAATTTCTAATTAAATTAAAAAAAATCAAATAAAACTACACTAAAATAAATGAAACTGAAATATTATTATAATGCTAATAACTTATCATACTAAAATGGCTAATATTTATTAAACTAATTAAATGGAACGGTATTTTTAACAACTATATTAAAAAATCAATATATACTATTATATTTTAAAAATCGACATTGAAGAACAAAAAGGACGATATTCTCACCATCTATATTCTGTCCCACAATATTTTTGAATTCACAATATTTTTGACATGATATTTAGGGATCACAATAATTTTTGCACAGTATTTTGTCGGAATACTACCATAGACTATAAAGTCATAGTTACAGGGACGTGGCTATCAGAAGTGCAACGGGTGAATGGGCACCTGGGACATGGATCTTAGGAACCCAGTGAATTACAAATATGGCTGTATTTTACTACCCAACCAGTGGAGGTCCAATTTCATTGCTTCCACCAGAGCCCCGGCACCCTTTTTACACCACTGCATAGTTAATGTCTCACCCATTACAAACATAACCCTCTGGTGACAAAAGCTATAAATTGGACCTATCATATTTTTAATTGGACCCCGAGAGAATTGTCATTAACTGTTCTTAACCATTTATCGAGATATTTTCAGGATCATCTGCCGGAATGTTTTGTTTCAGCACAATTTATTCACAACTGCATTTCTGTACATTGAGCCATGTTTGCTAAGAACATATAACTGAAATATTTGGTTCTGTAAATAGAACAGAGACTAAAGCATTTCCATAATTCACAACCGTGTCTCTCTCTCTCTCAATGGAAGGTGCAGATAAAACCTATTCTTAAGGATAAAAGGTTCGTTTTGAAGACTCTGCTCCTTTAGGACTAATACTTGGAGCACCATTTAAAAGTGGCACATCGGGACATCCACCATAAGTCAGTGGATGTCCCCTTTTGCTACACTCTCAATTCCCCACCTCATTTAGAGGTCCGGGAACTGCCTTGTTTCAGACGACAGAGCTTTAGCTAGCTCTACCATTGGAAGTCTTTTGCCAACAGCCCACAACAGTGCCACCAGCACCGCAAAGCCTGCCATCTTTAGGGCAACACATAACACAATTTCTAACACTTGGGGGCTTATTACGATGTCGGGTGGACTTGCATCCTCCTGACGGGCTGGCTTCTGAGTGGCCGATGGGCTCCTTGAGCCAGTCGGAATCCAGGCAGAATGACCGGCGGTTTCAATTACGACCGGCTGAATTGTAATCAGCCGGTCAGAATTGAAACCAACGATCTTAGTCGGAAAGCCTCCGATCTAGTGTCGGAGGCTTTCCGACCGAGATCGTAATCGACCCCTTATTCTTTTTCCTGTTTCGTCTGTCCACTGCAACATGCTTGCGGTTGAAAACAGGTACACCAATAACCAATAACCCCCACACTTTGGGAGAAAACTCCCTGCATTTTAGTCAATGCAATTTATTTTTTTCAGTAACGCGCTGTCCGTTTAGAGATTTGTTTCTGAAAAACAAAATCAATGCCAAAATGCTGAAAGTGTTCCCACCTTGTCAGCGATAGCACCTTTGGTTACAAATGCTCTGTCAGAGCACTCCAAAAAATGGTGGGCAGTTCTGCACAAGGACAGAAGAGTTACCCAACTGGCCTTACTTATTGACAGGGAGAAGTGCCCTGAACTTGATTTTGGATTCAAGTATGTCTTAAATAAATAAACGAAATATTATCCTTGAAAGATAAAAGCATGCATTCCTTTGGTGTCTCCTGGACGACTAGAATGAAACTGGCTTAGTTAAACTGGCTCCGTAGGCATCTAGCACATTTGTAACTGCTCCATGTGAAATTAGTAAGGCCGATAAAGTTGGAAATTACATCCTTCTCTTTCTTCACAAGCCAGTCCTTTGTACCCTCAGGTATTACAGAGAGAAACTTTGGTCCCATTTTTTGGGTGTGCAATTATTTTAAGAAATTCCATTAAGCTCCACAGTTCAAGTGCACAGTCAGATGGTGTTTTACAATATGACCTGCGCTGGAGGTTAACCTAGAGTCGACCATGGGTACTCATGAATATTTTCTCAGGAGCCACAAAGTACAGCCTGGGAATGCCACATCGATGCTGGGCCATCCCCAGGGAGACAGGGAGGGATGGGGTATTATCTGGACAGGAAAAACCACCTTTTCAAAACTGGAAAATGGGAGATTTCGAAATAAAACGAGGGAACGTATTTTCCTCATTGCCGTATGTTGAAACAGAGGCAATTTTAGGAGGTAGACACCTCATATAAAGACATTTTTTTAGCTTCAAAAATCTGGAGCCTCTCAACTCAATCGGCTCTATAGAAAAAAAGCCCAGAACCAGAAAATAAAGCTGCTTGGTTAGTAAAAATTACAGAAAAAAGCGGAACTCAGGCTGCTTTTATTTCTCTGCTGCTCTTTCCCAGAGGAATGTCTGCGGGCCACAAGGAGAGGTCTTCCGGGCCGCCAGCGTCCTTCGGGCTGTACTTTGAGTACCACTGACCTAGACTGTCTTATGTGAGACTGTGAAAAAGTGACTTGCTTTAACACTCATTATTAGTGTGTCGCTAAACGTTTTCCATATGGTTATCGGGTAAACATATGGATAAGCATGTAACTAAAAAATATCAGGGGCATGTCAGTCTATGTTCAATCAGAAGTGATCCTTTCAGTGTGCTGTGAGGGGGAAGGGCACCCCCCTTGATAAGAGAATTGGGGTACTCCTTTAAATTAGCAAATCCCCTCAGTACGATGCAGCCACATCTGTCCCTGAGCTTGCGGACGCAGAGGCTGCTGTGTGTTTAGAAATAACATGTGAGTTTCACGGCACCTGCTGCAGAGTTCCTTGTGTGTCCAGCAGTTTTCAGGCAATAAAAATGTCACGATAACTCTGGTGATTATTGTTCCTGATGGAGAGTGATGGAGTTTTGTTTAGTGGTGGTTTTGACTCATAATGTAGCACAGAGGGTTAATATGCCTTCTGCAAAGAACATGTACCATGCAGATCACAGAACTGTATTTTATATGAATAGCTCAGTGGGTAACTGCTTTTGTCCCAGAGATCCTTTTGTTACTTGCAGTTCATAAGTGACAATCCTAATATTGCACAGTGACCTACGAACTGCCATCAAAGAGCTGCATGCAAACTGCCTGGTATAGGTTAGAACGTTACTTTTTTCCCACAGTCTTTCATTATCCTAAGTTTGCTAAAAAAAAATGGTTTGGTTGCTTAGAAATACATTCTTATTAAGAAAGCCAACACCAACTGCTGTGGTACGTTTAAAATCCTGAATTTGTTCTTCTCCAGACCAAACACTCTTAAATTATACTGCTTAATAGCATGGATGACATGTGATTCCTACACCTGGTAATCCTCGTCGTCTTTTGTAAAATGTACTATACACTGTATTACACACGGTTTTTTGTTCTAACTACGAGTTTGCCAAGCACGACTTCCTTAACAACGAGGTCGCAACCACAACCTCGTCTAAACCACGATTTTTTTTAGCACGCATTCCTTTACCACAATTTTTTGTGGTAAAGGAATGCGTGTTAAAAAAAATGCTTTCCATCTAGTTCCCCGATCCCTCCTCCCCTGAAAAACTAATTACCACCACCCTAAAATTAAACACGATTACCCACACACACTAAACTTATTCCCCCCACCCTAAAAATATACACAATTACCAACACACCCTTAAAACAATCTCGATCACCTTCACCCCTTAAAACTAACCCCAAACTCCCTACCCCTTAAAACTAACCCCAAACCCCTGCAACCCCTGTATACTAACTCCAAACCCCGCCCCTAAAAACTAATTCCCCACTCTTAAATTATACACTATCCCCTTTAAACCCTAATTTCTAATTCCCCCACCCTATTAACATACACGTTCACCCACACACCCCTTAATAAACGTACTCAACCCCCATAAAACTAATTTCCCCGTCCCTAAAAAAATATTCACGATCATCCCCACCTCCTTAAATCGATCTCCACACCGTATAAATTAATTCACCCACCTTTTAAATAAATACGAACACCCATACCCCCTAAAAACTAAACCCCAACCCCTAAAATCTAACCCTAAACTCCCCCACCCCTGAAACTTAATCCCTCTTACCTGTTCCTCTGCGACGCCCACCGAACTCCGCCCTGCCCGAACACTAGACCGACTCAGCCTTAACCACGCACATGCGTGGTTAAGGCTGTCGTTGTTCGGGCAAGTCGTTCTTCCGCTTGCGTGACTCCGGAACTCGTTGTTCCGGAGTCGTTGTTCAGGATGTTTCCCATTACACACATATGATTCATCATCTCTGAATGAGGTGTGTGTGATATAAAGTGCTCTGACACCATAGAGTGTATAAGTAGCGCTACAAAACAAAAAAAAATGCATGTGAGAGCGGGAATACGAAGAGATAAGGGGCACTTTCGGAGGGTAGTAATGAGGGAATCTGTGGAGAAGAAGGTCATTGTGGGGGTGCCAAAAAAGATTGTTACACCAGGCACCACCGGTGCTAAAGCCGACTCTAAGTAATCCTCCCACATTCTGTACTTCTGAGCTTTCTAACTGGTAAAAATAATTAAATAATCATGTGAATATGCATAGTCTTTGGTTCTTTCAAACACTTGATTAAGTAGCAGCCTCAGAAGGCTGAAAGGCAATGTCAGCCCTCCTAGGATTTGAACGTGCACAGCTAACTTGTAAACAGATTTCTGGAGTCAGTAAATTATCCCACTGTACTATCCACCTCAGTGGTTGAATTATGCAAAACAAAAAGGTGATGCATACAATGCTTGAATTAATTTCAGCTTCTGGTAACTACTGGGTGGCAGTCTAGTCCATTTATTTTTTGCTGACTATGCCCCTTTAGACAGAGATCAACCTCATGCATATCAGCCTTGGTCTGGATCCAGTATGAACAATCCAGTCTGAACTGCCAGGCCAGGTCCTCTCCAGTTGGAAAGACAAGCAACCCTAGAGCGGTTTTGATCCATTTAGGCCTCATCAGTGAGATATAGCTTGATTTCTATGGCACAGAGAGCACTGAAACTATGTATGGCGATCTGAACACATTCACTTGTGTCCCTTTCTGACCAAGATTTACTTAAGGTTGCCATCATGTCTAAGGAAAGTTTAGATTTAACACTGGGACCCCTGCCACAGTATGTGATCCAACCAGCTAAACCTTGAACCCTGGAATGATCCGCCAAGCCTTTAATTCTTCCTCTCTCTGTGTTTTTGGGGAGGACCCAAGGATGGTTAGTGATGAGGTAAAGCCTTTAGGGATGGATACAGCTTCCTGCTTGCCTTTTACTGTAGGGTGGTATCTCCCATCACTCAATTGTTTCTCTTGACTGCAGTTACCCAAACATGCAATCTACTCACAAAGCAGCACAGATATTCTGTTGTAGTATCCTGGGGGTACCAATTGAAAGGTGACTTTTTTATTGGGCCCGAGTCACTCAAGTCACAAAGCTGTCTTAATAATAAAGTTGATGTTAGGTTCTCAATTAAATGCATTTGAGAAAGCAGAATTTTGATCGTGATTATTTCAACTTTATGATAGCAAACCGTATTTACAAAAATAGAAATACCACCACACAGTGGAATTTCTGCACTTGAAAAATGTAGGGTTACGAGCTGGTTCCTGGCTGTTGAAGGGCAGCCCTACTAGCAAAAGTAAGTGAAATCATAAACCTGTATGGTAGTGAGTATTCATATAGCTCTTGCATGTAGTTTCATATCCTGGAACTGCTCCTAAATGCACTCCTTTGAAGGGTAGGAATAAATGGGTAAATAGAGTGAGAAAGCCACCAAATACGCCTGGTGCGGGAGTACAGGAAGAGATCCCAGCCCCAGTCTAACTGTGGTGAATTACAAAACTGCTACTGGTGCAATTAGACATTTTAATCAAATTTACATATGTGGAACGGTCCACACATAAACGTTGCCTATGTGAGTTCTCCAGGAAAACTATTATGTTGTGGCTTTCCAATAGTCCTTTTGGAATATGTTGAGAATTCCATAATTATCAGAGATTGGCTCAAAATGATGGAGTAATCCAATCGGAGCAAATTTCGAATTTTGGTCCTTACTGTGCCAATGTTTCAAAAGTTCTATCACTGAGATCATCTGATTGCCAGGAAGTGCTATAACGTGTACAAGAGTAGCTTTTTAAAAGCATAGAAACATTTTAGTACAGTGATTTTCATAATGCTCAGTGGAAATGCATCTTTGTCAAATATAAAAAGAGTGCCTTTAACATGTGTGCTCTACAATCTTATCATCTTCCAAGACATATTCCTTTTGTGAGGAGGAAATAAAACAATTATTAGAACATTGGAATGATGGGAGATCCGTTGAGGACAATGAAGTGGCTCAGGGCTAATAATGGCTTGTATGAGCCTTCTGCTTCATTATTGCAATGTTTGTTTTTCTGGTTCTTCTCCTTATAAAATTTTGATAATTCTACCCTAAGTGGGTGAAATGTTCTAATAGCCTTATAGGCCTTCTGCCTCAGACTATACTGGTTGTTAAAGGCCCTCTCCCTAGTTATAGGCCCTCGCCCGCAGCTCAGCATCGGGCTATAAGGCTAAATTACATTTGATAACAGCTAACCAATTCCCTTTGCTAAGAATGACATACATATCAGATATTTTAACTTGATATAGAATTTCGGCAATATTTTCATTATTGCCAATTCTAGGAGGGCTGGACCCACGGCTAGCAAAATTTCAACCATTAGTGAACCTGATTCAAGTTAAATGTAAATTATCAGTCCTGAGTTGCAAAAGGAATTTCAAACACCAAAGATTAGGCCTGGGCCTAAAATTCGGCTTCGCTTGAGGAGTTTGCAGAGTTTTTCCCACTCTGCGCAGTGTGCGATGTTGTGAAAAACTCTGCTCCGCATAGCAGAGCTGAGTTTTTCCCCCGCTCGCGCTTACCAACGTTAAGTTGACGAGCGTGAGTGAGGAAAATATTACTCCAGACCACCTCCTGGCCTGATTTCTCAATGCTGGTGGTCAAGGATGGCCGCCACTGCTCGCGTTGAGAAACCTTCTGTTCGCGTTGAGGAAGCTGCCGCTTGAGTAGAAAATTGTCTTGAGCAGCAAAAAGAAGCAGGGCCCTCTTGCGCTGCGCATGGTACCGTTCGTGCTGATTTTCTAGTGTGGGACAAACACCCAGAGCTAAAAATTCAGCACGAAAGGCATGACCTAATCCACTCCGCCGCTTGCAGAACTCCACGTAACGCAGCAGAATTTTTTGGTCACTCTACGCGAACTCCGCCGAGGCCTACCAAAGATGAAGCAGGCACACACAAACACCCTTAATAAACATGGTGTTGAAGTAGATTGTTTGCCACAAGGAAAAATTGTGCAGGTATGGATTCATTGACTTTGAATGTAAGGAGAAAATCAATTGGTCGATGATATAGAACAGTTTGCAGAGTGCACCAGCCTTCTGCAGTATGGTTTACTCCTGTAGATACTCCTTACAATGACTCAAGAGATCCACAGCGACATCCTCTATGGAAAAGCATTGGGATGACTCATTACCTTAAGGTAGACATGAATGTGGAAGAATGAAATTGCATCGCAAAAAATCAACCCACCTACGTCACCGTAGCCGTAGCGAGGGGGTAGTGTGAATCACCGCACTGATCGGGTACAGGAATATACTTCAAAGAAATAGGTGCCTCGGTTGTTTTACTTCCACAACGATTCTTCAGACCACATTAAAAGAGCATGTTAAGCTTTCTTGCAGCCGCCGGTACTAAAAATTGGACGTTGCCTGATTGGCCATGCGTCAGCTGAAGAACAGGAGTCCCGTTGCTAGACCTGATGATCAGCTCATTGCAGAGAAACATGCTACAGTCAATGAACTCTCCACAAAGACAGTTTGCTTCACTGAGGCATCAATACATAACCTTTAGTGGTCTCCATGGGGTCATTACCACCATTAGACTGTGGACTCAGCTCTGCCTTAGCTCTTAAGTTAATACAACAGAGACCTTTTTACTTGCCTATTGGGAAGGAACATGTGCAATTTTTGTGATTTCTTAGATCACTCCATAAGTAAATCAAACAATCTTTCAAGCTCAGTTATAAAAATGGTGTCCTTTGATACCTCCTCCTCGATCACGCTGCAGTAATCCAGATCCGCGCGCACTTAAACCCGAGCTCGCCGCGCGCCTCATGCAGCTAGATAGAGTAATTAAATTTGTACTTTTTTTCTCAAGTCGTACTCAATAAATCTGAATAAATTAACAACGCATTACTAAGGCTGCTACATTAAATTTGCATAGTGCCTTTAATGAATATGCAACTGCAAGTGAAAAGGTCTGCTACTGTGAACTATTCAAATTAGCATAACTACTTGCAGCATGTTTCTTAAATAATGCAGTCATTTGCACATCACTGAGTTGGTTAATTCCAACTTCAGTCAGGGTAGCCTCGTAATTAAGACTCTTGCTTTAATTTTTAATGAAGTTTATGTTACATCAATCCTGACAGTAATGAGGGGGTACATGGAAACAAAAAGGCCGCTAATAATTAAATTTGCAAACCAGGCTGAGAGATAATAATTCCAGAGGAGAAATTACATGACTAATTATTAATTAAATATGCATACTATTGCGGTGGCACCCTTCTCCCTTCAACTGCTTGCCTTGTTGGTAATAGCATAGAGACGTGGCTGCCTTCCTGCACACCATTCAGATTTTTAAGGGCTGCTGTTAATTTTAGTGCACCATTAATCAAAATGACATCAGCAGGAGGAAAAAAAATTGGAGGAATCTTTTAATTGGTATCATTTTATTGTGTATAAATATTACTACAGTTGGTTTTGGTGGTGCCAAACGCATCTGTTTCTTCTGTGTGTCTTTTATTGGAGCATAAATCCAATTTATATCCATAAACATCTAATGGCAGAACATCTTGACCTTTTTGCAACATTATTGTTTACAGATAATTATGCCAACTCTTTAAAATGTTATTTAATGGCTTTCCATTCATCATTCCGTAAATAAAACCTGTGGTACTGTTTCGCTGCAACCCGTTCTAGGCAGGTCTGCCAGATCTCGTTTACCCCCCTGGAAAGCTGGCACAATTGATGCTTGTGTTTTCCAAGAAATGCATTGAAGCTGTTTCTTTCGCTTTTCCCCTGTGGCCGTATTGCATAGATTCGAGTAGAACCGCGGGAAATTTGCACTGATATTTAGACTGACCGACAGCGTGTAATGCAAAATTACGCCCCCCATCCCCCGTGCAGAATGTGATGAGGGGCCCCTGAATCTCCCAAAGCGCACAGATATTCACGGCCATAGGCTGAATGTGGGCCCCATTCAATCGATCAATCACGATTCTTATAAAGAGCTACTACTCACCCGTGAGGGTCTCAAGGCACTGAGTGGGGCAGGGAGGGGGTGGATCTGCGGTTCAGTCGAAGAGCCAGGTCTGAGGTCCTTCCTGAATTGCAGCAGCGATGGTGATTGCCTGATGTGCAGAGGCAGGGAGTCCCAGGTCTTTGCAGCGAGGTAGAAGAGGGATCTTCCTCCAGCCGTGGTCTTGCAGATCCGTGGGATGGTGGCCATGGCCAGTTGGGCGGAAAGGAGATGTCTGGTGGGAGTGTAGGAGAGACCATTAAGGGTTGGGGGCCACCAAAGGGTTGGGGGCCCTGTGCCGCAGGGGCTGCAACGGTCTGCGTTATGCCCCCGCTGACTAATTGAAAGAAGATGTTTTTGCACTGAACAGTTGGAGCAAGTGCTGTTTTACGTGCCGGTCGATGTAAATTTTGGTGCAAAATTCCACTGGCACCGGTTCAACTTATTTAATCACTGCATAATGGCGCTGAATTGTACTGGTTCAATTTATGTAATGCAGCCCACAGGTTGAGTCTAATGCGCAGCGATTCATCTATCATTCCTCGAACAAAATGCGGGTCAGCACAGAGAAACAGAATAAATATACCACTATTTATTTCAAGTTTTCGATAGCGCCAAATATGTGGGCTTCAACCACTTCACGAGGATCTCTTGTACGAAATAGTGACTTGTTCTGGTGAATACACTCGTGTGAGATTCACAACATTTTGTCAGTGTTAGTGTGTTTAAGATAAGCAGGTATGTGTACACTTCTAATGCTGGGTTAGGTTATGTACTGATGTCTTGGAATGGAATGTTATTTTTGGTGAAGGTAAGCAGATGAAGGAGCAGTTACTGGTGGAGCGGGTCAAGCCACCTGCTGCAAGTTTCTGGCTGCCGCAATGCAGCCATTCAGAGAGGTTGCATCCCCTTCCATCATTCTCCATGCCTTAGGGTGTCAGAGCCAGAAATACAAAAACTAAATTCAAACCTTGGCGTCCAAAAATCACCCAGTGGTTTGGAAAAAAGCACCATTTAATCTTGGCGTGGTTTTCAATTGTGAAAATGCATTGTGGAGCCAGATTTACTAACAGATGGTACCTGCCCAAAGGCAGCACAAGGACATGCTGGGTTCAACAATCACCAGCTGTCTGGTACAGTAGGAACATCAAACCACCAACAGTGCATGCAAAGTGGGTGCGTCCATTGCAAGGTCCCATCAACGCAAAGAGATATCTACCAACCTCATGCAACACAGCAGTACTTAGAACCAGTGCAAACTGCACCAAAATCCGGTGCCAAATGAAAACAACTGCAAAGGTTCTGCAAAAAATCAGTGGCAGTAAAGGTCACCACCGTCACCCCGCATCCCTCCTTCCCATAATTATAACTGAGGTTGTAATACAGCGACATATAGTATCAGAGGAAATCAAACAAAGAGATTAAGCAGTACTGCCATAGTAAGGCAACTTGAATAAATAGCACGGTCGGAGGCCAACAACATTTATGTCACGTGCAAGCCTACCACATGCAAAATTAGTTGCTGCACTGCACATGCTGGCATCAGGATCCTTCCAGAGCACGTGCTTTAGTGGCTGGACTCTCACCGGCATTCCTGTCATGTGTAATGGAGGCAATCCTGTACATTACCCCCACAGCGCCCCAATCTGCAACAAGCGAAGGATAGCTTCTGTGCCACATGCCATAGGTGCCCTTGATTGCACAAGTGCCACATTTGTACCACTCTGCAAACATGCCACAATTTTCCAGGAAGAAGAAACGTGCACTCCATCGATGTGCAGACAATCCATTACACATGGACCTTGATAAAGTAACAGACACCTCGGCTAGCTGTTGACAACACAACTGTTACATCTCCTTTTAGGCCGTTCAGCTGATACACCTGCAGAGGAACGTTAGCGCATTTGAGCCGTTTGACAGACTTGTTGAGTCAGATCAGTTTAGGACCGGTGGTGACTTCGTGGACAAACGTGGTTAGCATTGCAGATTGTTAGCAGTTAGCAAAACAGATTTCATTAAGAATAGAGAGCTGAGAAATACATTTGATATTAGTTGATTAGTATAGCTTTGAATTTGGATGTTTATCCTGGTTGTGGATGACTGTGACAATTATGTGATGAAGAGATATATCCAAGTTTGTAAAATAAGTTTTTGGTGACATGCTATATGACGTCATTTGAGATGTCAACTGTGATGTCATCAATGATTCCATTTAACATGTCATGAGTGATGTAAAATGTGAGGTCATGAGAAGTTCATGGAGAAGGAGAAAGTTATAGTTAGGTCAGTGAGCTATAACTGGTGAATTTCAGAGGTCCTTTTGTATTTAAATTATAAATAAATATATATATATATATATATTCACTGAAAAAACCATAGGTTTCAGACATGTTATAGTTAGAAATTAGCATTTAAAAAACCTTTGAAATTCACTTAAAAACCATATGTTTCAGGCACGTTATAGTTAGAAATTAGCATTTAAAAAACCTTACAAATTCACTGAAAAAACCATAGGTTTTAGGGACAGTTATAGTTACTTGGACATTGCACTCGTACAAAACCCGTGAAATTCCCCGTTATAGTTAGTTCAGCTAACTATAACTCACGCCCCGCAATGCACTGCTGATGACGTCACATATTACATCACTCATGACATGGTCAGTGACATCACTGATGACATCACTGATGACATCTCAAATGACATCACTGATGACATCACTGATGACATCATCCAGTGACTGTGTGTTTCTGTAAAGTTTAAATATGTTTAATATATATAGGGAAAGGCGTATTGAAGAGTGAGTGGGTGTATAAGTGTCTGAATGGATGATTTAGTAGGTGCGTGACTAACTGTATAAGTGAGTGATTAAACGTATGTTACTGAATGCATGGGTTAGTGACTAAACTGGGTGAATGTCTGTATCCGTCTGTCTGTTGCTGTGTAAGTGGCTGCATGGGTTTGTGAATAGCTACATGAGTGTCTATATGAGTTATTGATTGGTTGTCTGAGTATCTGTATGGGTGCCTGAGTGTTTGTGTGGGTGGGGTGTGTGCGACTCTGTACATAGATGTGTGAGTGGGTGATTCACTGGGTGCATGATTTGAAGAGTGCGTCTGTGATGGACTGCTTGGGTGGGTGAGTGTGTGTATGGGTGTGTTAGTGAGTGAATGTATATCTCAGTGGTACATGTGCGAGTAACTACATATGTAAAAGGAAGTATATATGTGTGTTAGAGTATTTAAAAGGCTATACGTGAGAGTGTGTGATTGTGAGAGTGGCTGTATGGATGCGTGTGTGCTTGTATCAGTTATTGTATAAGAGCGTAAGAATGTGCTAGTATTTGTATGAGTTATTGAGCTGGTGTGTGTATAACTCTATAGGTGAGTAAATGGGTGTGTGATTAATTTTTTGCATGACTGACTAGGTGTGTGAGTACCTCTATGGATGAGTGGCGGTGTGTCAGTGTTTATATAGGTGTATGAGTGCATATGATAGTCCTGTACTGAGTGACTGTAAGTATGAGTGACTGTACGGGTGAGTGAGTGGATGTGTGTGTAGACCTAAGAATCAGTGAGTTGGTATGTAGTTATTGGTATTGGAGTGTCTATGGTTTTGAGAATGGCAGTCTGTAATTTAGAGTGGGTGTATCAAAAGTTATATTAGGGTGTGAGAAGATGCATGAAATTATCACATGGATGATGTCATCAGTGATGTCATTTGAGATGTCATCAGTGATGTCATCAGTGATGTCACTGACCATGTCATGAGTGATGTAATATGTGACGTCATCAGCAGTGCATTGCGGGGCGCGAGTTATAGTTAGCTGAACTAACTATAACGGGGAATTTCACGGGTTTTGTACGAGTGCAATGTCCAAGTAACTATAACTGTCCCTAAAACCTATGGTTTTTTCAGTGAATTTGTAAGGTTTTTAAATGCTAATTTCTAACTATAACGTGCCTGAAACCTATGGTTTTTAAGTGAATTTCAAAGGTTTTTAAATGCTAATTTCTAACTATAACATGTCTGAAACCTATGGTTTTTTCAGTGAATTTCAAAGGTTTTTAAATGCTAATTCCTAACTATAACATGTCTGAAACCTATGGTTTTTTTCAGTGAATTTCAAAGGTTTTGTAAATGCCAATTTTTAAATGTATTAATTGTTATTTTTATTTTTTCATACTGATTTACTACATTTTTTTAAACTATATATTTTTAGATATTTTATTTTTAAATTACATTGTAATTACATTATACATTACATTACAAAATATACTTTCTCAGAATGAATTAATTTACTTTAAATACTTTGCAAATAGGCAATAGACTTTTAAGTACAGTAGTTACAGTTGTTGCAATGGGCAACACAATTTCAAACACAATGCAACATTGAGCTCAATGTGAATTTCTAGCTAAATGCAATTAGTTACTTTATGGATTACTTTTCTAACCACAGGACTGGATCCTAGATTCAGTCCTGGGACATCTCCTGTAAACAGTTGAGTAAAAGCGTTTTGGTTACAGTAGTGATTTTTAAGGAATATTATTGTATTTTAAAAGTTGACAGAAACTTTTTCACATAGAATCACCAATGTTATCCTATGGGAGGAAATTCACTTAGCAGGTAAGTAGTGTTATTGTGACTTTTCTCACTCAGTGGTGGTTCCTGGATCCAGCACTGGTGCATCTCCTGTAAACAGTTGAAAGAATGCGTTTAAGTCATACAGGCGATTTTTAAGGAATATTTGTAGTTTGTGAAAATCGACACTTTGAAACTTTTCTGCTGAAAATCAGACAATGGATTCCTATGGAAGGAAATACAAGTTACTGGTAAGTATGGTTAGAATTACTTTTCAGGGTCAGTGCTGGGCTAAAAGATGCAGCACTGGGTTCTCTCCTGATAACAGGTGAGTAAATCGGAATTCGTATTTCGGCTGATTTTAGAGGAATATTTGTATGTTTCAAAAATCGACACTTAGAAACATTTTCAGCAAAAAGCAGGCAATGATATCCTATGGAAGGAAATTCAAGTTACTGGTAAGTACGGTTAAAATTACTTTTCAGGATCAGTACTGGGCTGAAAGATGCAGCACTGAGGTCTCTCATGATAACAGGTGAGTAAATCGGAATTCGTATTTCGGCTGATTTTAGAGGAATATTATAAAGTTCCAAAACTCCACACTTAGAAACTTTTCCAGCAAAAAGCAGGCAATGATATCCTATGGAAGGAAATTCAAGTTACTGGTAAGTACGGTTAAAATTACTTTTCAGGATCAGTACTGGGCTGAAAGATGCAGCACTGAGGTCTCTCCTGATAACAGGTGAGTAAATCGGAATTCGTATTTCGGCTGATTTTAGAGGAATATTTGTATGTTTCAAAAATCGACACTTAGAAACTTTTTCAGCCAAAAGCAGGCAATGATATCCTATGGAAGGAAATTCAAGTTACTGGTAAGTACGGTTAAAATTACTTTTCAGGATCAGTACTGGGCTGAAAGATGCAGCACTGAGGTCTCTCCTGATAACAGGTGAGTAAATCGGAATTCGTATTTCGGCTGATTTTAGAGGAATATTTGCACAATGGTGAAGGGAGGGGCGGGGCCTGAGGTGACATCTGTGCAAACGCGCCCCGTGGTGCGTTTTAAGTTGGGGGATTAAGTCCCCTTTAAACATGAGGGTCCCTGGGGGCCAACTAGCCCACCAGGAACCTCCAGTATGCGCCAGGGGGCTGCATTGCAGAGACGTGTACAGAGGCCACGCCCCTTTTTACACCTCTCTGCAACGCAGCTCTGTGGCGCTTTTTAGAAGTACATGGTGGGCTAGTTGGCCCCCAGGGACCCTCAGGATTGAAGGGGATTTAATTCCCCATCTTAAAACGCGCCACGGGGCCTGTTTGCACACATGTCACCTGAAGCCCCGCCCCTCCCTTCACCACTGTGCAAACGCGCCCCGTGGCGCGTTTTAAGTCGGGGATTAACTCCCCTTGAATCCTGAGGGTCCCTGGGGGCCAACTAGCCCAACAGGTATATCCAAAAAGCGCCACAGAGCTGCGTTGCAGAGAGGTGTAAAAGGGGCATGGCCTCTGTACACCTCTGTGCAACGCAGCCCCTAGCCATACTGGAGGTTCCTGGTGGGCTAGTTGGCCCAGGGACCCCAGTATTCAAGGGGAATTCGTTCCCCTCTGCGAACGCGCCAGGGGCGCGTTTGCAGAGTGCTGTCAAAGAGGGCGTGGCCTCCTCGCGATGCCGTTTTTAAATTTTTTAAAATAATTTTTAAAAGGGGGCTGTGTGGCCCCCTTTTTAGTAATTTTTGAGCCCTGGGGACCCCATCCCCCAGGGCCTGTCCCCCTTTAAAAAAAAAAAAAAAGGACTGGGAAGGGGACCGCGTGTGCCCCCTCCCGTGGCCAATTTCGACCCGGGGACCCCATCCCCGGGCCATTGCCACCTTTTTTTTTTTTTATTTGATGGAGGGGGCTGCCTGGCCCCCCTCCTAAGGCCTCCTTAGGCCCCGGGGACCCCATCCCCCGGGGCCGGCCTTTGTTTTTTTTTTTCAAAAATTTTTTGGGGGGAAGGGGGACCGCATGGCCCCCCTCCCGGGCCACTACTTGCCCCGGGGACCCCATCCCCCAGGGCTGGCCCTATCCTTTTGGGGTCCGTGGGGGGACCCCAACTCCCCCACGGACCCTGCCGGCTCCCCGCCTCCTGCGCGAGCCGGCATTGCTTTTCCACATGGGGAGCTGCTAATATGCAGCTCCCCATGTGGAAAAGCAGTTCTGCTTTGAATTTTGGAAGCAAGAGCAGCTTTCCCTGCTCTCGCTTCCAAAATTCAAAGCAGTTTGCAATGACAGGACAGGAGCCGTGAGTGTCCCGGGGGTAGGCACCCCGGGACACTGCAGGAGCCGGCCCTGGGGGGGTGGCGGTCCCCAGGGCCATCACTGGCTCCAGGAGGGGGGCCGCGCGGCTCCCCTCCCCACATTTTCAAAGCCCCGGGAGGTGGTGGTCCCCGGGGCTTGGGGGTCCAAAACGGACCCCCATTTTCAATTTTGTTAGTGCCCGGGGAGGTGGTGGTCCCGGGGTTGTGTGGGGGCTGGAGTCCCCCACACAGGTTAATTTAAAAATAAAGAAGCCCCGGGGAGGTGGTGGTCCCCGGGGCTGCGGGAGGGCTCAGATTTTTTTTTTTTGGCAGGATCCGCACACCCTGAGCGCATCCTGCCGATTTTTTTTTTAAATGCTTTTTTTGCCCAGGGGTCCTTGTGGGACCCCTGAGCAGGCCTAGGGGTTAGGGTGTTTCTACCCTGCCCCCTTTGTGCGTTTTGCGCACTTGTTTCTTTTTTTTCTCAGCGGGATCCGCGCACCCTAAGCGCATCCCGCCGATTAAAAAAAAAATGCTTTTCTGCCCAGGGGTCCTTGTGGGACCCCTGAGCAGACCTAGGGGTCAGGGTGTTTCTACCCTGCCCCCTTTGCGCTTTGCGCACTTGTTTCTGTCCCTCGGTTAGAAAATGGCTGCCAACACTTCCTGATTTGGAGTGTTGACAGCCAATTAGCATGCAGCTCGTGATCGAGAGGGTACGCGGATCCGACGCGGCCATAGATATATATGTGATTTTAATTGTGAATTTCTCAGGAACTACTGAACGGATTTACACCATTTAACAAAAGGGTTCTTTCTGAACCAAGAACTACCTCTTTGCCAAATTTGGTGTAATTCCGTTCAGCAGTTCGGGCTGTAGCCGTGTCTAAAGTTTCCTATGGAAAAATGAATGGGGAAAACACGTTTTGGGACCCCCTTTTTCTCGGCCTCCGCTTGACGAATCACCCCGAGACTTTCAGGGTAGGAGCGGACCGGAGCGGGCCATAAAGTTTGAAAATTTCGCGAAGATACGTCAACTGGCAAGAGAGTTATTTCAAATAGAATGTCGCGGATTTCCTATGGAAAATAGGTCCTAACTATAACTATCTACTGGCGACCGCCAGTAGATAATATATATATATATATATATATATATATATATATTCACTGAAAAAAAACAAAGGTTACAGGGACATTATAGTTAGGAAAAAGAATTTTTTTTAAACCAAAGAAATTCACTGAAAAAATCAAAGGTTACAGGGACGATATACTTAGGCTGACATTTGACTCATACAAAACCAAAGAAATTCAGCATTTATAGTTATCTGAGCTAACTGTAACTTACGCCCCCGGAATGCACTGCTTATGATCTCACATATTACATCACTGATGACATGGTCAGTGATATCACTAATGACATCACTGATGACATCCCATCCCGCAACCAACAGTGGGCCAGGAGGCGTGTTTGCAGAGTGGTAATGAAAGGGGTGGGGCCCGGCAACTTGCCGGTATTTCTTTTTATTTGTTCTCTTATTTTTTCTTTATTCCGGGAGGGGGGCAGTGGGGCCCCCCTTCCCTGGGCCAATTTTGGCCCCAGGGACCCCATCCCCCGGGGCCAGGCCTATTTTGAATAGTGGAGGGGGCTGCATGGCCCCCCTCCCCAGGCTGAGTTTGGCCCCGGGGACCCCATCCCAGGGGCCCAGCTTTTTTATTTTAAATTTTTTTTAATAACTTAAACAGAGGGGGGGGCAGAGCGGCCCCCCTCCACAGGCTGATTTTGGCCCCACCTTTTAAAATAAAAGGTCATACATTTAAAGGTAGGGGGGCCATGTGGCTCCCTTCCTGGGCTGATTTCAGCTCAAGGTCTCCATCCCCCAGGGCCCAGCATCCAGTGTGAGTGCCCTGGTTCCACACAGGACACCCACTTTGTAGTGATGTGGACCATGGGGGGAGCCTCAAAGCCCCTGCAGTTCCTGCTGGCTCCCTGCCTCCTGCCGTAGCCCACATTGCTTTCATAGAGAGGGAGCTGCTAATATGCAGCTCCCTCTCTGTCAAAGCAGTTTTGCCCGCTTTCAGTAAGCGAGAGCAAAATTCTCTCGCATGCTCTAAGTGGAGCACAGGTGGCAGTCCCAGTGCCATCTATGGCTCCAGGAAGGGGCAGTGCGGCCCCCTCCTTTCAGTTAAACGGGCAGCTCTGGGGAGGTGGTGGTCTCTGGGCCGTATATGGCCCCCTCCCTCTTTTAAAGTTATGCCCTGGGGAGGTGGTGGACCCTGGGGCAATCGGGGCTCTGTAAGGCCCCCCCCATGCATTGCAATTAAGACCCGGGGAGGTGGAAGGCCCGGGGGCATGGGGAAGTCAGAGAGGCCCTCCCATTTCTCTATATGTAGCCCCAGGGAGGTGGCAGTCCGGGGGCCGGGTGGGGGGGTCTGCGCGACCCCCATTTCTTTGCATATAGGCATGGGGAGGTGATGGTTCCCGGGGCTACAGAGGGTCTGTGCGGGCCCCCTTGCATAATTTATTATCCATACCCCAGGAAGGTGGTGTTCCCAGGAGTTTTAATAAACCCTAGGACGGGCCCAATTCCTTTATTTTGTACATAGCCCTAGGATTTATCCCACCCGGGGGCTTCCTGAAAAAGATGCTGAAAAGACTAAAGGTTACAGGGACATTATAGTTAGGCTCAGATTTCACTCATACAACACCATTGAAATTCAGCAGTTATAGTTACCTGATCTAACTATAACTCACACCCCTGCAATGCACTGCTTATGACCTCACATATTACACCACTCATGACATCGTCAGTGACATCACTAATGACATTACTGATGACATCTCAAATGATATCACTGATGACATCATCAAGTGAGTGTAAGTGTACTTAAGACTTTATGGGTGCCGAACATATATACTAACCTTATACAAAAGTTAGATTAGTATAATAGTTGTACTTCTGAGTGATAGTATTGCTAACATGTATGAACTGAGTGTGTGTGTAACTGTCTGTAACAGTGTGTGAGTGGCTGTATAGGTATGTGAGTACATGCATGTGTGACTGTATGGTTGAGTGAATGGATTTCTGACTAGGTCTGTAGGTGAGTGAGTGGTTGTGTCAGTGGTTGTATGGGTGTGTGAGTGGGTATCTGAGTGGTTGTAGGGATGAGTGAGTGGTTTTGTGGGTGTGCAAGTGGCTGTATGGGTATGTGAGTGGGTGTGTGAGTGGATGTATGAGTGTATAAGTAGGTATGTGACTAGCTGCATGGGTGGGTGAGTGAGTGGGTGTGTGAGTGACTATGTTGGTGAGTGAGTGGATGTGTCAGTGGCTGTATGGGTGAGCGAGTGGCTGTGTGAGTGACTGTATGGGTGAGTGAGTGGGCATCTGAATGGCTGTATGAGTGAGCGACTGGATGTGTAAGTGGATGTATGGGTGAGTGAGTGGCAGTTTGAGTGAGTGTTTCGTTAAATGAGTTGGTGTGTGAGTGGTTGTACTGGAGAGTGAGTGTCAGTGTGAATGATTGCATGAATGAGTGAGCAGATGTGGGAGTGCTTGTATGGATGTGTGAATGGGTATGTAAGTGACGTTATGGGTGTGTGAGTGGGTGTATGAGTGCTTGTATGGGTGAGTGAGTGGCTGTGTTGAGAGGCTGTATGGGTGTGTGTGAGTGGCTGTATAGCTAAAGAAGTCTGTGTATGAGTAGCTATATGGGTGAGTGTATGGCTGTGTGAGTGGCTGTGTGGGTGAGTGACTGGTGATATGAGTTGGTGTATGGGTGAGTGAGTGGTTGTGTGAGTGCCTGTATGAGTGAACAAGTGGGTGTCTGAATGTCTCTATGGATGAGTGAGTGGTTGTGTGAGTCCTTGTATAGGTCTGTGAAAGGCTATGTGAGTGGTTGTGTGGGTGTGTGAGTGGGTGTATGAGAGGTTGTATGGGGGTGTGAGTGGGTATGTGAGTGGTTTTGTGGATGATGTCATCAGTGATGCCGAGTGATGTCATTTGAAATATCATCAGTGATTTCATCAGTGATGTCACTGACCATGTCATCAGTGATGTAATATGTGAGGTCATAAGCAGTGCATTTCTGGGGGCGTAAGTTATATTTAGCTCAGGTAACTATAACTGCTGAATTTCAGTTGTTTAGTATGAGTGAAATCCGAGCCTAACTATAACGACCCTGTAACCTTTGTTTTTTTCAGTGAATTTCTAGGGCTTTTTAAAATCTATTTCCTAACTATAACATCCCTGTAACCTTTGTTTTTCTCATTGAATTTCTACATTTTTTTAAATTCCATTTCCTAACTATAACATCCATGTAACCTTTGGTTTTTTAAGTGAATTTCTATAGTTTTTTTACTACTAGGCATTTTTGCAGAGTGGTGGGGAAAGGGGACAGGGCCTCCGACCAGCTCTCAGCATTCCCGCTGTGTGGGAATTACTGCTGGTAACAGGAGGGCTTCTTGGTCCCCAAGGACCATCAGCATCCAAGGGGACTTCATCCCCCAACCAGTAGTGCACCAGGAGGCGTGTATGCAGAGTGCTGAGCCTTGGATGATCTCTCAGCAATCCTGCTGTGTAGGGCTTACTGGCGGTAACAGGAGGGGTTGTTGGACCCCCAAGGATCCTCAGCAGCCAAGGAGACTTTATCCCCTGGCATTTACCCAAAAAATATATTGGGGAGGGGGCCACGCGGCCATGGCCTAGCCATTTTGGAATGAGGGAGGGGGGCCCAATCCCTGGGGCCCGCCTTTTAAAAAATTTTAGCTGTAAAAGGGGAGGGGAGCTGTGTGGCTCCCCACCACGGGACAATTTTGGCCCTGGGGACCCATCCACTGGGACCTGGCTTTTTTGCCATAGGGGAGCGGGGCCACACGTCCTCCTCCCCGGGCCATGTTCAGCCCCTGGGGCCCCATCCCCAGGGCCCTGGCTTTAAAAAAATATATTTGTAATAGAGGAGGGGGGCCTTGCTGCCCTCCTCCCTAGGCTGAGTTTGGTCCAGGGACGCCAACCCCCGGGACCTGGCCATGGTTTCTTTGGCACCCACAGGGCACCCAGTCTGTATTGGGACAGCGGGGGGAGCCTGGATGCCCTCAGGGTCCCTGCCAGCTCCCCGCCTCCTGGGGGAGCCATCATTGCATACAGACAGAGGGAGATGCTAAACATGTTATGTTATGTTATAGCATTTTGTAACGCGCACAGCTACTCAAAGGGTGTCCTGGCGCGAGCCCAGTGTGAGGGAAGGAAAAAAGAGAGACAGCTAATTAAAAAGAAAGGTCTTAAGTCTTCCTAAAATATTTGGGCTCTCAAAGGCTGAGTAAGACAAGGGGGAGTTGGTTCCAGGCTACCGCTGCCGTGTAAGCGAGGGAGCTGCCACCTACCCTTTTAAGGCGGAACCTTGGGGTGCAGGCCATCAGCAATGTGGAGGAGCGGAGCTGCCTATTAGTAACATAAAACTAAAGCGTTTCCTTAAGTACACCGGGCCACGCCCATAAAGGGCCGCATGAGCCATCACCAGGGACTTAAATTTCACCAGTGCTTTCACTGGTAACCAGTGCAGGTTACGAAGGTGCTGCCTAACGCTAGTCCTCTTAGGGAGGTTGAGAAGGGTTCTGGCCGCAGCATTCTGAACTACCTGAAGTTTGTCTAGAAGGTAGCCAGGCAGCCCCATATACAATGCATTTGCGTAGTCAAGGTAATGCACGAGTGACTGTTTCCCTAGCGGAAAGAGGGAGTAAAGGCAAAAATGTTTTTAGTGCTTTCAAAATGCTGAAGCACATTCCAGTCAGCTTGTTTGATCTGAGGCCTGAAGCCCAGCTTTTCGTCAAACCAGATCCCTAAGTTCTTAACATGTTGGCCCCGGGGGATGGGCTGGGGAGAATCATTTGGCCCAAAGGAGTGCCAGTACTGGGGAGGAAATTTACTGAAGAAAAGGATCTCAGTTTTATACTCATTACATTTAAGCTGGGCAGTCGTGAGCAAGTCAAGCACTGCAGTCAGACAGGTTTTGACATGGAAAGAGGACGTCTCAGTTTTCTTCCGAGTGAAAAGAAGTTGAGTGTCATCCGCATACGCGATGACTTTGGCACCCAACTCTTCTGCCATCCAAATGATAGGCGACATATAGATGTTGAACAAGAGAGGACTCAGGACCGACCCCTGCGGAAAGCCGGTAAGCAGATTCTGGGGGTTAGCAGTAAAGGGAGGGATCCAGACTTGCTGAGTTCTGCCCTCGGGGAAGGATTTCAGCCACTTCCATGCAGAACCTGTAATGCCAATGTCCTGAAGTAGAGATAGGATCAGGGCATGTGGCACGGTGTCAAACGCTGCCAACAGGTCCAAAAGGACCAGTGCCACCCTGCCCCCCTCATCTAATGTTTCGCGCAGTGCTTAATTTGAGCCGGTGCTTGCCGGTGCTCAGCACTGGCACTTAATTGGTTTCCGGTGCTCGGCACCGGCACCTAAATGTCAAAACCATACTTAGAACAGTCTACCACATGGTGGCGCTGCTCATCTAATTTAGGGATGAGCAGAACAATGGTAGTTTAGGACTAAAATATACATTAAATTTGCCAATACCTGCCTCCCCAGTCATTCCTTTAGCTTTGGGGACCTGGAATAATCCGAACTGTCGCATTACATGCGAGAGAGATGTTTAGTAGTTGTTTTAGCAGCGATGACAAGGGTGATGGGTGGTGCAAGCTGCAGTGGTCTCCTGGTCAGAGTCCTGGCACTTAATATTTTACAAATTAGGCACTGGTTTTGCGTATGGATTCCGAGATTTCCACCAGTGCAGATTTGGTGAGGTAGGAGGCTTTGAAGCCTGATTGTGCCGGGTGCAGAAGGTCATGCTGTTCCACAAAAGCAGACAGCTGTTTGTTGAGCAATTTCTCACAAACCTTGGCCACAGCAGGGAGAAGAGAAATAGGGCGATATCTGGTAGGAAGATTGGGATCTAGTGATGGTTTTTTTAACAGAGGGACAATCCGCCCTTGCTTCCAAAAAGGAGGAACTGTAGCAGAAGCTAAGGAAGCATTAATCAGTGAGTTCATCAATGGATTAATCACTACAGCGGAGCCGGCCATAAGTTTGGCCGGGCACGGATCGGCGGGAGAGCCGGATTTAAGGGTGCTGAGAGCAGTTAGCGAGTCCGCCACCGGAATAGGCTCGAAAGCTGTGAGTTTAACAAGGGTGGGAGGAGACGGCAGCCGGGCAGGTACTAGAGCAGAAGGATGGCTGTCACGGTCCCCAAAATAGGATTGAAAGGCCCAAACCTTGTTAATAACAAGCATTTACAATGCAATAGGTCTCGCAATGACATTGTTTTGAGCTATTGGCATTGAAAATGTTATTGGTTTTCCCTTTGTGAAGCATTAATCAAGTAATGGCGTTGAAAATGACAATGTCTTTTACCCCCTGTTGACCCCCGCAAAGCTCATCATCATGTGCCCGTCATCGCTGAGAAGTGTGAGGAACCCACCATGGAGGTAATGCAAGAAAGACACACTGGTGGACAAGTTTACAAAATGAACAATTCTATTATCTGAATGGAATAGTCTAGAACACCAGTATCCAGCAGGGGCGCTGCCGAGCAACCCCCGAGCAACCCCCTACAGGACAAAGAAAAGTTCTTAAAATCTACTTATGTCTTCTGCCCCCGACATGAAACTATCGGGGGAGCTTAGAACCCGCTTCAATGCAGGGAGTGGTTCTTATGAACAACCTAGACAGGACCCCTAATAAGGCGGGAAAGTCAATGGGGTGGAGGACAATAAAACTCTGTGTGGACCAGTGGGCATGAAGCCATGGATAGGGCCATGACTGAGGCACACACCTGCAAAATGCCGTCCTCTCTCTGACCCGGGCGCCTGGTCTGTGAGGCTGGACGCCACCAGGGACACAACTGACTAGCTAGGACCATCGGGTTAATGCCCGGCGGACTGGAAGGACCGGAGGCCGCCTCACTGCAGAGATACAGGCTCGTCCATAGCATCCCTAAAGGTAATAAAAGGGGTTTGTAAGCCGCGCTGCGCATCCACACATCCACCTCACGATGACACCCCCGGTCCACTCCTCGCCGAGACCTGTTCCCAGGGCAGGCGGACGGCCAAGTGCCCCGTAAACCCCAGAAGATCCTGCGGCTGCACACCCTTACCTTGCACATCCACCGCGGGAGGGAAGGCGATGGCGGCAGCGCCGAGAGCAGGCCCCTGTGTCCTTGTCGAGGCGGGGTGGGGCTTGGACAGTGTATTAATATCTGGGTCCTGATTCACAGGCCTGGAATGGCAGCTGTGAGAGAGGGGGCACCCGGGCATTCCTCCCAGCTCCCGACTCCCACCGGGGAACAGGCAGAAATAGCAACCTACGCCTCTCGGAATGTGCGGGCCACTGTGCCATGACACAGACATTCCTAGCGCCCGTCACAACGATCTAAGGCTTCGCAGCGCACGTCAGTATGGGAGCACAGGCTCGCCTCTGGCGTGTCTACATGACTGAGGCCAAAAATGTACAAAAAAGGACACCAGGTACCTTCGAGTATTTTGAAATATATATAATTACAGATATTATTTGCCAATGAAGCACTCCATAGTCTAGTGCCTCCAGTTACTCAAAATTAAGCAGTTATAATGTTAAAGTTAAGCGCCTCTAGCACTCAAAAGGCGCAGTGAAAAGCCTCAAAACACCAACAGCAGTGAGGCTTCCGTGTGCGCGGTACAGCAAAGGACGGCGTTTTTGCACTTGGGAAGACAAACACAGGCGCAAATAACATAACAGGTATTTGTAAAGCGCACGTTCACCCGTGGGGATCTTGGCGCTGAATAACATATGTTTACTGTTACCCAACTCAATGAGGCTCATTTTATCGACCTCAGAAGGATGGAAGGCTGAGTGGCCCGCCTTGATTTGAACCTGTGACCATGAGCTCGAACACATGCCCCTACAAAGGACACATTAGTCCACTGAGCCACCAGACCCGGCAAATGCGCTCACAACAGCAGCTTCTTGCACATGATCTAGGCACTGGGAAAGGCAAGCTGGTTCAGCGTACGCATAATACAAAGTCAATACCCTATGATGCTGGTGCAGTGACGTCGTTAACTACAACGTACAAGAACAGATTACTTTACCTTACAATGGCATTTGAGGCCTATTTATTGACTTTGATGTATTTACGCATTACTAGTATCAGCTGCAGGCGTCTAGAAAGTCAATATTACAAAGTATAATAAACAGGCAAACAAATTAGGAAAAGTAACGCGGCCCGGAACGGCGAAGCACGCGCCTTTTAATTCATAAAACTACTAACTGAAGCACTTAAAGGCACTCTGGTATTCGGGATGCCTACGGGCTCTTCACTTGCGGTCGAACAAATGCGCTTCTGCATCCTTGCAACACTTAAATCGAGCGCTTTGAGATAAAAGAAAGCCAAAAGCAACCAGGCACTTTGAATAGCAAAGCCCCCTGAATCCCATGACGCATTCGCCACAGGTCGAAATATAAGTAAGATGAAGAAGATAATTCTGGATTTATTACTTACAGGGCCATCTGTTTCTAATTAGCATCGCCGCGCTAAGGCCATGCTAATTAGAAACAGATGGCCCCCCCTAAAGATAAGAAAGTGCTTCACGACAGCCATGAAGCAGACAAGCCTGTCCGAATGGGCCGTCTGAAAAGGAGAAAGGGCAGCGACAAAAAACCCCATTTCCAATGCCAGGCCACCGTTTAGCATAAACGGTGACGCAAGCCAATGGAAATGAGGGGCGGGGCTTCAAGCCCCCTTCTAAAATCTCCTCTCTAACTATAGGTCTCGCCGAGCGTGCAGCGCATGCGCTGCGACGCCAGGCGAGACCTAAAAAAGAGAGTTCCTCACACCAGGGAAGAGACAGGGTGTCGCAGTTGCTCTGCTTTAGGACCTATAAAGCTCCCTGTGTCTGAAAGCAATGCATCTGTTTTTCCTGCTCGCTTGACAGTGGACAGAGAAACAGATGAATGCTCCGCTTCCAGCAAGCAAGAGTATTTTCACTGCTTTCCCTTGCTGGAAGCGGAGTGGTTGCTGTTGTTTGGCAGGAGCAGTTAAAGCTCGTTCCAAGCCACAGCAAACAGCTATGTCCTGGAGTCGGCAACCTGGGCCATAGCAGGAGCGGGTCCTGGGGGGTGGCGGGCCCCAGTGCCATCTATGGCTCCAGGAGGGGGAACGAGTGGCCCCCCTCCTTTTACTCAGTAGGGCCTGCCCCAAGGAGGTAGCAGTCCCCGGGGCCGAGAACGGCCGCATGGCCCCCCTCCCAAGTTTAGTGTTACTTTGGCCCCAGAGAAGGTGGTGGCCCCTGGGCCAAGGGGGTCAACACTGCCCCCCATTACATTTAATTTAGCTCCGGAGAGATGATGGTCCCTGGGGCAGGGTGGTCAGCACGCCCCTCCAAATGTATTTTTGCTGTGTGGCTCTGGGGCGGTGGTAGTCTCCGGGGCCAGGGGGGGGTCAGAGCGTCCCCCCTTTATTTTCACATAAGCCCCAGGAGGGGTGGTCCCTGGGGCATTTATAAACCCCAGAAGGGGGGCCCATGTGCACCCCGCTTTAATTCCCCCATGCCCTCGGGACCTGGCCCACCCGGGTGCCAATTAGAAAAGAAGCACGGGAACTTCTTTTTTTAATTATTTTTCAGCAGGCTCCCACTGAAATTCCTACCCTGCCCCCTTCTCATTTCTGTTAACGTTTTTTGTGGGACTTGGCTCAAACTGAGTCCCAAGATGGCTGCCAACACTTCCTGGTTTGAAGTGTTGGCAGCCAATCAGATTAGAACACGAGGACTGTTGGATCCTCAGAGGATCCGCGTCCCGATAGATACAAATTTGGATTTTCCTTAATATTTCCAAAACTACTGAACGGATTTACGCCAGTCTACAAAAAGGTCGCTTTCTGAACCAACAGCTACCTTTTTGCTAGGCCTGGGTGTAGTTCGCGGAGTTTTGCTACGCGGAACTCCGCAAAGTTACTAAAAAACTCTGTGAAGTTCCCCGAGTTGCGGAGTGCAGTGCGAACTGCAGTTTGTGCTGGTATTCCTGCAGCTCGGGTAGAAATTCTACCCGAGCGGCAGCTCGCGCTCGCGAACTTACCGTTCGCGAGCGGGGAAAAAATTCTGCTGCACGTCGCGAAGCGGAGTTTTCTGCACTCCGCGAGCTTCGCGGAGTGCAGAGTGCAGAAAACTTCACAAACTCCGCGAACGGAGCGAAGTTCACCAGGCCTACTTTTTGCCAAATTTGGTGTAATTCCATTCAGCAGTTCGGGCTGTAGTTGTGTCTAAAATCTCTATGGGAATTAACATGTTTTGGATCCTCCCCTTTTTCTCGGCTCCCATTATGACGGATCACGACGAAACTTTCAAAACAATAGCTGAAGTGAGGATCATACTAGTTTTGAAAATTTCAGTGAGGAGTAATCAAACAACTCCAAAGTTATTGGCAAATGAAAAAATGCTCTTCCTATGGAAACTAGGTCCTAACTATAACTACCCACTGGCGACCGCCAGTAGGTTATATCTATATATATATATTATATATATATATATATATATATATTTATATTTATATATACATATATATATATCAAAAAGATCTCCGCTCGCTTTGACTTTTGAATCCTTTGTCGGAAGCAGGCGCGGACCACAAGGTTAGTGCAAAAGTTCCTTCTTTATTTGTCGGCCATAACGCGTTTCGGTCCAGCCTGACCTTGATCACATGACAACGCTGCCATAGTCTTTTTCCCTTTTTAAAGTGATGTGTGCATAGAGTAAACAGTGACTAGGCATAAACATAGAAGAAATACCAAAAAAACGTTTGTATTTGTTGATCATACACCCATTATTTGACGGTCAGTCGCAATTTGAAATTAAAATTAGATAATTTCAATGCTTATAATACAATCCATATATAAATATGTAGACAAATACATCATATTAATAAATATATTTTTTCCAGCAATACTAGCTGTAAGAGCAATAAATATTGTAAAAACAGTTTCCCTTGCTTTTTTTGGAGGGGGTGCATTTTTTTAAATCATTGCATAATGCGTTGGTGCATCCCTGTAACTCTTACCCCTTGTTTCCGGCCTTTGTTAGTATATAATACTGTTTTGTCGTACCTCTCTAGTTGTTGTTTAACAATCCTGTCTACTGTAAAAACACCTAAAGTTAAAGTGGTAGTGCAGTGTTAATTAGTGCAACACATCCCATTCTTAAGTGATGACCTGTCTTATTCATAAAGTGCAAAAGTGCTGAAATTGAATAAAAAACCACTGTATTCGTGGTCCAGGTCGGATTGGCAGCTTCCTACTGTAAACATAAGAATTTTATATATATTCTCTCTATAAAAGTTTTAAATAGGATGCTCTTTATCTGTGCGAGCCTTCCAATCAGTTTCTTCTAAACCCCCCAATGAGCAACCTGCATCTGAGTATTAGTGTGTTTTGTCACTCTCTATATTTGAAGCCCAGATAATCTTACTGCAGAGAGATGATACAGCAAGAATCTTTCACTGCCTAGTTGTTGTCAAGGATTATCTCCTTTGATCATGAGACATCTACAATGGTTGATGGAAAATAATTACTCCTATTTGTTAATGGAGGCAGGTGAATAGGTCCTCTGTTGTATTAAGGCCCCCGGAAACTTGCAATCGAGGTTTAAGATGTATCTGGTCTCCAGTTTCCTGAGGGTTCCCTCTCTGTCACCTCCCCGCCTATTAATTGGTACAGCATCTATTAGGTAGTATGATAGATGCTCCAAATTATTTTTCTGTATTTCTTTGAAGTGGCGTGCCACTGGATGCGTTGGATCCTGATTAGTAATGGCCCATATGTGCTGCAAAATTCTTTTGTTTGCCGGTAACTTGGTGCTTCCTACATATTTTAAATTGCAGGAGCATTCCAGCACATATATGGCATGGTCAGTTTTGCAGTGTAGGGGTTTGGTTATTTTGTGTTCCCTTTCACAGAATGGAGTTTTATATGTCGTTTTATTGATTCCATACTGGCACGCCTTACAGCTCTTACATTTAACAAAGCCGTTGCGTTGCATCAGCTAAGTGTGATGGTCTGTTGTTTCAGGACTGCTCTTGACCAAGCATGAGCTCATAGATGGGGCACATCTGTAAGTGATTCCCAAATTACGTGGTAATGTCGCCCCTATAACCTGATCACTTTGTACAATAGGCCAATTGTGTCTCATGATATTTCTGATTTTTTTGTCTTGCTTATTGTATGCCAAAATTAGTCTCAACTTCATAGGGTCTTCTTTTTGACTACTGTTTTTATCTTTGGCTATTAGGAGATTGGATCTAGCCAGGCCAGTAGTTTTATTTATAGCAGCATCAATTGTCTTTGTGGAGTATCCCCGAGCTAAGAATCTCCTTTTGCTTGCTTGTTGTGCTATTTGTAATTCTTTAGGGTTACTGCACACCCTTTTTAACATGAGCATTTCCCCGTAGGGAATGCTTTCAATTAAATGTCTGGGGTGGAAGCTTGACGAGTGGAGCACTGAATTACCTGCCGTTTCCTTGCGGTATATTTTTGTTTCTATTTTGTTGTTCTCTACATATACTTCTACATATATATATACATAAAGTCCAATCCCACTCTCCACATGAAGGGGGCCGACACTTGATCGGTGAAAAAGAAGAAACTTTATTGCCAATTCTTCAGCACAAGGCATAGAGCTTATTGCATCTGTGAAACGCTGGGCAGACGCGTTTCAGCCTGACAGCTTTCTTCAGTGCCTGTTCCACTTCCGCGATGATATTTCACCTGGGGGCCTGATTATATCCTTGGCAGTCCACTCCCATTGGAGTGTGATGTTACGCCCATTCTCCCTGGCCGCTGGCTGCGTTGATCTCAATTGCTGTCCATGCCGGGCTTTACAACACCCACTGCGGGGGCAAATTAGGTTATTTGACTCCCGTACTCCCTGTGGTGTCCCAACAATGCTGGCTACGGATGCCAAACCCACACGGCAGCCTAAGTGGGAGAAATAGATGGTAAGTCTCTGCTTTTGTCACCTTCCCGCAGTGCAAATCTGCTACCTCTCTCCCCAACGGCAGTGTAACCACAGTGGGTGTCTAGTCCTGCTGGGGAGGCGACGCACTGTATTCTTCATACACAATCCACAAGGTACAAGCCAGGCGCGTTGGTCCAAACCGAGAGGGCGTGCCGGTAATCGGTGCTTGTAAACCGATACAACATAAAGTCCAATCCCACTCTCCACATGAAGGGGGCCGACACTTGCTCGGTGAAAAAGAAGAAACTTTATTGCCAATTCTTCAGCGCAAGGCATAGAGCTTACTGCATCTGTGAAACGCTGGGCAGACGCGTTTCAGCCTGACGGCTTTCTTCAGTGCCTGTTCCACTTCCGCGATGATATTTCACCTGGGGGCCTGATTATATCCTTGGCAGTCCACTTCCATTGGAGTGTGATGTTACGCCCATTCTCCCTGGCCGCTGGCTGCGCTGATCTCAATTGCTGTCCATGCCGGGTTTTACAACACCCACTGCGGGGGCAAATTAAGTAATTTGACTCCCGTACTCTCTGTGGTGTCCCAACAATGCTGGCTACGGATGCCAAACCCACACGGCAGCCTATGTGGGAGACATAGATGGTAAGTCTCTGCTTTTGTCACCTTCCCGCAGTACAAATCTGCTACCTCTCTCCCCAATGGCAGTGTAACCACAGTGGGTGTCTAGTCCCGCTGGGGGGGCGACGCGCTGTATTCTTCATACACAATCCACAAGGTACAAGCCAGGCACGTTGCTCCAAACCGAGAGGGCTTGCCGGTAATCGGTGCTTGTAAACCGATACAACATAAAGTCCAATCCCACTCTCCACATGAAGGGGGCTGACACTTGCTCGGTGAAAAAGAAGAAACTTTATTGCCAATTCTTTAGCGCAAGGCATAGAGCTTACTGCATCTGTGAAACGCTGGGCATATACATATATATATATATATATATATATATATATATATATATATATATATATATATATATATATATATATATATATATATATATATATATATACCCAAGAAAACGCTCCTTCTGACTGTGAAGGACCCGTGAGAAGTGGCGTGCTTCCCGGCGGAGCAAGCCGGTAATGTCACTATTAACTTCAAAACCACCAATATGCACGCTCTCAGTAAACAGGAACTCCGTGGTAGTAAATCCAAAAGTTGTTTAATTCACAACGCGTTTCAGGGCACAAACCCCTTGATCACGTGAAACGTGCACAAGCAGTGGGTGACTGATAAAGCATTCAAAGATGTCATGGATACTAACGAAGGACTACCGCATGTGAGAGACATTCAAAGTACATGGCAGACATATTGGAGAGGTATACATAAAACGAAAATACAATACATAATGTAAAACGTATACTGGTACCCCCACTGCTATGGACTATACTGAGTTGCAAGGGTGCAATGCAAGGAATTGTATAAATACGAATACACTGTGACTGGCAGCCCATTGTTCAAGGTGTACAAATGTAACTACATACGAAGAAAAATGGAGGAAAATTAAAAGAAATTAAACTAAACAGTAGTAAATCCTCCAGTGTAGGGCAAGTGCCCTGGTAGAGCAGACAAGGGGGGGGGGGGGAAACGAAAGTCACGTGTCCATGATGTCTGGCTATAACACAAGTGTGGCTTGACTCCGGCATGCCGTGCGTGCTCAGGGGAGCTATGTCAGAGTGCGTCTCTGATGTTGAAACGAGCAAGGCTGGACAGAGTGTATCCAAAGTGTCGGATGTCAAATAAAAACAGCCTGCAAGCTAGAGGATAGCAAATAACAAAATACACCCCCATGAGGAAAAATCTCCTACTATGCTCGATGAGTGCCCTGTTGAGACAGAAAAGGGGAAATGGGAGACATGAGTGGCAGTGACCAACCCCATAACTGAAGGCAACGGGAATTGCCAATGTGGCAATTACGATAAATGAAATTTGGTCCAGTGCCCAATAAAGTACATGGTGTCAAGAGCGGACACCAACAACATGCTGGTCTGGGGACTACTGCCAGAAGTATGAATTCTGTTGACTCCTCCACCTGGCACCTTGTATGTATTCGGGCATTTGCCCGGTACCCGCTCTTTCTGGGGCCTATTGTCATATTCTGGCAATTCCTGACTCCGCTCTTGACACCATGTACTTTATTGGCCAAAACCCCAGGTGCCCCCCCCAAAACCAGGTAATTTTGTTATAGGTAATTTTTAGTCTCCACAGTACGATTTGGGCCTTTTCCTGTTGCAGCCACTATGCCTACCCACACAAGTGAGGTACCATTTTTATCGGGAGACCTGGGGGAACGCTGGGTGGTAGGAAAGTTGTGTCAGCCCGGTGATCCTACAACTTTCCCACACAGAAATGTGAGAATAAATAGATTTTTTCAACAAAATTTGAGGTTTGCATGGGATTCTGGGTAGGGAAATGTTGGAGGACCCACGCAAGCCATACCTTGCTGGACTCGCCCGGGTGTCTAGTTTTCAGAAATGTGTGGGTTTGGTATGTTTCCCTAGGTGGCCGCCGAGCCCGGGGCCAAAAACTCATGTGACCCCCCTTGCAAAAACAGGTTGTTTTGTGATAGGTAATTTTGATGTCGCCTCAATAGGTTTTGGGCCCTTGCCTGTCGCGGGTACTTGACCCACCCACCCGAGTGAGGTACCGTTTTTATCAGGAGACCTGGGGGAATGCTGTGTAGAAGTAAATTTGTGGATCCACGCAGATTCCAGAACTTTCCCACACAGAAATTTGAGAAAAAAGTGATTTTTTCAGCTAAATTTGAGGTTTGCAGGGGATTCTCGGTAGGGAAATGTTGGGGGACCCACGCAAGCCATACCTTGCTGGACTCCCCAGGGTGTGTAGCTTTCAGAAATGTGTGGGTTTGGTAGGTTTCCCTAGATGGCCGCCGAGCCCGGGGCCAAAAACTCATGGGACCCCCCTTGCAAAACCAGGTTGTTTTGTGATAGGTAATTTTGAAGTCTCCTCAATAGGTTTTGGGCCCTTGCCTGTCACGGGTACTTGACCCACCCACACAAGTGAGGTACCATTTTTCTTGGAAGACTTTGGGGAATGCGGGCTGGGTAGATTTTTGTGGCTCCACACAGATTCCAGAACTTTCCACCACAGAAATGTGAGGAAAATGTTTTTTTGGGACAAATTTTGAGGTTTGCAAGGGATTCTGGGTAACAGAACCTGGTGAGAGCCAGACAAGTCACCCCATCCTGGATTTCCCTGGGTGTCTAGTTTTCAAAAAGGTATAGGTTTGCTAGGTTTCCCTAGGTGCTGGCAGAGCTAGGGTTCAAAATCTTCAGCTAGGCGCTTTGCAAAAAAAGGGTCCGTTTTCACTGTGAAAATGTGTTGTGTTCATGTTGCGTTTTGGGCCGTTTCCTGTCGCGGGCACCAGGCCTACCCACACAAGTGAGGTACCATTTTTCTTGGAAGACTTTGGGGAATGCAGAGTGGGTGGAATTTTGGGGCTGCTGCCCCCATCTGCCCCCCAGGGGGGGGCAGAAAGACTGCAATTTTTGGCGGGGGGGTGCGGGCATTGACATGCCCGTTTTGGGCAGCCCCCACCCTAATTTCAATTCCTCAAAAAAAATCCCTGGCGTCTAGTGGGCTTTCTGCCCCCCTGGGGGGGCAGAAAGGCTGTAATTTTGGTGGAGGGTGGTGGGGGGGCATTGACATGCCCGTTTTGTGCAGCCCCCACCCTAAGTAAAATTGCTGGAAAAAATCCCTGGTGCTAGTGGGCTTTCTGCCCCCCAGGGGCAGAAAGCCCACTAGGGAATGGTACTAGGGAAGGGTACCATTGGAAAGGGGAGATTCTACCCTTTCCAACGATACCTCTCCCAAGTGTTTCGGTGCTCGGGGGGCTGAGATAGCCCCACGAGCACTGAAACGCTGAAACTGAAACTAAGTTTCAGTTTCGTTTTCAATGTAATGACGACAGCGCGCCATGCGCGCGATCGTCATTACACTGAAAATTAGGGGAGGGCCTCTGGAGGTTGGGGAAGCTCTTCCCCACCTCCCGAGGACCCACAAAAAAATGGAAATCCCTCTGCTGTTTACAGCAGAGGGATTTCGTGCCCCTTTCCTCATGACAGAATGGTTCCGTCATGAGCACAGGAGCACCGGTGCTCATGACGGAACCATTCCGTCATGAGCACCGAAGGGGTTAAATGAGTGACATTTTTTGAAAATCCTTAATACCTTTCTCTATTTTGAATTCACTGGTGTTCAAGTCAGTCTTATGCGTTTAAAGAACTGTGGCTGTAGTTCTTGTAAGTGAATTGCCTTGTGTAAATTGTACTCCTTCTTAGTTACCTAGGTATCCATGTGGGGAAATGCATTTTCAAAATGAGTAGTTTATACCACTAATTAAATCAAAAGTAGGGCCCCGAAAATATGGTTGTGCCGAGGGCCCCAATAGTTCATAAGATAGAAAGGTGAACTGACATAAGAGGGCGTTAGTGAGCTGAAAAGGTTAATACTTCAAAGTTTTTTTGAAAAGGGGCCCCCAAAATATGTTTGGCCCAGGGCCCCCAAAATCCTTAAGATGTCCCTGCCTCTCTCCCCAACGGCAGTGTAGCCACAGTGGGTGTCTAGTCCCGCTGGGGGGGGGGGGGAGATGCGCTGTATTCTTCATACACAAGGTACAAGCCAGGCGCGTTGCCCCAAACCGAGAGGGCGTGCCGGTAATTGGTGCTTGTAAACCGATACAACATAAAGTCCAATCCCACTCTCCACATGAAGGGGGCTGACACTTGCTCGGTGAAAAAGAAGAAACTTTATTGCCAATTCTTTAGCGCAAGGCATAGAGCTTACTGCATCTGTGAAACGCTGGGCATATACATATATATATATATATATATATATATATATATATATATATATATATATATATATATATATATATATATATCCCAAGAAAACGCTCCTTCCGACTGTGAGAAGTGGCGTGCTTCCCGGCGGAGCTAGCCGGTAATGTCACTATTAACTTCAAAACCACCAATATGCACGCTCTCAGTAAACAGGAACTCCGTGGTAGTAAATCCAAAAGTTGTTTAATTCACAACGCGTTTCAGGGCACAAACCCCTTGATCACGTGAAACGTGCACAAGCAGTGGGTGACTGATAAAGCATTCAAAGATGTCATGGATACTAACGAAGGACTACCGCATGTGAGAGACATTCAAAGTACATGGCAGACATATTGGAGAGGTATACATAAAACGAAAATACAATACATAATGTAAAACGTATACTGGTACCCCCACTGCTATGGACTATACTGAGTTGCAAGGGTGCAATGCAAGGAATTGTATAATAATACAAATACACTGTGACTGGCAGCCCATTGTTCAAGGTGTACAAACGTAACTACATACGAAGAAAAATGGAGGAAAATTAAAAGAAATTAAACTAAACAGTAGTAAATCCTCCTGTGTAGGGCAAGTGCCCTGGTAGAGCAGACAAGGGGGGGGAAACGAAAGTCACGTGTCCATGATGTCTGGCTATAACACAAGTGTGGCTTGACTCCGGCATGCCGTGCGTGCTCAGGGGAGCTATGTCAGAGTGCGTCTCTGATGTTGAAACGAGCAAGGCTGGACAGAGTGTTTCCAAAGTGTCGGATGTCAAATAAAAACAGCCTGCAAGCTAGAGGATAGCAAATAACAAAATACACCCCCATGAGGAAAAATCTCCTACTATGCTCGATGAGTGCCCTGTTGAGACAGAAAAGGGGAAATGGGAGACATTAGTGGCAGTGACCAACCCCATAACTGAAGGCAACGGGAATTGCCAATGTGGCAATTACGATAAATGAATGACGGGCCAGTGCCCAATAAAGTACATGGTGTCAAGAGCGGACACCAACAACATGCTGGTCTGGGGACTACTGCCAGAAGTATGAATTCTGTTGACTCCTCCACCTGGCACCTTGTATGTTTTCGGGCATTTGCCCGGTACCCGCTCTTTCTGGGGCCTATTGTCATATTCTGGCAATTCCTGACTCCGCTCTTGACACCATGTACTTTATTGGGCACAGGCCCGTCATTCATTTATCGAAATTGCCACATTGGTGGTTATGAAGTTAATATTTATATATATATATATATATATATATATATCTCAAACGATCTCTTCTTGTGAAGCAACCGGAGGGACACAGCGGGGAAATCAGGAAGAATCTTTATTGGAACAACGGCATGACGCGTTTCGGCATGAGTGCCTTTATCAAATGCCTGTAACAACTAGGTTTTCCCTCCAACCTCCTTTTAAAATGTTCAATCACTCTCGCATTTAATTGCCGTCCAGCTGAGCCAAGTTAGCAATCCCTGCCTCTCTGATTCCCACGTCGATGAACTACAGTACCCAGCGTGCACCTCTCTGGTTAACTGGGTAAGTATTGTCTATTGGCTTGTACATCTCATGGTGAGGGCTGGAAGAGTGTTATCAAAAGTTCCAGTTGGTAAAAAACAGAGTTGCTGCTGCAATACTTTCTTCTCCCTGGTCCCCAATGCCCAGCCGCATATACCAATCTCCAGCCTGCATTGAGACCTCAATACCGTGATCAGGTCTCTCCGTGCAATCACGGGCTGCCACTGCAGCGATGCCTTGCTTTCGCTGGATGCGGCGGTCTGGAGTCATCCAATACCTCGGAAACACTCTTGCTTTTGCCCATGTAGCTCCAAACACTTCGTGGATGGGTCCCCCAGAGCGCCACGGGCAAACACGCAAAATATAGAACAAGCGATCTCTTCTTGTGAAGCAACCGGAGGGACACAGCGGGGAAATCAGGAAGAATCTTTATTGGAACAACAGCATATATATATATATATGGATATATATATATGTATATATACAGAGAGAGATAAATATATATACATATATATATATGTGTGTGTGAATATATGTATATATATTTCAAGAACAAGTCCCACCAAAAGCGTGCCGAACTCACAGCTGGTGCTTCTGCTTACGTGAGCATAGGCTCACGAAACATATATATCCACAGAAAATTGCAGAGCACTCACGGGGTCAATTTAATATTCCTTTAATCACAGTAGACACGTTTCAGCAATTCTGCCTTCCGCAGTACTTGTAGATTAAAAACATATGGCACATTATGATAGCGGTCTTTAATAAGGTCACAGCTTTACTCTCATTGGAGGATAGTTGTCGTCTTGACCAGTGGTAAGGGACATCAGCCGTCTTAACATAATGTTTGTAACTCCAGAAGCCATGTTAGCATGCTGTTACTGGAATACTCTTCATGTTACAGTCCCTGTGTTACCCCACATATAGTTGTTTTACGGTTGAATGCGACAATACTTTATCTCTCCTCAATAGGCATTGGAACATGCAGGAACTGAAATTCTCATTAAGTGCTTGCAATGGCTCCTCATACATAGTCCTGTTCCATATTTCGTGCCGATGGCCCTTCGCTTGCCACACAATAGGAAAAGTACATCCGTAGGTATCAATTAAATAATCGAATATCCTTGAGTTTGTATAACTCACCACCATGCAGGACGAACACCTTTTCAATGCAGCGGTTCAGGCACTTTGCTGATAAATTTAAAGAACAAGTCCCACAAAAAGCGTGCCGAACTCACAGCGGGTGCTTCTGCTTACGTGAGGGTAGGCTCATGAAACATTTATATCTACAGAAAATTGCAGCGCACTCGTGGGGTCAATTTAATATTCCTTTAATCAAAGTAGACGCGTTTCTGCAATTCTGCCTTCCTCAGTACTAGTAGATTAAAAACATATGGCACATTATGATAGTGGTCTTTAATAAGGTCACAGCTATACTCTCATTGGAGGATATTTGTCATCTTGACCAATGGTAAGGGACTACAGCCGTCTTAACATAATGTTTGTAACTCCGGGTGCCATGTTAGCATGCTGTTACTGGAGTACTTTTCAAGTGACAGTCACTGTGTTACCCCACATATCGTTGTTTTACGGTTGAATGCCACAATACTTCATGTCTCCTCAATAGGCATTGAAACATGCAGGGACTGAAATTCTCATTAAGTGCTTACAATGGCTCCTCATACATAGTCCTGTTCCATACTTCGTGCCGATGGCCCCTCGCTTGCCGCACAATAGGAAAAGTACATCCGTAGGTATCAGTTAAATAATCGAATATCCTTGAGTTTGTATAATTCACCACCATGCAGGACGGACACCTTTTCAATGTGGCGGTTCAGGCACTTTGCGGATAAATTTTAAGAACAAGTCCCACCAAAAGCATGCCGAACTCACAGCGGGTGCTTCTGCATGCGTGAGGGTAGGCTCATGAAACATATATATCCACAGAAAATTGCAGAGCACTCACGGGGTCAATTTAATTTTCCTTTAATCAAAGTAGATGCTTTTCAGCAATTCTGCCTTCTTCAGTATGTACATTTATATTTTTATATATATATATATGTGTGTGTGTTAAACAAATCACTTAAAAAAGTAAAGGATAATGAGATGCTATAGTTCTGTGACAAATTTGAGTGAAATACTTCTATTTTACACATTAAAAACCACTGAAATTAGCCAGTTATAGTTCACTGTGCTAACTATTACTTGAGCCCCAGCCATGCATTGCTTATGACCTCACATATTACATTTTATTACATCACTCATGACATGTTCAGTGACTTAATTAATGACATCAATGATGATATCTCAAATGGTATTGTTGACATCACTGATCACATCACCGATGACATCATCCACAGAGTGCAACAGTTCACTATACACGTTTGAGGAACACAAATATTTAGAGCTCTACATCTATATTTAATTTGCCGTAACTTGTGTGGTACTAACTTAAGTAATCTTTCACTAGAAGACTGTCAAAGTAATGGCCATTACATGTTTACAGGATATTGCCTGTAGTAGAACACTAGTACTCAGGACAATGAATGTCTGTAGTAAGTAGTTTAGCACTGTAGAAAGTTTGTTAGTGTATAAGCAGTGGGCTGTCCATCAAATCTAGTGTGCATATCCATGTCTGTATGAACAAGGGGCTTGGTGACAAAGTTGGACAGTGTCTTAAGGGAGATACTCCTTTGTAGAGAACAGAGGTCAGGGTTAAGGCTATGGACAAGAGCAAGAGAGTTAGGCAGCTAAATAGGTTTGTTTGCATAGTGGAATTATCATCTCTAAAATTAATTTTAGTCATGATAAAGATTGTTTTTAGTGAATGAGGTAACCTCAAAATGATGAATGCAATACATACTGGTTATTAATATTTTCATTACATTACACAGCCCAGGTAGGGAGGGTTGTGTTCACAATATTTTCTGTAGTGGTGCTTTATATACCTATTGACCATTACTTGTGAGGATGATGTGTTATTGAAGTCACCAGTTTTCAACCTAAAATATATTACATGGTACTGACTTTTTCAGCTAATGGACCTGCCTGTTTCATAGGAGCCTGTCTGGTTAACACATACTGCATGGAGTGGATACTCTGCTTGATTGAGTGTGATGACCTGATTAACTGTTTTATGCGTTCCTTGTTTTTATAAGCAACTGTATTGTTTGTTTTTTAATTGTTATTTATGAAACTGATTTTATTATTATGGATTTGCATTCTATTATGGGGATTTTATCTACCGAATGAAGATTTATTGATTGATTGAGTATGGTGAAGTAGTGATTTAAAAATGTGAAAAACTATATGCAGACATTTAGTTGTTCCTTGTATGTGGTGTGCTGTAGGCCTTACTACATCTGTATATTTAAAAATTCAAAGCTGTTTGAACTCACTTGTGGTTATGAACTTCTGATATTGATAACACCTCTGTATAGTTAAACATAATGAGTGTGTGTTTGCATGTAAACAATTGGAGTGTGTGCTGCATCAGTGCATCAATCAAATAGGAATGGGTAGCGGGTTTGTTAAGGAAATACTTTGAGTCTTTGCAAGTTTCACAATGACAAAATCTACATGTAGCATAATGTGCTTAGGAACTTGCACCTCCAGAGACACCATTGTGCAGGAATACATTTCTGAGTACTAGTCTGTGTTGAGACTGTTGTTTTGGTTGGTTGCATTTAAATTGATGTGTTGCTTAAGACATTTATTGTGTTAGCAGTTTTGTGGATGATGTAATCAGAGATGTGATCAGTGATGTCATGAATGATGTCATTTGAGATGTCATCAGTGATGTAACCAATAATGCCATTGAACATGTCATGAGTAATACAATATGCGAGGTCATAAGCACTGAAAGGCAGAGCACAAGCTATAGTTAGCACAGTGAACTATAACTGGGGAATTTTAGTGGTTTTTAATGTTTAAAATAGAAGGATTTCAATCAAATCTGTCACCTAATTATAACGTTCCTTTAATCTTAAAGTTTTTTTGTGAATTTCTTCGGATTTTTGTTCCTTTAATATGCACCTAACTATAACGTCACTTTAACCATCGTTTTTCCCAGTGAATTTCAAGGGTTTTAGTTAATACCATTTAAATTAAGATTTAATATGCACCTAAGTAGTTCAGCATTTTTTTTGCATAAAATAAAAATTCAAAAGTGTTTTTTGTTTGAATTACATTAGCAATGGTTCTATATTTTGATTACATTGTTAGGAACAAACTAGCAATAACAATTATATCTTAAAGCAGAGGAAAAAATAGTTTTTTTGCTCCATTTTGGATTTGTGAATTGTGAATCTACCGTGAGGCCAAATGCCTGGCCATGCAGTCCCCACGCTGTTGAACTTCCAGTTCTGGCCACCACAAAAGATCTGCTGAACCGGCATGTTTTTCAATGCTGAGTTCATAATATAGGAGATTTAATGTGTGGTGGGTATTGAGGTAAGTCGTTCACTATTAGGCACACCAACTACAATATCATGAGTCCATTAGTGGTGTTATCTTAGTGTTCCCATCTTCTTAAGGATCCATGGACCCTACATGTAGACCTGTGAATCCATAAGGAATCCGATGACACAACCAAAGAACATTTCTGATTGGTTGAAAACAGTCCCCATCTTTTCTGTCAGCAATTTCCCATCTATCCAAGTCATTTGGATGTGGCACTAAGGTGGAAACACTTGCAGTTATCTCCCAAGTGTATTATTGTACTTTTATGGGTTGCCCATGAAATGCTAAGGTAACAAAATAGATCCTGAGCAGGAGCGACACCAGGAGTAGAAAAAGGATCAGAGGCCACCCAGGAAGAAGGAGTCCTTCTTGTGGAATGTTTTCTCCATACCAAAGGAGAAAAGAAGATTGTTTCCAAAATAGTAACATGCACTATTTGTAACAAGAAGTTGTCTCGGGGCACCGGCAAAATATACTCTCATAGCACATCGAGCATGTGGAAATACATGCAGAGAATCCACACAAAGCACTTTGATAGGGCTTTGAGGGAGATGGATGCAGCAGAGGCATCTGCTTCGGCTGCCAGGTCACCCAGGGACTACCATCTCATGTCCCAAAAATGCAGAACCCAGTGGCTTAATGTTCCAAATGCAATGACATGATCAGCATAACTTGCTTTTGTGAATATTATTGAGGATTACAAATTTTCATTTCTTTGTTTTTGGACTTTACAATCTCCCAATTCACATACCTTTGGCTTCCTTTTTGCTACCCCTGTTTTTGAAAAGTGTTAGAGACTGGGTTTCTGGCTGGCAGAGGTATTCACCCTGTCCAAGCAGAAACAACAATCCTAGCCAGGGTAACTGTAGTACGCACTAAAAGTTTACTTGTGGTCATCCTCTGGTAGCTAGGAACAGAGCAGTCAGGCTAAACTAAAGAGGCAATGTGTAAAGTATTTGTGCACACCAAACTCAGTGAAAACACCACAACATTATTTCACACCCATTTAGAAAAATAGCCAATATGTATCTGAGTGAAACAAGACCAAAACGATAAAAATCCAACTTACACAAGTCAAGATATGAATTTTGCAAGATTAAACCAAAATGCAGTGCTTAGAAATCAATAGCTCCAACTGGGACTCTCTGCTTGACCGGGTCAAATCCAAAAGTTCAGTCTGACCCCGATGGAGCACAGGCCAAATACAGGAGTCACGCACACCCGCTGACAGTACCTTGGATGCGTCGAAGCTCGGGGGTGATGCATTGAACAAAGAAGGGTAATACGTCACTGTTGAAGGTGATGTGTCATTTCTGAGGTCGGACAACGTCATTGATGCATTATTGTCAAGAGCAATGTGTGTTGGGCCAAGGTGTCGATGTCGAACCGCTGGGCTGTGGCGATGCTTTGGCGCGTCGGAGTCGAGGACCTTGCATTGCAGACGTCAGCGATGCGGTGTCTGAGACACACGGAGCAGCGGTGACTCGGAGGCGCTGCGTCAGCAAAGTTGGGGCTGTGTTGTAAGTCGAGGTCATTGTGTTGTGCAGTCGGTGAGGGGTCTCCATGACTTCGATGCAGGCAGCTTTGATGCGTCGTTATCGCAGAGAAATGCGCTGGTTTCGATCGATGCTTCAGTGTCGATGCGTTGATTTCTTGGGTTGCAGCACCAAACCCTCACTTCCAAGGGCCCAGGACTGGAGTTGGCACCACTTAGCAGAGCAGGACTCACAGCATAGGAGCCCAGGTGCTGGTAGCAAGATGCAGGTGAAGTCTTTGATATCCTTAAGACTTCAGAAACAGGAGGCAAGCCCTTGGAGAACCTTTAGAGATGCAGGATGTAGAGAGTCAAGTCCAGTCCTCTCACTCCCAGGCAAGAAGCAGCAGGCATTAGGCCAACACACCAAAGCAAGCAGCGAAGTGGCAGTCCCTCCTGGCAGCACAACAGTTCTTCTTCCTGGTAGAATGTCCTTAGTTCCAGAAGTGATCTGAGTAGATGGTGACAGAGGTCCGGTACCACTACCCATTTTAGCCTTTGAAGTAGGGAGACTTCAAAGAAAGGTCTTTGTAGTGCACAAGACCCTGCCCTTCCTTGCCCTGGTTCCAGACACACTACAGGGGGATATGCAACCCTTTCTGTGGGGAGAGGCACAGCCCTATTCAGGTGCTAGTATAAGCACCTCCCTCTCACTTTAGCTCCGGAAGACCCATCAGCCTGGTGATGGGCAATCAGGATATGCAGGGCACACCTCAGCTCCCTTTGTGTGTGACTGCCTAGAGAGAATGCATAAAACCCAGCTGTCAGCCAACCCAGATGTGTATTCAGGAGAAAGGCAGAGGCACAGAATGGTTAAAGTAAGAAAATGCCAACTTTCTTCCTATCTTTTCCCTAAAGGCAGCTCCAATGCTAAACTAAGGGAGATATAGGCCTTGCTGAAGTGAAATACTAATTTGAGGGTATTCTCTACCAGGACATGTAAAACTGAAAGGTACATATCCTACCTTTTAAATGCACTGCACCCTGCCCATGGGGCCAACTAGGGCCTATTCGGGGTGACTTATATGTCATAAAGGGGAAGGTTTGGTCCTGGCAAGTGGGTGAACTTGCCAGGTCGAAATGGCAGTTTAAAACTGCACCCAGAGGCTCTGCAGTGGCAGATGTGAGATATGTTTGAAGGGCTACTCATGTGGGTGGCACAATCAGTGTTGCAAGCCCACTAGTAGCATTTGATTTACAGACCCTGGGCACATGTAGTGCACTGTACTAGGAACTTATCATTAAATCAAATATGCCAATCATGGAGAAACCAAATGCTATTACATTTTAGACGCAGAGCACATGGACTTTTGCATTGGCCAGCAATGAAAAAGTGCACAGAGTCCTAAAGCCAGCAAAAATGAAGTTCAGCACACAGTCAAAACAGAAGGTCAGATAGCAAAAAGTAAGGGTAAACTACGCACAAAGATGCCAAGTCTAACAAAAAGCAACAAAATATAAAAAAAAACATTTAAAAGTGTTAAAAAAACTACAAAAATGGTTCTTTTCAGAACCTTATTTTTTGGTTCAAAGGTAGAAAAATTATATGTTGTTTGTCAATGTGTTACCGTTTTTACTAATAATGTTTTGTAACTGTGAGTATCGGGGTATGTGTGTGACTAAGTTGTGAGGGTATGTGTGTGTGGGTATAGTTGTACATGCTTGTGGGACGAGTAAATGTATGTGGACATGTGTCTGTGCCTGGCTGTGCCTATGTGTATCTGTATGACTGAGAGCCTCACTAACAAAGTTAAACTTACACTTTTGTATAAGTTTATGACTCTTTGGTATTCACAAAGGGATTTACTACTAGTATGTTTATGGGTGCGGAATCTCTGCACATAAAAAGATAGGACAGTCCTACCTATTAATGTGAAGACACAAAGATATGACTAGTAAATCCATTTGTGAACACCAAACATTGTAAGCTTACACAAAGTGTAAGCTTATCTTTGTGAATCAGGCCCACAGTGTGTGGATGTGTGTGTTTGTAACTGAGTGTATCAGGGTATGTGTTTGTGTGGGTCTAGTTGTGCGTGTGTGTGAGTGCAAGTGAATGTCTGCGAACATGTGCATGTGAGTGTGTGGTTGTTTGTGTGTGTATGTGTGACTGAGTTTGTGGGTGTGTGTCTGAGTGTGTGAAGGTATGTGTATGGTCTAGTTGTGCATGCATGTGTGTGAGTGCAAGTGAATCTCCTGTCTGTGGATGTGTGGGTACATACGTGTCTGGGTGATTGTGTGACTGTGTGTGTTTGTATATGTGTGTATACATGGGACTTAGTGTGTGGGGTGTGTGTATGTGTCTGACTGACTGTGTGAGGGTATGTGTGTGATAGTCTAGTTGTGTGTGTGTATTTTGAGTGCAAGTGAATGTCTGTGGATGTGGTATGTTGTGCATGTGTCTAAATGTGAGACTGAGTGCATGCATGTGTGGTTCTAGTAGTGTGTGTATACCTCTGTGAGTGTGAGGGAATGTTTGTAGAGGTCTGTGTAGGTGTGCAAGTGAGTGTGTCTGTCAATGAATGTGTGGGAGTGTTTATGTGTGTGTGGGTGTGTGTATGTGTGTGTGTGTGAGAGTGCGAGTAAATGTGTATGGACATGTGAGTATGCAAGTCTGGATGTGTGTGTGGTTGTGTATATGTGTGACAGAGTGTGTGGTGGTGTGTGTGTTTGTGTCAGACTGAGTGTGTGTGGGTCTAGTGAATGTGGACTTGTGACTATGTGCTTGTCTGGGTGTGTGTGTTTGACATAGTGTGGTTGTGTATGTGTGCATATGTATGGCTGAGAATGTGGGGAGGTGTGTGTGTGTCTGACTGAGTGTGTGAGTGTATGTGTGTGGGTGGCTGTAGTTGTGCATGTGTGTGAGTAAATGTCTGTGGACGTGTGTATACGCACTTGTCTGGGTGTCTTTGTGACAAAGTGTGTGGATGTTTATATGTGTGTATGTGTGACTGAGTGTGTGGGGTGTGTGTCTATATGTCTGGTCGAGTATGTGTGGATATGTGTGTGTGGGTCTGATTGTGCACCTGTGTGTGTGTGTGAGTGCAGATGACGTCTGTGGATGTGTGAGTATGTGCATGTCTGGTTGTGTGTGTGGTTGTTTCTGTGTATATGTGTGACTGAGTGTGTAAGGTGTGTATATGTGTCTGAATGTATGAGGGTATGTGCACATGGGTCTAGTTGTGTGTGTGTGTGAGAGAGAGACTTCGAGCAAATGTCTGTGGATGTGTGAGTACATGCATGTATGGCTGAGTGTGACAAAATGTCTGGTTGATTATGTGTGTATATGGGTAACTGAGTGTGTTGGGGAGGTAGGTGTGTCTGACTGATTATGTGAGGGTATGTGTGTGGGGATAGTTGTGCATGTGTATTTGTGAGTGTGAGTGTATATCTGTGGACATGTGAGTACATGTGTCTGGGTGTGTGTGTGAGGCAAAGTGTGTGGTTGTGTATCTGTGAGAATGTGTATGTGGGGTGGGTGGTTGTGCATGTGTGTGGTTGTAGTAGTGTGTGTGTGTGTGTGCATCTGTGTGTGTGGGAGGAGTATCTGTAGAGGTGTGTGTGTAAGTGTGCAAGTGAGTCTGTTAATGAATGTGTGGGGGTATATGTGGGTGTGTGTTTCACTGAGTGTGTGAGAGCGTATGTGTGTGAGTGTAGGTGTGTGTGATATAATGTGTGTGGAGGTGTTTGCAGGTGTGTTTGTGTGTGTTTGTGAGGTTGCCTGTATGCAGCTCTCTGTGTGGCTGTTTGAGTGTGCCTGCATGTGATGGTATGTGTGCAGGTGCAGATGTGTATGTTACTATCTCTGTGAAGGTGTGCGTGTCTGTAATTGTGTGATTGTGTTTCTGTCTGTCCATGTTTTATATGTAAGCTTTACTGTTAGGTGTATTTATGTCTTGGTGTATGTTATTGTCTTACTTTTTGTGAGACTGTGTCTATGTATGTGTGGGCTAAGTGTTGAGTGTCTTTATCTGTAGCTCTGTATGTGAATATGTATGTCTGTGTGTCTGCTCATGTGTTTGTGTCTTTCTTTTGCTGACTACCTATGTAAGCACTTTGAAGATGAGATGGAAAATGTTTGTAGTAAGTACTTACCACTGCCTCGAATTTCTGTATGTACAGATAACGGGTTATAATAAAAACACAATTATCAAATAGTAATTAAAAGCAAGCAGTATTTCATGATAATATCACTAGCTCTTCAACCACTTTTCCACTCCATTCTTCTTCTTTAAACTTTTCTTCTCAAATTGTTTGTTAGCAGCGTTTAAACCTTATGAAAATGTAAAAATCACCATAAATATATATTTTTCCCATAAGTTTCCAAGTTATAAGGTAAGACATTTCAGCAGCAGCTCTCTGTCCGTATTTGATGTGAAAGAAGGATCTTTTGTGCACTGAAAAATAACTGAAAATAACGTGAGAACCAGAAATTTGTTATGCAATTTACAAAAACAAGCTCTGTGCAGAGTAAATCCATTCTCATTTAATTAGCCTTGTACACCACAAGCAACTGAATTGTTTCTACATTGCTTTAAACAGAGGACAGGTTACATATGTTAGGTAGTTAACTATGTCATGGGGATTATCTATACAAAAAAATTGAGATGTCTGTCAAAAGCACTATTCTTTGTAAAAACTGTAGATAATATTTGATTCTCATATAACGTGGCTTGGGCAAGAGGAGCGAAATGTTTTCACATGAAGAGTTATCTACAGAACAAAGAGTGTGAGTAATAGGGACGTGTAGATGCCATATACTTTTGAAGCAGTAAAAAACAGCTTAGTTACTAACAGTGTGATTAGTTTCATACTAAATAAATCAATAGGTGATTTGAATCATTCATAACTATCAAGCAGGTTCTAAAACATTTGTATCACAAATGTACTGATGACCATTACAATTAAGTTTTTCATATTAGTGTAGTGACCTGATCTAGTTCTCTCTCCCTCGTGGATAATGATGGCAACTGAGTGTATGTTCTCCCTGAAAGTGAAATCTGTTGAACTTTAAAGTTGGAAACTTCAGTTTTGACTTAGTGCCATCTGCTCTACACCTTTGTAGCATTGAGATGAAGTATTTATTGCTGCAATTAAAGTTGATTGAACTTCTGCTCTACAGTCTGTACATACAATATTTTGCACAGCTTCCTTTATAAATTTGTCAAATGGCAAGATTTGCAATATGGTGTAGTTACATACACAAAGCCCTCTGAGTGAATGTGAGTTGTTGTGGTATATTGACAATTCTCACATTCATGTTGCCATGATGAACTTCTTCCAAAGAAATCATTTATTGACATTTGACCGTTTTCTAGAATGCCTAACACCACCATTAGAAATTCTTGAGCATTTTTGAGAATTTAGAGTAAATTGTGTGACACCAGTACATTCATCAACAATATCACATATACTTGTTGCAGAGTGGCAAGCATCTTTCTCGGCTGGCACAGTCCTCAGGAGAGGTGGCAGTGCCTCACATAATGGTTTTTTCCAATTCTCTGTGTCACTGAAGGGAAAGAGGGAATTGAAAAACTACATTGCGATAACAGTTAACTCCAGATACATTGGAGAACTGACATCCAACTAGGTCTGCTATATGTTCCACTTTCATCTTTTTAAATACCTTTTGTTTAACATTATTCTCTTTTAGGCCTTCCCTTTCCTTACACACTTGTACTAAGCTTAAGTTTTGGACAGATGGGACGTTTTTCATAGATTGGGTATTGACCCAGATGAGAAGCAAACAGACTTCTCAATCAAATATTCTCTCTTACACATGAGTTGTCTGTACTTACTTTGGTCTCATCAACATCTACAAGGTACAGCCCTAAAAGTGACCTAACGTGTGAAAGTGCAACATAGAACATCCCTTCTTTGAAAACATTTTGGGTTATATTAATCAGTGATGCATCCAGACTCAAACCTTGAGATTTCCTTCAAGGGCATCAGCATCACCATGTCACTTACACAGTAGTGGTCGAGAGAGTGCCAACTCTTAGGTGACTTGTACCCTGGGAAATAGTTTATCTCCTTTGAGGAGGCACAGGAGACTTTCTTGGTGGGTCAATATCTACAGTACACAAAGCCTTCACGGACCCCAGAGAGATCTGGACTAAATTCCCGTCAGCGCCCCTCCGTACTGAGGTCCTTTAGGTGATACTACAGATGGGAGAGGGCAGGCACTTGGGGCCTCATTACAATGGCGGTCGGACGAGCGTCCTGCCGCCATCGTTTCGGGGTCAAGACCGTCGGACAAGGAGTTGGCGGTCCCGGCAGCCCAATTACATTAGGACCAGCATGCAGGCAGTCGAAAACATCCCTTTTTCTAGAGCATGTTGTGCTGCGGCTCGGAAAAGGGCCGCAGCACAAGCCGCAATAAAAAAGGGATGTTTTTAAACATCCATGCTCCGTGTGCCAGGCACCATCTGGTGCCTGGCACCCGGTGCATGGATGTTTGGGAGGGCACCACATGTGCTCCACAGGCCACATCACTGAGGCCTACATGGGACAGGGGCCCTGCTAGGGGCCCCCAAAGTTACTTTCTGACAGCCTTTTCATGGCAGTTGAATATGGCTCATTTACATTCAGAGTTATCATGCAGAATTCCATGATCCACTGGTGCAGTACCTTGCTTCTATTACTCCGACCATAGGAAGCCCCGCAATCGACCAGACCCTCTCAAGGCTGCCACCGGGGTAGTCAAGCAATATGGTATAAAGGCCTAATCATAGGACTATAGTTATTCACAGTTACAAAGAGGTTATCCAGTTCTCAAAGGGGAGACAAAACTCATTACGCTTGCACTTTACAGCTCTGTCCATCTTAGCTGTATATTTTATAGAAGCTAACCATTCTACTTTATTCGGGGGCATAGCTTTAATCCAATACTTACAAATTTCTCTGTGGGCAAGCAATATTAGGTAGAAAATTAATTTCCTTGTGTTTTGCGATAGTGTTTCATAATTAACTGGAAGCCCAAAAAAGACAAGGGATATGCTTACCTCGATCAATTCTCCAAGTATTAACGATATCGTACTACTCACATCCCGCCAAAAATCTCGTAATACCGGGCAGTCCAAAAACATATGTTCGTCATTACTTTTCTCTTCCCCACACTTAGGACATCTCGGCATGACACCTTTCGCAAATTTTGCCAGTTTATATGGCGTCCAGTAGACCCTGTGGAGACAAAAGAGTTGGTTAGCCTTAAATTTGCGGCACGTACTGTGGAGTATAGCATGGATCCTGTGGAAAAGAGGTGGCAAGATGGTACTGGAGCTTAGTGGAGAGCTCGGATGGAGACTTCAACCTGCCTGTAACACTCTGGGAAAAGAGCTTGCCGGGAGAGCAGTCTATAGACTTATGGCTATTCTTTGTAACCTCTGCTGCTATTGTCTCCTCTTGTTGAATCTCATCATTCAACATTTTCAAAAAAGTAGGAAACACTGAACATTCAATGTGGTCTTTAACTGTATTGAAAGCATCCTCATAGCAGTCGTATTGACCTAACAATTCTTCCTCATTACGCCAAGGTTTGAAAAGATGCAGAAATGTTAAAATAAAAAAATTCGTTCTTATCTGCACTTTGAGAATTTAGTTTCCAGTGGTAGATGAGAATTGGTTTATTCTGTCTCACTAAACAACCATTAGACGCAGGTAGAGCAAACTTGTCTCTTTCCGTGTTTTTCTATACATTGTTTCTGTATGTGTAGAACTGAGCTGCTTCATATAGACAGAGGTTTTCTAAATTGACACTTCAATTGAGTAGTAAGTGTCCAGCATGTTTCTTTTCACAATGTCTGTGCTGTCAGGATTAGAGTACGCAAGATATTCAATCTTATCAAAAGACTTCAAAACTGTTATGAGTAGAAGCAAGGCCTAAACTAATCCAGACAATGGATTTGCATTTCCCATATAAACTAGCCGAACTCAATCAGTCATATGCCTTATAAGAACTTACTTCCCTGTGGGAAAGCATTTTAAGCTGAAGCTGTACAATGTTTTTGTTAAAGACTGCTCTGCTGAAATCTCTTCCCAAACCTATTACATTTCTGTCTTTTCAGAATTTTTAATGTAAAAAATAATGTATTGAGGAACAGCAATGGAATTGTCAGCTACAAACAGAATGTCTATGTTTGCATTCCACATAGATAAAATGACAGTATTGTGGACATTGATAGGTTTGAATGTCTCACTTCTCTTAATATTGTTTGTATTCTTTAGAGATGTGCCAGTGACAGTATGTCTGACTGCAGACATGAAACTGTTCACTCTTCTTTAAGAGATAACTGGCCCAGGGTAACCAAAGTAACATTTAGGGGCCGATTCCGATTCAGGCCGGAAATCTCTCCGACCGAGCCGGACCCGGAGAGATGTCTGACCGAATCGGACTCTGGCAGTCCGACCGAACGAGTACGATGCGCACGCATGCAATCGGACTCGAGTCGGTCGGACTCCCATTGAGTCAATGGGAGCCGGACGTACAACGCGTGCGCGGGCTCCCATTGACCCAATGGGTGCGAGGCGAACAAGGGTGCCCCCTACAGCGGGTATGCCTCGGGCGACTCGCGGCGTACATGCACAGGTAGGGGGGACCCATGGGTCCCCCCTGTGTGCGACTCGCGCGGCTACGCGTACAGGGGGGTCCGACACGGACCCCCAAAGTGCAGCTCCGACTGCTCTTTTGAGCCGGACGGCGCGAGTCGGTCGGACTGCTCGCGGCGCGCATCGTACTTGCCCGGCCGGGGAACGTCTCCATCGCACAGTGCAAGTCGTGTCCGTGCGAGTCGGTCGGAGCGCTTCGGACCCGCGAACAAGTCGGTCGGCGATTTCGCGTGCGCTCGCATCGTACTCGCTCGGCCGGACGCACGTACGAATCGGTCGGGAAAGAGGGCTCCGAATCGGATCCGGTTAAGCCAAATCCGATTCGGTGCCCTACCGGCCGAGATCGGAATCGGCCCCTTAGTGTAGTATTTTCCTTGGCTCTGTATCTGCAATGACATTATTTACCACGTCTGTTGGACTGAAATCTCAACACTTGCTGCCTAAGGGTTCTGTTTTCACTCTCATTGAGAATCTCTGAGGTTATATACTGCTCAAAGAATTACAGTTTTGACTCATCAGTAGCCAGTCTAAATTTTGGCGTACCTTTTACCCACAGTAACGTGAATAACTGGAGCGTCTCTAGCTTGGTATTGTGTTCCTCCAGAAGTAGTCAATGACCTCACCAAGAAGAGGATTTTTTTTGTTGCAGATAAAGTGAAGTATAGTTTGAAATCTATGATTTAAGTACCTACACACATTTGCTAGATCTATAGAGCACAATTCATATAGTATTTCAAAGTTGATGGCAGCAATATTGGAGTTAGCTTCTCTGAGGAAGTGGTGCAAATCATTCCAAGAATATTTCAGACAGCGAAGAGTAGCAAACTAGGTCGGTGCAGCTAAGTTGTGCAACATGTATATGAGCTCACAATGCTGAGGGAACCAGAACTCATTTGTTCCACATTGGCACTCCATGAGATTCATGAGGTTGCACTCAAGATTCTCATCTATTCCATGAATTTTCTCAACAAAGTCTCCTACACTCCGTGCTGCTGTTTTCACAATATGTGCAACCACGTAAAACAAAATAGACGGTACATTTTCAAAGAGAAGATGAAAAAGGTTAAAAAAAGTGCCTGAATCATGGATCTTCAGAGTACAGTCTAGTTCAGTTCATCCCAAACCTTTTAGAACCACAACTCACTTTTAAGTACAATACATTTTCACAACCCATCTAGCTTTAATGGGCATTTTTTAAATATAATAAAGCATCATGAGGTAGAGCATTGTTACTTTTAGACAGCACAAGTTCAATTGAAATGGTCACTAAATTTACAAAGACAGTTTTACAGATAAAATTATATTGCACACAAATGACAATGTGTGGAAATCGAGTTTCAGTGAATATTAATTATTTGTGAATCACCAAGTAAAGTGTCTTGATTTGTTCTGATCCTACTAAAATTCTTGATTCCATCACATGTCAGAATTACAAAAATATGTGCTTCCCTTTGTTTTCTTAACTGCTGAATGTGTACAGTTCATTTACAGGTATTTACATTTTGCTGTGTGTTAGGAAAAAATAACATCCTCCAGCTTTCTTTTTACAAGTCATGTACCCCAGCAGGATTGTCACAATATTTACTTTACTTTTCTAGGAGTTTGCAATCACCAGTCTCTGTGTTGAAAAATAAACAGCAGATGGCATAGCCTGACATTTGACCACTGTCTTTGAAGTGCAGGAAATGTTACAGAATCAATACAGAATTTAAAGGCATCTTTATTTATTGCCTGGACTTTGGTGACTAACCAAAAAGCAGCTCGGGACCCACCAGTGGTCTCGACCCACAGTTTGGAAAACATTGGTCTAGTTGATCTGTACTCTGAAACAGGAATCTACACTGGACAATCATCATAACAACCTCTTTCTCATGTTTGAAATAGATCTGGAAACCGGCAAGCTTCGAAACTCTTTTCCCACACATGAACGAGTCCAAATTTCGCTTGTTTTATCTGATATAATTCCGATGCATCACTGATTACATCCCTAGAGTGTAGAGGTGAATACTGTAGTGTTCATATATCTCTTAAGTTGACTTTGAAGTGGGTGTGCCCAGTGAAGTTACATGCTGATCTTTATCTAAATCTTTCTAGAACATGTTTTTTTTTTGGTGTATTCTATGTCTGTCTTTACTTTCTCTATACGAATCAATTCTTGCCAAATCTTTTTATTCTTTGTTGGGAAACCATTTACTAGAACCACTAGTGGTTCCTCAACTTCCAGGACTACACCGAGCGTTTCAATATTCTGCTCAAAGTCTATTGGAAGATACAAAACTTTCCTTTAAGACCTTTCACTAATTCACTTGGAGGTAATTTTGCACTTTTTGTTTGCATTCTGACTATTGCTTGAAAAGGGTGTACTGATTAGATCAGAGTACTTTGACACACATTCAGATATTCTAGTTCAGGAAGAATTGGGAACATTTCATACTTATTGTAAATTCTTCTAGTAGGCATTTTATTATCATCAAGTTTACTTATCCAGTACTTGCACACTACTTGATTGACAAAGCACTGTTCTGCAAAGTACACTTCTGCAATTTAATAGAGGGCATGTTTAATCCACGGAATATGGTCTTCTTCTTCAGTTGTTTCCCAGATATCTGTTTTTCTAGTTTGTGCTTTCTAGTGTATACGAAGGCAATAAATACACATCATGTTAGGTATTTCAGCAGATGTTACAGTAAATTCTCTTATTTCATTGCTGAAGCTGTCTATCTTAATAGCTGTACTCTCTCTTTCTCACTGCTAGGTTCTACTACTACTTCCTTTACTTCCCTGAAGGCTGGCTTTCAGGTCAGTTGTAGGTTAATTGAATATCTTCTGATATATTAGTAATTTCAGACAGAGTGGCGTGTAAAAGAGCTGCATTCAAAGCATCTAAATGCATAGCTGGACTTTTCACAAAATACAACCATTTAATTAGATTGCACATTTTGAGTGATGCACAGACAGCATTCGAAATTGCTGAAAAGTGCTGTCACCTATATCTTTAGAGAGGCAAGTCAATAAATGTCTTTGTAGGTTAAATAGTGTCCTTACTTTACAGGGATCTAGAGTTTGCAAAATTCTGATTTTCTGTTTTAAGGTTCCTCTATTGAACTTTCCAAGGAATGTCGATTTACTCTTGTCATATGTTACAATTACTGCTGCACTGCCACTAATGTACTGGAGCAGGAGGGCATCACTTTAACATTTCATCACTAATAATTCATCTGTATTTCTAGGTACTACTTTTTCTTTTGGTATTACGTAACTTGTTTCACCTCATATGAGCGGCCATCTGTATCAACTGCAAACAATAAACTATTGGTTTGGAAGTAGTTTTCTTCATTAAAATAAGCCTCACTACTGGGAGTGTGTTTCCACTTCCTCTTCTGCTGTTTAGGAGGCATTTTCAAGAACAAGGATAACACAATGAAAAAACATCTTCTTTAAAATCTGCGTACATTTGCCAATTTCATACATTGTTAATTTTTCAATATTTTCAAAAATATACACACAGTAGAAGTAATATGTTGTAAATGCTTTAGTGTGGTCAGTTACTGGTCCCTACTAATAGTTGATGTGTAGTTTGGGAGACTGGCCTCTTCATGTTGAGCTTTGCTCAGGGTGAAATTTGTAGAGGTGAAATATTGTGGTGGGAGACAGGCCTCTTTGATCACAGCGACAGCTAAATGTAGAAGAGGCTTTGCCTACTAGCAGATGTAATAGGTAGTAGGAGACAGGCATCTTCATGGTGAGTTTTGTTGAGGGAGAATACTGTATTTAGTAGAGCTTTGCTTAGTAATAAATGATGTGCCTGGTGAAGGACTGCAGTCTTCTGGTTCAGCTTCGTTCAGGACAAATGCAGTATGTAGAAGAGGCTGGGTGTGAGAAGTTGGCCTGGTATATGCTGTTCACTAATTAAAGTGGACACCTTGCACCAGGGCAAATCGACTCTTATGGTAGATAGGTTTAAGACAACCTTTTAAAGAAAGCTATCCTAGTGGTAGCTGTGGAGAGCAGCCTTCAGGCTAAGTCTCGGAGGAATGTAAAGCAGCTTGTTTTACCATATAATCTCTTGAATCACCAAATGAAAAGACACCACACAGGTATATATATCAAATATATATGTATTTATTTCTAAATAACTCTCTACTAATCTCTTTATGAGATTAGAAGACAAACATATGCACAAATCAACGTTTCACAATAAGTTAAGCACAAAATATGGCTGGGGCCCTAGGGGCGTACCAGACCATATACTAAGTAAGAGACTTAGAAACAACGACTTGCAAGGAGACAAGGCCTAGGGCCTTCAGAAGTGCTGGGGCCTCACGAAACCACCCAAGGCAGGTAAGTAAAGGACCCACGGGGGACGCGTGCAGTGTGGATACACAGGCGCGAATCGCCGTTAACTTCAATGGGGCAAGTCGCGGTTGGAAATAAATCGTTTTAGGATACTTCGGGAGAACCTACAAGCAAGTCACTTACAGGGTAAGTAGTTCTAGGGCCCACACCCACAGGAGCACCGTAGTGCTGGAGTTACCTCACCCAGGGAAGCCGGGTGCACAGGTGTCCTTTGGTGTCGGGTCGCGGCGTCGTTTTCAATGGCGAACAAAGAAGACTTGCTGCTTGCGGGAGCTGAAGAAGTGTCCGGTGGAATCCAAGCCTGGATTCTGAAGAAGGATGACCTGAAAGCAGAGGGGACAGTGTTCAAAGTCACTTGGCAGTGACCCGGGGCAAGGAAGATGGATGCCCACCGTCGTCGGTCGCTTCAGGTCGGTTGCAGGTGCCTTGACTCTTCAGCCACGTGGTCCAGGAGGCGTCGACGATGACCAGGAGCTGGATTCGGTGTGTCCCTCGACGTCTGCAGCTGACTGCGGTGTCGGCAACTCGATCGGAGCCAACAAGCCTTGGCAGCCGCAAGTCTCGGGGAGATGAAGAAAAGTCGATGGCGCAGACCAGCAAGGTCTGTGGAACTCACCCAGCGAGGGTAAGTCAGGGCAGGCCTGGAGCAACCAGGGGAGCCCTTTGGTTTCTTTAAGAAGTCTTCTGGGGACCCACAAGCCAGCGGGCAAGGGATCGCGAAGACACCTCGGGCGGAATCACTCAACAGGGGCCCACGGTCACTCGGGACGGTGTAGGCCTCTGATCTTCGGAGGGATTCCTGCTGGAGGTCGGGACCACACGTGGTCCAAAGCACCAGTTCGTAGAACGTTGTGAAGGGGTTGCACTCGACAATAGTGCACGGTACCCAGGGGTCGCGGTTCCTCGTTACTCGTGGGGTCCACTTGCCTCAGCTTCGCTGGGGACTCACGATGGCCTGGGAGAGGTCAGGAAATCCACTTCTTGGGCTGCAGGGACTTCGGACTCCGGCGGGAGCGGCGTAGTTTGCGACCGTCGTTGTCGTTTTTGGTGCCTGCCAAGCAGGGGAGTCACTCCTTGACTCCAAGGAGATTCTTCTGTCTTCCAAAGGTAGTGGAACGTCGAAGGGCCAGGATTCTTCTGTAGAGCGTCGTCCAGGGGTTATCTGCTTTGCAATGGCAAGGTTCCCCCTCTTATACTAAAAAGAGGGGATGGACTAGCTCTATGACCCCACCTATGGGAGGGTCAAGGGAGGGGGTGGCTACACCCACTTCCCTTTGTCCAGTTTCGCGCCAGAGCAGGGGCAGGTAGCCCCTGAGCTGGTTTGAACTGGCATATGCACAGAGGAGCCTTCTGCTCCCCCAGTGCAGGACTTCAAAGCACTCTAAGAGTGCACCCACCCAGCCCCAATACACTAAACCCTGTCTGGAAGGTGGTTACACCTCCCTGTGACAGGATGCCTATTGTTGGGCTTCCTCCACTGTGAGTTTCGGTCATCAGCAGGAGGGCAGCCCAGTGTCTGTGACTGGTGGCATCCATTTTGTGATGCCAGGGCTCTTTAGGATTCTACCGCGTTTCCACAGCAGGTACATGTCTTCTCCCTCTAGAAGGGTGGAATGCTACCCCCGCCGCCAAGATTGGCGGGGGGTAGTATTCCAAGATGTTTGACACCAAACACGACATGTTTTGATGCAGCCATTCCAAAGTTAGCATTTACCGCGAGGATATAATGCACTTAAATAGTATATGGTTTAACCGCATCCACAAACAGCACCAGAGAATAGACTCTGAGAGCTGCAGAGGGGCCCTGCTCAGGCAGAGGCACCCCCTCACATAGAAGCCAAGCACCCTGCCCTCAGGATTGATAGGGCCTGCCTTAGGGGTGACTGATAGGTTTATATGTGTGTGCAGGAGAGATATAGGAAACCTATATCTCAGTGAGGGGTGCTAGCACCACCTCACCCAGGCTGCAGTAGCAGGCCTGTGGTGTCAGATTTAGACTGCTTCCCAGGGGTGGCATAACACATGCTGCAGCCCCTGGTAGGCCTGTGAAGTACCTATGCCCTTGGCACCTAAGGTACCATATACTAGGGACTCATAAGGCACCACAGTATCCAATCACTAGTGCACCTAGAGTGCACTCCATGTCGTTTAGAGAGAACAGAGAGGCTGGGGCCCTGATTGGCAGGGACCCAGCCAGACTATAGCCAGAAACCAGTGCTAACATCAGAAAAAAGTGGGGGCAACATAAGAGGCAGATCCTACTCTCCTACACAACCCCCCAAACGTAGGGACACTAAACTAACCTTGACCAGTTGAGTCTTCGTGTTCAAAGTGGAAATACCTTGAGAGTCCATCTGCATTGGCATGTTGGGTCCCAGGCCTATGTTCCACTGTATAGTCCATCCCCTGTAGGGAAATGGACCACCTCAAAAGTTTTGGGTTTTCACCTTTCATCTGCTTTAGCCATAGGAGGGGCTTGTGGTCAGTCTGAACTATGAAGTGAGTACCAAACAAGTATGGCCTCAGCTTCTTCAGGGCCCATACCACAGCAAAGGCCTCCCTCTCTATAGCTGACCAACGTTTCTCTCTAGGGGTCAGCCTTCTGCTAATAAAAGCTACTGGCTGGTCTTGACCTTCATCATTCAGTTGAGACAGTACAGCTCCCACACCCAGCTCAGAAGCATCTGTTTGGACAATGAACTTTTTGGTGTAGTCTGGACTCTGTAAGATGGGGGCAGTGCACATGGCCTGCTTTAGGTCTTCAAATGCCTTTTGACAGCTAGCTGTCCACTGAACCTTTTTTGGCATTTTCTTAGAGGTAAGATCATTCAAGGGGGTCACTATAGATCCATATCCCTTGACAAACCTCCTATAGTACCCAGTCAGGCCTAAGAAGGCTCTCACCTGTGTCTGGGTGGTTGGAGCAACCCATTCCAGTATGGTTTGGATTTTGCTCTGCAAAGGCTGAACCTGGCCTCCACCTACAAGGTGGCCCAGGTACACAACCTGACTCTGCCCTATCTGGCACTTGGTGGCCTTGATAGTGAGGCCTGCTTTCTGCAGGGCCTCCAAAACATTTCTGAGGTGGACCAGGTGATCCTGCCAGGAGGAACTAAAGACAGCAATATCATCTAGATAAGCTGAGCAATAAGTTTCCATCCCTGCCAGAACTTTATTCACCAACCTCTGAAAAGTGGCAGGTGCATTTTTCAATCCAAAGGGCATCACCACAAAGTGGTAGTGCCCACCAGGGGTCGAAAATGCTGTTTTGGCTTTTGCATCATCAGCTAATCTGATTTGCCAGTAGCCAGCTGTTAGGTCAAATGTGCTTAGATACTTGGCTGAGGCCAAAGTATCAATCAGCTCATCTGCCCTTGGTATGGGATAGGCATCAGTCCTAGTGACTGCATTGAGGCCTCTGTAGTCTACACAAAACCTCATTTCTTTCTTACCACCCTGGGTATGAGGCTTGGGTACCAGGACTACTGGGCTAGCCCAAGGGCTATCTGAAGGCTCAATCACGCCTAACTCCAACATTTTCTGGACTTCAGTCCTGATACAGTCCCTGACATGGTCAGGTTGCCTGTAGATTTTATTCTTGACAGGCAGACTGTCCCCAGTGTCCACCTCATGGGTGCACCAGGTAGTCTGACTAGGGGTCAGGCTAAACATATGTCTAAACTGTTGCAGAACTTGTCTGCACTCAGTTTGCTGATGGTCAGTGAGGCTGCTTGCCAAAGCAACACCATCTACTGACCCATCATCAGGGTTCTGAGAGAGCAGGTCAGGGAGAGGGTCACTCTCCTCCTCCTGGTCCTCATCAGTTGCCATGAGCAAGCCCATGTCAGCCCTGTCAACATATGGCTTTAATCTGTTGACATGAAGCACCCTCAGGGGGCTCCTGGGAGTTCCAAGATTCACCAGATAGGTGACTTCTCCCTTCTGTTCAACTATTGTATGGGGGCCACTCCATTTGTCCTGGAGGGCTGCTGGGGCCACAGGCTCCAACACCCACACTTTCTGTCCTGGCTGGTATACAGTCAGCACAGCCTTTGGTCATGCCAAGCTTTTTGCAATTCTTGGCTGGCCTCCAGGTTTTTGGTTGCCTTTTTCATGTACTCTGCCATCCGGGAGCGGAGACCAAGTACATAGTCCATCACATCTTGTTTGGGGGGCTTGAGAGGTAACTCCCAGCCCTCTTTTACCAAACATAGTGGACCTCTCACAGGATGCCCAAACAGAAGCTCAAATGGGCTGTAGCCAACCCCCTTCTGTGGAACCTCTCTGTATGCAAACAAAAGGCAAGGAAGAAGAAGGTCCCATTTCCGCCTAAGCTTCTCTGGGAGTCCCTTAATCATTCCTTTCAAGGTCTTGTTGAAGCGTTCAACTAAACCATTGCATTGTGGGTGATAGGGGTGGTGAACTTATAAGTTACACCACACTCCTTCCACATTGCTTTCAGATATCCTGACATGAAGTTGGTACCTCTGTCAGAAATGACCTCCTTGGGAAAACCCACTCTGGAGAAAACTCCAATGAGGGCTCTTGCCACCACAGGTGCTGTGGTGGTCCTCAGAGGAATTGCCTCTGGGTACCTGGTGGCATGATCCACTACCACCAGGATAAATCTGTGCCCAGATGCAGTCTGAGGGTCAAGGGGACCAACAATGTCAATCCCTACCCTTTCAAAGGGTACCCCCACCACAGGTAGTGGTATCAGGGGGCCTTTGTTGTGCCACCTGCCTTACCACTGGCTTGGCAAGTGACACAGGAGCGACAAAACTCCTTTGTGTCCTCTGACATATGTGGCCAATGAAAATGTGGAACAAGCCTGTCCCAGGTCTTGTTTTGGCCCAAGTGTCCTGCTAAAGGGATGTCATGTGCTAAGGTCAAGAGGAACCCCTAAACTTCTGAGGTATTACCAACCTCCTGGTGGCTCCAGGGGCTGGGTCTCTACCCTCAGAATATAGGAGTCCCTCATCCCAATAAACTTTATGGGACCCACTAGCACTCCCAGCAGCCTCAGCAGCAGCCTGCTGTCTGAGGGGTTCAAGAGAGGGGCAGCACTGTTGCTCCTTGCTCAGATCTTCCCTGGAAGGGCCCCCTGCCCCCAAGAACTCAACCTGGTCAGGTTCAAGTCCCTCTGGGGCAGTTCCTTCTTCAGGTTCTGCTTCACCTCCCTCTGGAAGTGAATCCTTGATCTGAGACAGAGGGGAAGGCACTGCCTTAACCCTACTGCTCCTCCTCTTGGGAAGCATCTGGTCCATTGTTCCAGGATCCAGAGCTGGTTCAGTGTCATGCATTCTTGCTTGTGACCTGGTCACAGCAAATACCTCTGCAGGGATGCCCAACATCTCAGCATGAGTCCATAACTCTACTTCAGACCAGGCTGAAGTCTCTAGATCATTGCCCAATAGACATTCTACAGGGAGGTCTGCACTGACTACAACCTTCTTGAGGCCAGTTACCCCTCCCCAGGAGAAATTCACAACTGCCAGACTATGGTTGGTCTGGACATTGCTTGCATTGGTCACCTGGTACATTTCACCCAGGATGATCTGTCCAGGGTCCACTAGGTCCTCTGCCACCATGGTGACACTAGCACCTGTGTCCCTAAATGCCAAAGCCTGTTTGCCATTTATCAAAGGCTGCTGTTTGTACTTGCCCAGATTACTGGGGCTTACTAGGAAGGACATATCAATGTTTCCCTCACAAATCAGCATTGCCTGAGTGGTCACTCTGACTAGGTCAGAATCCACTTCAGAACCCAGGGTCAACCCTACTACACCCTTATTCTGAGTACCACCTCCACCAGTAGCTGAGCTAGGGGGCACAGTTGCCTTAGGGGCAGGAGTGGTGGTGGTTTGGTCTTTGGACTTTGTACAATCAGAAGTCCAGTGCCCTTTCTGTTTACAGAATTTGCACCAGGGCTTCTTTTGGCCTTTTCCCTTGTTGGACTGTGACTCCCCACCAGATGCAGATTTTTGGGGCCCTTGTGAAGACTTCTGGTCTTTTGACTTATCCCCACCTTTCTCAGGGCCTTTAGGATCTTGCTTCTTAGTGTCACCCCCTTGGTTCTGGGTTTTCTGCCTCACCCTGGTTCTGACCCATTTGTCTGCCTTCTTTCCCAATTCTTGGGGAGAGGTCAGATCAGAGTCCACCAGGTACTGATGCAACAACTGGTTCTGGCAATTATTTAGGATCTGTTCTCTCATCATCAGATTATACAATCCCTTGAAATCAGTAACCCTACTGCCAACCAGCCAACCCTCTAGAGCCTTGGTTGCACAATCAACAAAGTCAGTCCAGTCCTGAGTCTGTGCCTTCTGGGTATCTCTGAACTTTAACCTGTACTGCTCAGTGGTTAAGCCAAACCCATCTATCAGTGCACTCTTCAGGACCTCATAATCATCAGCATCCTCCTCTCTAACAGTGAGGAGCTTGTCTCTTCCTTTATCTGAAAAGGAGAGCCACAAGATTGCTGCCCACTGCTTTTGGGGGACCTGCTGTACTCTACAGGCCCTCTCCATAGCAGTTATCCACTTGTGGATATCATCCCCACTCTGGTAGGGAGGAACAACCTTGCTCAGGTTCCTATGGTCAGGGACATATTCTCTGCCTCTAGGGACACTGTTGCTGCCACCAGGGGGTTCTAAACCCTCCCTTCTGGAAGCTCTCTGGATCTCCAGGGCTTCTCTATCCAGTGCCAACTGCTTGGTTCTGAGGGCCACTTTGGCTTCCTCATACTGGAGCAGTTTGCACCTTCTCTCAGAGGAGGTCTCTCTTAAGTTAAAGTATGAGCTCCTCTCTTGGACAAATTCTCTGCCAGAGTGATAAGAGTGCTCAGATTCCCTGGAAGGGGATCTGTGCCTCTCATCCACTCTGCCAGTTCTCTTAGGGAGAACTCCTCTGTCCTGTTCAGGCTCCTTGGAGCCTGGCCCTTCAATCACAGAGTCTTGGTCATTCTGATTTTCATCATCTGACCCAGATACTATGACTGACCCACCCACTGATTCAAACCCTTTAGCTCCTAGAGCCAATCTAAGGTCATCTGCTGTCAGCAGATCTATCAGGTGCAGGGTTGAGGGACTCTGTCCTGTCCTCAGGTGTCTGTCAACACACATGGCTCTCAAGTCAGAGAAAGCCATGTCCTTATACTGAGGCTGAGTGGATCCACTGGGTCCACCCTTCAAGGACATTCTAGTGTTGTGCAGTGTTGTACTACCTACACTAGTTTGTGGCCTACTGATCCTAGCTTGAGCTGTGGAAAGGGTGTGCTATCCCTTGGCACACAGCTCTAAGTTCAGTAGAACTTATTGATACTAAGCTTGACTTTATATGTACCTTGAGTACCTATAATGGTTTTCAGTTAGTAATTCAAATAGAGATTTTCTGGTAAAACAATGGCAAGCTGGAATCCCACACGCTGCCCACCAATGTGAGAAGTTGGCCTGGTATATGCTGTTCACTAATTAAAGTGGACACCTTGCACCAGGGCAAATCGACTCTTATGGTAGATAGGTTTAAGACAACCTTTTAAAGAAAGCTATCCTAGTGGTAGCTGTGGAGAGCAGCCTTCAGGCTAAGTCTCGGAGGAATGTAAAGCAGCTTGTTTTACCATATAATCTCTTGAATCACCAAATGAAAAGACACCACACAGGTATATATATCAAATATATATGTATTTATTTCTAAATAACTCTCTACTAATCTCTTTATGAGATTAGAAGACAAACATATGCACAAATCAACGTTTCACAATAAGTTAAGCACAAAATATGGCTGGGGCCCTAGGGGCGTACCAGACCATATACTAAGTAAGAGACTTAGAAACAACGACTTGCAAGGAGACAAGGCCTAGGGCCTTCAGAAGTGCTGGGGCCTCACGAAACCACCCAAGGCAGGTAAGTAAAGGACCCACGGGGGACGCGTGCAGTGTGGATACACAGGCGCGAATCGCCGTTAACTTCAATGGGGCAAGTCGCGGTTGGAAATAAAGAGTTTTAGGATACTTCGGGAGAACCTACAAGCAAGTCACTTACAGGGTAAGTAGTTCTAGGGCCCACACCCACAGGAGCACCGTAGTGCTGGAGTTACCTCACCCAGGGAAGCCGGGTGCACAGGTGTCCTTTGGTGTCGGGTCGCGGCGTCGTTTTCAATGGCGAACAAAGAAGACTTGCTGCTTGCGGGAGCTGAAGAAGTGTCCGGTGGAATCCAAGCCTGGATTCTGAAGAAGGATGACCTGAAAGCAGAGGGGACAGTGTTCAAAGTCACTTGGCAGTGACCCGGGGCAAGGAAGATGGATGCCCACCGTCGTCGGTCGCTTCAGGTCGGTTGCAGGTGCCTTGACTCTTCAGCCACGTGGTCCAGGAGGCGTCGACGACGACCAGGAGCTGGATTCGGTGTGTCCCTCGACGTCTGCAGCTGACTGCGGTGTCGGCAACTCGATCGGAGCCAACAAGCCTTGGCAGCCGCAAGTCTCGGGGAGATGAAGAAAAGTCGATGGCGCAGACCAGCAAGGTCTGTGGAACTCACCCAGCGAGGGTAAGTCAGGGCAGGCCTGGAGCAACCAGGGGAGCCCTTTGGTTTCTTTAAGAAGTCTTCTGGGGACCCACAAGCCAGCGGGCAAGGGATCGCGAAGACACCTCGGGCGGAATCACTCAACAGGGGCCCACGGTCACTCGGGACGGTGTAGGCCTCTGATCTTCGGAGGGATTCCTGCTGGAGGTCGGGACCACACGTGGTCCAAAGCACAAGTTCGTAGAACGTTGTGAAGGGGTTGCACTCGACAATAGTGCACGGTACCCAGGGGTCGCGGTTCCTCGTTACTCGTGGGGTCCACTTGCCTCAGCTTCGCTGGGGACTCACGATGGCCTGGGAGAGGTCAGGAAATCCACTTCTTGGGCTGCAGGGACTTCGGACTCCGGCGGGAGCGGCGTAGTTTGCGACCGTCGTTGTCGTTTTTGGTGCCTGCCAAGCAGGGAGTCACTCCTTGACTCCAAGGAGATTCTTCTGTCTTCCAAAGGTAGTGGAACGTCGAAGGGCCAGGATTCTTCTGTAGAGCGTCGTCCAGGGGTTATCTGCTTTGCAATGGCAAGGTTCCCCCTCTTATACTAAAAAGAGGGGATGGACTAGCTCTATGACCCCACCTATGGGAGGGTCAAGGGAGGGGTGGCTACACCCACTTCCCTTTGTCCAGTTTCGCGCCAGAGCAGGGGCAGGTAGCCCCTGAGCTGGTTTGAACTGGCATATGCACAGAGGAGCCTTCTGCTCCCCCAGTGCAGGACTTCAAAGCACTCTAAGAGTGCACCCACCCAGCCCCAATACACTAAACCCTGTCTGGAAGGTGGTTACACCTCCCTGTGACAGGATGCCTATTGTTGGGCTTCCTCCACTGTGAGTTTCGGTCATCAGCAGGAGGGCAGCCCAGTGTCTGTGACTGGTGGCATCCATTTTGTGATGCCAGGGCTCTTTAGGATTCTACCGCGTTTCCACAGCAGGTACATGTCTTATCCCTCTAGAAGGGTGGAATGCTACCCCCGCCGCCAAGATTGGCGGGGGGTAGTATTCCAAGATGTTTGACACCAAACACGACATGTTTTGATGCAGCCATTCCAAAGTTAGCATTTACCGCGAGGATATAATGCACTTAAATAGTATATGGTTTAACCGCATCCACAAACAGCACCAGAGAATAGACTCTGAGAGCTGCAGAGGGGCCCTGCTCAGGCAGAGGCACCCCCTCACATAGAAGCCAAGCACCCTGCCCTCAGGATTGATAGGGCCTGCCTTAGGGGTGACTGATAGGTTTATATGTGTGTGCAGGAGAGATATAGGAAACCTATATCTCAGTGAGGAGTGCTAGCACCACCTCACCCAGGCTGCAGTAGCAGGCCTGTGGTGTCAGATTTAGACTGCTTCCCAGGGGTGGCATAACACATGCTGCAGCCCCTGGTAGGCCTGTGAAGTACCTATGCCCTTGGCACCTAAGGTACCATATACTAGGGACTCATAAGGCACCACAGTATCCAATCACTAGTGCACCTAGAGTGCACTCCATGTCGTTTAGAGAGAACAGAGAGGCTGGGGCCCTGATTGGCAGGGACCCAGCCAGACTATAGCCAGAAACCAGTGCTAACATCAGAAAAAAAGTGGGGGCAACATAAGAGGCAGATCCTACTCTCCTACACTGGGCATACAAATAGGTGATGTCTGTGATGGGAGAATGGCCTCTTTGTATCAGTAGCTCATTTCACGGTGAATGCTGTATGTAGAAGAGTTCTGCATACTAACTTGTAATACGTCTGGTAAAGCATTGGCCTCTTCATGATGACCATTCTTCATGGCAAAAGTATGTCGAAGAGGCTGCGGCCTACTAATAGGTGATGTGCCTGGTAGGGGACTGGCCTCTTGATGCAGCGATTTGTTCAGGGCGACAATTGTATGTAGACAAGGCTTGGCTTACTAATAGGTGATGTGTGTGGTGGATGACAGGACTCTTTATGTTGAGATTTGTTAAGGGTGAAAGCTCTATATACAAGAGACTCGGTCTACTAATAGGTGGTGTGTGTGTGTGGTGAGGGACTAGCCTCTTCATGTTGATCTTTCTTCAAGGAGGAAGCTGTATGTAGAAGAGCCTCAGCATACTAATAGGTGATGTGTCTTGTGATCTCTCAATGCTGAGTTTTGTTTAGGGACAATGTTGTATGTAGAAGATGCGCAGCTAACTAATAGGCGATGTGTGTGATGATGGACTGGACTCTTCATGTTCACCTTCGTTCAGGGCAAAAGCTGTATCTAGTAGAGGCTTGGTATAGTAATAGGTGATGTATCTGGTGGGGTACTGGCCTAGTCCGGTTGAACATTGCTCAGGGTGAAAGTTGTATGTAGAAGAGACTAGGCCTACTAATAGGTGATAAGTCTGTTTTAGGACTTGCCTCTTCATGATGAGCTTTGATTAGGGGGAAAGTTAGATGTAGAGGTGGCTTGGTCCACTAATAGGTGATGTGTCTTGTGGGTGACTGGCTTTTTGATGCAAAGGCTTGTTCAGGGTGATAGCTGTATGTAGAAGACACTTTGCATATAGTAATAGGCGATATGTCTGGTGGGGGACTGGCATCTTCTGGGTGAACATTGTCCAGGACAAAAGTTGCATGTAGAAAAGGCTTGATGTACAAATAGGTGACATATGTTATGGGGGACTGGCCTTTTGACGCAGAGCTTCGTTCAGAGTGACAACTGTATGTAGAATAGATTTGCCCTACTCGTACATGATGTTTGTGGTAGGGGACTGGCATCTTCATGCTGAGCGTTTTCAGCTCTATGTAGGAGAGGCTTGGTCTATTAATAGGTGATATTTGAGATAGGGAAATGGCCTCTTCATGTTGAGCTTTAATCAGGTTCAAAGCTATATGTACAAGACCCTCGGTCTACTGATAGGTAATGTGCGTTGTAGGGAAGTGACCTCTTCATGCTCAGTTCTGTTTAGGGTGAAAGGTGTATGTAGAAGAGGCTGGGGTGCCCGACTGCAGAGTCTCAGCAACCGTAAACTTACTATTAAGTCATAGTTTGTGAAAACAAAAGCAAGAGTAAATTTACACACAAGTTTACCTTTGTGAATCAGGCCCACAGTGTTTGGAGGAATGTGTCTGGAGGTGTGTATTGGTGTGTGCGTGTGGCAGGGTGTGTGTGTTGCAATGTTGGGTGTGTATGTCTGAGTTTGTGTGTGTGAGTGAATGTGTGGGGGTGTCTGTGTTGGTGTGTATGTGCCTCAGTGTGTGCCTGTATATGTGTCGGTGTCGTGTCGTAGTGTAACTAAGTGTGTGGGGAGTGTTTGTGAATGTAGTTGTGTCTGTGCATGTATGTGTGTGGTGATGTGTGTTGGTGTGTGACTGTGTGTGGGGTTGTATGGGTGTGGGTGTGACTGTGTGTGGGGGGTTGTGTGTGGGTGTATGTGTATTATATTCCTGAAGAGCAGGCTGACGTAAATGAGCATTGAGCTGCTAATGCAGGCATGAATCCAGAGGGTTAAAAAATGTGACTGAAGGTGTGGGTTGTTAGTAATTTGAACAGCAAAGAAATGATGGATGGAATGCTGACAATGCAAACATTCTCCCCCAGTCAAAAGATCTGGGTTAAATCCATCGTTCTTTTGCCCACTACGCCACCCCAGTTTGGACCCAGCCATATGCAAATCAGTCTTGACCCTGTGCCCCATGGGAACAGTCCAGACCGAACTGCCAGGCCAGGTCCTCCCTGGACCGGAAACAAGCATCCTGGGACCGGTTTCAGGGTATGTCACCCTTCTTCAGCCAGGCTAGCTTGAATCCAGTGGCACAGTGAGGAAGGGACCCACGTCTGGGCATACCCATCCCACTTAGGGGCGAAAAGTGTACAGCAAACAAATGATGGACGGAATGCTGACAATGCAAACATTCTCCCCCAGTCAAAAGATCTGGGTTAAATCCATCGTTCTTTTGCCCACTACGCCACCCCAGTTTGGACCCAGCCATATGCAAATCAGTCTTGACCCTGTGCCCCATGGGAACAGTCCAGACCGAACTGCCAGGCCAGGTCCTCCCTGGACCGGAAACAAGCATCCTGGGACCGGTTTCAGGGTATGTCACCCTTCTTCAGCCTGGCTAGCTTGAATCCAGTGGCACAGAGAGGAAGGGACCCACGTCTGGGCATACCCATCCCACTTAGGGCGAACAGTGTACAGCAAACAAATGATGGACGGAATGCTGACAATGCAAACATTCTACCCCAGTCAAAAGATCTGGGTTAAATCCATCGTTCTTTTGCCCACTACGCCACCCCAGTTTGGACCCAGCCATATGCAAATCAGTCTTGACCCTGTGCCCCATGGGAACAGTCCAGACCGAACTGCCAGGCCAGGTCTTCCCTGGACCGGAAACAAGCATCCTGGGACCGGTTTCAGGGTATGTCACCCTTCTTCAGCCAGGCTAGCTTGAATCCAGTGGCACAGTGAGCAAGGGACCCACGTCTGGGCATACCCATCCCACTTAGGGCGAAAAGTGTACAGCAAACAAATGATGGACGGAATGCTGACAATGCAAACATTCTCCCCCAGTCAAAAGATCTGGGTTAAATCCATCGTTCTTTTGCCCACTACGCCACCCCAGTTTGGACCCAGCCATATGCAAATCAGTCTTGACCCTGTGCCCCATGGGAACAGTCCAGACCGAACTGCCAGGCCAGGTCCTCCCTGGACCGGAAACAAGCATCCTGGGACCGGTTTCAGGGTATGTCACCCTTCTTCAGCCAGGCTAGCTTGAATCCAGTGGCACAGTGAGCAAGGGACCCACGTCTGGGCATACCCATCCCACTTAGGGCAAAAAGTGTACAGCAAACAAATGATGGACGGAATGCTGACAATGCAAACATTCTCCCCCAGTCAAAAGATCTGGGTTAAATCCATCGTTCTTTTGCCCACTACGCCACCCCAGTTTGGACCCAGCCATATGCAAATCAGTCTTGACCCTGTGCCCCATGGGAACAGTCCAGACCGAACTGCCAGGCCAGGTCCTCCCTGGACCAGAAACAAGCATCCTGGGACCGGTTTCAGGGTATGTCACCCTTCTTCAGCCAGGCTAGCTTGAATCCAGTGACACAGTGAGCAAGGGACCCACGTCTGGGCATACCCATCCCACTTAGGGCAAAAGTGTACAGCAAACAAATGATGGACGGAATGCTGACAATGCAAACATTCTCCCCCAGTCAAAAGATCTGGGTTAAATCCATTGTTCTTTTGCCCACTACGCCACCCCAGTTTGGACCCAGCCATATGCAAATCAGTCTTGACCCTGTGCCCCGAAACCGGTCCCAGGATGCTTGTTTCCGGTCCAGGGAAGACATGGCTTGGCAGTTCAGGCTGGACTGTTCCCATGAGGCACAGGGTCAGACTGATTTGCATATGGCCATGTCTGAACTGGGGTGGCGGAGTGAGCTAAAGAATGATGATGGATTAAACCCAGATCAGTTGACTGGGGGTGAGTGCTTGCAATGTTCAACACTCCGTCCATCATCCCCTTTGGTTTTGCATTGTTCGCCCTAAGTTGGCAGAGTATGCCCAGACGTGGGTCCCTTGCTCACTTTGCCACTGGATTCAAGATAGCCTGGCTGATGAGGGCTGTGAGCCCGAAACCAGTCCCAGTATGCTTGTTTCCGGTCCAGGGAAGACATGGCTTGGCAGTTCAGGCTGGACTGTTCCCATGAGGCACAGGGTCAGACTGATTTGCATATGGCCATGTCTGAACTGGGGTGGCGGAGTGAGCTAAAGAATGATGATGGATTAACCCAGATCAGTTGACTGGGGGTGAGTGCTGCAATGTTCAACACTCCGTCCATCATCCCCTACGTTTTGCATTGTTCGCCCTAAGTTGGCAGGGTATGCCCAGGCGTGGGTCCCTTGCTCACTTTGCCAATGGATTCAAGATAGCCTGGCTGATGAGGGCTGTGAGCCTGAAACCGGTCCCAGGATGCTTGTTTCCGGTCCAGGGAACACATGGCTTGGCAGTTCGGGCTGGACTGTTCCCATGAGGCACAGGGTCAGACTGATTTGCATATGGCCATGTCTGAACTGGGGTGGCGGAGTGAGCTAAAGAATGATGATGGATTCAACCCAGATCAGTTGACTGGGGGTGAGTGCTTGCAATGTTCAACACTCCGTCCATCATCCCCTTTGGTTTTGCATTGTTCGCCCTAAGTTGGCAGGGTATGCCCAGACGTGGGTCCCTTGCTCACTTTGCCACTGGATTCAAGATAGCCTGGCTGATGAGGGCTGTGAGCCCGAAACCGGTCCCAGTATGCTTGTTTCCGGTCCAGGGAAGACATGGCTTGGCAGTTCAGGCTGGACTGTTCCCATGAGGCACAGGGTCAGACTGATTTGCATATGGCCATGTCTGAACTGGGGTGGCGGAGTGAGCTAAAGAATGCTGATGGATTAACCCAGATCAGTTGACTGGGGGTGAGTGCTTGCAATGTTCAACACTCCGTCCATCATCCCCTTTCGTTTTGCATTGTTCGCCCTAAGTTGGCAGGGTATGCCCAGACGTGGGTCCCTTGCTCACTTTGCCACTGGATTCAAGATAGCCTGGCTGATGAGGGCTGTGAGCCCGAAACCGGTCCCAGGATGCTTGTTTCTGGTCCAGGGAAGACATGGCTTTGCAGTTTTAGGCGAGGGCGAGGTTGGCGGATCGGAGGTTTCTCTTGGGTACGTGGAACGAGATTCTTTCGTTGAGATATTGGGGTCCAGTGTTGTAGAGGCATTTGTAGGCGTGGATGAGTATCTTGAAGGTTACTCTCTTCTCGACGGGGAGCCAGTGGAGTACTCGCAGGTGTTGGGTGATGTGTTTGTGTTGAGGGATGCCAAGGACCGATCTGGCTGCGGTGTTCTGTATGGCCTGGAACCTGCGGAGCAGAGATTTGTTGATTCCGGGGTAGAGGAAATTTCCGTAGTCCAGTCTGCTGGTTATGAGTGCATGGGTGATGGTCTTTCTTGATTCGAGCGGGATCCATTTGAAGTTCTTGCGTAGGATGCAGAGGGTGTTGAAGCAGGTGGAGGCGACGGCGTTGATCTGTCGGGTCAAGGTGAGGGAGGAGTCGAGAATGATGCTGAGGTTCGGGTGTGGTCTGTGGGGTAGGGGGGCTGCTGAGGGTGTCCTTCATTCCTTCCTGGTGGTCTGGTGGTGAGGGGGTCCTTCGTGAGGGAGAGGATGAGCTGGGTGTCGTCGGTGTAGGATACTATGCTGAATCCATGAATCCATGCTGTCTGACAATGGCGGCGAGGGGGGCCATGTAGATGTTGAAGAGCGTGGGGCTGAGCGCTGATACTTGAGGTACTCTGCAGTTGATCTCTGTGAGTTCAGAGAGGAAGGGCGGAAGTCTGATTCTTTTGGTTCTGCCAGTGAGGAAGGAGTGGAGCCAGTCAAGGGCAGTTCCCTGTATGCCGGCGTCGTGGAGTCTGGCGATGAGAGTGCGGTGGGAGACGGTGTTGAAGGCTGCAGAAAGGTTGAGTAGGATCAGGGCCGCCGTGTGGGCTAGGGCGAGGAGGGTGCGGATGTCGTCTGTGGTGGCGAGTAGTGCGGTCACGGTGCTGTGGTTGCTGCGGAATCCGGATTGGGAAGGGGTCGGGGTTGGAGTTCTCTTTGATGAATTTCGTTAGTTGGCCGTTGACGATCTTCTCGGTGACCTTGGCCACGAAAGGGAGGAGAGAGATGGGTCGGTAGTTCTTGAGGTCTGTCAGATCTGCTGAGGGTTTCTTGAGGAGGGGCTTGACTTCTGCGTGTTTCCAGTCATCGGGCAATGTGCCAGCTTAGAACGTGGTGTTGATGGTGCATCGTAGCTCAGGTGCAATGGTGGCGGCGGCTCTGTGGAAGATGTGCGGAGGGCAGGGGTCCGTGGGAGCTCCTGAGTGAATGCCTTTCATGGTCGATGTGGTGTCTTCGGTGGTGGCTGGGGTCCAGGAGGAGATGGTGGGCTGGTTGTCGTTGCTGGGAGGAGGAGTGGGGTGGGTGTCCGGAGTCTGTTCGTTGAAGTTGTCATAGAGGGATCTAAATTTCAGATGGAAGTAGGAGCCGAGTTTATCGCAGAGGTCCTGGGAGGGTGTGATGTCCCTGACTTCGCTGGGGGGCTTGATGAATTCCTGAATGATGTTGAAGAGTTCCTTGGCGTTGCTGGCGTTGCGGGCGTTGGCATGGATTTTGTTTCGGATGAAGGTCCTTTTGGTGGATCTGATGAGTTGGTGGTATTCTGTCATGGCGTTCTTGTATGTGTTGCTGCCGCCTGAAGTTTTGCTGTTTCTCCAATTCTTCTCGAGATGTCTGCAGGTGCGACTGGATTCTTAGAGGTTGGCGGTGAACAAGGTGGCCTTCCTGGGGCGCTGTCTGTCGGGGTTGCGGAGGGGGGCGAGCTTGTCTGCGCAGTTGGTGATCCATCTATGAAGTACTTTGGCTGCGGAATTGGCGTCGGTCGAGGTGGGGGGGCATCGTGGTTGAGGGTGGATTTGAGGTGCTCCTCGGTTACCTTGCTCCAGTTCCTTCGCAGAGGGCGTGGTGCAGGATTGGGGGCGGTGGATTTGTCGACGTGGAAGTGTACGCAGTGGTGGTCCATCCAGGGGGGTTGCGTGGTGTGGCTGAAGTGGATGTTGTTGCCTCCTGCGAAGATTGGGTCGAGGGTGTGTCCTGCCTTGTGGGTAGGGGTGGTGACTAGTTGTTTCAGTCCAAGGTTGGCGAGGTTGTCCAGGAGGGTGGCGGAGTTGGGGTCGCTGAGGTTGTCGAGGTGGAAGTTGAGGTCTCCGATGAGTATGTAGTCAATGGAGGCGATGGCGTGGGGCGCAATGAGGTCAGCGACGGTAGTGGTGAACGCGGTTTGAGGTCCGGGAGGTCCGTAGGCAAGGGTGCCGCGCAGGGTCGTTCTGGGGCTGGTCTGGATCTGGAAATGTCGGTGTTTGGTGGGAGATGGGGGGTCACTCGTGCTTTAAGTGGTGATTCGGAGGGAGCTCTTGTGTGCGATGGCGAGTCCTCCTCCTGGGCAGTTGGGGCAGTCCTTCCTCTGGATCTTATATCTGTTGGGAAGGCAGTGACGATGTCGGGGGCGGAGGTGGGGTTGGTTCATGTTTCCGTGAAGAAGGTGACGTCTCGCGAGAGGGTGTCAAGGAGGTCCCAGATCTTCACAGCATGTCTGTGCAGGGAGCACACATTGAAGAGGATGCACCTCAGGGCTTCGGGGGTGCAAGCGACTGGTGGGGGGCGGCGGCCGTGGGGGTGCGGAGGATGGTGAAGGTTTGTCTGCAGTGTCGGCAGGAGAACTGGCCGTGGGTGGTGTTCGGTGTAGACAGCTGGCAGTTGTTGTTCCTTCCAGGGTTGAGTGCGAGAGGGGCAGCTGAGTCGTAGCGGTGGGTGGCCAGAGAACCAGGGTCCCTGGCGCTGGTCGGGTCGCGGACGGGTGCAGACGGGCTTCCCTTTGGTGCCCTTTTGGTGCGCTAGAGGCGCACCCGTGGCCCCGCAGCGGCCGCCTTTAAATAGGGGAGGGTGGAGGGAAGCGCAGTTGGGAGGCGGGAGTGGGAACTGGTAGGTGGGAGGGGCCACGGGGGCAGCAGTGGCAGGGAAAGAATGCCAAAAAATGGGCACGGAAGACACAAACAAAGAACACAGGTACAGAGACAAATACAATTAAAGGCAGAAAATTAAAGGCACAATAACAAACAAAAAAATAAAACAAAAAGACAGACAAAAAACAGAAAAACGGGCACAAAGACAGACACCAGCGGACCAGCAGAAGAGCAAGGCTGTCCCACTGTACCACCAGGGATGAGGCGCAGGCAGGAGCCTGTGGGTGGAGGAGGGCCTCGAACACCTACCTTCACAGAGAGGTGTAGGGGGCAGGGGCAGAAAGATGTATAAAGGCGTAATTTACAACTAGTGGTCCCGATAGTGAATTGCAAAATAGAGAATGTGACGTAGAGTCAGATTTAAATGCACAGGTTAAAATGAACATGTGCCACTCAAGATCCAATTGTCAATAAAGTCACGCAGTTCATAAAATGTGAATGAAATCTCATGCGGCATATGATAACTCCAAACCATACTCATGATCCTTCTGTGAAGGTGCAGACATCATACACTAGTTTACATTCTATGGTCGGGTTCAGTGCCTCAGCTCAAGGTCGAGTAGGATCAGGGTCGCAGTCCAGTTCTTCCTGGCAGGAAAGAACTAGACTACGACGGTGGAACACATCATGTATGAACAAATTGTATGTTAGACTACAGCACAAATATGCTGATTTCAGTGAGTATTGCCTCTGAGTAAGGGTAAAAATTTAAAACCTGTGGTCAGTGGGAGGTACTCATAAAAGTGGCATGATAAAATAGTATACTTGTATTTGTCAAGAACACATCACGCCAGTGAACATTGTGTCTCAACTAATAATTTTAATGCATTATATCCAGTGTATGGTGAAGAATTTCCTGGTGAGTCTAGATCTGGAGCCTTTATATGCTTGTATACCTCAGGGCAAGTCTTTAGAGACCATACAGACTCTTCTGCATAATAGCACACATCACACCCATCTCCTTTGTCATGGACTGTGCTAAACTGGCCATAAAGGAGAACTTCTTTCAGTTTGAGAATCAATTGTTCTCACAGGTGTCGGGAAAGTCCATGGACAGTACCTTTGCCCCAGTATGTCAAATTTGTACATGCACCATTTTGCAACACCCCATATATACATCATGACTCCAATCCATTTACTCTGAATTTGAAACTATGAAAACATTACATCACTAATGCATTGGTCATTTGGGAAGAAGAAAAAAATACAGTCATTAAATTTACTATTTGACTGAACTCCAGCAACCCCCACCTCAAGTTTACTTGTGAATACAGCAAAATGAGACTCCCGTTTCTAGATCTTCTACTATACCCCTTAGATAGACATGTGATCCCTGAATTTCATAGAAAACCTATGGACTGTAATTCATGAGTACTGTTTGCAGCGATTGCATGAGGCATGACATTTCATTCCCTTTTCATGAACTGTGTGACTTTATCCACAATTGGAACATGAGTTGTACAGTTTCATCATAATCTGAGCATTTAAATCTGTCTCTAAATCACATTCTCTATTTTGCAGGTTTAAAGAACAGTGGCTCTGCATTCCACTTTCTCTACCAATGGTTGTACATTACACCTTTTCACACCTTCACCATTATGTGTTGGCAGAGAGTCTAGATTAAAGGTTCTGATGAATGCTTCCCACACCTTCTAAAGAGTAACAGATCAGCTGAAACTTGTTGATCCCTCTCCAAGATTTGGGTTAAAGACTCTCACCTTTCACTTTTAATCCTATTCGTTGGGGACGCGATAAAGAAATCTTGTTACACTAAGATGTAGTTTTAATTCACATTCCTTTACTTTTGCACTCTGCTCCATCACCTACACCTCTAGCCTATGTAGACCTCCTCTCCTGCAATGGAGTTGTAGCTGCACCAAAACTCTGGTACTGTTGTGTGGAGGAACTCTGTGACGAAGCAGGCCACCTAAGGGTGGATGAGGGTTCTCATCCTAAATAAACCACTGAGTTTGAGCAACAGAGACAGATAATTACACTTCAGCTGGGCACCAGTATGCCACCCTGTGTAATAGACTATGAAAATGTGTGTGGTTTGTGATTACCAGAAGTACATCAATAAATAAGCATCCTGGCGTCGTTTTCCAGGTATACGTCTGAGATCGTATGTGAATAGTGAAAAACATGGAAGTGCACTCAGGCAAGGATGTAATTCTTTGCTGTACTTGTGCATTTTGTTTCATGAAAAGACCTACAAGGAGTTAACTACAGAAATTTACAGGCATTCTCTATTTTTAATTCCATTGCTATGTCGTATAGTATCAAGTTGTTCATCCGGTTCTTTGTTGTCAGTGTCTTCACTGACGACTCTGTCTTCTTGCTACCCAACTCAACAAGGGATTGCTTTTAATCTGTTGACTCACAGTATTTTTTCAGAGGCTATAATGTCCCTGGCTCTGAGCTTTTCTTTGATTAGCTAAACTTTAGGCATCATTGCTGCCATGAGGAGCTTTCATGCTTTCACTTCCTCCAAGTTAGGGTCTAACTAGCAGCCACAGTTGGTTTAAGTGGAGGTATGTCATCATTTCATGGTGTCTTCCAGCCTACAGTCATAGTCAAAAAGCTCTTTTTCTTTGTTGGAAGTATTAGTATGTGGGCTGCACTGGAGATAGTGACATGCTGTAAAAGCGTCAGTGGTGATAGAGACAAAGAAAGACCAGCATCACAGTGCTCAAATTTCTAAAGCCTGTTCTGGCTCTGAATTTGTCCAGTTCCTTACAATCTGTTAGCTTGGTTTCTCCCAAGGTCAGAAAAGCTGTTAATGAAAATATGTTCTGTTGCATTCAAATGAATAATTCCTTGTACAAAGTTAACTTGTTTCCTTTTATCTCCACGTCGTTTGTCAACTCAGAATTGAAAAAATCCTACCAAGTGAGCGTTGTAGTGGAGTCCATCATGCTGTAGAGGTGCTGCACCACGATCTCACAAATGTAATCAAAATGCATTTTCATCATCTATTAATACACTGCCCTCCAGTACTCAGATGGAACTCAACCTTACTCAAGAAAACTGTGTCATAGTACTTTCTACCTGTGTGCTTAATGCCATAGCTATTATGGGGTAGGTAGCAAAACATTCCCACCACATACCTTAAGAAGACATTTCTTAAAAATGCAATCTACTGGATTGCATTTTTAAGAAATGTTTTTCTCTTTCTCTAAAGCCACCTTACCTTTGGTCAGGTGCTCTTCATGCCAGATTTTCTCTGAAAAGTCTTTCATCAAAGGCTCTTTGCATTTTGATGTCAATGTGCTTTTGCTCCTCAATAGTCTATCTGTCAAGCGCTGGTCTTCTGAGAAATGCCTGAAATACCTTCCTGGTTTGATGAAAAGACCTCGCATCTCCAGAGGCAGTGTCATATGCCAGATTAAAACAGGAAGTCTAGCAATGCTCCAGGAAATAATTCAGCAAGAAGTCAAAAAGCTGGAAGCTAGAAAAAAACTTTCTAGCTGACCAGGCCAAGTAACAGGGCATTGAGCTCGGGAGAGCTAAAGGAATTGGATAGAACACAAAGTGCAGTGAGCAAGCAATGATTCAGGAACAATTGTGACACAACTAGACGAACAATGGAGCTCCCTTTCATAGACGAGAACAGGACATGCATGACATTAGTCTCAATGAGGTTCGACCATTTTTGATTCAGATGAACAGGCAAACATAGCATTTAAAAATGTATTTATATGCATATTATTCTAACAATGTCACTTCCCAATATCCTACATGGAAGAACTTATGGCCATTGTTCCTCCATGTATACATTATGCAGAGAAATATGATTATTGTAATTATAGCACGGTCGGGAAGCTGACACGCACACAGAAAACTACATGGCATCCAGCAAGGACGCTGTTGCATCCTTGCTACCTAGAAGCTGCTGCATAGCCCAGACCATGGAGGAGAGCCACTGGGGTGAAGCCCACATGTGGCGATGTGGAAAGGAAAAACTCCTTACACTATCTCTTTGGGTCCATCATGGATTTTCCCAGCTCTAATTATTTGCTGCTGAAGTTTCTCTTCTAAAAGTACACCCTTTTAACCTTTCAGTGGGATTTAGAAGAGATCTTAATTAAATTGGAACCAATCCTCCTTCTGGGATTCTCTTAAGTGGCCCCACCCTCTTCTCCATGCTCCAGTTCAACTTTCATAATCCTGAAAAAGTGGTGCTGAGCTTTTTGAGTGCTGCAATGTGGAGCTATGGCGTAAAGACCATGTCTAACTTTATTTCAAATAGCACAGACAATGCCTGGTGAGGTTCTTCACCGATGGGCTATGCCATGGGAGTTTGATCTTAAGAGTTCCTATGCTGATGAAGATGGTTAGTCTGGAGCTGCCAGTCATGGAGGCTTAGCAGGATGGAAAGTCTTTAGATTAAGGTAGGGAGACATGATTTATCTAAATATATGCTCAAACTAGTTGAACAAAGCTTTGCCTTCCAGTGTCAAATGCAGTCACTTGATTGGTAAAAGTTTCACACCTAACAGCTAACCAATAGTGTATGTCTCTTTTTTCCCTAGCATTCCTGCACTTTTTACAGTGTGGAAGCTAGCCAATCAGACAAGATGTGCTTGGTGGCACACGCCATGCAATAGGTTGTTCCCTGTGTGGCTAAAATGGCTACAGAGAAGTTTCCTGATCAACCCTCTCAGCAGTTGGTAAGGTTGCCACCTACATGGAAACACTCTATTGCATGTTTCCTCTCCTGTTGCTAATGGAGTAATAATGTCACTTATGAGGCGATCCTGCTTCTTACTTCAGTCAAAACTCGCTTTTGGATTAAACTTTTGAATATCAAATCACATGCTTGCACATTGTTTTATCTGTAGCACTCTGTTAATCACAGTTTAATCAAAATGTATTTGTGTGACATTATAGCCCAAAGGCTGCCATGGTCGCATAAGGGCTTAGGTTTTATAAAAAGGATGCTATAACTTCACCATCTCTTTAAGGATACAGAGTGTCTCACTGCGACTGCTGTTTAAAGAAGATGTGCATTTAATATGAGGTACACTCTGGCTCCGACCTGGCACCCTTTAAAAGAAACATTTCAATATGGCCCTTTCTCTGTACAATGTACCCATGCTTTGGCAGGAGTTACATTTTTTGAAAGCAGCTTGTAGTACTTTCAATAAATCCACCTCAAGACATGAAGTGTAGATTAAGTAGGATTCTTTATTCATAAGCAAGATCCCATCCATCCGCCTCACAGCTTTCTCTGGACATCTGTCACTCTGTAACATTTCATCACCTAATATGACAAAGGCGGTGACTTACATAGTGCTCCATGCTAGGCTGGCAAGTGACATGCAGAGCATTCTAACACTGAGACAGCCACCCAGCTACCACACACCTCCCTTCCTTAATAACACAATTTAAGTGATTAAAAGTAGGTACATATAGCCCAAATTATCAAAATGGTTGAACACCTTTGCAGCACTATAAAACACCATCAAGCATAGATTCACTAAATTACCAATTCCTTGGTTCTAACAAATCTTGCACATTTAGACAGAATTTAAACATAGTCTTTTAAATAAGCAGTTCTTCTTACAACTCTATGAGATTTCTCTATGACAGTATTTTTCCGACAGTCTTCTGTCCCACCACCCACCTCCTCGTTCTCAGAAGAATTCAACTTTCCTTTGTACAACACAACTCTGTTAAGGTTGCATAGTCAATAATCCTTGGTCCCGCGTTGTCTAATGCCTTTATTACCTGTATTGGCTTAGAGAATTTGGGAGAATCACCACTGCTTCAGGGACATTAATCACAACAAAGTTCCCTACCCCAATTTCTATTTTTGTAACTGCTTTCCTTACATCAAGTTTTTTAGCCTGTTTAAGGTTTTCTCTGCTTCCCTCTCTCGCTACTCACCCTCACTACCAGCTTTGCCCAACCCAAACTCATAATTGTCAGCCCAAGAGGGTTCAACCAAGGTGTGGGGATACCTCCCTCAAAACAGTTCAAATGGAGTTTTCCCTGTAGTGCTGTGGGGCGTGAACCTGTACATTTCTCTTTCTCACTTTTTCTTTCCAATTTAACGAATTAGATTTTGCTAAAATTATGGTTTTCTTAAGCACCCTATTCAACCTCTCCACCTTGCTATTCATCTCAGGATGATATAGCGCACACCTATTTGTGCTTTATTTCTCTACTCACAAGAAACTCCTCCATTTCTTTGGCTACCAATTGGACACTATTGTCTGTGAGTAATATAACAGGATAACCTTCTCTAGCTGTGAAATCCCTCAAAAACTTGGTTACACGTCTAGTTTCAATTGCACTTGTTAAACATATTTCTGCCCACATTGAGTACATATCAATTACCACAATAACATACATTTGTTGACCATCCCCATGAATCTAACCAAAATATCTAGAGCAATTTCCTTCCACAGACCAATTGTCCGTCCTCTGATCAACAGGGGTTGTACTCTCGTTTTCTTTGACTTTTCACTAAGCGCACACGATACATAGTCTCATACCACCCTTTCAACCTGTATGTCCATCCCTGGCCACCAATATGCCGATCGTAACCTCTCCTTTGTTTTCGATATACCTGGATGAGGCTCATGGGCCACACCTATCAACTCTTCTCTGAGACTGTACGGAGGTATCTGCCTAGTTCCCCTAAACAGGAGATCCTTGCATGTGCTCAATTCATCCTTCACACACCAATACACCTTACAACCATCAGACCCTTGTTTCCTGGTATGCCATCCCTTCCGTACCAAAAGCATCACCTCATTCCATATTATGTCAGTGCTCAACGCCTCACGCCACCTCTCCACCGAAATAACATTGCATTCTATTTCACACACAAAATCTGTTTCCCCATCAGATTATTCGTCCTCATCAACATTGGTATACTGCTCAGGAAGCAACCTGGACAGTGTGTCTGCCACACCATTGTCTATGCCAGGAATGTACTTCACTTCAAAATTGCACTTCTGTAAAGGGATTACTCATTTGGTAATCCTTACTGAAACTAAATCTACCCCTTTTTTCTTAAAGATCTCACAAAGAGGCTTGTGTTTAATCCTTATTTCAAAGTTGGCGCCCATAAAAATGTCTTACTTTTTTTTCACTGCCCCTACACAGCAAGGGCTTCTCCCTCAATAACTGAGTATCTCGACTCAGGATCTTTAAGCCCTCATAAGATGAACATTATAGTGTTCATGCCATCCTGTCCATTCTGTTGCAATACAGCACCCAACCCTTTTAGACTGACTTCAGTTGTAAACCCAGACTTCTTCATGGGGTAAAAAATTTCAAATTTAGGGGCGGAGCTGAGTTCTTTCTTCAATAACAAGAATTCACTCTCACAAACACCGTCCAATACAAACTCAATACCTTTCCTCAAGAGGTGTCACGTGTTGGCACTTAGCTCAGCAAAGTTTTGAACAAACTTGCTGTAGTAATCTACCATACCCAAAAACTTAATTAACTCCACTCGAGATGAGGGCAAACTCATGCACTGTATAGTATCAACCATTCAGTTTTGGGTATGAACCCCTCTCCAGTGATTGTATGACCTAAATAGTTAATGGTCTTACTACCAAATTTACACTTTTCAGGTTTTGTTGTGAGATTACAGTTGCTCAACCTCTCCAAAACATCCCTAAGACGAGTATTGTGCTCCTCAGTGTCCTTACCAAATACCAAGATGCCATACTGATATACACAAACTTCTGTGGCTCCTTTCAACACCTTTTCCATGCCACGCTGGAACACTGATGCCTCAGAAACTAACCTGGTAGGCAGCCTTACAAACCTAAATGTTCCAAACGGTGTTACAAAAGCAGTATACTCTCTTGAGGATTCTTTCCAATCAGCTGATGATAGACCAAGGTGAGATCTATTGTGCTAAACGCTTTAGCCTCCACCCCCCTCCCCCAAAAAACAAAAGCTCTGTAATGTTTGGAAGAGGATATCTATCAACAATAAAACATTTATTCAAATGTCTCAAATCCACGCATAGATGTAGACTCCCACTGGACTTCCTGGCTGCCACCACAGGTGCAAGCAATTCAGTACCCTCTACCTCTTCTATTGTTGCATTTTTCTTCAGTTTCTTAATCTCCTGTTGCATCTCTTCTCTAATAGCTATAGGAACCTTCCTTACTTACAATAAACAGGCTGTGCATCTGGAACCAAGAGTATATCATGCTTATAACTTTCCAGGCAATCTTGCTCCTTCCTGAAATCTTTTGGAAAATCTTTTTCTATTTCTTCCAAACTTTTGTCATCAGACCATGTTTCAACACTACATAGATTCACCTTCTCTTATAGACAAATAGGTGGATCATTGTTGGGATCTAACATCACACCCAAGTCTCCCTGCTGTACCCAAATTATGATACTGTCTCATTTTTTCGAAACATATATCTTTCCTGGCACCAAATGTTGTATGTATTCAATTAAGCCCACAAAGTAGCCATGTAAATTTATGGGCTCACTCCCAAAAGCACATGGCTTGATGTCTGGTTTAAAAAGAGTGACCTTTTTCTCCAGTTTACTGCAGAAGAACTTATTAGAGATAATGGTCATTTTCACCCCTGAGTCAAGCAACACTTTAGTTGCCACCCCCTCGACTAAGATCGAGTCCACATGGCTAGCTCTAACCTTGACCAGGTCAACTACCTGTAAGACAATTTGTCCACACTCAAACTCAGTACCATCACTTTCCTGCTCATCATCCAGCACAACCCTCCTACGATGGATTTGAAGTCATTCACCTTACACACCGCAGCAAAGTGCCCTTTCTTCTTGCATTTTGTACAATTGACTTTCAAAGCAGGATACATTTTATCATTGCCCAGATTACCCATTTTATCACACCTGTAGCACCTGTGTACCATTGATTTATTTTTCACACTGCAGTCCTCGCTCTTAACACTAATTTTTTTAAATTTCTCTTTCACAACATGCACACTCTGTTCTTTTTCTTTCTCTTTGTGAAGCATTTCAACACATTCAATGGAATTTTCTATCTTTTTAGCAACCAGTAGAACTTCTTTGAGTGTAGGTTCGTCTCTGAACCCTAACTCCTCCCTCACTTTCTCAATGTAGCATCTCACCATGAACTGGTCACATGTGCATTCACCTACTAATCCTGACCTACTAATAACTCAGTGACATAACCTTCAACAGACTCTCCTCTTCTTGTACTCTTCTAGCAAAATGATGCCTCTCACCTTTGGTAGAAAATGCTTATCCAATTTTCTGACACATAACTCATATTCATTCACATCATCCGATTCATCATCAGGGACCTCCCAGAGATGATCAAAACTTTCCTGACCCTCCAGACCTAAACAATGTAGAAGGAGATATATTTTCCTCTCCATGCTTAGGGATGTACCACACACCTTCGCATATCTATTAAATAGTTTCTTCCACTTCTGCCACTTCATGAGAGGCGTCCCTGGATTAGCAAGAAAGAAAGGTGGTGCAGTAATATTCTGCATTGCTGTAAATCACAACAAATTTTTAGCAAGCATTTAAAAGCACTTAACTGTGATGACAGCTATGGTTTTTTTAAGTGCCACAAAACTGTTAGCCAGCTGAGTAGAACACACTTCCCAATAGTGTCACTGCACCTAAGTTACAGAAAGCATTCACTTGTTGAAAGTGTGCGTATTACTGTATTAAACAAAACAACAGCAACACGCTTGAACAATGTGAAAAAATTATTGCTGCAAACACTGTCTGCATAGAGTGATTTTATTTACAGGAACAACCAGCTGACATAAGTGTGCGTGTCACTGCAATACTCAAAACAGCACACAGGAACACTACAAAAGTGTGCCTGCCACTGAGATAAACCATATAAGTGTGCATGTCACTGCAAAACTTAACACCACACTGTAGATATATGACTGCAGGCATGCATCAATCAAGAAAGTGTGCATGTCACTGCAATAACAATTCCAATGCAAGCTACCTCAATGAAAGTGTGCATGTCACTGCAATGGCCATACCAAATTGCATCTGCCATCACGCTTCAATATCAGAAGTGTGCGTGCCATGTGTCACTGCAAAACTTAACACTGCACTACAGCTGTAAGAATGCATGCACGCTATGAAGATGAAAGTGTGTGTGCCCCACTGTAGCTGCAAGGTCAGCATTCAAGTTGCTCCCCAATCAGCACATCACAGGAGTGGAAAACCAGCCAGCGCAAAAGCGGAAGTGAAGTAAAAGGGGCAAGTCACAGGGAGTGAGAGAGAGCGAGCAACAGGACACAGGGTGCGGCGTGTCGATGGCGTTACCCAGGGCTTTAAGTGGAATGAAAAAACTAAGGGGTCTCTCAAAGGGGCGTGGCTGAAGTAATTAAGGGCGTCGCTTAAATATACGCAATCTAAAAATCTGTGCTTAGCATGGTGTGCCGCCCAACTGGTATTTTGCTGCTTCTGTCATTGCCAGGGTCGGATTGGTAACGCGGGCACTCGGGCAATGCCCGAGGGGCCGGTATCCGAATTCCAGCTGTGGGCTGCTTTTCTGAGCAGCCTGGGGGCTGATTTGGGCGGTTACTGCGTTGTTCGGATGCAGCCAGCGGCCCAGTGGGTGCCTGAATGGCCTTTCTGGAGGTAGATGGGTGTACATCACCTCCCTTTTATCAACGGGCAGAGGTGTCACTCCCTTTCTCTCACTGGGCCGGCCCATTAATATATGCAGATTGAGCGGGGGCAGGCGGCTTGAGCAAAAGTGGCCTCACTTGTTTTCAGGTGTGTTTCACCAGAGTAAACTAATCCGTACATTTTTTTACCCCCCCCCCCTTTTTTTAATAAAATTTCGCCTAAGCAGTTTTTGCGGAAAGGCAATATGCAAATGTGGGCCACTTTTTTTTAGCGTGCCCGGGCCGATTTTTAATCCCAATCCAACCCTGGCATTGCATTCAGATATACAATACTGATGCAACAAGTAATATTACACTTACAACAAGCCAGGGCTATTGGCTTTGCCAATGGTTGTTGTTTGTGTAAGATAAATCAGCAACAACTATGGCTTCCTTGTATAGAATATAAAAAATGCTTCAGTTCTGAAATGATGAGTCTGTGAAAGTACTATAGTGGCCCTCTTTTAAGTTACCTCAAAAGCAGTGAAGGGTGGAACTGCTGCAGAGCTAAGATTTATTTTTTCCCACCGAGGGCAAAAATGGCGAGCCCGATAGAGACCCGGTTCGGCACCTGCTTTATAGAACTGCCGGTGCTGAGCACCGGCAAGACCCGGCCCACTTAAAGCCCTGGCGTAACCCAATGAAGGACGAGTGTGCTTGGAAATGCCTCCTCGCTGAACGCGCTCACAAACGTTTCCCTACTCAAAGTACTGGACCGTGCGCTCCAATAAAAGTGTCTCGAAGGTAACGCGCACGTGCTTTGTGCCAGTCTTTTCTAAGATAATGCGCATGACTTTGCACATGTAAGGAAAGCGCGTGTTGTAGATGTTGTCCCTTTGCACCCACAAGAGTCACTCAGGCCGTTGCCACACAAGCTCACAAGAATCTCCTATGGCTGACCCACATGCACTTGTGACCGAGGGAGGTACATGCAAGTCTCTCAGGAGCGACCTGCATGCACTTCTGCCCTGAGGGCAGTGGCGTAGCTAGACCTTTTGCCGCCCGTGGCGGCCCCTGCGTTTCCAGCCCATGGATTCAAGAGCGGAGGGTGGGGAGCCCGCCGCCCCCACAACTCGTGCCGCCCGGGGCAGACCGCCCCCCCTTGCTATGCCACTGCATGAGGGAGATTATTAAGCAGTTACCCCCTTGCACACTCGCTAGTCTTTCCAAAATAACACACATGCACGCACACATAAAAATGTGTGAAAGCCGTGGGTCGGCCACCAAACAAACAGCACTGATCTCCAGAGACGTTTTAAGGCATGGGCAAAGTGGGCAATTTCCCAGGGCCCCCACCTTCCATGGGGCCCCCTGAGAGAGGGGATTTTCTTCACCATTGTCTATTTCTCTACTTTCACTTCTCCTTTTATCTCTGCCTACCTCTACCTCTTTCTCTTTCTTCCAAGTATAATCTTAATGATTTTTGGGGTTGTAGCCAAGACCCATTTCAGATGTTTTATGTGACCCAGTTTGTGAAAGTTTAACATATAATTCAATATTGCCATCCTTATAATCGCAGAAAAAGGGCAACAAAATGCAAAGTTGTTTTGAGCTTAAATGTGTATGATTGGAGTTACATGAATAAAGCTCAGTTTTCTAACGCCAGAGCCTGTGACTTTTGTTCTACTTCAAAAAAGAAGTAGTGTGTTGAAATGTTTAAAAATATGTACAGTTAGCATACAATGATCCTGAAAAGGCTGCAATGCACCCCATTCTTAGTTAACCCCTTCGCTGCTAGGCCTTTTCCCCCCCTGTGCTAAGCCTTTTTTTGGCTATTTGGGGTAGTTCACGCTTAGGCCCCTGTAACTTTTTGACCACATAAGGTATCCACGCCAAATTTGCGTCCTTTTTTTCCAACATCATGGGGATTCTAAAGGTACCCAGGGTTTGTGGATTCCCTTGGAGGGTACCCAGAAATTAGCCAAATAGAGGTAAATTTTGTTTTTGGGGGAAAAATGGGAAAAAAGGGCTACAGATGAAAGCGTCTGGTTTTCCCTGCAAATGGTATCAAAAGGGGTTGTGGTGCTGAAATCACCATCTTCCCAGCTTTCAGGGACAAGCAGACTTTTGTCAGAAAACCAACATTTTTTACACAGTTTTGGCATTTTTCAGGGACATAGCCTATTTTTGCTATTTTTTGTGCTTTCAACCTCTTTCCAGTTAATGATAGAAATGGGTATGAAAGCAATAATGGATCCTGGAAAGCTATACATTTTAGAAATGTAGACAAAATTCTGAATTCAGCAAGGGGTCATTTGTGTAGATCCTTCAAGGTTTCTTTATAGAAACTAACTGTTGAATATAGAAAAAATTGAAAATTAGTTAAAAAAAGCAGCAATTTGTGTCAACGTTTTCACCTGTAACTTCTTCTAATTATGACAGCTGTTCAAAATCAATATATCGTTACATCCGCTGGACCTTTCTGGTTGTGGGGATATATAGGACTTGTAGGTTCACCAGGAACACGACAAACCCAGAGCCAATAACTGAGCAGCGTCTTGCAATGGTTTTTTAATATGTACCGGGTATATAGCAATTAATTTGGGAAAATATATACATGGAAAAATCGGTATGAAACACATCTATGTATTTCTGAAATTGGAACAAAATATAGAGTTTAGAAACAGTAGATATTTGCACATTTCCAAAATTGTGAGTACTCATACTAGCATGAGAATTATAGGTCATTTTTCAAAATGACTTATTTTTTACATATTGTCTTTCATTTGGAAGGCAGAAATGCATCGAAAGCCAATAGGTAATAACAGTTGCTCTACAATTCTGTGTTACACTAAGTCTCCCGATAAAAATGGTACCTCACTTGTGTGGGTAGGCCTAGTGCCCGGGACAGGAAACGGCTCAAAACACAACGTAGACACACTTTATTTTTACAGTTAAAACTGACCCTTTTTTTGTAAAGTGCCTAGCTGTAGATTTTGAACCCTAGCTCTGCCAGCACCTAGGTAAACCTAGCAAACCTATACATTTTTGAAAACTAGACACCCAGGGGAACCCAGGATGGGGTGACTTGACTGGCTTTCACCAGGTTCTATTATCCAGAATCCCTTGCAAACCTCAAACTTTGTCCAAAAAACACATTTTCCTCACATTTCTGTGGTGGAAAGTTCGGGAATCTGTGTGGATCCACAAAATTCCACCCAACCCACGTTCCCCAAAGTCTTCCGAGAAAAATGGTACCTCACTTGTGTGGGTAGGCCTAGTGCCCGCGACATGAAACGGCCCAAAACGCAACGTGGACACACCACATTTTCACAGTGAAAACGGACCCTTTTTTTGCAAAGTGCCTAGCTGTAGATTTCGAACCCTAACTCTGCCAGAACCTAGGGAAACCTAGCAAACCTATACATTTTTGAAAACTAGACACCCAGCGGAATCCAGGATTGGGTGACTTGACTGGCTCTCACCAGGTTCTGTTACCCAGAATCCCTTGCAAACCTCAAAATTTGTCAAAAAAAACACATTTTCCTCACATTTCTGTGGTGGAAAGTTCTGGAATCTGCGTGGATCCACAAAATTCCACCCACCCCACGTTCCCCAAAGTCTTCCGAGAAAAATGGTACCTCACTTGTGTGGGTAGGTCTAGTGCCAGCAACAGGAAACGGCCCAAAACGCAACGTGGACACGCCACATTTTCACAGTGAAAACTGACCCTTTTTTGGCAAAGTGCCTAGCTGTAGATTTTGAACCCTAGCTCTGCCGGTACCTAAGGAAACCTAGCAAACCTATACATTTTTGAAAACTAGACACCCAGGGGAATCCAGGATGGGGTGACTTGACTGGCTCTCACCAGGTTCTGTTACCCAGAATCCCTTGCAAACCTAATAATTTGTATAAAAAAAACACATTTTCCTCACATTTCTGTGGTGGAAAGTTCTGGAATCTGGGTGGATCCACAAAATTCCACCCACCCCACGTTTCCCAAAAGTCTTCCGAGAAAAATGGTACCTCACTTGTGTGGGTAGGCCTAGTGCCCGCGCAATGTGGACACGCCACATTTTCACAGTGAAAACGGACCCTTTTTTGGCAAAGTGCCTAGCTGTAGATTTTGAACCCTAGCTCTGCCGGCACCTAAGGAAACCTAGCAAACCTATATATTTTTGAAAACTAGACACCCAGGGAAATCCAGGATGGGGTGACTTGACTGGCTCTCACCAGGTGCTGGTACCCAGAATCCCTTGCAAACCTCAAAATTTGTCCAAAAAAACACATTTTCCTCACATTTATGTGGTGGAAAGTTCTGGAATCTGCGTGGATCCACAAAATTCCACTCACCCCGCATTCCCCAAAGTCTTTCGAGAAAAATGGTACCTCACTTGTGTGGGTAGGCCTAGTGCCCGCAACAGGAAACGGCCGAAAACGCAACGTGGACACACCACATTTTCACAGTGAAAACAGACCCTTTTTTTGCAAAGTGCCTAGCTGTAGATTTTGAACCCTAGCTCTGCCGGCACCTAGGGAAACCTAGCAAACCTATACATTTTTGAAAACTAGACACCCAGGGGAATCCAGGGTGGGGTCACTTGACTGGCTCTCACCAGGTTCTGTTACCCAGAATCCCTTGCAAACCTCAACATTTGTCCAAAAAAACATATTTTCCTCACATTTCTGTGGTGGAAAGGTCTGGAATCTGCGTGGATCCACAAAATTCCACCTAGCCCACATTCCCCAAAGACTTCCAAGAAAAATGGTACCTCACTTGTGTGGGTATGCCTAGTGCCCGCGCCAGGAAACGTCCCAAGACGCAACGTGGACACACCACATTTTACAGTGAAAACTGACACTATTTTGCAAAGTACCTAGCTGTAGAATTTGAACCCTCCCTCTGCCGGTGCCTAGGAAAACCTAGCAAACCTATACATTTTTGAAAACTAGACACCCAGGGGAACCCAGGATGGGGTGACTTGTCTAGCTCTCACCAGGTTCTAATACCCAGAATCCCTTGCAAACCTCAATATTTGTCAAAAAAACACATTTTCCTCACATTTCTGTGGTGGAAAGTTCTGGAATCTGCGTGGATCCACAAAATTCCACCTACCCCGCATTCCCCAAAGTCTTCCGAGAAAAATGGTACCTCACTTGTGTGGGTAGGCCTAGTGCCCGCGACAGGAAACGGCCCAAAACGCAACGTGGACACCACATTTTCACAGTGAAAAGGGACCCTTTTTTTGCAAAGTGCCTAGCTGTAGATTATGAACCCTAGCTCTGCGGAACCTAGGGAAACCTAGCAAACCTATACATTTTTGAAAACTAGACACCCAGGGGAATCCAGGATGGGGTGACATGTCTGGCTCTCACCAGGTTCTGTTACCCAGAATTCCTTGCAAACATCCAAATTTGTCAAAAAAACCAAATTCTCCTCACATTTCTGTGGTGGAAAGTTCTGTAATCTGTGTGCATCCACAAAATTCCACCCACCCCGCATTCCCCAAAGTCTTCCGAGAAAAATGGTTCCTCACTTGTGTGGGTGGGTCAAGTACACGCGACAGGCAAGGGCCCAAAATGTATTGAGGAGACATCAAAATGACCTATCACAAAACAACCTGGTTTTGCAAGGGGGGTCACCTGGGTTTTTGGCCCCGGGCTCGGCGGCCATCTAGGGAAACCTATCAAACCCACACATTTCTGAAAACTAGACATAATGGGGAGTCCAGCAAGGTATGGCTTGCGTGGGTCCCCCAACATTTCCCTACCCAGAATCCCCTGCAAACCTCAAATTTTATTGAAAAAAACAATTTTTTCTCACATTTCTGTGTGGGAAAGTTGTAGGATCACTGGACTGACACAAATTTCCTACCACCCAGCGTTCCCCCAGGTCTCCCGATAAAAATGGTACCTCACATGTGTGGATAGGCATAGTGGCTGCAACAGGAAATGGCCCAAATCGTACTGTGGAGACTTCAAAATTACCTATAACAAAACTACCTGGTTTTGGGGGGGGCACCTGGGGTTTTGGCCCCGGGCTTGCCGCCATCTAGGGAAACCTACCAAACTCACACATTTCTGAAAACTAGACACCCTGGGGAGTCCAATGAGGTATGGCTTGCGTGGATCCCCCAACGTTTCCCTATCCAGAATCCCCTGGGGGAACGCTGGGTGGTAGAAAAGTTGTGTCAGCCCAGTGATCCTACAACTTTCCCACACAGAAATGTGAGAAAAAATTGATTTCAACAAAATTTGAGGTTTGCAGGGCATTCTGGATAGGGAAATGTTGGGGGACCCACGCAAGCCTTACCTTGCTGGACTCCCCCGGGTGTCTAGTTTTCAGAAATGTGTAGGTTTGGTATGTTTCCCTAGGTGGCCGCCGAGCCCGGGGCCAAAAACTCATGGGACCCCCCTCGCAAAAACAGGTTGTTTTGTGATAGGTAATTTTGATGTCGCCTCAATAGGTTTTGGGCCCCTGCCTGTCGCGGGTACTTGACCCACCCACGCGAGTGAGGTACCATTTTTATCAGGAGACCTGGGGGAATGCTGTGTAGAAGGAAATGTGTGGATCTTCGCAGATTCCAGAACTTTCCCACACAGAAATTTGAGAAAAAAGTGATTTTTTCAGCTAAATTTGAGGTTTGCAGGGGATTCTCAGTAGGGAAATGTTGGGGGACCCACGCAAGCCATACCTTGCTGGACTCCCCAGGGTGTCTAGTTTTCAGAAATGTGTGGGTTTGTTAGGTTTCCCTAGATGGCCGCCGAGCCCGGGGCCAAAGACTCATGGGACCCCCCACTTCCAAAACCAGGTTGTTTTGTGATAGGTAATTTTGAAGTCGCCTCAATAGGTTTTGGGCCCTTGCCTGTCGCGGGTACTTGACCCACCCACACAAGTGAGGTACCATTTTTCTCGGAAGACTTTGGGGAATGCGGGCTGGGTGGAATTTTTGGGATCCACACAGATTCCAGAGCTTTCCACCACAGAAATGTGAGGAAAATATGTTTTTTTGGACAAATTTTGAGGTTTGCAAGGGATTCTGGGTAACAGAACCTGGTGAGAGCCAGACAAGTCACCCCATCCTGGATTCCCCTGGGTGTCTAGTTTTAAAAAATGTATAGGTTTGCTAGGTTTCCCTAGGTGCCGGCAGAGCTAGGGTTCAAAATCTACAGCCAGGCACTTTGCAAAAAAAGGGTCAGTTTTCACTGTGAAAATGTGGTGTCCACGTTGCTTTTTGGGCCGTTTCCTGTTGCGGGCACTAGGCCTACCGTACCCACACAAGTGAGGTACCATTTTTCTTGGAAGACTTTGGGGAATGCGGGGTGAGTGGAATTTTGTGGATCCACGCAGATTCCAGAACTTTCCACCGCAGAAATGTGAGGAAAATGTGGGGTTTTTGACCAATTTTGAGGTTTGCAAGGGATTCTGGGTAACAGAACCTGGTGAGAGGCACACAAGTCACCCCATCCTGGATTCCCCATGGTGTCTAGTTTTCAAACATGTACAGGTTTGCTAGGTTTCCCTATGTGCCGGCTGCGCTAGAGCCCAAACTCCACAGGTAGGCACATTTCTAAAAATAAGTCTGTGCCTTGTGGGCTTTCTGCCGCCCTGTGGGGGAATCGGGGGGGAGGGGAGTTTGCCCCAAAATGGCCCCAAGGGGGGCAGAAAGACTGTGGCTATTTTTTTGGGGGGTGGGGGCATTGGTATGCCCATTCTGGGCAGCCCCCACCCCCACGCATAAAAAAAGCCAGCGTAATCGCTGGTGCCTAGTGGGCTTTCTGCCCCCCCCTCCAAGGGGCAGAAAGACTGGAATTTCTCTGGGGGGGGGGTATTGTCATGCACATTTTGGGCAGCCCCCACCCCTACATGAATACAAAAAAAATCCCTGGTTTCTAGGGGGCAGAAAGACTGTAATTTTTTTGGGGGGTTCTGGGGGCATTGACATGCCTGTTTTGGGCAGCCCCCACCCTAATTTCAATTGCCCAAAATAAATCCCTGGTGTCTAGTGGGCTTTTTGCTCCCCGGGGGGGCAGAAAGGTTGTAATTTTGGCAGGGGTGGGGGCATTGGCATGCCCGTTTTGGGCAGCCCCCACCCTAAGTAAAATTGCCCCAAAAAAATCCCTGGCGTCTAGTGGGATTTCTGCCCCCCAGACGGGGGCAGAAAGACTGTAATTTTTTTTGGGGGGGGGGTGGCATTGACATGCCCATTTTGGGCAGCCCCCACCCTAATTTTAATTCCTCAAAAAAAATCCCTGGCGTCTAGTGGGCTTTTTGCCCCCGCGGTGGGGCAGATTGGGGGCTACTGCCCCCACCTGCCCCCCAGGGGGGGCAGAAAGGCTGTAATTTTGGTGAGGGGGGGCATTGGCATGCCTGTTTTGGGCAGCCCCCACCCTAAGTAAAATTGCGGGGAAAAAATCCCTGGCGCTAGTGGGCTTTCTGCCCCTCGGGGGGGCAGATTGGGGGCTACTGCTCCCATCTGCCTAATTTTTTTTGGGGGGGGTGGGGGCATTGGCATGCCCGTTTTGGGCAGCCCCAACCCTAATTTCATTTGCCCAAAATAATCCCTGGTGTCTAGTGGGCTTTTTGCCCCCCCGGGGGGGCAGAAAGGCTGTAATTTTGGTGAGGGGGGTGGGGGCATTGGCATGCCCGTTTTGGGCAGCCCCCACCCTAAGTAAATTTTTGGGGAAAAAATCCCTGGCGCTAGTGGGCTTTCTGCCCCCCCCGGGGGGCAGAAAGACTGTTGTGCCCAAAACACAATGGGGGGAGCAAAGGCCCTTGCCCAAGGGGCCGCTCCCCCCTCCCTGGTGCTAGTGGGTGGATCCCTGTTGGGGATCACCCTCCTGGGGTGATCCCAAGCAGGGATCCACTAGGAAGGGTACCATTGGAAAGGGAGATTCTCCCTTTCCAACGATACCTCTCCCAAGTAGTTTCGGTGCTCGGGGCTGAGATAGCCCCACGAGCACTGAAACGCTGAAACTGAAACTAAGTTTCAGTTTCGTTTTCAATTTAATGACGACAGCGTGCCATGCGCGCGATCGTTATTACACTGAAAATTAGGGAAGGGCCTCGGGAGGTTGGGGAAGCTTTCCCCACCTCCCGAGGCCCTAAAAATGGAAATCCCTCTGCTGTTTACAGCAGAGGGATTTATGCTCCTGTCCTCATGACGGAATGGTTCCGTCATGAGCACAGAGACTACCGGTGCTCATGACGGAACCATTCCGTCATGAGCACCGAAGGGGATTAAATGAGTGACATTTAAAAAAAATCCTTAATACCTTTCTCTATTTTGAATTCACTGGTGTTCAAGTCAGTCTTATGCGTTTAAAGAACTGTGGCTGTAGTTCTTGTAAGTGAATTGCCTTGTGTAAATTGTACTCCTTCTTAGTTACCTAGGTATCCATGTGGGGAAATGCATTTTCAAAATGAGTAGTTTATACCACTAATTAAATCAAAAGTAGGGCCCCGAAAATATGGTTGTGCCGAGGGCCCCAATAGTTCATAAGATAGAAAGGTGAACTGACATAAGAGGGCGTTAGTGAGCTGAAAAGGTTAATACTTCAAAGTTTTTGGGAAAAGGGGCCCCCAAAATATGTTTGGCCCAGGGCCCCCAAAATCCTTAAGATGTCCCTGCTGATCTCACCAGGGCTGAAGAAATGTCTTAAGGTCCTCGGCGGCAAACTGCTAAGTCTTGTCTTGTCAATATAAAGAAAAGTTATTCCTGGTGTGTTGAGATCTTCCTTATCCTGCCGACAACGCCACTGTAGTACTTCCAATAAATCCACCACAAGACATGGAAGTGTAAATTAAGTTAATTCTTTCTTCATAAGGAAGATCCCATCCATCCAGCTCACAGCTTTCTCTGGCAACTGCCACCCTTTAACATTCCATCACCTGATGTGACATAGGCAGTGACATACATAGTATTCCATGCTTAGCTGGCAGATGACATGCACAGCATTCTAACACTGAGACAGCTACCACACAGCTTTTTTCATGTCACTGAACTTTTGGCGGTTTCAGCAAACAGTGGTGACCAAGGCTTCTCCCAAAGTTAAAACCTGGGGGTTCTGTATGAGCTCATGGGGATGTAGTATGAACTCCTGGATTTTGGACAAAGGTCTTCACTCTAATATCCCCGTCCTACCACACTTTTTTAATTGCTTGGTCAAGCGCTCTGAAGTAACCAAAAGAAGACACCTAGCGCAGTATAAATCTTCGAATTAAATGATTGAATGCAGTTCTTACTGAAGGGTCAGTGTGACAGATAATTTTTCCTGCTTGTATCAGTGATAGAGGACAGACTGTTGACAAGCTCCTTTGCTTTTAGGCATCGTGCAATTGGAAGGCTCCCATCTTTGTCGTAGCAAGAGGCTTTTATGAATCTGAAACATTATTGGTGGCAATTTTAAAGACGGACTTCAGGTTCATTTAAAGCCTTCACTCTGACGTGCTCAGCATTTAATCACATTTTTGCATCTCTACATACTTACAAGCTTAGTTATTTCGGAATAAATGGTGTCTGTGACAAAAAATTGAAATCAGTTGTTAGGGTCCAGAACAAATCTCATCTCTATATTAAAGGATTAGTATTTCTCCTATGTCTCCTACCACTTACATAGCCTCAAAGCTATTCTCGGGATGCAACAGGCTGCTCTGTTCATTGTGTGTCGTTGGCACAATGTGAGTTTATCGAGTGGTCTTTGTGGGTTGGTGAGGTATGGAGTGTACTGCAGACATGTGGCGTGTCATGCACCACATATCCATGAGCAATACGTTATATATCACAGTATAAAAACACATTCCAAAACCCGTCAGGGAAATGCTCAATTGAAATAACTGCTACTTTTTCTGTTTAACCATATGCCTGAATCTTCAAAGTTTGAAGTAATCTTCTGAACACAAAGAAATCTACAAATGTACGAACAAAAGAAATCTACAAATTTACGAACTTTTGGAGAATGTTTCTAGCTTCACATCATCCAAGCTGACAAGAGGGCTTAGTAATTTAAAACACAAGCAGCAAGCATCCACTATGGAGGTCATGAACTTGAATCCTGCAAGGTCAAATTAGGCTTCCAACATTCTGAGGTTGTTAAACTTTTTAGCATTGAATTGAGTGACAGTGACACCTATATTTCCAGCCCTTATAAATGGCGCAAGTACAGTGTGATGCGGTATCACCCATCAGTGAGGGGCTTATTTATGAGAGCCCTGCATCACTTTTGCACCACGTACAGTGGTGCATGTGTGACACAGGGCTCTCATAAAGATTTATGAAGCCGTGCAAAGTCACCGTGTGTGGCTTTGAGTGACCTCATAAATCATGAGTAAGGCGAAGCACAGCAAATCGCTGCGTCACCTGACTCTGCTCCAGGGAGGCGTTCCATGGGTGTTATGGTGGGCTTTCCTATGCAACACACATGGAATTTGATGCTACCCCAGTTTTGCAAATTGATGTAAACCTGGGGAAGCGTCAAATCCGTTCGTCCAGCGAGGTGAGGCATAGCGAGGAAAATATGTTTATTTTTCGTGGGTTCTTGTCTTTCCATGTGTGCTGAGGAAAACGCCTCGTAGGATTATTTTTGTGCAAGAAGGTGCCCCTTCCTGCACAACAACAATCCTGCCTGCAACAGAGGCACCCTTGCACCATGGTAAAAGGATGTCTACATTGGCGCTAGGCTGCCAAAACGGTGCCAGCACAGGCAGAAAGACAGGAAAGCAAAGTATTGCTTTAATATGGTGCATTCCTGCCCGTTCACTTTGGCATAGGACAGCGTAGCAAGGTGCCTTGCTGCGCTGCCCTATGTCAAAATGCCATAAATGAGGCTCTGAATGACTGCGTCTATGACAGAAACTTCAGAACCGCTTGAAAAGTCCTCTCTGTCTATCAAAAGTGCTACGATGTCACTGCCAGAGCTTTAAATAGGCCGGGACTCACTAGTACTGAGTACTGGCACTTTTTCATTTTCTCCTCTTGAGTACCGGCACTTTTCCTAGAACAAAGAGAGTACCCGTACTCATGGGGCCCTGACTTTGACCCAGGCAGCTCTCTCTTCATCAATCAACTGATACCTCTGCAGCACCTTTAACACCCACTGCACAGATTTAAGCACAGCAGCTCTTGTCACCAGGACACAACGTGAGCTACACTGGAAGTCATCAGAGCAGGGGTGTGGCTTCAGGGTGATTAGCTTATCCCTTGATCTTTCACAGTGGGGACAGAGAGGGGGCTGTAAAATCTAATGGGTGCAGCTGTGGGAAGCACTGTTCAGGACAGAATATGCTGTGGCTTTCACCATCTCTAACCATCGCTACGCGACTGAATTCCCTATTTGCAAGTGTAAATAATAAGGGATATTGTTACCAAACTTGGTGACCTCTAGTTTATTGACCTTGGACGGAAGAGACGTAAGCCCAGTAAAAAATGTGATATACTCTATGAACAGAGATGTTTGCAGCCAGCACTAGACCACCTGACATTACATGCCACATGGATGTACACAGCTGTATTTTTATCACAAGCTAAATAAATGTGTTGCATGGATAGGTATGTGCATGTTATTCACACTCATGGTTGCAATGTATTTGCACACTGCGATCCAATGTCAAAAAGAGTCAAACTAAATATTTTCATTCCTTTTGCACTTCCAGGTGGTCGTCTTTTCGAGTTATTTTGATATTAGCACAGAAAACATATTTAATTTGTAATAATTGTGTGTCTTTTTGCTTCCATAAGCCCGATCTCCTACTGAGACTTCATGTAATTGGTCATATTTCGATTCAGAAAAACCATCTTGCCATTTGTAACGTGACTTGAAAGCCTGTTCTTTTTAATATTTATTTTATCGACAATTGCAAATGCAAGAAAACATTTGACATTTAGGATAGTAAGTATATGAGGCATATAATATAAATTATTACCTGAATTAACACGTGGTATCGTTGTGTGTATTTTTATTACTCAGAGTGCAGCCAGATCAGCCTAGTAGATACTTTATTCTTTCTGAAATCACACTTGCAGCATTTTTACACCGTCCACCACTCCTTTTCAACCACATAAAATGGAATGTTGAAAGGCTGAACCACCAACAGCAATATCAACACTGTCTCTGTGTCAGGATATTTCATCCAGTGGCAGCGAGAGAGAGAGAGATAATATGCTGTTCACTAAGGTTATTCAAAGTATGTCTCTTGGAAAGCAACTCTGGTTTCCAGGTTTGACAGAAACACCCACTAGTGCCGAGAAAAAAAAGAGTGCTTAATGAATTGCTCGCTTTTTGCAGCTGTGTAGTCACTAATCGTGTGAAACAGGAAGCTAAGCAGTGGCGGCTCGCCGAGGGAGTGCTGCGGGGCGGTGGGGCGGGGAGGGGCAGTGTGGGGAGTAGTAAACTCCGGCATACGGCGGAACAGAGTTAAGTAAATAAATATATTAATACAACAACATTGCGCGCGCTGCAACGCCAACTCGGCTGTCCTACTGCCTACAGCGTGGAGATACCCATTTGGGGGTGATTCATGCGATTTATAAATTTTAAATTACATTGAATTAAATTAAAGCACCTGCATAAAAACAAGGCTTACATTTAGAACCTCCCTGTTTATTCTTCAATCTTTTCTTATTTTGAGATTGCTAAAAAAAGGGTTACTTTGGTAGTAATTAACACATATTAGTAAGTGCTATGTAAATGGTTATTAGTGTGGTAACTAATGGACAGATACATCCACCATTCTAACAATGCATGCAGATTTCTTACATACAACCGTGGCAAGGTCAAAAACCTATCCTCGCCCCTTGTTCTGCCTTTAGCACCACCCTTGCGCCCACCCTAAACTCCACCCCCAATCCACCGCTCCTGTTGGTGAGTACCTACACTTATGTTTTCCCATTTAAAGCACTGGTCACAGCAATGGCAGATTGCGTGCTTTTAAACAACAAATAACAATATTAAAAAGTGATTATTTATTAGGAAGAAAGGCTGAGCGCCAAAGAAAGTCACGTCCCTTAGAACGCGGACAATGTACATTAAAATGATATGTATCCTGTAGGGCTGATTCTGAATATCTGCCTGAATATTTGGCTATGTTGATATTTGGACAGTCATTTTGTTCATTGGACCACTTTCGTTGCTGGTCAGGATTCCGCCAGCGTTCCCGCCCTTTCTTTCTTCCTGCGTTGTGGTATTGGTTGTCGGATTACACCGAAAGCCCTAATTTATTTTATGATGAAGAAACATGTGCCAGAATTTATATTCAATTTTGGGCGCGACGCGTGTCTCCAATGTGCTTTCATTTTGTGTTAATTAAATGCCCTTTGAATGTTCAAGGCATAATTACTGAGGATTAGTCTCTGTTAGCAAGATTTGCATCTCTTTAGAGATTAGCAGTACGCACCTCTTACATGGTTATTAAATTTCAATAAATGTGTTTGTAATAATCAATTGTTATTTAATTAGCACATTGCGCCATGTCTACTTAACGGAACTATAATTAACTGTATACTTATATTCGTGTATGTTATACAAGGGGTTTCCATTGTAGCGTCGCTGGGTCCCTTACAAGCACTACATTTTCACCGCAGTTGCTTCACCCACTTTTAGGAGTGTTACATTGCAGTGCATCACTAGTGACCTCCTTAATGCTTCTCAAGACCAGGATTTCGTTGGCCCAAGTTTAGTATTTCTACGTTTATTGCTTGTTGTGCATCTTTTTAGTTATCTGCGTATTTATTTAATTATTTATGCGCTTAGTGCATTGGTCTTGCACAACATGAAGCATATGTGTGTCTTTGTGGCCACTGAACAAATCACACTAGATTGACATAAACAGTTTGGTCAGGTAGATGGCTTGAGCGTAGACGTGTGCATGCACAACCACGACAAAATAAGTGCTTGGCATTGGCCAAGAGGTGTGTGGCAGGTTCCGGGAGCTAAGGCCATTGTGCATACTAAATGTTGGCCATTATTTAATCAGGGGCGTTTGAGGTGTTTTTCTAAAGAAGCATGGGTTTGCTGTGCTCTCTAGGACTGGCTGAGGGGGTCTCAGATCTAGATAGATTGTGAGTTGGGGCAGCAAGACCCGAGATTCCTGAAGGGAGCCGCGTTGGATGAAGAGTTCCTATTGATGGCTTGTTTATTTTTCAAGAAGGCTTTATACACACTCTTTCCAATATATATTGTGTACTCCGCCAGGAGTCAACAGAGTGTTTATAGGCAGGGCTTTGACTGGGATGAAAAGGGTGACAATGCCCTAAAACGAGTAGATTTATCATCCTTTACATGGGGTGTAACCTGTGTAATTAATACATGCAAATAGCAATCTGTGGTTGACAATTTCATTAATGGGACCTCACTGGAAAAGAACAATCAAAATCAGCAGGATATTGTATTAAACAGTTTATATTGCTCTTTTATCCAGACCCAAAGTCAATAAAAACCTTGACATGGTAAGTTTAAAAGTAAGTGGCAATAAATTAGTTATTCAGTTAAAATGAAATACTGGTTTACGCCCTTGAACACCAATTGTAAACAACAGCATCCACTATTACTTAGTCCTTGAGTCACAGAAGGGACTTCTGGTGGAATTGCCTTGCTGCACTGGCATGGTTCAGGCAGAGAGGTAGTGGTTTGTTTCCTCAGCCAGTTAATGACAGAGTTATAGGCCCCCATAACGCCCTGGTTCAATACCCATTTTTTGGCTTTGCCATGGCTCAGCCCTAGCAAGCCCTGGTCCAGTTAGACCCCTGCTTATAAGGCTGGTTTACTGTATTCATGTTCCTTCGGTGGAAACAGCCTGCTCGCCTGATTTTACTCTCTTCATTATACTCCCTTTGCAGGGCTTTATACTCTTGTGACACCATTCTCTTCATACTCTCATCTGTAAGCCTCCCCTGTTGCCTGTTTCCCCTTCCTCCCTAGGATAGGATAGGATAGGAATTTATAAAGCGCACTAAAACCCGAGGGTGCCAAGGCGCTCCCACGGTCCCTGCACCACTTCTCTTTCATTGTTACTACTATTAGTGTCTGCCTTCTCAGCACATTTCCTCACTTCCAATATAACATTGGCAGTAAGGATCCAAAGCCCCATATTATTTGCAAACGAATACACAGGCATATTCATTTCCACTGCGCCTTATTTCATCGAGTGGCATTCTGTGGAAAGAAATAAAAAGATTTCATTACAAACTCGCCGTGTCCGATTCACAAAGGACCTCTGCGCTCGTGGTGGAGGCCCCGCAGCCGTGGCGGGGCCAGGCACTTGAGGTGGGACCTCCGCATTGCAGTTTCTCTTTGTGGATGTCCCGCAATAAGTGCAAGACCCCCTCGCAGGGCTGGACTGGCCGTAGCGGGCAACAGGCATTTCCCCCGTGGGCCGCCAGGGTGGGGGCCGGTTTTAGACACCCCGGGGCCAGTTTTGCAGCATAATCAGCCCCCGGTAACAAAAGCGGCAACAGTGAGATGGGAGTGGTGCACCGGTTTTGGTTCCCAGTCCGGCCGTGCCCCCTCATGTGCCACGAGTGTGAGCCCCCCTCTGAACCCAGGTGGGAGCACTCCCATGCCATGAGGCACGAGTGCGATCCCCCCTCCGCGTCACAAGTGCAAGCCCCCCCCGAGCCATGAGGCACAAGTGCGATCACCCCAATGCCTGCCATGAGGCACAAGTGTGAGCCCCCCGTGCCACGAGGCACGAGTGTGAGCCCCCCATGCCAAGAGGCACGAGCGTGAGTCCCCCATGCCCTGAGGCACGAGTGCCTGCCCCCCCCCACGCTATGAGGGCAGAGGCCCTTTGTGAATAGGGCCCGCAACATCCTAGGGTGAGGCGTGGTGAGCTAGGTAGTCATTCGCCAACAAAGTGATACAACTAGGCCCACTGCCTCATAAACAGTTCAATAAAGTTAGCACCTAATGAGAGGTGCACTATGGTGAATCTGTCCAGAGTTGTGCTAGAGTGGGATAAAGCTCTCCTTTACCTTTTCTGGGGCTCTATTTATTTGTGCTTGTATGTGCACTTATTGAGCGCATCTTCCACCAAAAGGCACAATAGCTCTATAGAAAAGGACCAGAATACAATTAGTGGCTAAAATTACCGTGATGCAAAAAGCCAGGGTGAAAAGAAGTACGACCGTCTCAGGTATGTACTTCATTTAATGCGTCCCATCAAGGCAGCTCCCAGGCAGCATCTGCCGCAACAGAACATTCAGTGTTCCACGCAGGGAACCAAGCAACGAGACATTCCAATACAGATCCCCAACACACCCCCCTTCCTTCACAATGTAACAAAAGAAAATAACTGGAATAATGTTAACCAACAGGGCAAACACAACATAATCAACTGATAACATAATCGTGAAACTTGACAGGGGCATCTCTTACCCTGGAAGGAATACTCCTGGAAGTGGTGCGATCCCGACAAACACCACTCCTAGATGGAATTTCATTAGCAAAAGAGTAACCAGAACGAACAGGAGTTGCATTAGCAAAAGGAATTGCAACAACAGTAGAGGAACCAGAATGTACAGGAGTTGCACTGGTAGAAGCATGATCAAAATGAACACCCATCTTCCCTCCAACGTACACAATCTTGGATTGGGAAACAACGAAAATAGCACATTTATTCCATATCTTACCATTCTCTAGCACCACCACACAGTCTTTCACTTCTCTCACTTTTGCCAGAGCTGAGAACCGAGAAGTCCCCTTGCGAACAAAACCGGGCCTCTTGATTCTCACCCAATCACCAACACAAACAGGAGAAACTTTCTTGGAAGAAGTAGCATATTTTGATTGTACCGCTGCTCTCAGATCCGCTACTTTGCCAAGTTTACATTGATCAATCTCTTTCCTAGACATCCAATCTTTGTTTAATTTGGAACCCGCAACCCTCCCCCTGAGAAGAGTGAAGGGAGACATGCCGGTACTAATATGAGGGGTAGTCCTGACCGCCCACAGCATGTCAGCAATGGCCATTTTCCAGTGCAAACCGTTTACCAAAGCCAATTGCAATTGACCCTTGATAACACGATTCATGCGTTCAACAAGACCATTACTGCGGGGGTGATAAAGAGAAGTCAAAACATGTTTGATGCCCAAGAAATTTTTGCATTTCCAAGGAAACCAACTGGGTGCCATTGTCAGTCACCAGTTCCTCTGGAAACCCTTCCCGAAGGGACACTTCTTTGAAAAAATTAATGATGGACGAGGAATTAACACACTCCACAAACTTCACCTCAGGCCACTTGGACATATAGTCCATCAAGACTAGAGCGTAAAAGTCCCAGTGATACCAAAAGGACCTGCGACGCCAAAAGCAAGTTTGCACCAAGGTGAATCCTTCACAACAATGGGATCAATAGGAGAGGGATGAGTTACTTGTGACTTGTCACTCAAAACACACGCGCAACAGTCCCTGACATAATGCTCAATGGATCTGTCCAACCCAGGCCACCAAAAATCCTCTCTGATTCTGCGTTTCATGGCACGAATACCAAGATGACCTTCATGGGCCAGATCAAGGACTTTTTTGCGCAAGCATACCGGAACAACCAAAAGACCACCCCTACGTAAAATTCCATCCACCAAGGACAACTCATTGCAAACTCTTTTAAAAGGAATAAGTTCAGAGGACAAATCCTTGTTGATGGGCCAACCATGAACCAGAAAGTCAACAACCATTTTGATCTCATTGTCCTCCGATAGAGCATGTAACCACTCATGCTCTGAAAGTGCACCCTTCACCGTGTCTACAACAGCACCAACAGCACACACAATGTCGAGATCCTCCTCAGAAAATTCGTTGGTATTATCAACAAGGGGTAATCGGGAAAGACAGTCAGCTATGTTGTTTTTAACACCTGCCACATACATCAAACGTTAATTAAATTCCTGTAATCTGTATTGCCATTTAGCTATCTGTGGTGTGGCACGGCCGCCACCCTTGGTGGTAAAAAGATCAACGAGGGGCTTGTGATCGGTCCTAAGAACAAATTCATTGCCCCACAGGAAATTCCGAAAGTACTGAACACCCCACCATAAGGCTAACGCCTCTTTCTCAATGGTGGAGTAAGTACTCTCAGCACCTCGAAGAGTCCTGGAGGCAAACGCAATGGTCTCCTCGCGACCATCACTTCTTTTTTGCATAAGGACAGCGCCCAACCCAACGTTGCTGGCGTAAGTAGATACGATGCACAAGTCATTAATATTAAATAATTTCAGGGGGCGTGCCTGCACAATTTCTTTCTTGAGAATTCTAAATTGATCATCACATTTGTCACACCACACAAACCTAGCATTTTTCTTTAGCAGTTCACGCAAACAGGAGGTTTTATCAGCGAAATTTCCTACAAATTTGGCATTGTATTCTACTAGCCCTAGGAAGGAGCGAAGTTGATCTTTATTTGTAGGTGCGGGTGCGTTTTGAATAGCATCTTAAATTTTCACTTTGGGTTCCACCCCATTACAAGAAATGTGATGACCCAGATAATCCACACCCTCCCAAAAAAAATTGCATTTGTCACTCCTTAAAGTCAGACCATGCAACTTCACAGTATCCAGAACCTGTTTGACTCTGCAGTCATGCTCCAACTCAGTTTGTGCATAGACGAGAATATCGTCTTGAAATAACGCGACTCCCACAGTATTTTTGAATAAGTTGCCCATGAGGCGCTGAAACACTGCGGAAGCGGACGCCAAACCAAAGGGCATACGTTTGTAACGGAAAGCTCCTTCCGGTGTCACGAGGGAGGTAATGTGTCTGGAGCCTTTACTTAACTCAAGCTGGTGATAAGCTGAGGAGATGTTGAATGAAGAAAAACACTTGGCTCCATCTAATGTTGACAGCATTTCATTTATGTTAGGCAATGGCTGGCGATCAACCCAAATGTTGGCATTAAGATCGCGCAAGTCCACACACACCCAGCCTTACGTGCTAAAACTATGGGGGCTAACCATTCTGACCCTTCAATGGGCTCAATCACATCCATGGCACACAAACGTTCCAGTTCACACTTAAGTTCAACACGCAAACTTAGGGGCACCTTGCGCACCTTGTGTGTAACTGTCTTCGCACCATTCTTAAGGATAATGCGATGCTGAAAACCTTTCAGCTTGCCTAGTTTATCGCTGAAGACTTCAGGATACTTCTGGATCCACTCTTCACCAGATAAGTGTCCCACTATCACCGTACTAGACGGGTTGGAAGATGAGGATGGATTGTACAATTTACGTGCTTCACGTCTTGATAAAACCATGTCGGGATGGTTGGGATCGAGAATGATGCCAAGCTCTCCTTGCTCCTCCCACCCTAACAAATTTTCACCATCCTCTACAATGTACACAGTTCCGGTGGCAGAATCCCCACAAAATTCCAAATTAGCCACAAATTTGCCAAAAATTTACACTCTTTTGCCCCCATACGCAAAAATTCTAATGTTAGATTGGTGTAATTGAATGTCCTCTAACCCACCAAAATCCTTGGCATTGATAAGGGTAAATGGAGAACCCGAATCAGCCAAGAAATTCACATTTTTTCCATTCACACTGATAATACATGCAGGAGATTTCCTTTTTCGTGAACCAACCATAGATGCAATCTCAACCACTCCTTCGGATTGCAAGGATGAAGAAGACAACATTAATAACAAATTATCATTCTCATCACTTGAGTCAACAAAGTCTTCTTCAATAGACCTGACAGTTTGTGTGATTCCTTTGTTCAACCCAATGGCCTTACATACACGTGCAAGATGTCCTTTTTTTCCACATTTGAAACAAGTTTGGTTTAAGGCAAAACAAAACTTAGCATTCCCTAAATGAGATTTGCTCCCACAACAAAAACAAGAGAGTTGCATCTTCGCAGACTTAATCTTTGGGGTGGGTAATGATGAAGAATTTCACATCAAATTTTCATTAGAGACTTTTGTAGACTTGACATTGTGTTTTGCAGATAACAATTTGACCTCCGCAGGTGTTGCAAAGTCATCCTGTGCCCTGGGCACCCCCCAACTTTTTGCTGACTGGTACTGGTGGTAACTGACTCTGACTGACCCTGGGCTCTGCCTAACCAGGCCCAGGGCCAGTGCTATGCTGAAAGAGACACATTTAGAATACAGTGAAAACACCTACATACACTAGGGTACTCTATGGTATGGGGTACCCCTGTGATTGGCATGACCTACCCTATCAGACCCTAGTAAATAATAGGGCAGAGGGATTGAAACTACCTAGAAATCCCTAGTCCACAATAGGGCATGGCAGTTTAGAGGCCAGCAGCTTTTTCTGCACCTGCATGTGTGCACTGCTGAAGCCTGAGGTCAGTTTAAAAGCAGCCCTTGGTGGCAGGACTGCTTTTAAAAAGTAAATTGTGCCCAAACTCGACTTTGGTGTTTGGGGCACTTATAAATGGATAACCTACAATGTTTTGGCATATTAGGAACCCCCAGGGTCTCCCCTAGGTGTCCCAGGGGTGGGGGTCAGGTATTTATAAGGTGGACCCTTATAAAATGAGTTTTATATGTCCTGGGTTGAGTGAAATTTCACATTTCACTCCCCACATTGTGATAAAGTGCTGCCCAAATTCGACTTTGATGCTAGAAGCACTGTGGAGGGAGGATCTGCAATATTTCTACAGATTCAGAACCCCTAAAGTCTCCCCTAGTTGTTCCATGGGGTGGGGGTCCTGTAGATATAGGCGGAGTACTTGTAAAATATGTCTTTATAAGGCCTGGTGCTGGAAAAATGGCCCAAGTCATTTTTCCCATTGCAAATCCCATGCCGCATAGGTTAACATGGCAAGAGGTTATTAACTAATAACTCCTGATAGGAGAATGATAGAACTTCCATTCAAAGACTTCCCAGAATGGTAGTGATAAATCCAACAATATGATATTGTTGAATTTCTCCTAAAATCTACAGACAAGAAGTTATAAGACTTTCTTGTTTGTAGGTCCAGATTCAGCCTTCCAGTGGCCTGTCCTGATTGGTCAGAGTTAAGTGGGTGAGCCTGGCTGCTTTGAAGAGGTGATAAAGAGCCCCTGGGGTTGACCAACTCTGCTTGGAGGGCAGTGTGCTGCTACACAGGAATGCCAGAGCAGGGGGAGGAGTCGTAAACCATGGTCTTCAAAGGAAAGGGGAAGGCCTAAGTGTCATTTACAACTCTACTCTTTTGACCCCAAGCCAGAGCTAGGATTATGGAAGGAATGAGCAGATGCAAGGGGGAGAGTCTATGGAAAATAGCCATCCTAGGGGTGTGTTTAGCCAGCTCTTAACTCCCTGCTGGAAAATCAGCCATTATGGATTTGGAGGATTTGGTGCACTCTGGGACAAAATAATGCCACACTCTACAGGATGTGGTCATACCCTTGGGGAGTTACCCTGCTCCCATTGGTCAGGAGTGACCTCCTGCTTGACCCAGAGAACTTGGAATAAGTATCTGAGAGGGGCAGAGCCCTTCAGATCTGCTGCTTGAAACTTAAGAGAATCAGAAGGGTCTGCGCTGAAGATTTTGATGTGCATTTCCAAAGGCCAGGACTCTGAGATTGCGCCTTTTTGCACCATTTGAAACTACAGCCCTGTGGATCAGGTTAACAGAGCTCACCTGGACATCACCACAAAGAATCCCCAGTCTGGAGTAGTACCAGTGGATTTGTAAGGGTTTTGCTCAAGTGGATTGCAGGAATTGAAGTCTCACACTTTCAAGGACCCTCTTGGAGATTCCAGAACCTTGGATTGTGTGTTGGATACTTTGGGACCCTTAAGAAGAACTTCAAGAAGGAGTTCTAACTGGACCCAGCCTGCTGGAGAAGGCTGCACAAGAGTGGTGAGAAATTCTCCAGAACAATTGCTAAAGGTGGATGTGTCCCTGCCAGAGCAAACGAAATGACTAAAAGGGGCACTGTTGGTTTCTAAGCACTAGAAAGTGACTAATCTTTAAAAAATCATATCTCTGGTTCACTACAGTGGATTCTTTTCGTTTTGGTGTCATTTAAAAGACAAAAATATTTCCTATTTTTATAAATTGGTGTTGGATTTTTATTTTGTGTTGTGCCTTAATTATTTACTGAATTGGTGTTTTTAAATGCTTTACATACCTGTCTTTGAAGTTAAGCCTGCCTGCTCGCAGCCACGTTACCAAGGGTTGAGCATAGGAATAATTTTCTAAGACCTATTCTGAGCCCTTTACTATGTTAGTGGCCTTATTGCCAGTGGCAGACTTACATTTGCCCCTACCAATAATCCACTTTCCAACAGCAGGTTGTACAGAACTGCTAATTTCTTTCATGCAAAATTGAGAATGTTCAATGCTTCTAGCAAGAGTAAGAGCTGTTTCAAGATCGGGGTCGTCAGATGATAAGAGTTTCTCTTGAATTTTCTTATTACACGTGCGTTCAATGAGCTGATCACAAATGATTTCGTCTCTGAATTCTCTGTAATTATAAGTAATAGCAAGAGTTCTGAGCGCAGCATCAAAATCATCGATGGATTCACCAGGGACTTGAGCACGTTGCAAAAACTTATGACGCTCTAGCACAACATTTTTCTTGGGGTTGAATCTTTTGTCCAAAGTTTTGATTACAGATGCGTAGTCATCGATGATTAAAGAATCGCCGTTGTCACCACCACTTACGTGGGTGCTAAGTTGCTAACAAGTTCAGGAGGTAAATTCTTCAAAATGTTTCTACCTTCAGCCCCAAGATTGTATATGAGAAGTGCTTTCTTTTTCTTTGCAGTGAAGGTATCACCGTTGATGGCTTCAAGATAACTTTCAAATGTATCCTTCCACTGTTGCCATAAAATAGGAGGAGTACCAGGAGATTGCAAGAAGGGTGGGGGAGCTAAAACACGGTCCATAATGAGGCTGTGCGTGGGTGAGTTGCTGCCCACGCAATTGTATTATAGTATCAAATGTGACTGAAAAATAAAATACAATGTAAGATTAATGTAGAGAGAATAAATACTTAGTGAACACAAGAGAAAGAGTGAAAGACAAGAACATGGAGAAAAAGAATCCTATGATGCACATTGTGAGCGCATCACAGAAGCATGTAATTTAGAAGCCAAGGTGATTAGTAACAAGATGATGAGCTGTGCGTGTCAGCGAGGAAGCAGAACACGCTGAAAGGCAGATGAAAATGGATAAGCTGTGCGCATCAGCGATTTCCACATGAGTTGTGTGCATAAGTTGGAATGATGAAAATGCCACAGAAAATACGAAAACAGCTGTGCACATCAGCGATATAGGCAACACTCGCGTTGCTATGGTGCACAAATAATGCGGTAATTCAAAATGGCCGCACGCAATGTAACAACGTTGCGAAATACGGCGTCAGGCAGACCAGGCAAGGAATCCATTCACATGCGCATCTCCTTCGCGCAGCACGTCTCGACAAGAGACAACGTCATCAGCAGGGAAGGCGCGAGCGGCAACTGAAAGAACAGCCCAAGCCTCGTGCCCGTCCCATAAAACAAGCAAAAAGTACCTCAATGTAGCCAGTTCTGTCCGTCGGAACAGTGGCAACACAGCAAGGACCACGGTGAAAATCCCCCACGGGCCGCCAAATCACTGGGAGAATGCTAGCAACATGCGCAACAGCACCACACAGGAAACTGCAGGACAAAACTCCAGAAGGCCGGCCAGGAGGCAACCAAAGTCCACGAAAAGATGGGGAAGCCGAAAATGGGACAACTCATCTCCAATGAAAAGAAGTACGACAGTCTCAGGTATGTACTTCATTTAATGCGTCCCATCAAGGCAGCTCCCAGGCAGCAACTGCCGCAACAGAACATTTAGTGTTCCACACAGGGAACCAAGCAACGAGACATTGCAATACAGATCCCCAACACAGGGTTTTAAAGCCTTCCTGGATTTTAGTAAGTTTGACTTCTGATGAACAGCAGCTCCCATCGAAAAAAGTTCTGCCGCCAATCCTGATATATTTTTATCCTTTGGCACTTGCAAAAGTGCCAGCTCAGCAGATCTCAGAGTATGGAGAGGGCAACAGCATTAAAAAATCGATTAGACAGAGGATTTACTCGAGCGTTGCAGACATACTTTTGTACTAGAACTTTTTTGCCAGGGCTGCTTTTGTTGCCACTCCGGCCCTGGTAATAGACACAGAGGGGCAGATTTGCAAGCTCCTTGCGCAACTTTTGCGTCACTTTTAACATGGGAGAGGTGACGCAAAAGTGACGCAAGGGGCTTGTAAATCTGCCCCAGAGATTCGAAAACAGTGCGCTGTTTAGCTGGTAACCAATGATAATTTAGAGTCAAACTTCACATCAAGGTATTTTACGCAGGAAACTGACTTTGGACACTCACCTTGAGAGCAGCCACAGAAGAGTATCACCAAAACAATGTTAGTATATGTGCAAACACAATTTCAGCCTTGCCTCAGAGGAGCTTTAGTGGGTACAATTCATTCAAATCTACATCCGTTACACGCATCGAGGTTACAGTCTAACCACTAAAGCTACCAACAGTAGAACTGGGCAACCAGGATTGAATCTTGGCTCAACAAAAAAACCTGTCATGTAATCTAGTACTGTTGTAAAGTGCTCTAATGCCCCGTGGCCAAGTATGCAGTATATAACAAGCATTGGCAAAGCCAATAGGTCGCGCCTACGCAAGAGCTATCGGCTTTGCCAATATGTTTTAGCCATGTTGTACACCAACGTCACTACTGTTCAGCATGACTAACAGTGGGGTAAAGGAGAGTAGCGTGGAGTGTCATAAACTGGAGTAAAGTTGAGATTTATGGAGTGGCGTAGAGTAGTGTAAAGTAGAGTTTAGTGGTGTGGAGTGGAGTAAAGTGAAGTGGAGTATCATGGAGTGGCGTGGAGTGTCATGGACGGAGTACAGTGTGTTAGAGTGGTAGGGCATAGAGTGGAGTCGAGTTGAGTGGCATATAGTGGAGAAGAGTGTCATAGAGTGTCATGGAGTGGTGCAGAGCAGAGTGGATTGGTGTAGAGGGTGTTGCGTAGAGTGTTGTAGAGTAGAGTGACATAGAGCGAAATAGAGTGTCGTTGAGTGGAGTGGCATAGAGTGGAGTAGTGTAGGAGAGTGTAATTGCATAGAGTGGAGTAGAGTGTTGTAGAGTCGAGTGGAATAGAGTGGAGTAGTGGACTGGAGTAGTGTGAAGCAGTGTGCCGTAGAATAAAGTGGAGTAAAGGGGCATGGAGCGGCATAGAGGGAGTTGCGTAGACCACTGTAGAGTATGCAGTGTTGTAGAGTGGCATAGAGTGGTGTAGAATAGAGTGAAGTGGCATAGAGTGGAGTAGAGTTTAATGGAGTAGAGCGTCATAGGGTGGAGTATCATAGAGTGGAGTGTTGTAGAGTGGAGTGTCGTAGAATGGCCTAGAGTAAAGTGGCGTAAAGTAAAGTGGTGCAGAGTAGATTGGCAGAGTGCAGTGGCATAGGGTGCATTTGGTTTTAGTAAAGTGGTATAGAGTGCAGTGATATAGAGTAGAGTGGTGCAGAGAAGATTGCAGTGGCATCGAGTGCAGTAGCATAGAGTAGATTGTTTCAGAGTAGAGTGAAGTGGCGTAGAGTGGAGTGGTGCAGGGTAGAGTGCAGAGGTGTAGAGTAAAATGGCATAGAGTGCAGTTGCATAGAGTAGAGTGGTGTACAGTTCAGTGGTGTGGAGTGCAGTGGTGCAGAATAGAGTGACGAGGAGTGATGCAGAGTGTATTGGCGTAGAATGCATTGATGTAGAGTAGAGTGGTGCAGGGTAGAGTAGTGCAGAGAGCAGTGGAGTAGAGTACAGTGGTGCAGAGTAGAATAGAGTGGCGTAGAGTGCAGTGACATAGAGCACAATGGTGTAGAGTGGCGCAGCATGCAATGGCGTAGCACACAGTGGTGTAGAGTGCAGTGGCACACAGTAGAGTGGCAAATAGTGCAGTCTTGCAGAGTAGAGTGTCATAGAGTGCAGTGGCGTAGAGTAGAGTGGCGCAGAGCAGAGTGGCATGGCACAGAGTTGAGTGGTGCAGAGTAGAGTGTTGCAGAGTGCAGTGGCACAGAGTAGAGTGGTGCAAGGTAGAGTGGCGCAGAGTAGAGTAGCGCAGAGTAAAGTGGTACAGAGTAGAGAAGTGCAGAGTAGAGTGGTGTAGAGTGCTGTGGGGCAGAGAAGTTTGACGTACAGTGCAGTGGGTTTGAGTAAAGTTGTGATGAGTGCATTGGCGTAGAGTGCAGTGGTTTAGAGTAGAGTAGTGTAGAGGGCAGTGGCATAGAGTAGGGTGTTGCAGCGTAAAGTGCGCTGAAGTAGAGTACAGTGGCATAGAGTGGAGTGGCTCAGAGTGGAGTAGGGTGGCATAGAGTGCAGTTGCATTGAGTGCAGTGGTTTAGAGTAGATTGTTTTAGAATAGAATGAAATGGCGGAGAATGGAGTGGTGCAGGGTAGAATGCAGTGGCATAGAGTAATGGCATAGAGCACAGTGGCATAGAGTGGAGTGGTGCAGAGTAGAGTAGACTGGCATAGAGTGAAATGAAATGAAATGTAAATTTATAAAGGCTAAAAGCAATTAAAAGGAACTGAAACGATAATGCAACCTATTGCTTAAAGAGCCAAGTTTTCAGACCTTTCCTGAAGGGGAGCAGTCAAGTCATTTTCTTAAGATCAGGGTAAGAGTGGAGTAGAGTGGCGGAGAGTGCATTGGTATAGAGTAGATTGTTACAGAGTAGAGTGAAGTGGCGGAAAGTGGAATGGTGCAGGGTAGAGTAGAGTGGTGCAGGGTAGAGTGCAGTGGTACTGAGTATTGGCGTAGAGTGCATTTGCGTAGAATGCAGTGGCATAAATTGCAATGTTGCAAAGTAGAGTGGCATAGTGTGGAGAGTGGAATGGTGCAGAGTAGAGTGGAGTGGCCTAGACTGGAGTGGGGTAGAGTGTAGTGACAAAGAGTGCAGAGGTGCATAGTAGAGAAGAGTAGTGCATAGCAGAGGAGAGCCGCATAGAGTGAAGTGCCAAAGAGTATAGTGTTAGAGTCCAGTGGTGCACAGTAGATTGAGTGGCGTAGAGTGTAGTGGCCAGAGTGTAGTGGCATAGAGTGCAGTAGAGGTGCTTAGAGTAGAATGGTTCAGAGTAAAGTGCAGTGGCATAGAGTGAAGTGGCACAGAGCAAAGTAGTGCAGAGTAGATTGGCACAGAGTTCAGTGGCGAAGAGTGCAGTGTTGCAGAGTAGAGTGTAGTAGAGTGCAGTGGTGTAGAGTAAAGTAGTGTAGAATGCATTAGTGTAGAGTTACGTGGCGTAGAGTGGTTCAGAGTTAAGTGACATAGAGTGAAACAATGAACAGTAGAGTGGAATAGAGTGCAGTGACATAGAGTGTTGCAGAGTAGAGTATAGTGGCATACAGTGCAGTGGTGCAGAGTAAATTGGCATAGAGTGCAGTGGTGTAGAGTGTATTGGGTTTGAGTAAAGCGGTGTGCAGTGCATTGGCATTGAGTGCAGTGACGTAGAGTGCAGAGGTGTAGAACAGAGTGGAGTGGAATGGTGCAGGGTAGATTGCAGTGGCGTAGAGTGGAGTGGCGCAGAGTGGAATGGCACAGAGTGGAATACTGAGGTGTAGAGTGCAGTGGCAAAGAGTAGATCACTTCAGAATAGAGTGCAGTGGCATAGAGTATAGTGGCATGGAGTGCAGTGTCATAGAGTGCAGTAGTGCAGAGAAGATTAGAGTGGATTGGCTTAGAGTGGATTGGCATTGAGTGGAGTGATGCAGAGAAGAGTGGCGTAGAGTGTAGTGGCAAAGAGTGTAGTGGCATACAATGCACTGGCAAAGAATTCAGTAGAGTGGTGCAGAGTAGAGTGCAGTGGCATAGAGTGCAGTGCTGTAGAGGAGAGGGGCGTAGAGTGAAGAGGCGAAGAGTGGAGTGGTGCAAAGAATAATGGAGTGGTGCAGGGTAGAGTGCAGTGCCATAGAGTGGAGTGATGCAGAGTGTAATGGCATAGACGACACTGGCGTAGAGTGGCATAGAGGAGAGTGGTGCAGAGTAGAGTGCAGTGATGTAGAGTGCAGTGGCATAGAGTGCAGTGGCAAAGAGGGCAGTGGCAGAGTACAGTGTTGCAGAGTAGACTGTCGTAGAGTGCAGTGGTGTATGGTAGAGTGGCATGGAGTGCATTGGCATGGAGTGCAGTGAAATAGAGTGGTACAGAGTAGAGTGGCATAGAGAGCAGTGGCATAGAGTACAGTGGTGCAGATTGGAATAGAGTGATGTATAGTGCAGTGACGTAAAGTGTATTGGTTCTGAGTAAAGTGGCGTAGAGTACAATAACATAGAGTGCAGTGGTGTAAAGTGCTGCAGTGGCGTAGAGTGCAATGGTTTTGAGTAAAGTAGTGTAGCTTGCATTGGCATAGAGTGCAGTGATGCAGAGTAAAGTGCAGTGGCATAGAGTGCAGTGGCATAGATTGCAGTGGCATAGAGTAGATTGTTCCAGAGTAGAATGAGGTGGCGTAGAGTGGAGTGGTGCAGGGTAGAGTAGAGTGGCGCAGAGTAGAGTGCAGTGGATTAGGTTAGTGGCATAGAGTAGAGTGGTGTAGAGTAGAGGGGCATAGAGTGCAGTGGCATAGAGTGGAGTGATGCGGACTGGAGTAGAGTGGCGTAAAGTGCATTGGCATAGAGTAGATTGTTTCAGAGTAGAGTGAAGGAGCATAGAGTGGAGTGGTGCAGGTAGAGTGGAATGGTGCAGGTTTGAGTGCAGTGACATAGAGTAGTGACATAGAGTGCATTGGCATACAGTTCATTGGCATAGAGTGCAGTGTTTCAAAGTAGAGTGGCATAGAGTGAAGTGGTGCAAAGTAGAGCAGAGTAGCCTAAACGGGAGTGGTGTAGAGTGCAGTGGTGAAGAGTGCAGTGGTGCATAGTAGAGTGGGATAGAGTGCACTGGCATAGAGAAGAGTGGTGCAAGTAGAGTAGAGAGGCATAGAGTCAAGTGGTGTAGATTGTAGTTTCATAGAGTGCAGTGGTGCACAGTAGATTATAGTGACGTAGAGTGTAGTGGCATAGAGTGCATTGGTGTAGAGTGCAGTAGAGTGGCATAGAGTAGAGTGCTGCAGAGTAGAGTGCAGTGGCAGAGAGTGCAGTGGCAGAGAGTAGAGTGGTGCAGAGTAGAGTAGCATAGAGTTCAGTAGTGGAGAGTACATTGTTGTAGAGTAGAGGGTTGTAGAGGCCAGTGTTGTAGAGTGCTTTGGTGTAGAGTGCAATGGCATAGAGTGGTGCGGAGTAAAGTGGCATAGAGTGAGATGGTGTACAGTAGAGTGGTGTAGAGTGCAGTGTCGTAGTGTAGAGTGTTGCAGAGTAGAGTATAGTGGCGTACAGTGAAGTGATGCAGAGTAGATTGTCATAGAGTGCAGTGGTATAGAGTGTGTTGGTTTTGATTAAAGTGGTGTAGAGTGCATTGACATCAAGTGCAGTGGTGTAGAGTGCAGTGGAGTAGATAAAGTGGCATGGAGTGGAGTGGTGCAGGGTAGATTGCAGTGGTGTAGAGTGGAGTGTCGTAGAGTGAAATTCACGCAGAGTGGAATAGAGAGCCGTAAAGTGCAGTGGTATGGAGTAGAATATTTCAGAGCAGAGAGCAGTGGCATAGAGTGCAATGTCGTAGAGTGCAGTGCCATGGGGTGCAGTGATGCAGAGCAGATTAGAATGGCTTAGAGTGGACTGACGCAAAATACAGTGGCGTCGAGTGCAGCGATGCAGAGTAAAGTGGTGTAGAGTGTAGTAGTGTACAGTGCATGGTGTAGAGTGCAGTAGAGTGGCGTAGCGTAGAGTGGTGCAGAGTAGAGTTCAGTTGCAGAGAGTGAAGTGTTGCAGAGTAGAGTGGCATCGAGTGGAGTGGTGCAGAGTCCAGTGGTGTGGTGCAGGGAAGAATACAGTGGCGTAAAGTGGAGTGATGCAGAGTGGAGTGGTATAGAGTGCATTGGCATAGAGTGGCATAGAGTAGAGTGGTGCAGAGAAGAGTACAGGGTTGTATGACGTTACAACGCATGCCATTACAACGCATGCTGTTACAACGCATACCTTTACCCCGACTTGCTGTCGGGGTGCGCTGGAAGTTGGAATAGTATAATTTACTATTCCAACTCCAGTGTTGTATTCCAAAACAAGCCTTTCGCTTTGTAACGACATGCGTTGTAATGGCATGCGTTGTAATGCTTCCGTTGTAAAGGCTGTTTCCCGAGTACAGCAGCGTAGAGTGCAGTGGTGTGGAGTGCAGTGTTGCAGAGTAGCCTGTCGTAGAATTCAGTGGTGTATAGTAGAATGGCATAGAGAGCATTGGCATGGAGTGCAGTGGCGCAGAGTGCAGTTGCATAGTAGTGCAGAGTAGAGTGGTGTAGAAAGCAGTGGCAAAGGGTACAGAGTAGAATAGAGTGGTGTAGAGTGCAGTGAGGTACAGTTCAATGGCGTAGAGTGCAGTGGTGTAAAGTGTTGCAGAGTAGAGAATAGTGGCGTAGAGTGCAGTGGTGCAGAGTAGATTGACGTAGAGTGCAGTGGCATTGAGTGCATTGGTTTTGAGTAAAGTATTGTAGAGTACATTGGCGTAGATTGCAGTGATGCAGAGTAGAGGTCAGTGACATAGAGTGGAGTGGCGGAGAGTAGAGTGAAGTTGCGCAGAGTTGAGTGGTGAAGATTGGAGTGTCGTTGAGTGCAGTGGTGCCAAGTGCAGTTGCGCTGAGTGCAGTGGCATAGAGTAGATAGTTTCAGAATAGAGTGGAGTGGTGCACAGTAGAGTCCAGCAGTGTAGAGTAGAGTGCAGAGTAGATTAGAGTAGCATAGAGTGAATTGCCATAGAGTGCACAGGCATAGAGTGCAGTGTTGCAGACTAGAGTGGCATAGAGTGGAGTGGTGCAGAGTGGAGTGGGGTACACTGCAGTGGCAAAGAGTGGAGTGGTGTAGAGTAGAGAGGCATAAAGTGAAGTGGCATAGAGTAGAGTCATGCAGAGAATAGTGCAGTGTCGCAGTGTGGAGTGGAGTGGCATTGTGTGGAGTGGTGCAGAGTAGAGTGGAGTGGGGTAAAGTGGAATATGCATGGTGTGGTAGCGCACTGCCATTACAGACAACACATCTTCAATTGAAATGACCATTACATTTGCACAGTCATGCAGTTTTACTGATAAAACTATACAGCACACAAACGATAATGTGTGGAAATTTCATCACCTAGTGTATTGATTTGTTTTGATCATCTTAAAATATTTTGTTTCCATCACACTTCATAATTACCAAAAATGTGCTTCCTTTGTGCTTTTCTAATTCTGTTATATTGTGAAATATATGCATAGTTCATTAAGTGAAATTGAAATTTTGTTGTATGCTAAAAAAAATAATAATATTGTACAGCCTTCCTCAAGCGAGCCCCCAATAGCCAGCATGATAGTCACATAAATCCTCTAACTTTGAAGTCAGGGAAGGAAACGTAAAGACCAAGCGCACTGGAAGACAGAGCCTGACATTTGACATCTGACTTTGAATGTACAGCAAACGTGACAAGATAAGAACAACATTTAAAGGCCTGTTTACAGAAATCCAGTACTGGTAAAAGAATACTGTAAATAGGGTTTGTGCTAAGGAAGGGACGAGCTTAAGCTGGACAGCCTAAAACAAATAGAAAGCAAGCAAATGTGAGTTACAAACCACAAAGCATATGGTAAACAATGGGTGAAATGCATTCCCAAAGAAGCTTTCCGAATGTCCCCAAGATGTCGTTAGCAAACCAAACAGCTGCGCTGTCTGGTAGGCTTCAACCTAAAAACTGCAACGCATGAAGCTTTTGAGCATTATGAACACAATTTTGGGATATTTTCAGCACTAATTGCATACCACTGGTGTACATAAAGAAATTAAATCGCAAAACCTGTAAGAGGTGCAACCGAGGAATAATGCAAATAGAGGTTAAATAACAACAGAGATAAAATTGAATCATACAGAATGCCGCAATTAAGGGTTGTCAGTAATTACTTCACAGGTAAGTAGACTGGAAGTGTTTATGTTCACAGCCACTACATTGGAAGTCACTTCGTCTTGAGTACATTTAACTCACAACTTCTCAGCTAAGTTTTATAACTAGTATATATTTTTACTTATATGTATATATAAATAAGTACATATAATCTATATAAACATATACTATATATACATATATATAGTGTAAACATATTCACAAATGTATATTTTTATATATTCTAATCTACATTTAATATATTATTATCGACACACACACATATATATTCACTGGAAAAACTGAAAGTTAAAGTGATATTATAGTTCGGAATTGTAATAATATATTACTTTACCTTAAAAAAAACATTAGAAATTTGCTGAAAAAACAAAGGTTAAAGAGACATTATAGTTAGGTGAAAATGTTAGTTAAAACATACCGTTTTTAACGACTATAACTACTGAAATTTACCAGTTATAGTTATGTCACATAACTATAACCCGTGCCCTAAAGTAACTATAATGCAATGACAGACCATGCACAGTGTTGTTATCAATGATGTAATTGATCATGTCATGAGTGATGTAATATTAGAGGTAATTAGTGCATGATGAGAGCACGGTGTGCACTTCTGACTATGTCATGTATGCATGGTGTGTAAGCAACATGGTGTGGTACCGTGTAACAATATAAAGGGTGTCATTTTAAGGAAGGCAAACCTACAAACTTTGTCAAAGGGTTAGAACACCAAAATATAAAAAGTGGGACTTTTGGCTTTATCAAGGGGTCAGCATATTAACATATATAAAGCAGGCCTATTGTCTTTGTCAAGAAATCAGTAATATTTGTAATCAAATGTACATTATAAAGATTCACGCATTGCAACGTTTAATAAAAATGATTATCATAATATCATAAAATTGTTTCAATAAAACCCTATTAAAAAATACAATGTTTTTTAGTTGATTTTGAGATTTGAGCCAGCAGCGTTTTTTTCCTTTTTTAATTTTGCTTTTTAATATGGGTGCCCCGGTCCCACAAGGGGCACTCACAACTGAGATTGCAATTGGGTTCTTCGGGGGAGGCCCATTGCCCCTGGGCCCCCTGCCAGTTCTCATGTCTGCACCCTTCTGGGCAAGGCGGGAGCCGGTTGTCAGGTGGGAGCAAATTTTTTTTTTCTCCGGCCAGATGGGAGCAATCAAATTTTCCCAGCCCTAAAGAGCACAACTAGGGAGTTCAAGTTCTCCCTGCCCTTGCTCTTGCAGTCAGGGAACAGCACAGTGTCCCAGGTGATGGGGTCTCTAAGACACTGATTATCATCGGATCCCAGGGGCTATAGAATGGGTCAGGGAAGGAGGCCCTGTGCCCCCTTCCCAAAGAAATGCTGCAGCCCCAGGGAATGTGGGCCTCAAGGCTTTTCTGTGCTTCAGGGAAGGGACCTCTTGCTCCCTACCCCCAAAAAATGCTTCTGCCTCAGGGATGGAGTCCCCGGGCCCTTCCGTGGCTCAGATAGAGGGGCGCACTTCCCCTCCCCCAAACAAGTGCTACAATCCCGGAGGATGGGATCCCTCCAGACCAGGGAGGGGGCAGGGTATCCCATCCCTGCGCCCCTACATGTATTTCTTTAACCTATATTCAGGATACTGAATTGAGTACCCGAGTCCTAAAATGGTTGCTGCAACATCTCTGTTGATGTTGGGACAGCCAAATAGATCATATATTTTGTTCTGTCTGGTCTGCAGGTCCTTAGTGGTGTGAAATATATATATATTGTGAACCTTAGATTTTCAAAAACTACTGAACGGATTTACACCAAATTACAAAAAACACGCTTTCTGGATCAAGATCTAGCTTTCTGCCAAACTTGATGTAATTCCATTCATCCATTTTTGCAGTATTGCTGTTCAATTTTTCTATGGAAAATTGCATGGGGAAAATGCATTTTAGGACCTTCCCTTTTTCTTGGCCCCCACTTGATGGATCACCCTGAAACTTTCCAGGAAGGAGCTTAGATGGATGAATTTTGTTTGGAAAGTTTTGTGAAGATTCGTCAAACAGCGCCAGTTATAAGCAAACCAAAAATCCATTTCCTATGGTAACATGGCCCTAACTGTATCTAGTCAGTGGCGATCGCCAACGGGAACACAGGCAACCCCAGATGGGTTTCAGCCTATTTGCACCTCATCAGAAGGGGTCAGCTTGAGCCCAATAGCACAGTGAGCATAGGATCCTTGTCTGGACATACCCATCAAACTTTGGGCATTGCACCAAGGAAAATTAAAAAGTGATAGGTTGATGGCATAAATTAATATTAGCCACTGATAAATATTATATGCCGCAATGAAGGCTGTCTTTTTTGCCTGACCATGCCATCTCAGACAGGAACTCACCACATGCAAATCAGCCTTCGTCCTGATCCAATAATAACGGTTCAGTCCAAACTGCCAGGCCAAGCACACTCTAACCAGGAACAAAAGCAACCCAGATCACTTTTATTCTATTTGGGCCTCATCAGTAGGTTTCAGATTGATCCTTTGGCGCATTGAACATGGAACACACCTGAACAGGAATATGATCAACCCCAGAACAGTGGTGTAGCTAGACACTCTGCCACCCATAGTGGTCCCTACCTTTGCCGCCCACGGCGGCCGCATTGAAGAACGCAGGGGGTGCTGGCGATTTCTACATTTGCCACATGCGGCAAACGCATGTTAAGAGGGGGGAGGAGGCTGCTACCCCCAAAACACATGCCGCCCGGGGCCGACCGCCCCACACCCCCATCCACCCCTTTCCACGCCACTGCCTAGAACTAGTTTTACCTATTTGAACCTCATTACTGTGTTGTTGTTTGAGACGGGTGGTACAGTGAGCATGTGGGCCACGTCATGCATTCCCATTGTACTTATCATGTCACACTGAGGAAAACTAAAAACACATGGGTAGATTGCTTGACTTAATCTCAGCCACTGGTAATTAATTCTGTGCTACAATTCAGTCCATTGTTTTTTTGCCCACCAAGCCACCTTAAACAGGATTGACAGTGTTCCTGTCTGGAGGAATCCTGACCTTGCCTTTTGAGTTTGACTGTTCCTATTGGAGTAGAACCAAGAGTGACTTGCAAAAGGCAAGCATCTGTATAAAATGGCACAGTAGGCAAAAATGATGGTTTGGAATGTGGACCGAGTAATTGTCAGCGGCTAAGACGAAATCAAGCATTCCTTCCATCACCTTGTTTGCCCACATAATTAACTGGCTCAAGGCTATTTAAAACATCACCAGTGTCATCTTTTGGTTAAATGGTAAAACAGATAATATCCAGATCATGTGTGGTTATTAGGTCTAGAATATTCTGGTGGTTTAGAACCACTAAGTAAGCAGTGATTAGCATACCTGATACCCTCTTAGATAAGACAGTTATTGCTGTCCACACCTATAAAGCAATTTACACCAATTTTAGGGGAAAGGAGTGATAGAAATTCTCTTTCCGTAACGCCTCACCATACTCAGCACTAGTTATATGATGAGAGAAAGAGCTGTAGCAGCTCATGGGCCCCACATTGGTGACAGTTTGTACCTGTAGTTGTCTGACAGCAAGAACAGCATGTCTGGGAGTCCAGCACAGAACAGTCATGGATGGGCACTGATGGACTTGCCTTCAGCTGTACATTCACAACGTGATCAGGAAGTTAAAAAAACAACTTGAGAGCCAACCCCAAGTAGTGATTCAAACACACACTGCCCCCGTGATGGCACTCAGAGTTATGCTGTCACTCAAAGAAGAAATCTCAGCCATGTCTATTAAAACTCTGGGAAGAAGGGGTTGAAGATAAACCATAGTAGTTGTTCAAAGGGAATTACATTTTTATCTTTTTCCCAATGAATGCCTCCACAATGATCTTAGCAAACAACTTCTCAGCAATATCTAGCAAGGCAGTGGACAGTAATTTTGAGGCAACTCTCAATTTCCCTTCTTGTATGTTGGTAGAATTAATGAACCTTTCATGAGAAAGGGATAGTTCTGTGTAAAATACAATATTTAAATAAGAATATAGAACACTGGCCTATTGAACCGGATTAGATTTGAATACAGAAATCGGTACTACATCTGGATCTCCTGCCATAGAAGCTTACTAATCCTGATATACTGAATCATGTCTCTTTAGTGAATTATAATTGTGTCAAACCATACTCTTCATACACTTGAGATAGCTACTCTGTGATTTTAACATTCATGTTATTAACTTGATATAGATTATTAAAGGAAGATCACCAAATTGGTTCCCCCAGCGGAACAGATGTTCTATGAGTAGGCACTCCAGTTGTAGAAGTGACATAAAACTGTTGCATATTTCCCTTTAATAAAAAGGTATACTATGCTTGTGCTATTATCAATTCTGTGACTTGCCTATTATTAATGGGCAAAAGCTGGAAGTATGGTTTTGTTGAATGCAGAGTAGCCCCAACTAATAAGTTGAGAGTGGTTTTTGTCTGAGACCATAGACATTAGATGCTGAAATGACTTGATTCCAAATATTTAGTTAAATAATCCGCCAAATTCCTTCACACGAGGTCATCCCATTTTAAAATATGATTTATAGGTTGTATATTTTTGACCATCATACAATATAACTTTAGATGTAGGATTAATGCTTCTTTTGACATATTTTGAAAAAATCACTTACAATATTACTCTTTATAAAGTCAAGGCTTAACGGATGAGCACTCCTATATGAGATCAATACATAATCAACAGTAAATTGAGTTGTACCTTGGGACCAAGTAGAAGGACATAGGATATCATCTCTAACACCATTGATGAGAGCAAGATTCAACTTTAAGGCTTGTTAAGTAAATGTTTACATCTAACAACAAAACCCCGGAAGCTCATGACGCCTTCAAAGCAGCCACCACCACACACCACCACCTCATCAAAACCAAAAGGAAGAAGGCCCTCCAAGACAGAATCACCAACAACGCACACAATAGCAAAGAACTCTTCAGTATCATCAAGGAGTTTCTACCACAAAATCAAGGCTATCTACGACAACTTCGACACCCAGGACCACCCCAACCCACTGTGCCAGAATCCACCACAACCGACGTCGACACCCCCCCAACCGACTCTGCACAGCTGGTCCCCACTCACCATGGACGACACCATAAAGACCATGAAAAGCATCCACTCCAGAGCACCTCCGGGCCCCTGCCCCTACCGCATATTCCACAGAGCTGCCTCCGCCATTGCACCCGAGCTATGCCGAACCATCAACTGCTCCCTCAAGACCTTCACCTTCTGTGATGACTGGAAACACGCCGAGATCAACCCCCTCCTGAAGAAACCCTCCGCAGACCCAATGGACCTCAAGAACTTCAGGCCTGTCTCCCTGCTCTCCTTCCCAGCCAAAGTCATTGAAAAAGCCATCAACACCCAGCTCGCCAACTTTATCGAAACCAACCACATCCTGGACATCTCCCAATCTGGATTCCAAAGCAATCATAGCACCGAGACCGCCCTCTTCGCCACCACCGACGACATCCGCTCACTCCTCGACCAGGGGGAAACCGCGGCCCTCGCCCTACTGGACCTCTCAGTGGCCTACGACACCGTCTCCCACTGCACCCTAGCCACAAGACTCCATGACGCTGGTATCCAAGACAAGGCCCTCAACTGGATCCATTCCTTCCTCATCGGCAGAGCACAATGGGTTAGACTCCCACCATACCTCTCAAAACTTGCAGAGATCAGTTGCAGTGTACCCCAGGGCTCTTCCCTCAGCCTCACCCTCTTCAACTTCTACATGACCCACCTCGCAGCCATCATCAGGAACCACAGGCACAACATTGTCTCCTACGCCGATGACACCCAGCTGATCCTCTCACTCACCAAAGAACCCATTGTCGCCAGGATTAACTTCCACAAAGGAATGAAAGCCATCGCCGCCTGGATGAAGGACAGCTGCCTGAAGCTCAACTCGGACAAGACAGAAGTCCTCATTCTGGGAGCCTCCCCCTCCGCTTGGAATGACTCCTGGTGGCCCTCTGGTCTAGGAAGTCCCCCTACCCCCATGAACCACACACAAAACCTCGGCATTGTACTGGACACCTCACTCACAATGGACCACCAGATAAACACTGTCTCCTCTGCCAGCTTCAACACACTCCACTTACTTTAAATGGCCTTCAGATGGATCCCCACCAAATCCAGGAAGACAATCTCCCATGCCCTCATCACCAGCAGACTCGACTATGGCAACGTACTCTACACTGGTGTCACCCAGAAACTCCTCTGAAGACTCCAGAATGTCCAGAACACCCAGCAAAACTAATCCTCAACACTCCACATCGCAGCCACATAACTCAACACCTCCGCGACCTCCACTGGCTCCCAGTCGACAGAAGAATAACCTTCAAACTCCTCACCCATGCATACCAGGCCCTTCACAACGCCAGACCCGCATACCTGAATCACTGCCTCTCATTCCATATACCCGACACCTCTGCTCCGCCCAACTTTCCCTGGCTACTGTTCCTCGAATCCGCAAGACCAGAACCGGAGGAACGTTCTTCTCCTACCTTGCCTCCAAGACATGGAACACCCTGCACATCCACCTCAGAAAATCATCCTCGCTGACGCAATTCAGGAAGGACCTCAAGACCTGGCTCTACGGATGAACTCAGCACTTAGTCTGATTCGCTGCCCCCTCCCCCCAGCGCCTTGAGACCCTCACGGGTGAGTAGCCACGCTTTACAAACCCTGATTGATTAATTGATTGATCAAACATCACATGGCAACATACAAACTAGATATAGATATCTAAATTTTCAAAGCTAGTTTGTATTTAATTTACAATCATTACGCACAGAATTCAGTTAGTGGTTTTAGCAACAAAGATCATCAAGCCCATCTTAGCATGACCCATCCTAGATGTGGTAGCATAATTGTAATAAGCTACAGAATCTTTTGGGGCATAATCATAAGTTAGCCAAGTTTCTTGGAAACAAATTATTTTGACACCGTGAAAATTAAACTTGCAGGTCCCCTTTACCAACTTGTAAAATCCTGTAATATTCCAGTGAACAAGGTTCAACTCCATGTCAAGCTCTAAAATTAGAGCTTGAAACCAATCTCCATGATACATAGAATGGAGCGTAGGTGTCACATGATCTCACTTTAAGTCTGTCTCAGGAGTTAAAAACTTCATCTGCCTTCATCAGGGACTACAACAGTTTGTATTAGAAAAGATGGCGTCGGTCACAGTAAGATGGGGGAAAGAGAATGAAGGTAAGGTGAAAGAATCGATTGAAGGGAAATAAACATCTATGTCCCATCTGCAAAGATCATTAACGCAATCTTAAATCATGGCAGAAATCATGAGTGACGGAAATATGGCTTGAGCAACATTTAAGGTCCAGGTGGAAAAATCATGGTTTAAAAATTCTACAAGAGTATTATCTATTGATTTAATTAAACTAAGGAATAACATGCAATAATCATAATATATGAGTGCAATTCTTGGCTGAACAGATTGTCATTGGGAAATATGTTTTCAAATATCCAGGAAGGGCTCTGACTGCAGAAAAAGAGGCCCTACTGCTGTTGGGCTTGCACTAATATTAGGCTTTGTCATATAAGGTACTCTACTTCATCCCCTCCGGGACCAAGGCCAATTTGGGTGAAGGATTAGGTGGTTATTACGAGTCTGGCAGTCCGTGGACCACCAGACTCATGGGGGTGGGCAGTGGCGGCCTTCCAACCGCCCTATTACGACCTGGGCGGTCGGACCGCCCTGGGACCACCGTAACCGCCAGGGATCAGAGATCCCTGGTGGTGGTGTGGTGCAGCGGTATTGAGGCCGCAATATGCTTGGTGGGGCCGCTGCGGCCCTGCTACTCATATTATGAGTTTCCACACCACCACACTTTTTATGGTGGGGCGTCCACCATGACAATTGTAGCGGTGAGGAAACTAAGGGGGCCCTACCAGGCCCCCCGGTGCCTTACGCCATGTGGATGCACACAGGGGGGCACAACATTTGCCCCGCTGTGTGCATGCACACCAGTACCTGCACAGCACAGCTACTGATTTTGACATTCGTGGGAACGCCAAAGAACCATCTGCCAGACAGGAGAAGAATCCTAATCTGGCGGGTGGTTCAAACATGGGTTTGGCGATGCGGGAGCGGGGCAGTTCCGCTGCCGCACCGCCAAACTCATAATAAGGCCCTTAGTAACAAAAGATGGAAAATGAGAGGCTGCTGCTGCACTGAGTTGTGGTGATACATTTTCAGGAAAACTTTAGCTCATTTGGACATTTTCGTCAGTAGCTGGGAGAATATTACTATACGCAAACACTTATTTGCGTTTCTTCTTCTTTGGGATGTTTAGTTTGCTTGTAAGGAAAAAACCTCAGTGAAGAAAATGTTAAATTAGATGCAACCCTTTTTGCCTTAGACTGTCCCTTCTTTGCTTTCAAGAGAGGTGAGAGAAGGTCCTGTATTTGGCAAGACAAATTATCAAAACTAGGATTGTTTTCATTATCACTGAGACCAACATTGTCCTTAACTAGAGCAGGATGTCTTCATGATCCACCTATTGAAGTTAAAGAAATTATTGTAGAGTCTTGAGTCAATCTGGAAGGTAAATCATTTAAAGAGGTGTATCTTCAACTCTTTTCTACATCAGAGCAGCATTGGGACGCTCCTGATTGAATACGGGGATGTGGTTGCAGATGTTGAGTGTATAGATGGAAAAGGCCTGTTGCCATGTTTTGTTTTTCAATTCTTAGTCTGAAGTCTAATGGTCCTGGCTGCAGATGTGACAAAAACCAATGGAGATGGTGAACATGTCTCCACAGTAAGCAGGGGTGCTGACGTGATGGCTTTGTAAATGCTGCAACAGGTTTTGAAGATGATGTGCGCAGGCAGGCGGGAGCCAATGGACTTCCATCAGGATTGGGGTGATGTGATCATATTTCTTCAGGCCCTAGATATGCTGCAGTATGTAGAATACACTTAATGGTGTGCCAGTGTGGAGTCTGGAAAGCCATAGAGGAGGTTGTTACCACCATCCAGATACAAGAGTATGAGTGCTTGAACATCAGTTCTGAAGACACTTTCTGGAAGAAACTGTTTCACTTTCTTTAGAAGAGAGAGTTGGTACCAGCCAATCTTTGTTTTTGGGAGTGTGGATCTTGAGGGTGAAGTTGTTGTCCAGAGTGAATCCAAGTGACCTGGCATTCAATCAAAGTTGTGGTTCAAAGCCGCCAAGGTTCATATCATTGAGCCAGGTTCATACTGTTTCTTGTCTGTGTAGGGGTTGAAGGTGGCAGCTCAGTCTGGAACCCGGGGGGGGGGGGGGGCTCAGCAGCGGAGAGGGATATTTTGGGACTTCTATGTGTCCATGTGAAGAAACTAGTGTTGATTGGAAAGTTTTTTATACACCTCATAAACACCATCTCAACCCATTTGGACTTGGCATCCAACATGACAGCAGCAAATTTCTTCTGTTCAGGAAGAAAATAAAAGGGGCCTATGAAGTCCAAACATACTTTCCCCAAAACCACACTTGCTTCAGACAGATGCTGTTCTTCTTCCAAAGCACCTCAACCGCTTTTCAGAATTCCTGCACACCTCACACTCTTCCACCTACTTCTTCACTGGACCACCTATGAGCGGCCACCAAAACCTCTATTTCAATCTTTTGAGGGTCAAAGTTTGTCCCAGATGACCCTCATGCCCCAAATGCTCCAACGCAGATCTTACCACACTTAGGGGTACAAACCTCTCAACCTTCATCACCAAACCATCGTCTTGGACCGACAACTCATCCACCACTTCATGAAAAGGTTTAACTACCTCTAATAGTGTACTCTCTTTTCTCACAGGTGTTATCACGGAGTTTGTTGAGAGAGAGGACCTGTTACACCCAGCCCAGTCAGGGTTCAGAGCCTCCCACAGCACCAAGTCGGCCCTGGTGGAGGTTGCAGAGTCAATTAGGGAGTGTTTGGACGCCGGCGGGAAAGCAGCGTTGGTTTTGCTTGACCTGTCGGCGGCGTTCGACACTGTCCCTCACTCCCTCCTCCTATCACGGCTTCTCTATGGAAAGTTCCCTCTGAATTTTAGAGATACTTTCTGGCCCCCGAGTTTCCCAGCCCCACCTCTATAGGGAAGCCGGCCAAGAACCTAGGGGTGTGGTTCGAGGAAAATCTTTCCTTCGCCACACAGATCAAGAAACTTGCGGGTACCTGTTTTGGGCTGCTGAAATCTTTGAGAAAATTTCTACCGCTCCTACCTATGAAGGCGAAGGAGTCCGTCATCTGCGCCCTTATTTTGTCTCGATTGGACTATGCCAATGCCCTTTATGTGGGTATTCCGGACTACCGGTTAAAGAAACTTCAGGTGGTCCAGAATGCGGCAGCCAGACTCCTTCTGGAAATTCCGGCCAGGACTAGCATGAGACCGTACCTGGGCTCTCTGCACTGGCTTCCGGTGGTTGAACGGGTCAAATTTAAATCCCTGGTCATGGCCCATCATGCTCTTCATGGGCTTGGTCCCACCTACTTACAGAAACGCTTCGCCTTCTATACTCCAGTACGTCATCTGCGGTCTCTGTCCCAGCGCCTAGCTCTGGTTCCCCGCTTCCAACGTCAGAGGCTTGGAGGCAGCTCCTTGGCGAGGAAAACGGCTGTTGCCTGGAACGCTCTTCCTATCACACTTCGGGAATATCCAGGACCCGCGCATCTTCAAGAAGAACCTGAAAACCTATCTCTTTGACTAATTCTCTGTTGGTTACCTCTCTTTGCTCCGCGTCGGGACACTCACGAGTATCTGTGCGCGATACAAATTAAAATAACATAACATAACATAACATAGCTCTCATCCAGTCCTCCTTGGAAAACAAAACTCTCTAACCCTTCTATGGCATCCTTCACATTTGCAACCACCTCCTCCGTATACAAGTCACATTCTTCTGCTGCCTTATAGGAAGCCTCGATAAACAATCAGCAACCTTGTGCTTACAACCCAGAACTTATTCAACCCTACAATTATAATCTTGCAATTTCATTACCAATCTTGCCAACCTCCCAGAACAATATTTTGTGCCCGCAGGCCCCAAGACTTTAAGCAAAGGCTTGTGATCTGTCCTCAACACCACTGTACCTCCCCAAATAAAAATCTAGACGTAATTTGTTGCCCACGCAGCAACCAATGCTTCTCGCTCGATGACAGAGTAATTTCTCTCTGCACCAGACAACGATCAAGACACGAATGCCACTGTCATCTCCACTCTCCCATGCATCTGTGACAGCACTGCACCAATACCAACCACACTGGCATCCACTGTAATAATCGTTTTCAAGCACATCTGAAATGACACTAAAATACCTAGATTGGCAATGTTGGCCTTAATCAGCGAAAAGGCAGATTGCTGTTCCTCACCCCACATGAATTTCCTACCCTTCCTCAACAACACCCTAAAAGCTTGTCTTATGGGCAAATTCTTGCACAAATTTGGAATAATATTCCACCAAACCCATAAAAGAACAATGCTTGTCCTTGTCAGTGGGCACTTAAGCATTCACAATTGCGCTTACAAAATTCACTTTTGGTTTAACTGCATCCCTCGCAATAAGATAGTCCAAGTACACAACCTCTTGCAGCAGAAAAATACACTTATCTTTCTGTAATGTCAACGGAGCCTAACCAATGCGGGACAACACTTCACCCAAAGTTCTGTTATGTGCAGCAATGCTGTCTCCAATTACTAGTATATCGTCTTGACAGAAAACAACATTGTTGAGCCCGGACAATAAGCTGGTTATCAATCTTTGAAACACGCTTGCTGCAGCTGACAAACCCAAGGGTAGCCTATTGAACTGGAAAGTACCCTCAGAAGTGATAAAAGACTATAGATACATAGAGTCTGGGTGAAGTTTCACTTGATGGTAGGCACTACTTAAGTCAAGCTCTGTAAATTATTTCCCCCCAGACAAAGGCAAAATCAGTTCATTTATGTTTGGCAATGGAAAACAATCAATGACTATGTTTTTTTTTAGGCTGCGCAGGTCAACACAAAAACTCAGTGACCCATCCAAATTTTTTGTGATGACAACTGGCGATAACCATTCCATGGCCTCCACTGCTTCTATGACCTTTTCCTTGATCATCTATTCCAAAATTCCCTTCTCTTTTGCCCTGAAAGCCACTGGCACTTTTCTTTCCACATGCTTAACTGGCACCACATCCCTCTTGAGCTTAATCTTATGTAGATATTTTTTGGCTCCTCCCAGCACATTCCCAAAAACCTACTCAAATTGTTTTAGAATCTCTTCCAGGTCTTTGTCCTCCACCACCATCACTTGGTTGTCAGCTCTAGGGTTCACAATTATATGCAGATCATATGAGTGTTACCATCCTAAAATAGGTAAACCCTCAGCAGTCACGTACACCATTTCCTCCGGTCTTCCGACCTCCAAATTTGTTCAATGCTGAAATGTAACCATTCACTCCTATGTCTGCTACTTGGTACCCTTTTAAAATTACATCCGTGGATTCTAATACTCCCTTGGGCCACTCAGTGCCATACAACTATTTAGGTATTATGGTGTACAATGACCCTGACTCCACCATCAAAGATGTGACTTTGCATTTGACTTCAAAATTTGCCTTGGGATGAATTTTCTTTTTCGACACATTGCCCCTTTTACCGACCTCATCATCCACCATGAGTACTCTGTGTTCAGGTTAATCATCATCAACAAATTTTTTTGTTGGAAGCTTTGCTCATCCACACAAAATTTCCCTTTTTTCCACATTTGCAACAGTTTTTTCCTATAGCAAAACAATTCTTCGAATCACCCAAGAGATAACTGCTCCCACATCCGTGACACAACCGAGGTGGCACCTTCCCCATACAGTTTAATACTCTACCAGGTCTGAAACCACCAGTTTTTTTGCTGTTGTAGATACTTTTTTTACAACATTCACTAAACACAACTCATCGTCCACCTCAGCTGACAGCAGAAAACTCAGTGCCCACAAGAGACAGCAAATAGTTTCCAAAAATATTAATCCAACCTTCCCACTCGATTGGTGGATCACCAGGAAGCATTAAGAAAGATGGAGGGGTTACAATAGACTGACATGTTCATGTTGCAGATAATAAGTTGGTGGCCAGAAGGAAGTTGTAAAGGGTGTATTTAATTGTAAGATCAGCATATGGCAGTGTAACACTATTAATCCAATGCAATCTAGTTCAGTAATACAATAGATGAGGTAAGTGACACTAAGCGCCCACCGGTGGACGGAACAATCCACGGCCATTGACGATGAATGGCTCATTGTGCTGCAAGACATCAAACCATTGCAGCAGTTGCTGTGAGCCATTAATTTGACAGGAGCTAAAGCGGTGAGCTGCTGCTGCTGTCGATGGAAAGGTATTGAGCGATGGGCCAATACTCTAGGAGACAAACAGTGGTCTGGTGCTCGCATGATGCAGTGCAGCCTAATGTGTGCTGTGGGCTGCAGCACATGCTTGAAGAGCCGATTGGCCTGGGGCACTCTGTATGGGTGTGGGTGGAGGGTTTTGAACACATCGGGTTACCTGGGCGTCAAGGCACGTTGACCCCCAAAGATGCCAGTACACGAGGGTGCAGCCGCTGGGTGAATCGAAAAATGCAGAGGTCAAGGAGCACTGTCCGGGGTTCTGCTGATGTTAGCTTTGTACCTGGAAAGTCATCGCCAAAAATAATGTAGTAAGTAAAGTTGTCCACCACAGGATTTGGTTTGAACCTGAGTTTATTCCATCAGCGAAATTCCTGTGACATAACCAGGCCAGGCACAGCCAGCAACTGACCTTCGCACATTTAAAACATAGCAGAAATCAATAAGGCATTGCATGGTCAGCATTCCCTAGCGCATCACAGGACAGAACATCAGTGAGCTCATTATAACAGAATTGTATATTGTTCCTAGACAGAAAATGTTCCTATACAAAAAAGTATGTCCTGTACCTTTCTTGATAATATTGAGTATTATATAAGTAATGAATTCAGTTCACACACCTAGGAAGCAATGGGAATTGTGGACAAATGAGTCCCATGGGACAATTGTTTGGTTATATTACATTTCACCTGGTTCTCGTGGGCAGACAGGGTTGTCCTTGTGTTGTTTACATGGGAGCTTATCTAGGTCACTGTCAAGCAGTGACAGGTTCCTTTCACGCTGCCTAAAGTAATTAAGAGGACATTAAAATCTACTTTCTTGCAATTTGTGTATTCTTATGAGGGAGCGGACGTGTCTGCCAGAATGTTCAACCTCCTCATTAACTTAGCAGAAGGAAAGGATAAAATGAGCTCCTATTGGGATTTCCTAAAGGTCTGGCCTTATGGTCTTTATTCCAATAAAAAGTCAGGACCAGAATTATATCTTGCTGTGTTCTGAGTCAACATAGCTTGAGCTTTCTGTCTGAGAAAAGGAATGTGCCATTGTTGCTTCCACGCTATGAAGAACAAGGGAACCCAAATAAGGTTGGTCAGGGACCTTGGGTAATCAATTATTTCTAAAGACAGTGGTCCCTAGACAAGACAATGCTTCTGAGTCAGCAAGGAAGCAACACCCAAGCGCTAAATCATCTAGATTGTCTCACAAGCTGCCCTCTTATTTTACAGAAGCCTTTTTATGCATGTATGCATTCGAGTAAAGTGCCAACACGTGTCAAGAGTAACCCTTGAATCTTGCCTCATTGGCCCTGATTAGATCATCAAAAGGCCCAACATCCTGGAGCTCCCGAACACATGTTCCATGCTCTTAAAAGTCCCAAACAAATGACACAGCTTCCAGTTTTGTTCAACCAGATGCCCCAGCAAGCTGTAGACGATCCATTGCCCATTCTACTATTAGGAAACAAGGCACCCCTAAGTCAGAGACATGAACGCTTTGAAACAGCTCTTCAAGTGTTTTTTTCCCAGGTGCTGGTGTCTGACTGAAGTCTGTATCAGACACCCAAGGCCTCATTTACTAATTTTTAGCATAGGGCAGCACTGCAAGCCTTCCTGCTGCGCTACCCTACTTCAAAAGAAAAGGGCAGGAATGTGCCTTATCTATGAGATATGGTGCATTCCTGTCCTCTTTCACAGATCTGGCGCACAAACGGCTGCCATGCACCAACGCAGGCACCCTTGCACTGTGATGCAAGGGTGTCTCCGTTGAAATCAGGTTGTTTTTCGGGGGGGAAGGGACACCTTCACAAAAACAACCCTTACGCCACCCCCTGGGGAAACGTAGGCTTTTGATGCATTTCCAGGTTTACAGCATGTTGTAAATCTGGGAATGTATCAAATGCCATGGGTGTAACGTGGGAACACCCACCATATCACCCATGGTACGCCTCCCCATCTCAGTGTGAAGCAACGCAGTGACTTGCGCTGTGTTGCCTCACACAATATCTGCAACGCCATGAAAAGCCAGGAAGGGTGGCTTAACGTGGCCTCGTAGATATGGGTGAACCCAGTGCGCCGCTGGAACATCATTAAAAGGGATGTTCCACTGGGCTTGTAAATACGCACCCCAATGTTTTCAGTTTCACCAGCAGCGCTCTAGTTAGACACTAGCAGAAGGACAGACTAGGCTTCCGTTTGCCATACAGGAAATGGGTGCTGGTCATACAGACTTCTTGGAAAATCAGTACTATCTTAGCATGGGTTCTGCAAATATAATTCTACCATCCATGAAGCTATAGGTCCATCAGCTATTGCCATGTCTGCCCAAGACGCATTGAGCACCCCTGATTGTGACAGTGAGATTCACCTGGCACACACATGTTCTGATACTGCTGGAGCTGAGAAGAGGGAACTACATACTAGCAGACTTCTTGTAGGCTCATTGTGATACAAGTGTTACCTATATTTCCAGCTTCTGCATTCCAATCACGGACTCTCAAAAAATACACCTTCCCAGCGCATACTTCAACATCCTGCACATGTCTTCTAGTGTCTCATCGCTAGCCGTAGTATGAAGCGGAGACATTTTTAAAGCAATGGAAGATGTCAATGTATATTCAATGTTTTAGTTCATATGTTGTCTGCGCAGCTCATCGCAAAATATAGGTAGCTGTTGTCTGGTCAGCTTCCCTGTGTCTAGCTGACCTAGGTTGTTAAGGGCAGCACCACAGTAAAAAACACTGGACTCGGCCTCAAATAATTTGTGGCATCTCAAATCTCAGTGCCCACTGCTGAGATGTGAATTTCATGTAGTCACATCATGTCTCTGGTCACACAGATGGTCGAGTATGTGCGGTGTGGAAATCCAGTCCAGTCCGTCGCCAGTGCCATCTTCAGATGGCAGTGTGAAAGTCTGAGGCCCATCTGCAATGCCTAAAAACCATCTCTGGCTCTGTGTGCCTGAAATGCTAGCAGCCCTTACTGGTTGCAGGAGACATTTTATGGACAGCCTGTAAATAGCTCACACATGTGACCACAAGGTGGCGCACATGCGCAAATCAAGAGGCATGCATTCTGTTCCTCAGCTCAGCCTTAAGGCTGAAATGACACTCAAGCCAGTCTCTGCTGACAAAAGACACGGCTAGTGGTTGGGAGTTTATTGATTTATGCATGCATTTATTTATTTTATTATCTCGTTGTTTGCCCATGTGTCACCTTGCAGCTACTAAGGAGACTCTGTTGATCATAGGTGACCTCAGACTGCTGTTTCTATGGATCCTGTGTGAACTGCAGTCTTATGGAATCCTGTGCTATACTTCCAAGGCCAGGAGGATGGATTTTGCTGGGGATGTTAGTGGGGATGATCGATGCTTTCTAGCAGTTAGTGCTTTTGGAAGGCTAGTTAGGGCTCTGAGCAGGGAGTCCAGAGTATTTCACAGATAGGGCCTGTATCTTGATGGTTTAACTTCCATCTGAACTTAGGGGTCTATTACGATGGCAGTCGGATGTCCACCGCCGGGCCGGCGGTGGCGCCCGCCGGACCGGCGGTGGACATCCGCCCGCGTTCGCAACCAAGAAAACCGCCGGTCATATTAGGATGGCGGTGTTGACCGCGGCGGTGGGAAATTCCGACTGCCGCTTTTCCGCCGGTTGCCATCCGCACTCCTGCCTGGCGGACGGAGCAGGACCGGGATAATGGTGGCGGTGCAGAGCAGGCTCCGCCGGCACAATTATGATGCCGGCGGTAGCCAGCCTTTCCTCAGCGGTCAGACCGCCATGGAAAGGCATGCGGAGATTGTCTTCCGGGGGCCCGTTGCGGGCCCCCGATGTTTTGGGGGGGTGGGGTGCACTGGGGGGGTACCCATGGTCCCCCCCTACATTTCCCTGTACCAGGTGGCAGGCACTGTGCAGTGCCTGCCACGCAGTGCAGGGAAATGCAGGACATGCTCCTTTGGACATCGCGGCGGTGCTGCGGGCAGCAGCAACCGCCGCAATGTTAAGGTCCGCGATCCGACCGCCGCGGTCAGATTTTGAGCGCGGGTCATCGTAATTCGACCGGCGGTGATGTCGCGGTCCATGCAGGCGGTCTTTTCCCGCTACCATGGCGGTCGGGGAGGTTTTCCGACCGCCATCGTAATAGGCCCCTTAGTTTGTGTGATGAATAGGGGAGTGAGAAGTTATAACAGCACTGTTAAGGAAAGATGAAAAACTTCTCAAAGTTTTAAACATTGTCACTTCCCATGCAGGTGAAGGGTAATTGTTTATTATTCATTGCATGCTCGATGGTCAGCTTGTTTTTGACCGACATTTTATGATTGAAACTACCCAAACAAGAAAAAGCACCAAATGGAAGCAAGCACTGCTTGCTTGCAAAATGTGAGTACATTCATTCAGATTTTTTTGTATTTTAAAGCTGAATTTACCTATGTTCATTTTCATGAGAAATAAAAAAAAAAAAAACTTTTTGGGGACCCCTGATAACTTACCCCACTTCTCACCACCTGACAAATCTGCACCAAATGTGTACTGTGTGTTTCCAAAGTTTTGTGTGCAAAGGTGAAGGGAATTGGAGGAGGACAAAGTTGTTAACAGTGCAGAGATGAGGTTCCTCCTGTGGACTGTTTGTTGATCTTCGACTAGAGAAGACCGCACACACACACACACACACATGCTTGCACATGCAAACCACACACATACACACACTATATGCATATGCAGAGAGGGTATATATTTACCCTTTTTGGGTGTGTGCAGATGCCACCAGGATGATACCCTTGGTAATTGTACCAATGGTTATTGCCAGATACCTTCTGATTTTTCATTGGAAGGTTAATTTAACGGTGGAAGTGACTGAATAGACCGTTCCACTCCCCCAATGCCTGGCTTATTGCTATAGCTAAGTTGCTTTTATTCATACTTTATTCACAGTTATTGCCATCCGGATGGCTCTCTTCTACAAGTACTCCCATAGTTTACTCTTTGGCCTTCTACTCCACAACACAATTCGTTGATAACACATCCCCACACATTCTCGCCCATAGAATGGATGAAACACACTGAACGCTTTCTTTTGTTCGCAATTTGCCAATAACATCTTAAAAGGCGCAGAGTGGAAGTGGGACGGGCTGATGCACATGCAAGCCCCACTCTTAGCGTCCCTTGGTACATTACTTCCTCTAACATCTATCGTTTTTAATTTAATGAGTTCATTAGTCTATTGTAGCTACTCCCTAGCTTGAACGGGTCAGAGCTGTGATGAATGGTTTATCAACGCAGTAGCTTCGGGGAAGGATTTCATAGCTGAGGTGGCAGCACCTTAATTAGGAAAACCAAGAAAAAGAGAAAATCACATGGCGCTCAGTGGGGGCCCCCACCTTCCCTCTCCATCTCACTCGTCCCAGGGCTGCCAGCATAACAAAAAAGAAATAAGCCGCCATTTTGAGCTCGATCAAAAGCCCCTTGGACGCCTCTCGTTCTGTGAGGCGTGGTGGCGCGCGAGGGCTTTGGGGGCCGTGTTCGAGGCTGCCTGTGCTCTACAAGGGCCCTTCACACCGTTCTGACTAATGCCAGCCACATCTGTGTCCTACTCGGGGCAGAATTGACATTGTCAGGAGAGCCGAGCAATCACCCGGGGCGGCATTACAAAGCATTTACACTTCAGCCCTGCTGCCCGACAGTCAATCTTGACCTTTAGGAGTTCAGAGATTAACGTCCTCGGCCTCGATCTGTCGAGTTCCCGCTCAGAATGCGCTGCTGCCCACAGCAGATTTCAGAGGGTTAGGTGTGGATTTAAGGCAGAGCCCCAATCATGTTTCAGGTGGGCCGCTTAAAACGGCGGGAACTTCTAAAGCAGCGGGGATTACTTCTACATCTCCCGCAAGCGGCCATGGGAAATGCACACATCAAAATAGAATCTAGTCCAACCATGCGCTTCGGTTATATGTTTATACCGTTTTGTCTTACCCTGAGTCACATTCTCTGATGTTCGGTGACAATCCCCTCGTTTTCGGTGTCATAGAGTAATAAGCTCCTATTTATTGCAGCAGTTACTTGGTCTGAACTGGGATTTGGGGTGTGAATTGCTTTAACCATCAGCGGCGAGTTAAGTAGATTATGGTTTTGCCCTTTGAGCCTCTGAAATATCGGATTGTCTTGTGTGGTCTCTGGAGTGGTTTAGGCCTCGGGTAACTTGGAGGAACATAGTGTCATAGAATTTTCAATTTCTTCTTTTTTTAGCAATCTCTCAGGAACAAAAAATATCACCAGTACGCATGTTTATTCAGAGCTTCCAGTAACAATAAACATGTAGATAATAACACGATCAATATTACCAACCAAGCTCTGGCTTCCCTATGCTGCATACATCTCTGCAGGGGGCAGTACAATCCCTGAACTGTTTAAACTTGGGAACTCTGTGCTAAATAACGCTATGTATACCTTGCTGAAACTCTGACCACTCGCAGAGGACGCAATTTCAGGTTTTTAAATATTGTATGCAGACTAAGAAAAGAGGCAATTTTATAAACCACTTAAAAATACTCTATTGAAAAATCCGATTAAACAAAAAATATGAAAACTATGAGTATTCTGACTGGAATATTTGGAAAACATTGCTTGGTGCTTAATGTCAATTAAGTAGGTATGCCTTACACGTTGCCATGCATGCTCACAGCAGATAGTAGCAGATGAGTGACAGAAACAGTACAGGTGCAAAAACAACAGCTGATGGACAGAATGCAGAACAATGTCATACATTCACCCCAGTACAGAGATCTGGGCCTAAATCCATCGTTTTTTTGCTCACCATGCCATTCCAGTTTGAACCAGCCGTATGCAAATCAGTCTTGACCCTGTGCCTCATGGGAACAGTCCAGCCCGAACTGCAAAGCCAGGTCCTCCCTGGACTGGAAACAAGCATCCTAGGACCGGTTTCGGGGTTTCACCCCTCTTCAGCCAGGATAGCTTGATTCCAGTGGCATGGAGAGCACGGGACCCACGTCTGGGCATACCCCGTCCCACTCGGGCTGACAAATGCAAAAACAACAGCTGATGGACAGAATGCAGAACAATGTCATACATTCACCCCAGTACAAAGATCTGGGCCTAAATCCATCGCTTTTTTGCTCACCATGCCATTCCAGTTTGAACCAGCCGTATGCAAATCAGTCTTGACCCTGTGCCTCATGGGAACAGTCCAGCCCGAACTGCAAAGCCAGGTCCTCCCTGGACTGGAAACAAGCATCCTAGGACCGGTTTCGGGGTTTCACCCCTCTTCAGCCAGGATAGCTTGATTCCAGTGGCATGGAGAGCACGGGACCCACGTCTGGGCATACCCGTCCCACTCGGGGTGACAAATGCAAAAACAACAGCTGATGGACAGAATGCAGAACAATGTCATACATTCACCCCAGTACAGAGATCTGGGCCTAAATCCATCGTTTTTTTGCTCACCATGCCATTCCAGTTTGAACCAGCCGTATGCAAATCAGTCTTGACCCTGTGCCTCATGGGAACAGTCCAGCCCGAACTGCAAAGCCAGGTCCTCCCTGGACTGGAAACAAGCATCCTAGGACCGGTTTCGGGGTTTCACCCCTCTTCAGCCAGGATAGCTTGATTCCAGTGGCATGGAGAGCACGGGACCCACGTCTGGGCATACCCGTCCCACTTGGGGTGACAAATGCAAAAACATCAGCTGATGGACAGAATGCAGAACAATGTCATACATTCACCCCAGTACAGAGATCTGGGCCTAAATCCATCGTTTTTTGCTCACCATGCCATTCCAGTTTGAACCAGCCGTATGCAAATCAGTCTTGACCCTGTGCCTCATGGGAACAGTCCAGCCCGAACTGCAAAGCCAGGTCCTCCCTGGACTGGAAACAAGCATCCTAGGACCGGTTTCGGGTTTCACCCTCTTCAGCCAGGATAGCTTGATTCCAGTGGCATGGAGAGCACGGGACCCACGTCTGGGCATACCCGTCCCACTCGGGGTGACAAATGCAAAACAACAGCTGATGGACAGAATGCAGAACAATGTCATACATTCACCCCAGTACAGAGATCTGGGCCTAAATCCATCGTTTTTTTGCTCACCATGCCATTCCAGTTTGAACCAGCCGTATGCAAATCAGTCTTGACCCTGTGCCTCATGGGAACAGTCCAGCCCGAACTGCAAAGCCAGGTCCTCCCTGGACTGGAAACAAGCATCCTAGGACCGGTTTCGGGGTTTCACCCTCTTCAGCCAGGATAGCTTGATTCCAGTGGCATGGAGAGCACGGGACCCACGTCTGGGCATAACCGTCCCACTCGGGGTGACAAATGCAAAAACAACAGCTGATGGACAGAATGCAGAACAATGTCATACATTCACCCCAGTACAGAGATCTGGGCCTAAATCCATCGTTTTTTTGCTCACCATGCCATTCCAGTTTGAACCAGCCGTATGCAAATCAGTCTTGACCCTGTGCCTCATGGGAACAGTCCAGCCCGAACTGCAAAGCCAGGTCCTCCCTGGACTGGAAACAAGCATCCTAGGACCGGTTTCGGGGTTTCACCCCTCTTCAGCCAGGATAGCTTGATTCCAGTGGCATGGAGAGCACGGGACCCACGTCTGGGCATACCCGTCCCACTCGGGTGACAAATGCAAAAACAACAGCTGATGGACAGAATGCAGAACAATGTCATACATTCACCCCAGTACAGAGATCTGGGCCTAAATCCATCGCTTTTTTGCTCACCATGCCATTCCAGTTTGAACCAGCCGTATGCAAATCAGTCTTGACCCTGTGCCTCATGGGAACAGTCCAGCCCGAACTGCCAAGCCAGGTCCTCCCTGGACTGGAAACAAGCATCCTAGGACCGGTTTCGGGTTTCACCTCTTCAGCCAGGATAGCTTGATTCCAGTGGCATGGAGAAGCACGGGACCCACGCCTGGGCATACCCGTCCCACTCGGGTGACAAATGCAAAAACAACAGCTGATGGACAGAATGCAGAACAATGTCATACATTCACCCCAGTACGGAGATCTGGGCCTAAATCCATCGTTTTTTTGCTCACCATGCCATTCCAGTTTGAACCAGCCGTCCATCATCTTGTGTGTTTTGCTGTTCGCCCTATGTGGGAAGGGTATGCCCAGACGTGGGTCCCGTGCTCACTACGCCACTGGAGTCAAGCTATCCTGGCTGATGACGGCTGATAGCCAGAAACCGGTCCTAGGATGCTTGATTCGGTCCAGGGAAGACATGGCTTGGCAGTTCGGGCTGGACTGTTCCCATGAGGCACAGGGTCAAGACTGATTTGCATATGGTCATGTCTGAACTGGGGTGGTGTGGTGAGCAAAATAACGATGGATTAAACCCAGATCTGTGACTGGGGGTGAATGTTTTGCCATTGTGCAACATTCCGTCCATCATCTTGTGTGTTTTGCTGTTCGCCCTATGTGGGAAGGGTATGCCCAGACGTGGGTCCCGTGCTCACTACGCCACTGGAGTCAAGCTATCCTGGCTGATGACGGCTGATAGCCAGAAACCGGTCCTAGGATGCTTGATTCCGGTCCAGGGAAGACATGGCTTGGCAGTTCGGGCTGGACTGTTCCCATGAGGCACAGGGTCAAGACTGATTTGCATATGGTCATGTCTGAACTGGGGTGGTGTGGTGAGCAAAATAACGATGGATTAAACCCAGATCTGTGACTGGGGGTGAATGTTTTGCCATTGTGCAACATTCCGTCCATCATCTTGTGTGTTTTGCTGTTCGCCCTATGTGGGAAGGGTATGCCCAGACGTGGGTCCCGTGCTCACTACGCCACTGGAGTCAAGCTATCCTGGCTGATGACGGCTGATAGCCAGAAACCGGTCCTAGGATGCTTGATTCCGGTCCAGGGAAGACATGGCTTGGCAGTTCGGGCTGGACTGTTCCCATGAGGCACAGGGTCAAGACTGATTTGCATATGGTCATGTCTGAACTGGGGTGGTGTGGTGAGCAAAATAACGATGGATTAAACCCAGATCTGTGACTGGGGGTGAATGTTTTGCCATTGTGCAACATTCCGTCCATCATCTTGTGTGAGAAACAGTACAGGGCCAGCGAGGTGTGATTGCCACAAACTTTGATATAAGCCCTGCAAATACCAAAAGAGACATTAGACATAAGAAGATGCAAACAAACTTAGGTTCAGCTGATTGCAGGTGGAGGAGAAACCCATGACTAACGATCGAGGTTCATTTCCGGAATGCACGTGTATGTCAATCTGCACTTGGGCTTTGGGAAAAGTAACTTTCCAGGCTGCAGGCAATCTATCTAAGCCTTGTGCCACTAAATGCCAGCTAAGTCACACTGATAATGACATTATTGCCAGACATGAACGAAGGCATACAGAAACAAAATTGGTGCCAGTGAAAGATACATTAGGATGACAATAGTTTTTCATCAGAGGAAGTAAAACTGTGGCAGTCACAAGAACTGGGGTGGTGTGGCCTGTGATGAGTTGTCTCACTCTGCTCACTTATGGTAGGAAGCCTAAATGCAAATTGCCCCCCCCAACCCCACTCCTCCCGCTTTCTCCTACACAGCATACCAGCAGTTTTTTCAAACTGGGGTCTGCTGTAGTGTGAAAGGTGAACTAACACGTATCTCTGAAATGTTAGGACAATGCTTAATTTGTGCAGGTCATTGCATGTGCTGACCACCAGCACTTATTTTAGGAAACAAAACTCATATTTCATCATCAGATTTTGGCATACAGTGAAAGAGAGAAAGAAAGAGAATAGAAATCTAGGAAAACGATAGCACATTGAGATAACAGGGATGTAAAAGAATCTGCTAGAGTGAGATAAAGAAACAGGAAGTGGAGAGTGGTGCCATGATGTGAAATCAAAACCAGCTATCCTTGGTATTCTGCAATTGAAGCATTCAGCAGCACCAGTGGCGGGCTCCCAAGAAAAGGTTTGAGCCCCTGTTCTTATTTTTCTTTACAAATTAAGCACTGGCACCGAGGTCTCCAAGCTGCCCGGCTTTAGATTGCTGAGGGCCAGGGGCACACAACAAGACTGGGTTGGGAACACACGCCACCCGCCAGCTGCTAGACCTGGAAAGCCTGCTCAATGCAAACCAAGCTCTTCTTATTGGTTTCATGTCACCACATCTGGCATATCCACTGAGTGTTGTTCATGACAAAGTGTACACAGTCCCTCCCTAAACAGTCCGCACTGTGTCATGTCTGTGCAACACAGAATGCTATTGATTAAACTAAAATGAGAAATGCAATCAGGAAACCAATATGAAATGGTGGATCCATAGAAAACAGGGAGACAATTCAGTGGATAACTTCACATGTTCTCATATCATCGTGGAGGATTTGGGATTTGGTCTTGATCGATACTGTTAACCTATCTCGAGAGGCCTTGTCAGTTTATTGCCTACCTCACCTACAGCTGACCACTGATGCTACAGGGAGAGAAAAGTCAAGCAAGTTGCGGGTTGTAGAACAGAGCTGTTTTCATTGCTTTCTGGAAGGCTGTGACTAGATGGTGCCCCATTATTCCCATTCCCCAGCATTTCGTCATGACAAAGATACAGTTATGGCTTAAATGCCTTGGGGCTGTCGTGATACCACTGGCCCCAGAATTTGTTGAAGGAGGATACATTTCAAGTAACTTTAGAGTGCATTCTACCACCACCGGCATCAGAGGTATCATGGTACCGTTCATCATAGTCCCTGCAAGAGATCAGGTTTTGAGGTCTCCCCCTCTTATGTGCCAGATGGTATGCTCCCTGAAAATCAAAAATAGAATATCGAGGTATACAAATATTGAGGACAAAATATAAAATCCCAAATATTGAAGGGTAAGTATAGATTTTTTTTATACCTAACTCCATGTAACTTGATGATATGGCGATATATAGATGTGGAGTTAGGAATAGTAAACAAAAATCTATACTTTCTCTTGGTGCGCAGACAAAATATCGATTTTTTTATATCGACCTACACTAATAACGTGTTTTTAATATCGTAGGGACAGAATATCGATGTCAAGAATATCGGTGACCAGAATATCGACCTTAAGGTAAGTAATATCGTTTTTTTTTATATCGAAGTAATATCGAAGTAAGTAATATCGTTAGCAAAAATATTGTTGTTAATAATATCGATATTTATATTAGTGTTATGTATTTTAGTATGTATTTTATATGCATGTTTAACATTTTTTGTAATGCATTTTTATTATTTTTAAATATATGTTTTAAATGTTTAGAAATTAGTAATTTTTTTTAAATAAATTTTGCGTTTTAGTATCAGAGCGGGTTGTGGGTTTATAGGGGAATAGGGTGGGAAGTAATTTAGGGGGTCATTACGATGGCGGGCGGGAGCACAACCGCCGTGCTGGCGGATGCAAAAACCACCAGTTACCGCCGGCACGCAGCAGTCCACACGCCCGCCCAATTACGATGCGAAAAGTAGGCCAAACACCGCCGGCAAGCCAGCAACACCGTCCGCCATCAAAGTGCGTCCGTACACGTAGCGGCGCAGCACAATTGACACACACCGTCCGACGAAATCACGTCCCGCCCGGCGTATAAATTACGATGCCGCAAACAAACGGCTCCCACGGCTAAGAGATACCGTACGACAAACCGAAGCGGTAACACGGACGCCGAGCACGGACAACGAAGAAGCGGCTCCCCGAGCATGAATCCAGCACTGCAGGCCCTCCCCATGCTCTTGCTGATGCACCACCAAGGACGCAACGTACCGCGGAGACGCAGGTAGGCACACACACAACAAGTGCACGCAAACAGCGCACACAGTGCAAGGGCGGAAAAAGCGGACAACCCCCACCAGCGCGTGTACACTACACATCCACCATTGCATCCACATATGACACACAGGCCAAATCGTAACATCGCGTAACACATGTGTACACACCACCTGGGACTAGGAACCAACGACCCCGTCACGGCCCCAAAGCGGCGATGACGCCGCCACACATGCGCACAACGCAGAGGCCAACCGCAGCGCCATGCATGCGTCGCACACAGACACAGGGACACAACCAAGCAGCACACACATCAGCCCCACCCCGAACGCACATGACACGTGACAGGCCTGCCACAGACATGTCCCCAACGCCCAATTCACGGACAACACCCAACGCCACACAACCGACGCACACATGTCAGTGAAGTCACGCAACAGCAGGACACACCCCAGTGTAACAAACATGGCGTAGCACACAGCGGCGGCAACACCAACTAGGAGAAGCAGGGCCCCTTCGGGAAGAGGAACGCCAGTACCACACTGAAACACCCATACCACCCTGCACATATGAACAAGACATATAAAACGGAACACCAAAGAGCCCGGGGACCGACAACAGGTGGCCCAAGAATAACATTCACACACAAGGCCCAACGCAGAGCGGAAAGGCAGCCTGCCGCCCACACAAGGGAGAGCAGACAGCACTGAATGACCTTCCATTCCAACTCCGAAACCACAGCCCTACGAAAGAAGCCGGTGAATACAGCCATTGTCCAAGAAAAGACCAACACAGGCATGCCGAGGAGACCGACCACAGGGCAGATAGCGCATATCACAGAAGCACACAACGGACGGGGAAGAAAAAGAAAACACTCCCCCATGTCGGCCACATGCAAGTTAATTGGAAGGAGTCACACATCACTGACCTTGAACTGTCTGAGAAGCATGTGGGATGAGGGCCCATGTCCTCCGCACAAGCCAACAGAACACAAGTCCTGTCTCCCTACGACTACACAGAGCTCACAGCAACCTCGGAGCGTGCACATTGCAGACTGCACACACAGCCGGAGCACGCCACCTCAACGAACCGCTGCGAAATGGCAACCGCAACACACCTACCCAACTACGCCGAACAGCTCAAGCTGTACAAAACCAACCTGTGCCATACATTGGGATGCGATCTCCTGTCCCTGCTGAACGTAAGTTACCGACTGACTTACCGCATCACATTGTTCAGCTGCGTCATGCCCGTCTTCTACTGTCGGAGGTGTCCCTACCATCATCCCGTGGAGATATGCCTCTCCAACCCGGCATGACTAAAGGCGGACCTGCTACCACTACTCCTCCCTCTGGACGCACACGACAGGGCCTGCTCTGCCTATGGGGGCATGGCGTATGTGGCCAACATCGCACCCGCACTGAAATGGGACCACTGTGCCTCCACACGACGGATCATCGAGAACAGCTACATCGAATGTCACCCAGCATGCCCCATCATGGTCCTCCAAGGGACAACTTACGAACAACACCTTGACAGCCACCATCCGCTACATTGGCTGGCAAACATGTACACCACCAATGACATGGAAGCCCTGCTGGACGGCATCGCATACCTGACAACCTGTAAATTCGTCGGACCACAACGCAGGTTCCCCGATTGACCTATGATGTCCAACCCCGCACCCATGCTTAGCTTCCGCACGGACTGGCCAGTCACCACCACAACAGCCATACCAAACGACCGGCAACTGTAACCACACCATCAACGACATCGCCATGACATCGGATATGACCGGGACATGCACACTGTTCCCCATCACATCCAGGAACACCGCATGCATCGTGGGAGGCAGTGGCATGGGGTCTGTGTATCGCACCCACATGGACGGAACTGCACGAACAACCAGGACACGACATGGATCCAGCGCCCATGGACACACACACCGCTCAGTGGACATGAATAGGTCGCCTGGAGTCTGTGGGTGCTGCACCCCTCCCACCCCGCCCCGGGAATCCCATACCAGGACCCTTGCATGGACGACAAGTGCATACAACAACAACACGACCCCAGTGACTGTGACATGTCCAGTAACCACCACATTGCAACAACAAGTGGCACGCCGCTGCATGCACGCAAGCACATGCCCTGATGTCATCTCACATGCACGCGTGCATGAGGAACAACCGCAGCAAACCTGTCACATGGAACTGAGATGGACTGTGCCCATGATGCCAAGCGGTCTGGTAGGCTACATGTATACCGTCTGTGTCAAAGTCCGCAGCTCCGCAGCTATACGTAAATGTACATTAGCACAGCCTTGGCCAAGCAGATGTAACTCTGAAGCCCACATCCCACATGCAACAGCCAATCACATGTAACCCCACACCCTATCCCATTTGCAATCATGCTCAGTATATCCTCAACATGTATTCCGCTGCCAGTAGTGTCCACTATACTGCATCACAGAGGACAGAAGACTCAATATAATGTTTGAAACCAAAACTGTCTCCGCTGACTCATTTCACAAGTACGAATGAGAGAGGATGAGAGTATGTGAAGTACACAGCAGTCGTGACATGACCATGTAGTCCACTGGTATTGGATGTCAACGCAAATGAGTAGCACAACTGTGGAAGACACACATGTGTCGTGTGAAGTCGTATGGACGCAGTGCTCAGGTGGGTGGGTGTGACGGGTAGATGCGCACATGCCAAGTTGGAGCACGCCGTGTTGGGAGGGGTCATGAACAGTACACCACCGCTTCCCTGGGCATTGTGAGAGGACACCTGTCGGGGGGAGTGAACACGTGTGTGCACAGCAGCCGGGCACACGTACAAAGCGGTACCAGGCGCACCTCAGCCCACCCTCTGTGGACAAGCTGGATCCTGTTGTGCGCCCGCCATGCCCCTTGACAAGGCACACACAGCCCCAGTCGACCAGGTGTAACCCCAACATAGTCAATCCGCACAGGCGATACAGGGCACGGGATGGCAGTGGAGCATGGTGTGTGAGAGGTCTCCTCGCGCTCCTCCTGGTCATATCACGCAGGCAATAGAACCTCAACGTCTAGCATGGCACAAGTCAAATGGAAGTGTAGGGGGACGCACCACAGCACGAGCAGCACTGACGTCACGGGAGGTGGCTCGCACCATCCCATCCATTGCCCATTATACCAACCACGCCACATGCCATTGCGACTAAGTGCAAGCGCGTGCACCACCACCCCCGAGCCCTCCCCAGAGAGGCCAAAGAGTGAATGTGTGGGCCATCAGTCACAGACGGACGCGGCCTGGCCGCAAGGGCAGCCACAGCCACTGGGTGTCGCAGGTGGCGGATCCGGAAGGCGAAGACTGTGATGCATAGTCCATGCAGGCCGGGTCTCCATTTGGGGCACCACGCAGGTGGACGGCGTCCCGCAACACATCATACCCTGAGACAGCCCACTCGTGCAACTGGACCCACACATACACTCCTTGCCCTCTCTGGTGCGAGCTTGGGGCTGCCTGTGCAAGCGCTAGCCTCGCAGGTGCACATGCATATTGGGGGAGCGAGGGGAGGACATGAGGGCTGGGGCGAAGATGACTGTATCACTGTCAGTGAGTACAAGGGATGACCCAGATGTGGAAAGGAAGAGACGTGTCCCGTGTGTACTGCAACTAGTCGCCAATCCAACTACCCCCCCATGTCCGGAATGTAAGCCCGCACCTAGGCCCGCCCATCCGCCACATCGAACATACCACCAGCACGACAACCTTCCCATTCGAAACACTGACTGGGGGTGGCGACCAGTGAACAATCATGTGTAGCCTACCCACGCGTACATGTGGGCCCTCCATGATCCATGTCACCTGCGGCAAAGTCATGACATGCGCAATGAGGGAAGTGAGGAGAGCTGTCCGCCCCACGCACAGAAGGTGCATCAGCTCCACAGACCCAGCAGCGAGTCCAGCAGGGGTCACATGTGCAGGGGCAGCTGTGCCTGGTGTGAAGGCACATGCATATAGACAGCACATCGACCAATGTGTAGTCTGCCCACATCTACAGTCCATCATCATGCGGACATAGGAATTGAACACAGGGCAACACATCTTAGTGGGTGCACCCACCGTGACCAACAATGCGCAATCATCGACGTACCCGCCCTGTGCATGGCCCCCCACCCAACGGAGGCACATCCAGTGCCACCATCCCACACACACAAGCCTTCCACGGAACATGCTGTGTCCAATGGTCAGTACAGAGTCAGCGCCCATCTGGTGGATCCTGAACAGGAGACACATGCACACACATGCCAGCTCCCACTATGTACGTCTGCCACCTGGCACGTGCAATGTAACCTCTCACCTGTGACGTGTGACTGCAAGCACACAGCCGTCTTGGCATGGGGCTGTCAATGTGGACACCTGTCAATGTTTCGGGAGGTGTGATCCGTACAGTGCTGTACATAGGGTGCAGTGCTGACACCTACTACTGTCTCATATCCCCTCGTGCCACAGGTCCCACTTGTTTTGGCCGCTCAGCCTGTGCCCACATCGTCGTCGTCGTGTGCCATACTCATCCAGCCTCGGAAGCAGTTCCATGCTCAGCAGACATTCATGTTGCCGTGGCGTTGCCGCTTGACGAATATGCAGTCAGTCCCCATCAGCACGCCCCGCAAGTCATTGGGGCCTAGATCCCCATGTGCATGCACATGGCAGTGGTTTGTATCACTAGCCATTGCCATTGTTGGGAGACCTGTGTAAGTGTATTGTGGCCGTGCCGTCCCAGCTTGACAGCTGGGCTGTGGCTCATGTGCTTGCTCAGTCATGTCAGTGATGTGTATGCGAAATTGCTATGTGTTGTGTTGCTTTGACATGTGTCCACTGCCATTTTCCCTAGGCGGAGACCGAACATTGACCGCCCATACCAATTGCTGGCGGACATGGACGATACAGAGGTCATTAGGAAGTTTCGGCTGGACAGGCCAACCCTGCATCGACTGTGTGCCATGTTGGAACCCCATCTCCGTCCCCGCAGGGTGTATCCGACAGCTGTCACCCCCACGGCTAAGGTGATGGCCGCCATGCATTTCTTCGCCACTGGGTCATTCCAGCACACAGTGGGCAGTGGAGGAGGGATGTCCCAGCCCATGTTCAGCAAGGTGCTGAGGGATGTACTGGCAGCCATGATGCTGTACCGAAACAGGTACATCCGCTTCCCCAGGGCTCGTGAATTGGCGGCAGTGAAGGGTGCATTCTATGCCCTTGGCAGAATCCCACACGTCGTTGGAGCCATTGACTGCACACATGTTGGCCTTGTTCCACCACAGGCCACTGAGCACCTGTACCGCAACAGGAAGCACACGCACTCCCTGAATGTGCAAGTGGTGTGCCTTGCGGACATGGTGATCACCCACGTGTGTGCAAAGTTCCCAGGCTCGGCCCATGACGCACACATAATGCGCAACAGCATCTTGCCACGACTGATGTCCAATCTGCAACAGGATCGTGGCTGTATTGTCGGTGAGTATGTGGAGTGGTGTAGCGTGCTGGTTGTGCGATGCTGTCCCCTGTCCAGTTGGAATAGCAACGGTTCTCTGTGTCCCTCACACCCAGGTGACTCTGCGTACCCGAATGGGGCATGGCTGCTCAGTCCATTGAGGAATCCTCGCACCCCAGCAGACGATCGCTACAATGAGGCACATGGGAGGACCAGACGTGTGGTCGAGCGTACCTTTGGCCTCCTCAAGTCCAGGTTCAGGTGCCTGGACCGCACCGGGGGTGCGCTGGCGTACTCCCCACAGAAGGTGTGCCAGATAGTGGTGGCGTGCTGCATGCTGCACAATCTGGCCATTCGGAAGCAGATCCCCCTCATCGTGGATGACGGAGATCAACCAGGGCCCCAGCCCGCAGACCAGGACAGCTCGAGTGAGGAGGACAGCGGAGAGGAGGAAGCTGGTAATGTGCGGCAGCAGCTCATCGCCCACTACTTCACTTGACGGTGAGTGTCCATGTACGACGGCTGATGTGGCTGTATCTGTGCAGGTGTGTGTGTGCTGTGTCAGGGTGGCCGTTTGTTCACTGCGTGCTGTGTGTCAACGCTCCATGGCCAGGGTAGTATGCCACTGTTGGTGGCTGTGGCATTGTGCCCTATTGCTCTGTGCGATGTGTGTACATTGCTTGTAGTTGTTGACATGTACTGTGTGATGGGTGTGTGACACACTCATTGAATGTGCTCCTGTTCTGTCTCCCACCCCTAGGTCCCTACAGGCCCTCCGGTTCCATTGCCATGCCACGCATCAGGTGCCTTTCCGCCCAAGGTGGCCGTTGTATTCCGTACAAATAAAACACAGGGCACAAACAGCAGTTTGTGTAAGAGGTGCATTTATTTCAAACTGTGACATGTGATTGTGTGTAAGGTGATGACAAAAGTGGTGCGTGCAGTGACAATGAGCTGTCGGTCATGGCTGCGTGATGCCCAGGGTGTACCCACTGGTTCTATGTCCATGGTCCAACAGACACATGCCATCCAGATGGCTGTGTGGAGTGGGATCGTAGTCCAAGTCAATGCAGTGGGTGGTCAAGGAGGGCTGGCTGGCTGCCTCACTTGCGTCTGGAGCGTGCGAAGTCCTCCCGTGAGATCTGTTTCCACTTCGGACGGCCCCTTCCACGTTTGCGAGGGGGTGCCTGCTTGCGACCTGCTGGTGGTTGAGGTGTGCTCACTGGCTGTGGACGCAGGGGAACTGGACACAGCTGCACGACCCTGCGCCCCGGCAGGTGGTGGCGGTGGTGGAGCTGCTGTCCCTGGCTGTGACCTCACCACCAGCTGGCCCATGAGGTCCACGAGTTGGCCCATACGGGCGTCCATGGACCTCAGCACCCCCAGCACCTCCCGCGTGTCTGAAGCAGACCTGGCCCATTGTCCTTGGGCCTCTTCATAGGCCCCAAGGACTCTGGCCATTTGAGGCAGGGCATGGCTCCCAGGGGAGACTTGCGTTTCCCTGACCCTGCTCCTCCTACCGGTACTGCTGCCACCGGCCTGCCCACTAGCCACATTGCTCACCACGGTCCTCGCTGTGGCTCCCAGGGTGGATCCAGTCGGCCGGGCCACCACCTGCGCTGGGGCTGGTGCCAGCGAAGACGTGGTGGTGGTGGCGGCGGTGGTGGTCGGTGCGGCGATGGTGGCGGTTGCGGCAGTGGTAGTGGCCGCAATGACCGTGGGTGTGGCCGCAATGCCCGTGGGTGTGGCCGCAATGTCCGTGGGTGTGGCCGCAACGACAGTGGCAGCAGGGGGCTGGGAATGTTCAGCAGCCCTGGATGATGGGTTGGTGGGTAGGAGGGGTCCTGGGGAGCGGCTGGGCCCTGCCACACCAGATGGGCCTGCTTGGTGGTCCGTGTCCGAAGAGGAGGACAGATCCTCCACATCCGTGTGTCCTCGTTGGGGGCTTGTAGGCTGGCTGTGCTGGCTGCTGTCTCCATCCCCAGCATCCAGCAGTTCGTCACCTGTGGAGAGAATGAGATTTGTTATTGTGTTGCACCTGGCGAAGTATGTATTTGTCGTCTGACATTAACAGTTCGTGCAATCTCGTACATGGGTTTCCCGGAGGCGTGTGTGTGGCTGTACCATTTGTAGTTGTGTGTGCTTGGCAATGGGACTGTGTGCTGTGCACATGTGGCATGGGACGGATTGGCCATGCCGATGGGTGTGTTGCTGTGCCCCTACTTATTGTGACTCTGGTGTATGCGGGCTCCTGGCCCATCCTGGGTCTGGTTTGTACTTTGCTTTTGGTGTTCAAATGGGACGCTTAGGAACGCATATGGCAACATGGGGGCCATGCCCCAGATTCGCATTTGGGAGGGAATATGCTTTTGGGGTTCAAATGGAACGCTTAGGAACGCATATGGCAACATGGGGGCCATGCCCCAGATTCGCATTTGGGAGGGAATATGCTTTTGGGGTACATGCTGTGAGCCATGGGTGCCGAACGTGACATGTGTTGTGGCAGCATGACAGTGCATGGTCTGAGGTGTGTGCATGCCTGACATGGCCTGCATATTTGCTGTCTGTTGTGATTACTGGACATGGCATTGGACGCATCGTTATGAGTGAGTGATGGTTGTGTGCCAGCCAACGTATTGCAGTTGTCCCATCTCCTTGGTGTGCGTGCTGCCCTGTGCCATGTGCATCACTGCAGTGCTCGTGGGGGGTGTGGCCCATGTTGTGTGTTGTTGCTCACAGTGTGGCGTGCGCTTCATTGACTTCTGGCACATGGTTGGTCATGGGCATGTAGCTTAGCGTGACTGCTGTATGTGTGGCAGCTGTGCGGATGACATGCCTTTCATGAGACTGGGGCTGACGGATGGGATGGATGGTATGTTGTATGTGCATGGTGTGTCTGTGTGTTTGATGGGTTCAGTGGTGTTCGTGTGCATTTATGTTGTTCCGCTCTGTTGCGTCTAGTGTTGTTTGTCTTACATTGGCGTAGTTGTGGGGTGTGTGGTTGACAGGCAGTAGGGGCTACATGGACAGGACTTCAATGGTGTTTCGGTTGTGTGTGATGAGTTGCACAGTGGCTGCCGTGTGGTACTATATTCAGTGTGGCTTGTGCATGCAGACGTGGCTCCTTGGGTGTTGCTGTGTCTGTGATGGGTCATGTGAGGTGTGAGTCTGTGGTTCATGTCCGTGTGCACATTGTTCACTTGTTCGTGACGGTGGGCGGTGCTGCGTGTTCGTCTGCTACGTGACATGTCCCATGTGTTGGTCGTGTTACGGTCCTCATGCCTCCAGTAATCCAGCCCTGTCCAGTTTCCCACCTGCAGGTTGTTCGGGCGTGCACTGTACTGGATGCCACATGGTTCTAAGCGGGGGTGCTCCATGTTGCAGGTCTGTGGGGGTGGGGGGTGTTGTGGGTCGTGGTGGTGGCTGGACACCCACTGACACCGATTGTTGTGGATCGTGATGTCTACCTTTCGGCTGTCGGTGTGCACTGCGGTGGCTGACACGTGGCTGTGGGGGGTGGGGGATGCTCCTCCTTGCTGTGCTGTGGGACTAGGGGCCTGGTGTGTGTTGTACTTGGGCTGTCCACCCTCCCACCCACTGCACTTTGTGTTCCTGCCACTTACCTGTTACTTGTCGGTTAGTGCAGCTATGGCGGACACATGGGTGTGGTGGGTGCTCGTTGTGGCGCTTCTGGCATACTTGGGGACCTGTTGGTGGTTACGTGGCTGGCTGAGTGTACACATGTCCCCACGTATCTTACAGTTGTTCGGTTTGGGCTGTGTGTGGTGGTGTCTGTTGCATGTGTGTGTGATGTGTTGTGTATTGTGTGCTGGACATGGGGGTGTTTGTCCCTGGGAGCTGTGGCATGGTGGTAGTGCATGTGAGTACATAGCGGTGTGCTGGTATACATTAGTTTGTACTTACCAGCCTCCACTCCCCTGCTAATCCGGCGAGGATCTCCGGATGTATAATGACTCGCACCTTCTCCTCCCACGCTTTGAAGGTCTTGAAGAGCGCGGGATTCCCTCCGCCAGTGACGGCTGCCAGCTCTCTGTTCTTGCTCTCCTTCTTCTTGACCAGGCTCTTGACGTCATTCCACCGTTTGTTGATTTCAACTCTGTTCCTGGGCAGGGTCCCGACTGCATTGACCTGGTCTACGATCCGGTTCCACATTCTCTTTCTGGTGGCTAGTGGTGTGTGCTGGACCAGGTTCCCATAGATTTGTGGGTGCACCTTGATGATCTCGTCGACCATGACCGTCAGCTCAATGGGCGTGAACTTGGGCATTCTTTGTGGTGCCATGGTGTTTGTGGTGCTGGTGCGGTGTGTGTTGTGTAATGTGCAGGGGGTTTGTGGTGCCGGTGTTTGGTGGTGGTGGTGGTGGTGGTGGTTGTGATGTGTGCGTTTCTGTGGTGTGCTGCTGTCCTTGCTGTGTCACTGTGTCCTCTCCTCTCCTCTCTAGTTTGCAATGTTGCAAGGGGTTGTGGTCTGTGGGAGTGCTGCTTTTGTACTTACCTATGTGGGTGTGTCCTCATGGTCTGTTGTTTTCAGGTGTGTTGTGTCTGGTGTTCTGGCCTTTGTAGTTTTTGTTTGTCCAGAGGGGGTGTTTTCGGGATGTGTACTGTGCTTGTGTATTTGTGCATGCCTTGCTGTGTGGACTTGTTGGCCATGTTGTGTGCGATTGGTTTTGTCAGCGGATGGTTTCTGTGCAGGGACGTGGGCGCCATGGCTTCTGCCGTGTCGATTCTCATCGGCGTTGTTTGCGCTGGCGGGCGGTATATTTGTAGTTTTCCCGCGCTCATGGCGGTGCGATCGTAATCTCACGTGCGGTGTGTCGGCCGTGAGGGCGGGCGGTTTTGTGTTGTCGTGCGTGTTTCCGTCCGTGGCGGGCGGTTTGACTCCGACTCGGACGATGGCGGGCGGTATCTTGTGTGATTTTTCCGCCGATGGCGGTTTTCGGTTTGTGTAATCGTAATGGCGTGGTCGGTGTTCAGACAGTGTGTGCGGGCGGATTTTTGCCGCTTCCATGCCTGGCGGATTTTTTTACGCCGGGTATCGTAATGGGCCCCTTAATTATAATTAATTAATTAATATGTTTTTATTTATTGTTATTGATTATAAATTTATTGTTAACTAATTATTAATTAGTAATTACATTTTTTTAATTGATTAATTTATCATTATATTAATTATAATTAATGTATTCTTATTTTTTATCTATTGTTATTGTTAATTAATTTATTGTTAATTTATTATTAATTGGTAATTAATTTTTATTAATTGATAATTAAATTAATTGTGTTCTTTTTTATGTGTTGCGGGTTGTGTGTTTATGGGGGAATAGGGTGGGAAGTAATTTAATGTTATTTAAGTAAATATTAATTTGATTTTATTGGTATTTATTATTAATTTTTAGTTAATTAATTATTAATATGTTATTTATTTTACAAAAATGATTTAATTAATAAGTATGTAAATTTAACCCCTACGCTATCCAACACTTTCCCTACTGTTGCACTCACTGGAGTGGGAATAGTAATTTTTACCCCTACGCTATCCAACACTTTCCCTACTGTTGCACTCACTGGAGTGGGAATAGTAATTTTAACCCCTACGCTATCCAACACTTTCCCTACTGTTGCACTCACTGGAGTGGGAATAGTAATTTTAACCCCTATGCTATCCAACACTTTCCCTACTGTTGCACTCCCTGGAGTGGGAATAGTAATTTTAACCCCTACGCTATCCAACACTTTCCCTACTGTTGCACTCCCTGGAGTGGGAATAGTAATTTTTACCACTATGCTATCCAACACTTTCCCTACTTTTGCACTCACTGGAGTGGGAATAGTAATTTTAACCCCTACGCTATCCAACACTTTCCCTACTGTTGCACTCCCTGGAGTGGGAATAGTAATTTTTACCACTACGCTATCCAACACTTTCCCTACTGTTGCACTCACTGGAGTGGGAATAGTAATTTTAACCCCTACGCTATCCAACACTTTCCCTACTGTTGCACTCACTGGAGTGGGAATAGTAATTTTTACCCCTACGCTATCCAACACTTTCCCTACTGTTGCACTCACTGGAGTGGGAATAGTAATTTTTACCCCAACGCTATCCAACACTTTCCCTACTGTTGCACTCCCTGGAGTGGGAATAGTTATTTTAACCCCTACGCTATCCAACACTTTCCCTACTGTTGCACTCCCTGGAGTGGGAATAGTAATTTTAACCCCTACGCTATCCAACACTTTCCCTACTGTTGCACTCACTGGAGTGGGAATAGTAATTTTAACCCCTACCCTATCCAACACTTTCCCTACTGTTGCACTCACTGGGGTGGGAATAGTAATTTTTACCCCTACGCTATCCAACATTTTCCCTACTGTTGCACTGTTTGGAGTTGGAATAGTCATTTTATTACCTCCGCTATCTAATATTTTTGTATTATTTTAGTTAATGTAGTATATAATTAATTTTTAAAAGATTAAAAATAATTTTAATTATTTTAATTTGTTATATATATTTATTTAATTTTTATTTATATTATTGTTTTATATGTATAGATGTATTTATAATTTATATTATATATTTTTTAAAGTATAAGTTATTAAAATAATTATTAAAAATTATTAGTAAGTATATATATTATATATTATGCCAAAACACTTTCTCTTGTTGTAGAAAAAGAAGCCACGGACACCCAAGAATGCTTTATCTGTTTATTCCATAACAGATGGTCTCCTACCGACGCGTTTCACCCTTACGGCTTGTTCACGGTACGGCAAGTCGTGTCGCATTTCAGTATACATAATCTTAGTGCATAGACATAGAAATGGGTTACACAGGTTTCTGGTCAATGTTTCTGGGCGCCATCTTGTAATGGATCTTATTTACTGGTGTAATATCATTGTTAAGAAAACCAATTTACATAGAATCCAATACACTTATGTGTTGATAAATAATTATTACCAACAATTATATCCACATATATTATGTCGAAATAGGCATTTGTAATAATTGTAATGATTTGTGAAGGTGACATAATAAGCCCATTTGGGCTTGATTTTGTATTACATGGGTTTTGAATGCGACTCATGGGATTTATAATATTTTTTATATAATATAACAGATCTGTTTGCAATGGCATTATGTTACTAGCCCACTTGGGCTTAATTTATGTAGAAAGCACGTGCACTTTAATATTGAATATCATGTGATCGGTATTTAAGTAAATGCCTATTTCGACATAATATATGTGGATATAATTGTTGGTAATAATTATTTATCCACACATAAGTGTATTGGATTCTATGTAAATTGGTTTTCTTAACAATGATATTACACCAGTAAATAAGATCCATTACAAGATGGCGCCCAGAAACATTGACCAGTAACCTGTGTAACCCATTTCTATGTCTATGCACTAAGATTATGTATACTGAAATGCGACACGACTTGCCGTACCGTGAACAAGCCATAAGGGTGAAACGCGTCGGTAGGAGACCATCTGTTATGGAATAAACAGATAAAGCATTCTTGGGTGTCCGTGGCTTCTTTTTCTACAACAAGAGAAAGTGTTTTGGCGTTATTAAGGGATTCCGGATCCCGCGACGGACCGCCGCGCAGCTAAGCCCCATACTACCGGAGGTTCGTGCAAATATTATATATTATATGTATATGTTTAATTTATTTTTACATTACATATATATTACTTATAATTTTTTAACATTTTAAAATATTTTTAACTATGTTTATTTTAATTATATGTATTATTTACTTTATTTTACATTATTTTTTTAACTTAAATAAAAAACGATATTTTTAACGATATTTTTGACATCGATATTTTTTTTCTCGATATTTTTGTACTTACCATAACGTAGATAGGATGTCGATATTCTTGACTTTGATATTCTTGCGTCGATATTTCTGTAGGTAGATATTCTGACCTTCGATATTTTGTCAGTGATTCCTTTCTCTTACCATTCAATATTTGGACTTCATTATTAGTCCACAATATTCTTGTATCCCTATATTTTTAGCCTCGATAGTCAGTAGTACAATTAAGCCGGCTTGATCTTGAACATCTCCATCTGTTTACCTGCGGGACCTTTTAAAAGATAGTGCTTTAAATAACTGGTAAATCTACTCCCGAATGTTTACTCCTATGTGTGGAAGAAATATCTGGGAGAAGGAGATGGCAGAAAAAGTAGGGACAAGTGCTATAAGAGACACATTTAGAATAAGAATTGCCATTATAGGATTTTGATTAAAATCATTTTTTATTACTCTTCTAATGCATCCTGTTCCATGAAAAGACTATGTGACAAAAGACAATTTAACAATGTGGCATTTCTTTAGATGAAATGGCACTTCTAATGACATAAGTGAGTGAATAAGGATCGGGACATCAAGCATAATCAATACTGGCAAAGCCAAAAGGTTTCACCTGTGATGCTAGAACACAGAGTTAATGCTTTGTCAATGCTTGTTTGTTTTTGACTTTATTATAATTTATAAATTCATCTTGAAGTGTTATGGTACGAAAATTAATATACTCAAATATCGTCAAAACATGCATGGGGAACACATGACAAAAAATAATTAAAACATTCCTGTCACTTCACTTTTACGTAAACTTTCATTCGATTTGTAGACCCTATTTTTCAACATCTATGCCTCTTTGGGGCATGTAATTCAATCAAAGATTATAAACGCAATGACAACAGTAATCTCCACTCTTGTGGGTCATACAATATTTGCTTCACCTTCAGCAGGCAACAGATATATTTTTTCATACAGTTACCGCAAATACCAATTACACATCTCCAGTCCGTGAATTCTTCGTTCTCCAAACTAAGGGGGTCATTACGATGGCGGTCGGAAAAGCAACCCGACCGCCATGGTAGCGGAAACTCACCGCCCGCCGCTACCGCGGGAAAACCGACGGCCTGATTAGGATCCACGGCGGTAAAAATCCAACCGCGGCGGAAAGGAGACCCGAGAAACCACCCGTCGCGTGCGGAGAAGGCCGAAACCCGTCCGCGGCGTTCGGATTCGCGGCAGAAACAGCCCAAACCACCGCAACCACAGCGGAGACACCGCCATGGAAATTATGATATCCCCGACATGACCGCGGTGCAGAGCGCTGTTTCCGACCGCTGCGGTCGACAATAGTGAGGAATGAGAGAGTCCGCGGAAGCGCCGTAGCATAGCCACCGCTGCGTACGCTCCGTGAAAAAAATGGCGGTCGAAATAAATACACACAACATGCCCACAAAGTGCACCAAGCAAACAAGTCATGCACCCAAAAACACCTAACACAGCCCGAAGACACACCCCCATGGAAAACTCAAAAACTACAAATCCCAGGACAACACACACACCACACCTGCAACCAATACCCCATCCTGACACACCCACATAGCCCAGTATAAATCCAGCCCCCTACCAGACCACAATCCTTTGCAAAACTCCAGAACTGAAGGGACATACACCACAGCTGACAGGAGAGGCAAATCTGTACAACACCCACACACATCACCACCACCACCACCACTTCTACCCTGCACCTCTAACCCCTTTGCACATCACACACCATACACATCACCACCACCACTTCAACACTTGCACCTCAAACACCTTGGCACATCACACACCATGTCACCACAGAAAATGCCCAAATTCACTGAGAGTGAGTTGAGGGTACTGGTAGATGAGATAATCAGGGTAGAACCCCAATTGTTTGGTAACCTGGTCCAACAGACACCAGTAGCCACAAGAACGCTAATGTGGAGAAGGATAGTAGATAAGGTAAATGCAGTAGGGACCGTGCCACGCAATAGAAATGAAATTGTGAAGCGCTGGCACGATCTGAAGGCAGTGGTCAAGAAGAAGAGAGCCAAGAACCATGAGCTGGCTCACAGGACAGGCAGTGGCCCTCCCGTTCCACCCAAAACATTCACCGAATGGGAGGAGAAGGTGCTTGGCATACTGCATCTAGAGAGTCTCACAGGAATACCCGGGGGAGTGGAGGCTGGTAAGTACAAACAAATGTCTAACTTCACACTGATATGTACTGTCTTGCACCACTACTAAGCTATACCTCCTAGGTACAAATGCAGTCATGTGCACCACACTCTCACCAACACATCTCTCACACATTAATCCAACAGTCCCTCAGGTTCACCTCAAAGGTAGCTACAATCATCACCATGGGTACATGTGTACATGCTGCCAGCACTACAACTCCCACCAGGCCCCCTTGTCCTACAGCTGTGCAAGATGGAGCCCTGATCCCCCCCCATGTGGCAGCCATTGCATTGCTCACCTTAACCTATTAGGTAGGTAGCCATCCTCACAGGGAGGTGTGTGGGTGGTTTGGAAGTCTGCACTACAACTCCCACCAGGCCCCCTTGTCCTACAGCTGCGCAAGATGGAGCCCTGACCCCCCCCCACCATGTGGCAGCCATTGCATTGCTCACCTTAACCTAACAGGTAGGTAGCCATCCTCACATGGAGGTGTGTGGGTGGTTTGGAAGTCTGCACTACAACTCCCACCAGGCCCCCTTGTCCTACAGCTGTGCAAGATGGATCCCTGACCCCCGCTCCCCATGTGGCAGCCATTGCATTGCTCACCTTAACCTAACAGGTAGGTAGCCATCCTCACAGGGAGGTGTGTGGGTGGTTTGGAAGTCTGCACTACAACTCCCACCAGGCCCCTTGTCCTACAGCTGCGCAAGATGGAGTCCTGACCCCCCCCATGTGGTAGCCATTGCATTGCTCACCTTAACCTAACAGGTAGGTAGCCATCCTCACAGGGAGGTATGTGGGTGGTTTGGAAGTCTGCACTACAACTCCCACCAGGCCCCCTTGTCCTACAGCTGCGCAAGATAGAGCCCTGACCCCCCCCATGTGGCAGCCATTGCATTGCTCACCTTAACCTAACAGGTAGGTAGCCATCCTCACAGGGAGGTGTGTGGGTGGTTTGGAAGTCTGTACTACAACTCCCACCAGGCCCCCTTGTCCTACAGCTGCGCAAGATGGAGCCCTGGCCCCCCCATGTGGCAGCCATTGCAGTGCTCACCTTAACCTAACAGGTAGGTAGCCATCCTCACAGGGAGGTGTGTGGGTGGTTTGGAAGTCTGCACTACAACTCCCACCAGGCCCCCTTGTCCTACAGCTGCGCAAGATGGAGCCCTGACACCCCCCCATGTGGCAGCCATTGCATTGCTCACCTTAACCTAACAGGTAGGTAGCCATCCTCACAGGGAGGTGTGTGGGTGGTTTGGAAGTCTGCACTACAACTCCCACCAGGCCCCCTTGTCCTACAGCTGCGCAAGATGGAGCACTCCCCACAATCACAACCATGTGGCAGATATTGAATGTGACTCATCAAACTTACTGGTAGGTAACCATGTCAACTGGGAGTGGTGTGTGTAATTGGTGACACTGCAGTACAACCCACAACAAGCCCACTTCTTCAACAGTTCAGCATGATGGAGCACTTGTCCCACTCATAGGCATGTGACGTTTGTTCCCCCGCACATCACACCATACCACTTTGTCCACAGTCACTTACACAAATCATGCTAAACAGTCGTATTGTACTCAGCATGTACAAGTCTCAGTGCAAAACTTACCCACACTGTGTCTACTGTGCCAGGCATCACATACTGCAACACTAACACCGATCATGCTTCCCTGCAGCAGTGTCTGGCAGGTTGGTTGTCAATGTGCTAATCACCCATGTCATACCACAGTGTTGAAATGTAAACAGTGGAAGTGCAGATTACCAAAAACTCCACTGGACCTGGGACTCACACTGCTAAACTATGCACATCCCAACTGTCTTGCAACAGACCCAGCAGCCACAGTGCTGCACTGAATTGTATAACAAGAGTACTTTGTCTGACTAAAATGCACAAATGTGTCTGCTTGGGACCAGCAATGTGTGTATGCATTGACAATGGTCACATCTCACACTGAACAGTGCTGGTATAGTCTGGCCACAAAAGCACACATTGTCTGCACATGGCTGACTGTATCTTACACACACACCACTGTTGATGACAACATGTAAGTGTATGGATGCCCCGGAACAACTGCATCACCAGTACTGTGCTCATGTTCACAGGTCCACAAATACCATGAAACCATGATAGTGTGGAAATGTTTGCTGGGTGAGATGTTCAACCTGCTGTATGTCACCACAGTGATAGGAGCCTATACCCCATGCCCTATTGTGCCTTCAAATGTTGGGGGAGTGGACCCCACACCCAGATACTTGGGACAACAGTGATGGGGGGATATACCCCATGCCCTATTTTGCCTGCAAATGTTGGGGGAGTGAACCCCACACCCAGATAGTTGGGACAACAGTGATGGTGGGGCTACACGTTTGGGTACTGAAACCCACACACACCTTCTGCTCTCCACAGGCACGTTCCTCCCAAGAATGACTCTTAAGTCACATAGCCATGTCATTGCTCACCTTCACCTCAACCGGTAGGTAGCCATCTTTACACGGAGACTGTGTTGTGGGGTTGGCAAATTGTCCCACAAATCCCACCATGCATGCTGTCCCACCCCTGAGTAGGATGGGCCACTCCACCCCCAATCAGAATCATGTGGCAGGCATTGTATGCTACCCACTCAACTAACAGGTAGCTAACCGCATCTCACAGGTCGGGGTGTGTGGGGGTGGGAAGCTTGCACAACAACTCACACAAGCCCACATGAGCTCCAGCCCCCAAGACTGATTACACCCTCGCACTAAGATGCACGTGTCAGTCATTGCACTGTCCACTTCCAAATCACTGGTAGGTAGACATATCATGCTGACTTGTCCCACACTTGACCAAGATGGAAGCCTTCCTCACACACACACAGTGAGGTCTCACAAATACAAGCAAAAAACAGCAAACAGAACATATCACCAGCCACTACATGCAGCCAGATATGCTTCACGACAAACATGGTGGCATAGGACACCAGGCCTCACATTGCACAACTGCACACCCAGATAGCATTGGCCACTATAGTGTGCACACACCTAAGCAAATGAAACCATGACAGCAACCAAAGTGTGACATTCAGATCCACATGTAGATGTAACTCAGTGCACAACCCTGCACACCACTGCATGCCATCTGAAAATGGCAGGGGTCCAGACCAGCAAGGACCAAATGAAAGCAAAGAAAGCATGGCTGGAAGTGCAAATACAGATATGTACACCACATGCCAAAGGTATGGATGCAACTACAATGTTCACCCAATGTGCAGAGTAAACGGCTGCAAGGGCACAACAAGTGACATACATGCGTAACTTGATCACATATGATTTAACACTCATTAGATGCCAACATGAACCTGTCAATGTAAAATATGTAAATTGTGCATGTCATGTCTTGCCAACTCCCAATATGGACAAGTAATGCATGTACCTCAACAGCTTGTAATGCATCACTGGATGTCGGTAACTGCAAATTAGATCAGTGAACAACTGCTGGATGTACAAACAATTGATGTAATAGTGCGAACAGAAACTTTGCTGGTTGCAACACAATGACCATTTCTCATCTGACCCACAGGTGACCAAGAACTCACTGCAGAGGACGACACCACCAACCTGCAGAGCCAGTCCCCCATCCCGGAACAGAGACTACTGGATGAAGACTCCCTGGATTCCTTAGATGAGGAGCCCCAAGCCAGCCCATCTGGTGTGGCAGGCCGCAACCAGTCCCAGGCACCCATTGTCCCCACAACCACATCTGCTGCAACCCATGACCTTCCCCAGACAGCTGTTGTCACGGCCTGTGTGTCAACCACTACCACCACCACCACCCCCACCCCCACCACAGCTGCCCGCAACACCCTCCCTGCCCCAGGTGATGAGCACCCCACGACATCTACTCAGGAGGCCAGGGAGAGGATGCAGTGGAGCAATGTGGGGAGCCAACAGGCCCGTGGCAGCAGTGTAGGTGGGAGGGGCAGGGTCATGCAGAGGGGAACTGAGCCTGGGACGGAAGCCCTGTCCCACATCAACAGAGTCCTTGGGGCATACGAACAGGCCCAGGGACAAATGGCCGGTCTGAGGAAGATTCTCGGCAGCTCCTCCTGCTGATAAGGTCCATGGACACCCGCATGGGACAAATTGTGGACCTCTTGGGGCAGCTAGTGGCGGTTCGGAGGGACAAGCCAGCGCAACATTCAACACCTCCGCCTCCCCCTGATGGGCAGCAGGATGACAGTTCATCATCCTCCCCTGCGTCCACAGAGGGGGGTGAGTCCTCAGACACCACTGCCCCTGCAGCACAGGCCCTTCCAGTCAAGTGCAAAAGGGGCCGTCCAAGGAAAGGCCAGGAGGCATCAAGTGCCAAAGCACCTGCCAAAGGCAAGTCCCGGAGCCAGCCATGATGGCAGACCACTGCACCACTGCATTTACCTTTTGGACTATCCTTCCCCACACTGCCATGTGAATGGCATCTGTCTGTTGGACTGGGCCTCCACATCACTGTGGTGACTACTCAATTATCTCATCTACCATGACCGTCAACTCATTTCTTCAAATTTCCCCCCCTGTACATTTTCTCAACCCTCACATGTCACAATTGTAAATAAATACACCTTACACACATGTTGTTGTGTCTGCTCCGTCTTTAATACAGGATGTGCAACCTTCACCGTGATGTAAATGTCCCAGGGAAATGGAATGTAGGTAGGCAAGGAGAGGCTGAAGGGACCTAGGAAAAACATTAGAACAAGAGTCACTTGTTTTGGTGTGGCATCACACACCTCACACAACACTTGTCAACAAGGTACTCCAATCTTCACACATTACACAGAGCAACAGTCGCCATAGAGACATCCTGTATCTGTGTCAAACTACCCTATCCCACAAACATTGCCAACCAGCAATGAGTGAACACAAGGCTGCAGTCACCAAGCGCACATACACCCTCACAGCAACTGCAACACCATCAGACCATGTGTCCCTCCTACATCGTCACTCACCTTCAAGTGAAGTAGTGGTTGATGAGCTGTTGACGCATGTCCACACCTTCCTCCTCTCCACTGTCCTCGTCACTGGACCCGGGTTGGTTTTCAGGCGGGGGCCTTGGCTGCTCATCATCATCCAGGATCAGGGGTATTGCCTTGCGAATGGCCAGGTTGTGGAGCATGCAGCATGCCACGACTATCTGACACACCTTCCTTGGTGAGTACATCAGGGCACCTCCGGTACGGTCCAGGCAGCGAAATCGGGACTTTAGGAGACCAACTGTATGCTCTGTTACACGCCGTGTCCTCCCATGGGCATCATTATATCGCACATCAGCTGCTGTCACAGGATTCCGCAGTGGGCTCAGCAACCACGGACGGTTAGGATATGCAGAGTCACCTGGGTGTGAGAAACACAGATTAACCTTGATGTTCCACAATGCCACAGGACAGCATGTCACACACACACACAACGCTACTCCACTATGCATACTCACCCACAAGCCATGCACGCTCAGGAAGCAGATTGGCCATCAGCTGCAGGACGATGCTGCTGCGCATGATGTGCGAATCATGGGCTGACCCGGGATACCTGGCACACACGTGGGAGATGATCATGTCCGCCTGGCACACCACTTGAACATTTACCGAGTGGTAATGCTTCCGATTTCTGTAAACTTGCTCACATGCCTGTGGTGGCACAAGCCCAACATGTGTGCAATCAATGGCACCAACGTCATGGGGGATGTGTCCAAGGGCATAAAAATCTCCCTTCACAGCCACCAACTCTGGCACCCTGGGGAAATGAATGTATCTGTCCTTGTAGTTCATCATAGCTGACAGTACATCCCTCAGCACCATGCTGAACATCGGTTGTGACATCCCACCTGCACTTGCTACCGTGTGCTGGAATGAGCCTGTCACAAAGAAATGCAGGCACGCCATCACCTTTGAAGTCGCGGTGAAAGCTGTTGGATATGTGCGACGTGGCTGCAGGTGGGGCTCCAACATGGCACATAGGTTTTGTAGGGAAACTCTATCCAGCCTGAATTTGTGGATGATCTCTTCATTCTCCATGTCAGCCAGCACTGTGAATGGACGATGGATATTGGGCCTCCTCCTAGGTCAGATGAAAGTGCACATATGTCAATGAAACACACCATGAGATGTACAGGACATTTCACATTTCTACAGACACATTGCCAAATGTTACAGACTGCACCATCAACCAACAGAGCACTGCACAAGTCGGTACACATCAGGCACACTACTCGTACACTTGTACCCTTCCCCGCAGCAATGATCTGTGCACACCTCCTGCTCATTGGCATGCACAGTGGGATATGGAACCACATGTGTGCGCACACCAGTGAGTATTACCCCCAGCATATGTGTCAAACCACAATACTACCCTAGCATACCGTGCTGCTGTCTATGATACACCTCCCAACACAGGTTGCACATGGCACACATCAAGTACACACTGACCACAGGCTGAGCATGGTGAACACGTGTGTGCATGTGCAGTAGACAATGTGACAGTCAATGATGCCCCTAGTTCACACAATGAGACAGCATTGTGCGTGAAATTGCACCTACACACATTGACCATTATCTACATATGCTCTGCAACACAAAAACTGTACAGTCAACATGCCCTTACACATCACATGTGACATGTGCGTGTGTATGTGTCAATGCAATTTATCACATACACATATATGGCATGTGTAGGTGACATGGAGTTAAATGTCCCATTCATAATGTTGGCCTCATGAGGGTCCTTCAATGTTGGAGACACTGGGCACTGTTCATGTTGGGCTATGGATAGAGCTGGATGACTCCATATGTGCAGCAAACCTGCTCCGCGAGTCCACTGACGGTCACTACAGGCACTGTATGGCACCCATCTGGCGGTGCCTACCGCCTGGCCCCTGCGGACTGTAACCGCCAATATCCCAGACACGATCGCGGTAGTCTCAGCCATACCTACATGTGTAAATGGCAGTTGGCATGCACCGCTACCCAGCTCACGGTCACTACAGGCACTGTATGGCACCCATCTGGCGGTGCCTACTGCCTGGCCCCTGCGGACTGTCACCGCCAATATCCCAGACACGATCGCTGTAGTCTCAGCCATACCTGCATGTGTAAATGGCGGTTGGCATGCACCGCTACCCAGCTCACGGTCACTACAGGCACTGTATGGCACCCATCTGGCGGTGCTTACTGCCTGGCCCCTGCGGACTGTCACCGCCAATATCCCAGACACGATCGCTGTAGTCTCAGCCATACCTACATGTGTAAATGGCGGTTGGCATGCACCGCTACCCAGCTCACGGTCACAACAGGCACTGTATGGCACCCATCTGGCGGTGCCTACCACCTGGCCCCTGCGGACTGTCACCGCCAATATCCCAGACACGATCGCGGTAGTCTCAGCCATACCTACATGTGTAAATGGCGGTTGGCATGCACCGCTACCCAGCTCACGGTCACTACAGGCACTGTATGGCACCCATCTGGCGGTGCCTACCGCCTGGCCCCTGCGGACTGTCACCGCCAATATCCCAGACACGATCGCGGTAGTCTCAGCCATACCTACATGTGTAAATGGTGGTTGGCATGCACCGCTACCCAGCTCACGGTCACTACAGGCACTGTATGGCACCCATCTGGCGGTGCCTACCGCCTGGCCCCTGCGGACTGTCACCGCCATGGACCATGCCCTGGCAGGCAATGGGAAGCACCCTCGCGGTAGCCTGATGCAATTTTGAAAATAGCGGTAGGCGTGTTCCGCAACCGCGGAGCCGGTCATTGGAAGCATTCAAAAGATGCACCACCGCGGTAGCGCGCGCCTGGCCCCTGCGGTGTGTCACCGCCATGGTCCATGCCCTTGCAGCCAATGGGACGCACAGTAGCGGTTGCTTCATATGGATTTGAAAATCGCGGTAGGCGTGCACCACCACCGCGGAGGCGGACATTGGATGATTTTAAAAATAGCAGACCTGGTACACCAATTGCAGCGGTGTGAGACCACTGACACAGCCCCAGGGGCCTATATATGTGTGGGAGGGTGCCCCACATTTCCACTGCTACCAGGGACTGCTGCCTGACACCCCTCACCTGCTGCTGCTGCCTCCAGGGACTGCTGCCTGCCACCCTCCACCTGTTGCTGCTGTCTCCAGGGACTGCTGCCTGCCACCCTCCACCTGCTGCTGCTGCCTCCAGGGACTGCTGCCTGCCACCCTCCACCTGCTGCTGCTGCTGCTATCTCCAGGGACTGCTGCCTGCCACCCTCCACCTGCTGCTCCTGTTTCCAGGGACTTCTGCCTGCCACCCTCCACCTGCTGCTGCTGCCTCCAGGGACTGCTGCCTGCCACCCTCCACCTGCTGCTGCTGCTGTCTCCAGGGACTGCTGCCTGCCACCCCTGAACTCCACCTGCTGCTGCTGCCACCTGTCCACAGTGATGTCGAGGACACAGAAGATCCGGGCCAGTCCCTTCACCAGCGAGGAGCTGGAGGTCCTGGTGGACGGGGTGCTTGCACAGTACCCAAGGCTCTATGGTGCCCCTAATGTCGTGGTAAGTCTCCAACAGTGTGAGTGAGAGTGCAGGGGGGGCACACATGAGGTAGAGGTGCTGCAGTATGTGTCAGTGAGTGTGGGGCTCTGACATGCACTGCCTAGCATGTTTTCTCCAGGGGGAAGGGCTGTGTAGCCTCTTTCACACGTTTCCCTGCATGCCCATCCAGATTTGAGGGACATGTATTGTCCTGTCAGCCATACAGTGAATCAGCAAATTGGTAATGCAGGAGTCAGGCCAGTGATTGCTTGTGTGAATGGCTGTGTGGGTCCCAAATGTACCTCTCAGTGTCAGCCCACCTGGCCTGCACAGTCACCGCCCAATCCCACAAGTACACATCACTGCATGTACAGTGTGTTCCATGTGTCTTTTGTTCACACATCTTCATCAAAGAGCCATCTCAGCCCTGTAGATTGCACACGACAAGCCTTGTGACAAGGGTGTGTGTATGAGAGCTGATGTCACTGTATGTGAGCTCCATGACACAGTGAGCCATTCACAGGGCTAGGACATTGGGGGCTGCGCAGTGTTGGACACAGTGAGTCCACCAACAACCATGTGTTGCTATCTAAACTATGTGTTGCTCTAGCTAACAGCGGACAGTAGATGTGGGCAGACTACACATTGCTTGATGTGCTGGCATCCTGCATGTGAATGGGATGTAGAGGTACTGTGTCCACCCTCCCACCTTCATGGATTCACGTGTGGTTCTCCAATGCCGTTGTACCATGTGCCATGCATTCTTGGCTCTGTTACACATATCTGTTGATTTGGGATGAGTGAGTATCGTGCCACTGTTGTGAGAGATTTTGGTAGTATACACTGTGTCACTGATGTATTACCCCTCTTATCTCCCATGCCTGCAGCTGAAAGTCCACCAGCGTAAAGCCGTGTGGAGGGCCATTGCCTCCAAGGTGCGTGATCTGGGTGTGTCAAACCGACGGCGCAGCCACTGTCATAAAAGGTGGGGCGACATCTGCCGGCTGAGCAAGAACGTGGCCGAGATGACGCTGGGGCTGCTCCCTCGGAGCGGCAGGTTGGCCCGACGCACCATGACACCACTAATGGCCCGCATCTTGGCCGTAACACAGCCTGAGTTGGATGCACAATTGAAGGAGCATCAGCAGCAAGCTAGGGGTGAGTATTTGTTGACGGGTGGCTTTGGCAGGGAGTGGCTGCATGTGTCCACAGATTGGACAAACTCTGAGCTATGTGAAGTTGGTAGTGTGATGCAGTGGATTGTAAGTGGTGTCTGTGCTGGGTGCATCTGACATGCATTTGTCCCACCTGTACTCACTGATGTGATCTGTGCAATGTGCATTGACATTGCATTCAAAGCTGTGGCATTCAGGTACCTTGTGCAGTGGGGTACTGTGTGAATTCATATTGATGTTGACGGCAGTGTGCCTAATCTGAGTGTGTTTCAATCAATGCGTGCAATGCCTGACAGCAGATTTCAGCTGCTACAACTTCTGAGGACAATGTGCTACAGTACTTGTGCCCGTGCAAGCAACATGGTGGCTGGCATGCGCTAATGGCCATTGTGGGCTATTATGTTGTGGTCTGTGTGTGTGTGCTCCCCTACTGCTCCATCCATGTACGTAATTGACACCATGTTGTGGTGTTCATCCTTGCCATCCTCAGCACCCTGTGTGGTCAGAGAGATTTTTGTGCCTGTGTCTGAAGTGGGCCACAGGCAGGATGGTGTGCTGTGTGAGTCACCGGGATCACTTATGGCTGGATTTGTTCTTTACATGCACTGTTGGGTTGATAATTGAGGTGGCAATGTATATTTAGTCAGGGTGATGTGCAACGTGGAAAACACATCTTCTTGAATGGTGATTTACTTGCACATGTTACTTCAGTTGGTGCCACTCCACTAACACTACATCTCTCTCCCATGTAGCATCTCCCGTGTGCGTTGAGGGACAGGGGACGGACACCAACGGTGAGGCATCCAGTGCAACAGCCGCACCGGAGCAGAATGACATAGATGTGACCAGCGCCGAGGAGGGGGACAGGAGTCTCCTGGAGGAATCACAACCCGAGACGCAAAGCTCTACGTCATCTGACGCCAGCGGTGACGCATCCATGTTGGGGGCCACAGGGAACGGGGACTCTGCCTCCTCTTCCACCACACAGCGTCGAGTGCCCAGCCTCCCATCTACTTCCACTGGTGCTGCCCGTGTTCGCACAAGTCGAAAGGGAAGAGTGTCCTTCACCCCAGGCACTGCTGCCCCGGCCCATGTCAGCCCTGCAGCCCTCAGTGCTGAGTCAGTAGAGCTATTGCAGCAGCTGTGTGTGGGGCAGACAGCTCTCCTCAATGCCTTCCTATACCACGATAAAAAGTTGGGCCAGGTGATAGCTTTCATGGAGGGCATACATTCGGATGTGGGTGGGCTACACCGGACTGTGCAGTCATTGTCCTCAACAGTGACGGCAGCCCTGCAACAGGCACATTCTCAGGGAGCAGCTCCTGTCCCTTTGTCCACCGTCCTGTCAGTGTGCACCTTTGACGACAGTGACAATGCTCAACAGACCCCAAAGTCCAGATACAGCACACGCAGCACACAGCAGCAGCAACAGCCCAAACGGTCCAGGCCGCAGACACCATCCCCACAGAAAACTAAGACCACCCCAGAGCACAGAGATAAAAGTCCGTCAGGTGACACCAAGGGCCAGAGGGGCAAGAAACAGGCCTCAGGGTCACAGGCCTCAGAGTCATCCCCCGCCAAGGACTCTCCTGTCCCAAGGACCGCTCGCAAAGCAAAGAAGACAGTTTCCCTGCCCACTGAGGAGGTGTTACCTGCAAGGCTTACACTGGATGAGGGCCCTATGGCTGATCCACCCACAACCTCCACTCCCATCCCGAGCCCTGTGAAACAGGCACAAGGGGGCACTGTAGGGGCTAAACATGGTAGACAGGGTTTGGAAGGGCGGAGGCAAGCCCCAGGGAAGCGCACAGCTGGATCCAGCATGTCACCAGAAGGGGGCCCAGAGTCAGCACCAGGAGCAGGTTTGGTGGTGGGGTTACCTGTTGTGTCCACACCAGTTCACATTAGTCCCCAGACAGGGAAGCCTTTCAGGATCCCCAAGAAGTGGAAAGGCACGCACCCCTCCACAATCTCCTGCACACACTGGGTCTCACCACAGCATCAGTCCACCTCCCCGTGCCACCACCCCACCTGGTCCAAGCAGCCCTCCAGCTTCCCAAGCCAGAGATGTCTCTTCCACAGATGTTCCTCACACTCCCCGGGGCAGTCCTCCTACTGACCGCGACACACAGTCACCTCCAAGTCTGACAGACAGCCACATCTGAGTGGTAGTCACCCTCACACACCTGTCTGTCCACAGCGGTGTCTGTGATGCCCATTGTTATCCCCATGACTCTGTTGCTGAGCATGGCATGGTATAGTCGCACACATTCCCTGTGCAGCTTCTGATGTAACTACTCTGCACATTGTACTTACCTTGTGGTTCACTGCTGTTTGCCCCCTGCCTGTGCAGCTTCTCATGGACTTCATCTGCACATTGGACTGGCCACTGGCCTTGTTGCTCACTGCTGTTTGCCCCCTGCCTGAGCAGCTTCTGATGTAACTACTCTGCACATTGTACTTGCCTTGTGGTTCACTGCTGTTTGCCCCCTGCCTGTGCAGCTTCTCAAGGACTTCATCTGCACATTGGACTGGCCACTGGACTTGTTGCTCACTGCTGTTTGCCCCCTGCCTGTGCAGCTTCTCATGGACTTCATCTGCACATTGTACTTGCCTTGTTGATCACTGCTGTTTGCCCCCTGCCTGTGCAGCTTCTCATGGACTTCATCTGCACATTGTACTTACCTTGTGGTTCACTGCTGTTTGCCCCCTGCCTGTGCAGCTTCTCATGGACTTCATCTGCACATTGGACTGGCCACTGGCCTTGTTGCTCACTGCTGTTTGCCCCCTGCCTGTGCACCTTCTCATGGACTTCATCTGCACATTGTACTTGCCTTGTTGATCACTGCTGTTTGCCCCCTGCCTGTGCAGCTTCTCATGGACTTCATCTGCACGTTGGACTGGCCACAGGCCTTGTTGCTCACTGCTGTTTGCCCCCTGCCTGTGCAGCTTCTCATGGACTTCATCTGCACATTGTACTTGCTTTGTTGATCACTTCTGTTTGCCCCCTGCCTGTGCAGCTTCTGATGTAACTACTCTGTACATTGTAGTGGCCACTGGCCCTGCAGTTGCCCACATTTGTTGTCTATCTATGCACAAGTGTGAATAAAGACAGTTGTTCCTGTTGTCAGTTCTGTCAGTGTAATTTCTGAATAAAACTGTTTCTGTGTGTGCATGGTTTACTGTGTCACATGCTCAGTATGGCACTTCAACATTGGCAATGAGTTGTCTCACGTTTCCATGTTTTTGCAGGGGTGACAGGGACTTCAATTCTTCCTGACTCTTATACTTGTGGGTGCAGTGAAGGTGGTTTGTGCAAATTTCTTGTTGTCATCATCCTTCTTTGTCCATGTTGTCTATGGTGTAGACATGTCATGTTTGGAGGCAATGTCAGCACAGGGTGGGAGTTTATGCACAGGCTTTCATGCAGGTTGGCACGGGTCATGGTGTCTGTGTGAGCTTACTTACTGTGTGCCCAGCAGTGTATGTGTACGGTCATCTTGTGGTGGTCAGTAATCCTGGTCCCATGCCTTACTTCCAAAGTGTACACTTTGGTGGTGGAGAAGTGTGTGGTGTGAAGGAGGTGACTGTGGTGACTGTTGATGTGTGTGCACCTGCATTGTCAACTACACCCATGTGTCACCCTGGAGTGGTGTGCGTGAATGTGTACTTGTTGTGCCCTGCAATTGTGATTTGGTGCACATGGGAGTGTTGTGTGCTGCTGATGTGAGAGGGGGGATGTGTGACGTATCCTACTTGTGCTTCTCAATCATGGAGTGTGTGAATGGGGCCTTTGTGTTGTGGTGCAGAGATGCTCTTGTCAGGTAATTGCATACCTATGTGTGTCTGTTCAGTATTTGACTTCATGGCCTTCCTCTCATCCCTGTGCCTTAACATGGGTGGCCTTGCTGTCTCCCTGAGTTGTTGAATTGAGGTGCTTGTGGTTTGGGTTGACTCACTGTGGCAGCCATGTGTGATTTGATGGGCTGTGGGTGTTCTCAGATGTCTGTTGTCTCGCATGTGATGTACACATGCTTGATAGTTGTGTCCTTGTCCTTCCATTTGTGGGCACATCACTTTAGCTTTCATGTATGTTGTCCTCCATTGCTGCTAGCATGTGGTCTGTGTATGTGGCTGTGAGGCAGGGTAGGGTGTGTCTGTGTAAGTTGGTAGGCTGTGTGTGCAGTGGATTGTTTGATCATCAATATGTGTGTGTGTGTACATTTTGTGCTGGGGCTCAGTGTTCTTGGCATGTGTGTGGTGTTGTTGTGGTGTGTGTGTTGGCTGGGGCCTGGCCTTCTGTGGTATGTGTTCCTGTGCAACAACTCCTGCTGTGGCTATCTCTGCAGTTGTTAGGGATGTGGGGCAGGGTGTGTATTCACCTGTGTTGTTGTTGTGCAGGAGTGGCACATGGAAGGCACATGATATGTCCCTTCAGGGAGAGGGCTAGTGTGTTGTGTGTTGAGTAGTGGTTTTGTGCTGTTTGTAAAGTGGCCATGGCTGGCGCTGGCACTGGCCTCTGCGTTGTGTACATGTTTTCCTGCACAGACCTCGGCGGTGAAGAGACCGGGACATTTGTTCATGATCGCGGAACATGGGTGACCAGGATGTGGCGAGGTGTTTTTGTGACAGGTGGGACATGTGTGGATGCAGTGATGGCTGTGTGCCTGTCCCCACAGGGGTGTCTGGTGTGACATGCACCATTTTCAAACCCTTGACTTGTGTATTGTGTTGCATGCACAGTTGTGTATGTACGTACCTGCGGCGGCGTCCGCGCCGGACAATGACTTGCAGGTGGTGTATCATATACAGCACCGGAAAGGCGTGTAGGGCTGGATCCATCACGGTCTGGGCCGGGTGTCTATTTTCTTGCTCCGCTGTGGTGTCTCCGCCGTCTCTGGCTATGTGGTTGCTCCGCGGCAGTGTGCTGCCCTGTTTCCGGCATCGTGATTTGTTCGGCGGACGGGACGTCATTCCGCACGGCGGTGAGTGCTCATTGGCTCACACCGCCGCGGTGGCGGGCGCACTTTGATGGCGATCGGCGTCACGCCGCAGCGGACGGGAAATGGGCTCTGTCTAGACATGCTAATATGGTGGGTGTGAGGACCACTGCCGGTGCGCGGTAAATGGCATTTTTCCGCACCGCCAGCGCCGCAGTGGTGCCTCCGCCCGCCATCGTAATAGGCCCCTAAATTAAGAACTCCAATAACTGATAGATGCATTTCTACAAGAACCCCTGGAACTTAAACAACTGGCACACCTCATTGTCGCAGCTAGCCCTAAGCAATTGTCATCCAAGGCACATAGAATGTCGATGGATAAAAAACCCACAACTAACCTCACTGCTAGATAGAGGAGAGACCTGAATAGACAGCTATTGTATGCTTGTTTCCTTTCCAGGGAGGACCTGGCCTGGCAGTTCGGGCTGGACTGTTCCCATGAGGAGCAGGGTCAAGGCTTATTTGCATATGGCTGGGTCCAAACTGGGGTGGCGCAGTGAGCAAAAGAATGATGGATTTAACTCAGATCAATTGACTGAGGGCGAATAGTTGAAAAGTTTCAGCACTCCGTCCATCATCTTGCTGTGTTTTCTATGTTTGCTCTAAGTAGCCAAGGGTATCCCAGACGAGGGTCCATTACATGCTGTGTCATTGGACTCAAGCTAGCCTGGCTGATGAGGGGTGATACCCCAAAACCGATCCCAGGATGCTTATTTCCGGTCCAGGGAGGACCTGGCCTGGCAGTTCGGGCTGGACTGTTCCCATGAGGAGCAGGGTCAAGACTGATCTGCTGGGTCCAAACTGGGGTGGCATAGAGAGCAAAAGAACAATGGATTTAACTCAGATCTCTTGACTGGGGGTGAGTGGTTGAAAAGTTTCAGCACTCCATCCATCATCTTGTTGTGTTTGCTATATCGGATGAACAATTGCAGTTCTGTTGCTTTCAGCCCAAAGAGATCTCTATGAATGGCTGTCATTGCGCTATGCATTATAAGTTTCTGCATAGGGCATGTTACACCCCATCTAAAACAAAAGAACTGATGCAAATTTTAGATGGTGTAGCTGCACCAAGGCAGATTTTTTGCATTTGGCATGGGACTTCTCTCCGGTGGTAATAGGATTGAGCCGGAGTCCCTTATACCACTATTGAGTTATGTCTACAATACATAGTTATGGCCTTATTGCTGGCGAGGAGATCTATATCCATTCTTTGGGGCAGAGATCCGCCGCCAATATCGCGCACTGGCATATAGATTTCATGTACTGTGACAAGCTAAGTTAGCTCAGTTCCCAACCTCAGCCTCCCAAGTCGCTCCCCAGAGACTTCTGGCAGTCCCTGCGAGGATTACTAAATGCCCATGGGCAGGATGCAAACACAAATTCACCCAGCCCAGTGTAAGGGATAGACATGGATTCGAGCACATTCAAGAACGCATACCAGGTGCACACCAGGATATACTCTTTGGTCAATAAAAAGGCAACACACACTAGAGAGCGAGAGGTTATGGAGGCCTTTAATAAACTGAGTAGTCAATGTGCCTTGAAGTGTATCCAGTAACGCTGTGATAAGTGCTTGGGCTACCATTCTCCAATATTTATATTCCTGTTGTTATTATTTACATGGAATGTTGTTTTGCTTTGTAGTTGATTAAAATGATAAAGTATAAAAAAAAAAAAGAAACTCCAATAATGATTGTTTAATGGTTAAATGATATTAAATACAGTAGGACTCTTAAGGACTGGCAGCTAAAGTTTCTGAAAGCAAGACCTAAAAAATGTTGGTGGAAGCACTTTCGTGGAGAAGATCCTGCTTTCATGGTATGTACAACTCAGTGAGGTATAAGAGGGGGCTATTGTAGGGGTCGCAGCAGCATCCCACCTGTTTAATACTAAATTAAGCTATTCGCTCTAAAGCTTTTGTTTCTTTTTTACACCCACTACAAATTTGTCCTTGTGTTTTCATTGTAAAAGCATTTCTTTCGAAAGTCTCTCTGCAGGAATCTGAACGTGATGATGTAAAGTTGTTAAAACATTTTTGTCTGGCTCGCACTACTGCTGGCGAACCAAAGGGTATGTATGTATGTTTTTAATATTTCTATAGCACATACCTTCACCTAGCAGCAGCTGAGCACTGCCCTGGGGACAGGGTGCTCCACGGTGGCCTGCTTACTTGCCGGTGTTTGTAAATCTCTGGATTTGTGCCTTATGCAGTAGCGGCTGGCATCTACGGGGAGTGGTGAGCGGGCAAATAGGTGGTGGGTATTTGGGCACTATTGATCACGTGCCGCAAATAAAATAATAAGAAACGAAATCTGCTCACCTTACACAGACGACACGGCCTCCTCCTCGTAGCACGTCCTCCTCCTGCTGCAGAGTGATGTTCAGAGCGGGCCCCAGCCAACTGCCTTAACCAATCCTGGTGCTGCTCTGACCAGCATGAGAGAAGTGCCAGGATTGGAGGGAGAAGCCACTCTCGCCACCCCCAAGGACACTGGTGCCCAGCACTTGCTCTAACCGATACTTGGTCTATTTGACGCCCAAACCCGTCAGCTGATCATCCAAGCCTCTATACTGGCCCGATTGCAATGTGCTCCTCCTGGGCTCCAATAAGTCCGTGCTGAACCAACTACAGCGGGTCCAGAACGCTGCAGCACGTGCCATTTTCGCCCTCCCCAAGTACAGCCATGCTTCCAACCTTCTCCATCGCCTGCACTGGCTGCCCCTTGAACATCGAGTGCGTTTTAAGGCGCTCTGCACCATGCACAAGATTCTGACAGGCATCGGCCCAGATATTCTGAGCGACCTGTGCGCCCTTTATTCTCCACCGCGAGTGCTGCGCTCGGCAAACCAGATCCTTGCACGAATCCCACGTATACGAAGGACCAGATCTGGTGGGCGCTCTTTCAGGCGACTGGCTCCCGCCTTATGGAATTCTCTCCCTCTTCATATCCGCAGCAATTCTGATCACCAGGCCTTCAGACGGCTTGTGAAGACCTGGCTTTTCTCTCAACTTTAATTTCTTGCTTGCTCCCCACTCAGTCTTGCTTCAGCGCTGGGACGCCTCATTGCCGAGGTAGCCATCCGCTTTACAAGTATTCTAATCTAATCTAATCTAACCCAGCTGTTTTAGATAGCTGGGTTAGAGCTTTCAAAGTGCGCCTGTCTGGCTGGCCCATGCAAGCCGTCTGGTCAAAGGGACATGCACACTTTGAAAATTGCCCAGGCAGCCCACCCTCCTCCCTGCTGCTATCACGCAACAAGCCCTGCCCTATCCTGACATTTGGTTCGGGACTGAGAGGATGAAAAATAAAATGGTAATAATTAACTTTATTACCATTTTATTTTTCATCTAGGGGCTTTTGGTGGCATTTTACTTGGCAGAGCGATGCTCCTACGCTCTAACGGAGGAGCCGCCCCTGCCCTTATGTGGGGTCAGCGGAAGGGTTTAAACCCCAAGTTAAACTTCCTTGTACTGTACCAACCTGGTTCTCACAGCTTGCTACAGAGTCTCTACCTCCCCTACAGTCCAGTGACTCAGTATCCCTCAAGTCCTGACTTCCACCCTCGGTTCATCATGACTCACCACTCATGCACTAAGTACAGTCAGTCATCCACTTACAATTCAATGATAATGAGCTGTTGACCATAGAGAAAGGACGGACCACATGGACCACAGAAAAGCCCCGTGTATCCTCGAGGACAGGACACACAGTTACTTTCAGGATTAATTAGGCTGAGGTATCCTCGCCCTATCGAGACCCAAAACAGACCAAAACAATAAGGCTGGAGGGTTGTTGTACTGACTTACATGATTTATTGCTGTGGGGAAATTTTGTTCAAAGGAACTGCGCCAGACAGACTGTGAAATATGGTAATGTTTCATGTCTATCTCTTCCGAAAGATCTTTAAAACTCATGGCTTTTTAGCCAATTTATTTGGAAGGCAATAATGTAAAATAAAATATTTGGCCTAATTAAAACGAAATTGGGGGCGTAGCTTTGCCAAAGGCCTCTTGCGAGGGCCGGACTCAGTTATACATAAAATTGCTGGTGATAATTATCCAGGGTTGCTTTAAGCTGCCAGCCTGTCCCTGAACACCAGCATAATGCATCGTCTTCTACCTCACCACCAAAGCCCAGCTTCTCCGATCGCTGCATATCTCAAGGTGGGATTGCCTCTTAAGACGCCCTCAATCACCCCAGCACATTTAAAATCAAATTGTTGTGCAGAATAATAGCACAGCGGCATTACAGCAGCCAAACCCCCATCAGGTGCTGCTGAACGAGATGAAATGTTCACTGAGGAGCCCCGGGAGTCCGTCGGAGGGATGCATTCATATTTATAAACCAAGCCATTATACTTGAAGAGAAAAGGGAAGTGAAGATTAGCATACTTAGAGGAATGTCTGACATGCAGCACAAGCATAAGTGGATACACATCCTCGTCAGATTTCGAGACTTGCTTGGCTTTCAGCTTTTGCTGTTGGTAGTGTTTTTGAAGTATTCCATAACTATTAATATATGTTAGACTGGCTGCTACTGGTTAGAGGGGTTTCACTGAAATGTGTGGACAAGAATGCATGGCCATCACAGGTTTGGAGCAAGCTGAAAGATGGCACTTGGTCTAGTTGGGAGGGCGTCTAGCATGGCTAGGGCTGGAATCTGAAACTAGAGTCGGGGAATGCAAAAGACAAGAGCTGCACACATCCCTTAACCACTCTTTGCTCTTCGTTTATTAATCATTATCACAGAGGCTTATTGAGAGGGCCTCTTGTCATTGAGTCCCATACTCACCCACACAGGTTCACCGCTTCAGCCATGCATTGTGGATACAGGAAAAACTGAGCTCTCATGGGCTGATTTGTATGTTGGCAGAAAGGGTACTCCGTCACAATAGCAAAAGAGTACCCTTTCCGCCAACCTGAAGGTCTCCACGCTTCGTTTAGAGTCAGACGGACCTTCAGCGTATAGACAGCAGAGACTACTCTGTCTCCTCCACCTGCACATACCTTGGGTCGTCGTAGGCGTGGCCATGTATCTGCCTACCATATTTAGATTGGGTGGGCACACGGTCAGTTTTTACTGCCCATCACCACTATGAAAAACGTGGTGGTAAGGGGCAGTGAAAACCTTTAAATGATCCCCACGCCATGGAAGAATGTTCACATGGCGAGGGTATCATTGTTTTATTTATTTAAATCCTGTTTTGGGATTTGCTTTTTGAAAATAAAAAAAGTTGGAAGTTTGACGTACGACTCTGTCATCTTGATGGAGCCCTCCATATAACTTACAATGCATTTCCAGGAACTGCCATGACAGCATTCCTGAAAATGCAAGAGATTTCTGTAGGGGCAGCAGACATCTCTAAATACGGTGGGCAGAGTACCCTCTCCATGACAGAAGTAATGTACTCTGCCATGGCAACGGAAATTACTCCGTCCACCAAGAATAAAAGCAGCCCCTCAGTTTCTTCTCTTACTGTGTGCAGTCCAAGGTATTATAATGCCAAAGCACGCCCCAGGGTAAAGGATGGGGAGGCATGGTGGCTGTTGAAAATCCAGTACATCAAGGATGTTGTGTGCACAAATAATTGCTCACTAGTTTAAAAGTAAAGTGGATAGGTATTTATTTTAAAGCTAATTTACAGTTTCACAAGCTAAGAACGAGATTTGCACAGATTTCCATGGCTCAAAAAATGCATTCTATCATGGGAGCCTCTGACCATGACGGGTTCCTTGGTTTTCATTTTTTAAGAGAGGAAGTCTCAGCAAGTTAAGTTTGGCCCTTTCATCTCCTCATCCTTGTTCATTACTCGCAGAGAACTGCACAGGTAGGCATGGTACCTTTATTTAATATTTACACCTGATCCCTGTTAGACATTTTTATGGCTGTAGGAATAAACTGCAGATCATGCATCGATACTGCTCAAATTAATTGTTTTCCCAGTAGCTCGACGGGCATTGAATTAAGGTCCTAATTTAGAGTTTGGCAGATGGTACAACAACCTCCAGGGTGGCACAGAATATTATCTTTGACTCTCTGAAAGACTACTTTCTGCCAGATTTAGAGATGACTGCCAGTCCAACAGTCATCTCTGTGCGTTGGAAGAAACAATCGTCAAGCAGTATCCTTCATGGTAGATGACTGCCGTCGGTTTTGATAGCAGTCCACTAAACTTTTAACATTTTTTGTTTTTCAAAAACAAACTCCTAAAGAGTTTTTTTTCCCATGTCTGGGGGTGGGGGCAGAGGGAATCATTATTTTCTTTCTGTCCATCACTGCCAGGTTTTTCCTGGCAATTATTGACAGAAAAAAGCATCTCACACCGTCCACCCTAGATAGTGTGGGAGGTGTACTGCCCTTAATCTCTCTCACAGCCCCTAATCTGTCGGGCTGTCAGAGGAAGCTTTCCGTGGCTGGAGCCAACAAAGGCTCCATCAACAGAAAGTTTATGGTCTATACTTCTCTAAACATACAACCAAGAGTTTGGAGCATATGATGCTCTGTTGTGTTTGCGACAGAATACCATATCCGCCAAACTCTAAATCAGGCTCTAAACTGGTTCAGAGTTACTGAATGGTGCGTAATGGTGGATTGAAATTAAATGCAGACAGCCTGAAGTTTTCTTATTTTCTACAAAACATAAACTCTGTTTTCAGTGATTTTTCCACAACTATTTTCTATGTTCTAAATTGATACAAACTCTAAGGACACTGTTGAACATTTTAGATTTATGTAAAAGTCTTATTCCACAAGTAGATAAAGTGATTAGGTACGGTTGGTCCGAGCTATGTTCATAGGGTACTTCATTTTCCAGCGCTGTTAAACACAAGACCTAAAAATGGAAATGTACTTTATGCAGGTCTTCCACACTCTCAAATATGGAGGTTACAGTGACTCCACAATGCAGTCGTTCAGCTAATATTTGGAGAGTATGATCATGTTTCTGATTTCAGGACATTTTTATATTACCTTCCTGTGAATGCCAGAATTGATGTTACATTCCTCTCATTGGTATTCAAATGTTTACTTAAACTAGAACAGACCACTTTGTCTTGCCAACAAACTCAGTTGGACACTTCGTTTCTCTAACAATTCCTATTAACCATTAACCATGCCCTGGACCATCTGTAAAGCCCACAGTGATAGCAGGTTCTCAGTTTTGGGCTTCAACCTGTGGAGCCAGCTGCCTTTCAATGTCAAGTAAAGACAATCATTGCTAGCTTTCAGGAACACTTTCAAAGGCTGGTTATTCTATTGACTAGTGATCTTGTTCTGATGGCGCTCTTCTGTTTTTCTGGTACCGTTCAGTCCATTTAGCATGCACTATATAAAAAATGAATTAATAAAAAAACAATCCTTACATTAAATTATAGAGAATTTATATTTTACCGACAAATCAATTCTATCCCCATAATAAAATTAGTATATCACAGCCTGATCTTAAACTACCATGCACATTCGTGCTAGGATGTTTTCTCCTAATATGAAATAATTTTGGAAGAAAATTAGTATTAAACCAAACAAGAAAACTCCATATGTTGCTCTCTAATGATTCAATAAGAATTAGGGTACATGTAATCAAGATTATATGTTCAAACATATGCCCTTTTTAAGAGTGGGTGGAGGTGCAGATCCGAACTATGCCACCACTCCAGCAGACGTTCACCATAACCAGCAGCAGCTTTATCCTTTAATCAGAGGGGCATCTAGACAGTGGCGGGAAAATGGTGGAGAAGTGGTAGACATCAGCATGGTGATTCAAGCTCCACAATGCTGATGCATTTAATACATCATTCGACTCTGCAATCCAGCCTGGCAGATCTCAAAGCTGGCAGACACATATTTGGGCCAACCCCAATCCCCAGGAACTAGCAAAAATTCAGGAGTCCATGAGTAGCCATGCAGGGGTAATCCCAAGGGTTTCTAGGCTAAGGGACCATGGAATTCATTAGGAATACCTATCTTGGGGTGTGCGAACACCTCCGATAAAGGGAAACCTGGGCATGACCTCGTACATACTGCACACATATGTGGTACCACCAGTGAATGCATAGGATTCATCCTTTGCCTGGGGGTTTTATGCACCCCAAAAAAGGTAATCCTAAAAATAATGGGTTCTCATAGAGTGCAGTTTGAGAACAGGGGCGTAGCTTGGTCAGTAAGATTGGGGGGTGTGAGATTCAAATTTCCCAACAATGGCACTGGCTCATAATATTAAAATACATTATACGACAAGCAGGGCACACAAGAGAGGCTTAAGGGGCAGCGTAAAGGGAGAGGAAATCGGATTGGTAGGGGTACCCAGTAGAGAAAGCACATTATTTTGTGAAATAACCAAACATTTTTTAAGTCTTTCCAAACAGAGAGAGGGAGAAAGTGTGTGCGTGTTTTTGTCTGTGTGTGTAAAAGATTCCTGGTGAAATCCGACAGACACCTCACCATACTCGACTAAAAACACCTGTATCACAAAATACATTTATTACGGGGTGTAACACCCCAACCCCCTCCCCCATGAAGCTACTCTCCTGTTTAGAAGACTACTGCCCCCACCCCAGGACTTTTTTCTGTACCTCTACCTTGTAATTTGTGCCAAGGTGTGTGCCAAGGGAATTTGTCATAGGGAATCTATGAACTCCCTCTACCAAGATGTAAATGAGAACCTTTCAGTTCAGAAGTGGTTCCATTATGTGACTAGTAGTATGAGTGAGGTTCAAATTGTAGATTTACTACTGGGGTTTGACTTTAAAGGTGAGTCTTGAATGTGGTTGGAACATAAATGGTGAGTTTTGTTGAATGATTCTAATGCACAACCAGTGATTGATATGTGGTTGCATTCTAGGAACACGGCTTGGAGCGTGGTCAGCATATAAAAATTTTAGAGAGCAGAAATGGTTAAAATTTAGGGTGATACATTGTGCGTGATCGTGAAACAGCATGTGGCACTTGGGGATTGGGACCTCAAAGTGGCCAAGTTTGGCTGCCTGTGGAATGATCATTCATATTGATCTCAAACATGCATCGTCTGTAACCTTGCTACTAATTACCCACACAATCACTATTAAATACCATCCAGAAAGGACATCAGCTTAAACCAACACTATCATTAATAATCTTCAAATTCTATATTTTAGCTATACTAACCATCACAAAATCCCTATGTCACTAAGAAATTGCCCACTCCTGGTATAACATAGGTCACCCTGGGCATACTGTGGGCACCTATGGCATTAGAGAGCCCATCCCTGGCATAATGGTGGCAATTTTAGCCAGTTTGTGGACACCCTTGATATGATTGTGCAAACATAGTGTAATGCTGCCCCTAAAATACCAGCAGTCATGCTTGTCATGATTTAGCCCATCCCAGCAGAATGTTGGCTGTCCTTAACATTACACCACAGACCACCTTTGCTTTATGTCTGGCTCTGGTATAATGGTAGTTATTCTTGGCATAATGATGCCCACCCCTGGCTTAATGGTGTCCATCGTTGGACATCATCAAGCATGTTTGTAGCATAATTCTCACCTTGGCATATTGGTGATCATTCTTTGGTCATTCTTTGTATATTGTTGATATATATAGCATGATGGTGTCCCTCTATGGCTAAATGCTGGCCCTGTATATTGACACATTGGTTACTATGATGATGTTTGGGAGTCTTCGTCTTGATGGGTCTTGAACATCTCAAGTTATTGTGGCAATTTACTATATTTTTATCTATCTCCCAGTGTGAAATGTAGATACTGTGAATTATGCTATGATTCCAAAGAGTCTCTTTGTTCCCTTTACTGTCTTTTCTCATACATTGTGAGACTAGAGTGGCATACTCTGCAAGTTACAACTGCACCTTCTTGTTTGTGTTGGTGGTGTTTTAGTCATTTGCATAATTAGCTTCTCTTGAGGTTAACAGATTCCACCTTCTCAAGCTGGTACATCCAAGCATCATCTTTATTAACAGGGTCAGTTTATGAAAAGTTTTTCTGTTCAGAAGCCTCAATGACCCTAATTCAGTGGTTTTGAGTCTGAGAATGAATGTAAGTTCCTTCTTCAGGAGTACCGTGTCTGTACTACCCCCACTCTGGTTTTGTGTAGCCGTTTCTAGTACTGTACGATTTAAATGCCCTTCACTGTGTCCTTGTTTGAGCAAATGGTTCACTGTGTGCCTATCAATCAATCAGTATTTGTAGAGCACACACTGTCATCCCTAGGGGCATCTGGGTGCTGAGGTGCCGTGTCTCCGTCGAAAAGGCAGGTCTTGAGCTTCCAGAGATGGTGGGATAGGGCGTACCAGGTCTGGGTGGCGATGTAGGAAAACAAGCGGCCAACTTGATGCTGCAATGGATGCAGTGTCAGTGTGCGAGGGCGAGTGCAGCAGAGTACAGGTGTTTTGTGGGCAGGTGGAAGCTCAGTCGATGGTTGATGTAGGCTGGTCCTTGGTTGTGTTGAGATTTGTAGGCATGCATGAGGATCTTGAACTGGCATCTCTTCTGGATGGGGAGCCAGTGGAGGTCTCTGAGGGGGGAGGGGATGATGTGGGACCATTTGCGGAGGTCCAGGATGAGTCTGGCTGTAGTGTTCTGTATGGTCTGGAGTCTTTTGTGAAGTTGGGTGGAGATTCTGGCATGGAGAACGTTGCTGTAGTCTAGGTGGCTGGTGACGAGGACCTGTGTGACGTTCTTCCTGGTATTGATGGGAAACCAGCTAAAGATTTTACTGAGCATGCGGAGGGTGTGGAAGCACGGGGAGGCGACTGTGTTGACTTGCCGTTTTATTGTTAGTTGGCTGTCGAGGATGATGCCGAGGTTGCATGTGTGGTCTGTTAGTGTGGGTGTTGGTCCGAGTTCTGCTGGCCACCAGCTGTGGTCCCATACAGAGGTGTTCTTCCCAAAGATAAGTACTTCTGTTTTGTCAGGGTTGAGCTTGAGGCAGCTGTCTCTCATCCTTTTGGTTACAACTGTCATTTTGCTGCAGAAGTTGGTTTTAGCGTTGGCAGGGTCTTCGGTGAGTGAGAGGATGAGTTGAGTGTCATCGGCTTAGGAGATTATGTTGAGGCTGTGCGATCAGACAACGTCTGTGAGGGGGGTCATGTAGATTTTGAAGAGGGTGGGGCTGAGGGATGATCCTTGGGGTACGCTATAGGTGATGTCCTTGGGTGCGGAGGAGAAGGGAGGCAGTCAGATGCTCTGTGTGCATCCTGAGAGGAAGGAAGTGAGCTATTTGAGGGGGTCTGCTGTATGCCGGCGGTGTGGAGTTTATCGATGAGGGTGTGTTGGGAGACAATGTTGAATGTAGCAGAGAGGTCTAGGAGGACCAGGGCCACAGTTTCTCTGTGGTCGAGGAGAGATCTGATGTCGTCTGTGGCGGCGATCAGGGTGGTCTTGGTGCTGTGGTTGGCACAGAATCCTGATTGTGAGGCATCGAGTAGTTGGTTGTGTTCCAAGAATTCGATAAGATGTTGGTTGATGGTTTTCTCGAGTACTTTTGCTGGGAAGGGGAGTAGGGAGCTCGGTCTGTAGTTTTTGAGGTCGCTGGGGTCGGCCGAGGGCTTTTTCATGAGGGGTCTGACCTCCGCATGTTTCCATCCATCTAGAAAGGTTGCTGTGACAATGGAGGTGTTGAGGATGCTGGTGAGCTTCGCGCTGATAGGGTCGGCTCCAAGGTTGAAGAGATGGTGGGGGCAGGGGTTAGAGGGCACCCTGGAATGGATGGACAACATTATGGTAGAGGTGGTCTGCGCCGTGAGTGGAGACCAGGTGGTTAGTGTTCAGCTGGTAATTGCTGGTTGCTTGCGGTTGTCAAGGCTTGGATGGTAAGTTGGGGGTTGAAGTTGTTGTAGATCATGGCTATCTTGCTGTGGAAGTAGTCCGAGAGCGAGTCGGAGAGTTCTTGGGAGGGGTGGATGGTGATCTCTGTGGCTGGAGGTTTGGGAATTCCTTGACAGTCTTGAATAGTTCCTTCGTGTGGTTGGCTGCGTGTTGATGTCGGAATTTGCGGTGGGATTGAGCCACGTTTCGGTGATGAAGGCCACATTGGGAGAGAGGGTGGTGATGGAGTCCCAAATTTCTATAGTGTCTTTGCAGAGGGAGAGGGCATTGACCAGGATGCATTGGAGTGGTGCCGAGTTGTGGGTAGTCTCGTGCACGTGAAGTTTGTGCGAGCCGGTGGTCCTGTGCAGATTGAGAAGCGGCAGTGGTGGCAGGTGAAGAGTCCTTTTGTTGATCGCGGGGAGGCTGTGAAGCAGTTGTTGAGGCATCCAGAGTCTAAGGCCAGGAGGATCCTTGGCGGTGTAGCGGTCGATGGAGAGAGGGCCATGGGTTCTGGTGCTGGGCTCTGTCCCGGCGGGGGTGGGTGCAGACAGGCTTGCCTTCAGCATGCCAGTGGGGCGGCCGGACAGTGGCCTCCGTAAGTAGTCCTGAGGGTGGGAGGGACTGAGCGGGAGGCAGGAGATTGGTACGTCAGTTAAAACAACAACAGCGCAAGTGAAAACCAAACCACCAGTGCTAGCACAAAAGCAGCTAAACTAAAAATAAATGGGAAAGATGACCTAAAATTGCCAGGCAAATTAAAATAGAGTGGGAGACAGTGGCGGACTGCAGGCATGAACAGGAGGCTGTGAGACTGGGAAGCCGCGTCCCGGTCTTGAGGGGCCAGGCAGAGAAGAGGCGCAGAGACCAGAGGTCAATAGGCTAATCTATCAGAAATGTGGTTATTAATTGAATAACCTTTGGTTATTAATTAAATAAACATTTTCTGATTAGGCCAAAATATGGTTCTCAGATAATTTTTGCTCAACCCTGGTAGCTAAGACACAAGCAGCAGATAATCCACAAAGAAATGCATGTTAAGTTCAAGTAGTATCAACAGTTTTAAAGTAAACAACACAATAAAATTAATTCGCAAGCCAACTTAGAAAAATAGAGAAAACATTAATGAGCAAAAAGACACAAAAATCTCCAAAATTAGATAAGGGGAAACATAGGCATGAATTTTTAAAGTTTTAAGGCAGAGAGAGCCTAGAAAAGGAAAGCACCAATCAGAAGTAACAACTCATGATTGACCAGGACCTAGGTGCAATTGTGATGGAACATAAATGAGATGCACTACACAGGTCAGCCAACGGTTTTACCTTATGACTTAGGGGTAGATTTAGAGTTTGGTGAACAGGGTACTCCATCAGAAATTATTCAAAGTACCCTGTCTGCCAAACTGAAGGCCCACCCACGTATTTAGGATTGGGAGGTCCATCAGCTCTCTGTCAACTTAGACCCCGTTGGCTCCATCAATGGAAAGCTTCCTCCTATGGCCCAATGAGCGGGGACCATCAGAAGAAGGGCATTGCACTGCCTGCAGTATTTAGGATTGCCAGTGTAATTTATTTTTCTATCCATGACTGCCAGATAACACCTAGCAGTGAGGTAGAGTAAAAAATAAATAAAGACCCCAACACTCAAGAAAACAAATCCCTGGGTGGGGGGCCATTAGTTATTTGTATTTCAATAACAAACACCCACTTTGCGAGTTTGTTTTGTAAAACAAAAACTTAGGTACAGTTTGGTGAATAGCCATCAAAGCAAAACGCGGCCGTCCACCAAACGTTTTCTACATTGATAGTTGTTACACAGAGATCACCTCCTGGCCAGTAATGATCTGTACGTTTGGCGGGCGGTAGTCTGACAGGGTGTCAGACATAATGTCCTCTGTCATCTTGACAGACTGCACTCTGTCTACCAAACCCTAGATCAGGCTCTTAGTTTCTGTTATGGAAGTCAAAGTCCTGAAGTCAGTGTTCAAGGCTGTAGTCGGCAAGGGTCCCTCAAAGTCAGATATGTTGTTGTCGAACTGTAGCTGAAGCCACTGGTTTTGTCACCAAAAGCTCTGAGCAGCACAATGTTGGATTTCATAGCCACTAAGGTCACTTTGTGACTGAGATGGATTTGCTGCCTCACCCGTTACAAGGTTTTACCTTCGGGCTAACCAATTTTTTGCATTTCAATATCCTCCAGTGGGGCAATGCTGGAAGCAGTAGGAGGGCAGCGTACCACAAGCCTGGATACTTTCACTGGACCTGTTTTCAGTGCAGTAAAAAGCTCTGAATGGGAAGAACCTGCAATTCTTGCCTGCATTGGGTGCACCCTTCCCGATAAAAACTTAGCATCTTGTCTCAGTCCTTGGGAGGTTGAAAACGTTTCCAGGTCCCACTTTTCTACAACTGCTAGAAAAGTTATTTCTGCTCACTCCTGCAGCCCCTTGATTCCCAGGTCAGGCTTCTGGGCACCTGATTTCTCTTCAGCCAGGTCTTGCAGCCCAGTCTTCTGTGTTTAGCTGGGTCTTCTTGGAGTCAGGATTTCTGCTTCTTTTATCCCTGATGATGGATGGAAAGCTTGAATTAATCTCAGCCACTGGTAATTAATCTGGGCTGCATCCCCGTCCATCATTATTTACACACCATGCCACATCAGTTTGGACCCAACCAAATGCAAATCAGCCTTGACCCTGCAATATTACGAACATTCCATCCCAAACTGACATGCTAGGTCCTGCCAAGCGTGAACACAAGCAACCTAAAACCAGTTTCTCCCTGGTTGGAAGTCTTCAGTCAGGTGAAGCTTAGTTCCAGTAGACCAGTGAGCATGGGAACCACGTCTAGGCATGCCCGTCGCACTTAGGGCATCACACTGAAGTATACACCTGATTTCTCTTCAGCCAGGTCTTGCAGCCAGGTCTTGCAGCCCAGTCTTCTGTGTTAGCTGGGCTTTGTTGGAGTCAGGAGTGCCTGAAGTATACAAAAAAATGATGGGTGGAATGCATGCCTTAAACTCAGCTACTGGTAATTACCCGGTCCGCATACCAGTCCACTGATATTTTGCACTCCATGCCACGTTATGAAATGTGAAATAATAGTTTCATTCATAACTAGGCAGGTTCATGGCAAATTTAGTCTAAGCCTGCACACTGGAAAACCGTCTTTAAGGCTTGAGTCACTGTGAAGGCACCTATTTAAAATATTTTCTGGTGTTCTGATCTACCTTTGTGTATATATATATATGTGATCAAGACCACAGGCTTGTGGTCGAAACGCGTCATCCTGACATGCTAAGACAATACATTCTCTTTATTGCATCTTCAACTGGAGTCTGTGCCCTTGTTTGGCCCACCGCGGTCGTTCTTTGGGATCCTGGTTTCAGATATATATATATATGTGTGATCAAGGCAGTGAATGCCGAAACGCGTCGCAGCGTAATGGAGGAATAAAGACTTTTAATTCCTGAAATCTCCCCGTGTCGGTGTCCGGTTTATATGTGAGGAATCGGATTTGGTGTTCATATATATATATATATCGCTGACTTCGTCTTTAAAGTATCCACTGCCAAGGACAGACGAACGCGGACCCAAAGTTCCTTGTGCAAAGTAAGTTTATTTCTTTTTGCCCTGTATCTCCGCCATGACGCGTTTCAGCCCCACCTGGGCCTTGATCACATGACGCGTTGCAAATGTTACCACCCTTATTTAAAGTGCCAGTGCATTAGTGACGTGTAAACCATATGACCACTCTATAAACATGAAAGAAGTACTCAAAAAGTATTCAAATCACTGCACAGCGTCAAGCCTGACATCTTAAATGTGCAAAAAAGGCATAATTTAGTTCGCATAAATACATAAATGTAAAATATGGCTTTGAATAAATATATATAAAAAAACAATTAATATAACATTCATTCAAGTAAAACCTTAAGGAACACGTGTCATATTGTTTCGTAACAGATCATTATTTTGTTTAACATTGTAATTCATTCTGTGTGAGACCTAATCCTCTACACAAGCAATTGTTAAACCTTCTCGTATATTCTAAATTAGAAAGTGAGAAAATAATAAGCCTTTGATGTTAAAATTAAGCACATTAAAACCAAGGAACTAAGCTAAAATCATTCATAAAATAATGACTCTGGATTTCCTCTTTGTGCAAAAAACGCAATGTGCAAGCAATGAAGCCCAAGTGGGCAGAATACATATTTCATGTAAAGCTAGTCAAAATAAAATGTGCTATGTGAGATATAAAACGTGTCACCACTTGGACCTGAAGGTTCCAATAAAGTGCTATGTGCCTTAAAATATGCAATTATTTACATAGTTCTTTTTAGATAAAAGGGTTTACGAAATGATTCAATAATGACTATAGAAAGTTGCAAGGGAAACTATTGCCATCTGTGCTATTACATCAGGGTAAGGAAAAACATTAATGCTGATGTTGGACAAGCAAAGCGAATGAAACGGTGGTCCAGATGGATATCCTATAAACAGGTAAACAAGTCCTCACTGGCGTTCAGCCCAGTGGGTATCTTAGTATCTAGTTCTAATATGTACCTTGTTTCAAGGAGTCGCAATTGGGCTTCACGATTACCTCCCCTTCTTAAAGGGGGAATTGAATCAATGACATAGTATCGCAGATCTGCTAGGTTACTCTGATGGCTTTCCTCGAAGTGTCTGGCCACCGGGTACGCTTGATCCTTGTTGGTAATTGCTCTTATGTGCTGGAGTATCCTTTTATGTACTGGCAATTTAGTACTGCCTATGTATCTTAAATTGCAAGGACACTCCAGCACATAGACCGCATACTCGGTTTTGCAAGTTAGTCTTTTGCCAATCATAACTGGATCTAGTCTAAAAGGGCTTAGAACACTTGTCATGTTCTGTGCATATTTGCAAGCTTTGCAAGTAGGGCATTTGGTGAAACCATTATGAGAAGTTAGCCAATTGGTAGGGGGTCTAGTTTCCGGACTATTCCTCACAAGGCTCTGGCCCATAGATCTAGCCCTTCTAAACGTGATCTGTGGTTTCTTCGGTTGATGTTCACCCACAACTGGATCACTACGTACAAAGTTCCAATTCTTGTTTAGTATCCTCCTAAGAGATTGATGTTGCCTGTTGTAAATTAGGATAATTCTACAAGGTTGATCTAACTGGTCTGTAATTGGAACTTGTTGCTTGATTTTAGTTGTGAGGGCCTGTATTCTGGTAATTGACATGGTCTTATTAATAGCCCTGTCTACAGTCTCTGATGAATAGCCCCTTTCCAAAAAGCGTTGTTTACTTGCCTGTTGTGCTACGTGGCAGTCATCCTCGCTGCTGCAAATACGTTTAACCCGAAGCATCTCCCCGTAGGGGATACTTTCAATTAGATGCCGTGGGTGTTGACTCGAGGCATGCAGCAAGGTATTGCCAAAAGTCCTTCCCCTCTGAAAAGACGCAAGCCCACATAGGTAAGCTGGGTTTCCTGTTTTTATTTCATTTCAGCAAAACGAACGGCATAATGCATTTCGGCACAATTGCCTTCTTCAGATGCCTCTTATCGCTTCAGAATTCACTCACTGTCCACTTTTAAAATATAGAGTGCCTCACTGGGATTGGTGGAGACACTCCAGCATGCTTCAGAGGGCAGGTAATCCAAACTCGATGTCCTGAGTCCGTTTGCTGCAGAGACACATACGTAAGCACCTGCCCCAGTGGGCGGTGTCTGCAGCTCCACCTCTGAAGCCTGGATCTTATCGTGGAGAGAAAGCTGGATTCCCAGACCTTCATCCAGCCGAAAATGCCCACAGCGTGCCGGAACACCCACCGCTTCAGTGAGTATGGGTGTTGTCATGCAGTCATGACCCAGCAATTACCGGCCTGACAGTTCGCTGTAGGATGCAGCGGTTCGGCATTTTCCCAAGCGCCTTGAGACAAACCACCTTTTGCCACTGACCGCCGAACTCTTGTGGATGGGGGCTTGAAGTGCTCGTGGCCGCACCAAACACCAAACCAAAAGTCCTTCCCCTCTGAAAAGACGCAAGCCCACATAGGTAAGCTGGGTTTCCTGTTTTTATTTCATTTCAGCAAAACGAACGGCATAATGCATTTTGGCACAATTGCCTTCTTCAGATGCCTCTTATCGCTTAGGAATTCACTCACTGTCCACTTTTAAAATATAGAGTGACTCACTGGGATGGGTGGAGACACTCCAGCATGCTTCAGAGGGCAGGTAATCCAAACTCGATGTCCTGACTCCATTTGCTGCAGAGACACATACGTAAGTACCTGCCCCAGTGGGCGGTGTCTGCAGCTCCACCTCTGAAGCCTGGATCTTATCTTGGAGAGAAAGCTGGATTCCCAGACCTTCATCCAGCCGAAAATGCCCACAGCGTGCCGGAACACCCACCGCTTCAGTGAGTATATATATATATATATATATATATATATATATATATATATATATATATATATATATATATATATATATATAATGCTCCAAAATCTCTGCACTTCCATCCAACTGGCGAACAGAGACACGAACCCAACGATGTGAGGCTAGATGTTATTTATTATATACAACCTCGAACCTGACGCGTTTCGGATACCTAGTACCCTTGCTCACAAGTCAAGTAAGAAACTGACTTCGCCATTTTAAATGCAATGCTGTGTTAGAGTGTTGTCACCACGTGGTTGATAAACATAGAAAAAACACCCTGGCAATTTTATATAACACTTATGACAAGTCTGTTTTCTAAACTATTTCATAATACAGCCATCAATGGGAACCTTGTTTTTCAAGCATGAGTCACAATCATTGCTGCATAAATGCACGCATATGAGATATAAATACATAGAAATTGCACTGTAAAATTCAAGGTAATAGTTTTACACAGTGAATAAATAATTAAATAATTAAAAATATTCATTCACTTATCTACTTGAAATATTACATATTAAATTCATAACACATATAATTAATGTTTTGTTAAAAACATGAAAATCATAGTAATGATAAAAAACTATGTCTGTGCAAAATCGCTATAATTGTTTGTAAACATTATAAATTAGTAGCTCATGACTGTATTTGGTACAGTGCCTATCTTTTTTCAACTTCCTGCTTAAATGCTGGAAAATACCCATACTTAATATTCAGGCTGAAATGTGCAAAATCGCAAAAGAAAGTGCCAGTGTAACTATAAAGTGCTATACAAGATCCAAAATAGACTCTGTGTAAAGTGCTAGTGCTAATGATATTTAAAATCAATATACAACAACTATAACCATTAGGTAATAAGGTAATACTCTTACTTAACACAGATAATAAAAAAGGACTAAAAACCTTAAATACCTGCGGCATTCTAATCAATCTGATATAAAGCGATCATAACTAAACTCATAAATTCATTTGACTGTCCAATAATCATAAAACTTTACAGGAAATGGTACAGGTCTTCTGTATTGTTCAAACCATTCGGTGTTTTACTATCCAACTCTAATATCATTTTTGACTCCAACTTTCTCAGCATCTTTTCCCTATTGCCTTCCCTCCGGGAATTGCTGCCACGACAAAGTACTGCAAACAATTGAGATCGTTGTTATGTATAGATTTAAAATGTCGGGCAACCGGGTAAGTAGAATCATTGTTGACAATGGCCCGCAAATGCTGCAATATGCTGACATGCACCTGTAGCTTGGTGCTGCCTACATACCTAAGACCACAGGTGCAAGTCAGAACATAAACCGCAAATTCAGTTTTGCAATTAAAACTTCCCCTAATCACAACCTTATCTGGACTAAAAGGCGTTAAATACGAGGTAGTATTTATCCCGAACCTACATGCTCTGCAGGAAGAGCACTTAGTGAAACCTTGCTTCGGTTGTAGCCATTTTTTGCTGTCGCTAGTTCGGGAAACGTCTTCACAATATGTGTAGTAATGGAAGGGCCCTTCCTATATGTGATCGTAGGTTGTGATGGTAAAATTGGAGCCAACACTCCATCTGTCATAATAATAGGCCAGTTACGCCTAATGATTGACCTGATTCTCCTCTCCTGTTTACTAAAAGCCGTGATTAATCTTGGTGCATTCATAGAGGTATCTATCTTTTCTGTATGTTTCGCTTGAGACAAGAGTGTATTCCTAGATTTCATATTAACTTTTTGAACTGCCTCAGTCAGATCGGTTTCACTGTAGCCCCTAGCTTTAAATCTTTGTAAGGCCTCTTGTTTGCATACAGTGAAATCCTCATCTGTACTACAGATTCGCTTAAGGCGTATTAATTCTCCTAAAGGGATGCTTTTGATAGTATGCTTGGGATGCGCACTGCTGGCATGTAAGATTGTATTGCCAGCTGTGGCTTTTCTATGAAGAGTTGTTGCTATACGCCCATTTTTAATGTATATTTTGACATCTAAAAATTCCACCTGTTGTTTACTAATCTGAGAGGTGAACTTTAAATTGGCAGTATTGACATTGATTATATTAATGAAATCCTTAGCACTTGTTTCATCCCCTCTCCAAATAATAAAAACATCATCTATGTAACGCCACCATTGTGCTACATGGTTACAGTAATCAGAATGGAATGTGCGCATCAGGACCTGCTCCTCCCACCAGCCAACATGCAAACATGCATAACTGGGGGAGAAGCAGGCCCCCATCGCCACACCCCTCTTTTGTACAAACACTTCATTGCCAAACAAAAAATAATTGTTAAAAAGACACCAGGTTATTAAGTTTAAAAGCATCTTGTTATGAACATAGCAATCCAATGGTCTTGTATCCAGAAAGTGTTGTATAGCATTTAGGCCCGTTGCATGTTCTATACTAGTATATAACGATTCAATGTCTAACGTCATAAACAGCAACTCCTCAGACCATTCTATACCCATTAACTTATTCAATAAGTCACCGGTGTCTTTTAAAAAAGAAGGTAGTTGTTTTACCAAATCCTGCAGAAAATAGTCCACATACTCTGTTACATGTTCCCCTACACTTCCGATGGCAGAGATGATAGGTCTGCCAGGGACTGGGGCAATCTTCTTGTGGACTTTGGGAATTAAATACAGTCTGGGCAATATAGGATGTTCTACGTGTAGGAAATTATATTCCTCTGATGATATACATCCATCTCTCTTCCATTGTAATAGCCTCATTTTTAAATCGTTTTTAGCTGTATGATATTTTTTCATATCCACCTTTTCGTAGCAGGTATGGTCCTCAAGATGTTTTCGGGCTTCTGTTTTGTATTCCTTTTGAGGCCAGATAACAATATTACCTCCTTTGTCAGATTTGGTAATTATTATTTCATGATTGTCACCAAGTCTTTTCATTAATTTCGAGTACTGCATTTCTTGGTAGCTTTTTTGGCGTCCTTTATGTTTGGTTTGGTGATGTAGCTTTTTAATCTCCTCTATGACAACCTCATGAAAAATATCAATAGCATCTTTCGGCATTGTCGGGATAAAACGAGATTTTGGCTTGAAAGGACTGATGCCCGCTCCACGTTGTTTAATTTGCGCCATGGCTAGTCTTTCCTGTGTTGGCAACATATCTGTGCTATCAGAAATTTGAGTTGGCGTTTCCTCAATAAGATTATGTAAAGTCAAGAGTGCGGAAATATCTCTGGCTTGAAGTTCCCCACTGACATTGGTGGTGCTGTCATCAGATTGTACTTCTTTCAAACCTTCCTTAATGGAAAAGAACTTTTTCAATTTGAGCTTTCGAATGAAGCAAAAAATGTCAACTCTCGTGTTTGTATAATTGAAATCACTGATGGGGCAGAATGATAGTCCTAAAGCTAATAGTTGTTTCTCCGCCTCTGTAAGAGTGATTGTGGACAGGTTGACAATGGTATTTTCATCCAGGTTTACTTTTTTGCGCCAGTACGTGTTTTTTGATACTTTCACGTTTCCGCCTTTTGCGCCTTTCCCTTCTTCTTGCATTTTTACTCCTTCGTCTTTCTTCCTTGGTAGTCTTGGTCTTAGGGTCTGGCGGCGATCTGTCGCTAAAAAATCTACCTCCTCTCCAATTTTCAACACTGTACTCTGTGCCTGTTCTCCTCGACTACTTTCTCCATCTGATGAGAACTCACTCGCCAGTGAGTCAACATCTGAAGTACTCGGCAGTTCACCGGCAATTTCAGCATCCAAAATGTCATGTTCTTGTGTTTTATTGCCTTTGCTGTTGAACTTGACCTTTTTTGCTGTTTCGTATTTCCGGGCAAATGTGAAAATACGACCTTGCTCGTAATCAGCTTTATCTCTTCCGAATTTAAAAGCTTTACGAGCTTTGATCTTGTCTTCTTGTTTGCTCAAACGTTCCTTAATTTCCGCTCGTGTTTTTGAAATGAAGTCATTGGGTTCCAATTTCTTTAAGCTCTCATTAATTTGGTCAATCTCTGCCATTAATGCTTCCCGATCTATGTCCGCATATTTGACCAATATTTTCACCAAATTCATCGATGCCGATAAGTTACTTTGTCCCCATTCCGTTAGCATGTTAGGATTGGGGCATTCGTAACTTGGAGCCAATAAAATCCTCAAACCTCGTGGCACTCTTTCTGCCTCCACATATTTGGACAATGATTTTTGTTCCCACCATTTAGTAATTTCCGCTCTCATGCATTTTTCTAGCTTTCTCAATAGGGCTTTGACATCCCCTCTTTGTCTGTATTACTATTGGTGGGTGTGTTTTTAGTTATGTTCGTCTTAATTGAACTGCTGAAAAGCTCCTCAGCCGCTAATTCTCGTTCGCGAACAGTTTCTGCTGACATGTCGAGGTGGTGATTTTAAAGTTATATTAGTACTGTCTGTTACGTTCTCGAAGTAACTACAGCTGTGCCTCTTGCTTCTCCCCTCCTATGTGTATACTTCGGTTGCACTCACCGCCTTGGAAGGTTCTCTGCAACTGATCAGCCGACCGCGTTGTGGATTTCCTTCCGTCAGGCTGGTGAGTTGATTTCCGATTGCAATAGGGGGCCGCCGTAAAATGTTCCTCTCTCGGATTTGAAGATATCTTTAGTTGAAAAGCGGCAGCCAGCTTCACGGGGAGTGGGTTCGTACACAGAAGCAACCAACTTCCGCAATTTTATAAAATGCTCCAAAATCTCTGCACTTCCATCCAACTGGCGAACAGAGACACGAACCCAAGGATGTGAGGCTAGATGTTATTTATTATATACAACCTCGAACCTGACGCGTTTCGGATACCTAGTACCCTTGCTCACAAGTCAAGTAAGAAACTGACTTCGCCATTTTAAATGCAATGCTGTGTTAGAGTGTTGTCACCACGTGGTTGATAAACATAGAAAAAACACCCTGGCAATTTTATATAACACTTATGACAAGTCTGTTTTCTAAACTATTTCATAATACAGCCATCAATGGGAACCTTGTTTTTCAAGCATGAGTCACAATCATTGCTGCATAAATGCACGCATATGAGATATAAATACATAGAAATTGCACTGTAAAATTCAAGGTAATAGTTTTACACAGTCAATAAATAATTAAATAATTAAAAATATTCATTCACTTATCTACTTGAAATATTACATATTAAATTCATAACACATATAATTAATGTTTTGTTAAAAACATGAAAATCATAGTAATGATAAAAAACTATGTCTGTGCAAAATCGCTATAATTGTTTGTAAACATTATAAATTAGTAGCTCATGACTGTATTTGGTACAGTGCCTATCTTTTTTCAACTTCCTGCTTAAATGCTGGAAAATACCCATACTTAATATTCAGGCTGAAATGTGCAAAATCGCAAAAGAAAGTGCCAGTGTAACTATAAAGTGCAATACAAGATCCAAAATAGACCCTGTGTAAAGTGCTAGTGCTAATGATATTTAAAATCAATATACAACAACTATAACCATTAGGTAATAAGGTAATACTCTTACTTAACACAGATAATAAAAAAGGACTAAAAACCTTAAATACCTGCGGCATTCTAATCAATCTGATATAAAGCGATCATAACTAAACTCATAAATTCATTTGACTGTCCAATAATCATAAAACTTTACAGGAAATGGTACAGGTCCTCTGTATTGTTCAAACCATTCGGTGTTTTACTATCCAACTCTAATATCATTTTTGACTCCAACTTTCTCAGCATCTTTTCCCTATTGCCTCCCCTCCGGGATTTGGGAATTGCTGCCACGACAAAGTACTGCAAACAATTGAGATCGTTGTTATGTATAGATTTAAAATGTCGGGCCACCGGGTAAGTAGAATCATTGTTGACAATGGCCCGCAAATGCTGCAATATGCTGACATGCACCTGTAGCTTGGTGCTGCCTACATACCTAAGACCACAGGTGCAAGTCAGAACATAAACCGCAAATTCAGTTTTGCAATTAAAACTTCCCCTAATCACAACCTTATCTGGACTAAAAGGCGTTAAATACGAGGTAGTATTTATCCCGAACCCACATGCTCTGCAGGAAGAGCACTTAGTGAAACCTTGCTTCGGTTGTAGCCATTTTTTTGCTGTCGCTAGTTCGGGAAACGTCTTCACAATATGTGTAGTCATGGAAGGGCCCTTCCTATATGTGATCGTAGGTTGTGATGGTAAAATTGGAGCCAACACTCCATCTGTCATAATAATAGGCCAGTTACGCCTAATGATTGACCTGATTCTCCTCTCCTGTTTACTAAAAGCCGTGATTAATCTTGGTGCATTCATAGAGGTATCTATCTTTTCTGTATGTTTCGCTTGAGACAAGAGTGTATTCCTAGATTTCATATTAACTTTTTGAACTGCCTCAGTCAGATCGGTTTCACTGTAGCCCCTAGCTTTAAATCTTTGTAAGGCCTCTTGTTTGCATACAGTGAAATCCTCATCTGTACTACAGATTCGCTTAAGGCGTATTAATTCTCCTAAAGGGATGCTTTTGATAGTATGCTTGGGATGCGCACTGGTGGCATGTAAGATTGTATTGCCAGCTGTGGCTTTTCTATGAAGAGTTGTTGCTATACGCCCATTTTTAATGTATATTTTGACATCTAAAAATTCCACCTGTTGTTTACTAATCTGAGAGGTGAACTTTAAATTGGCAGTATTGACATTGATTATATTAATGAAATCCTTAGCACTTGTTTCATCCCCTCTCCAAATAATAAAAACATCATCTATGTAACGCCACCATTGTGCTACATGGTTACAGTAATCAGAATGGAATGTGCGCATCAGGACCTGCTCCTCCCACCAATCAATCAATCAATCACGGCATTTATAGAGCGCGCTACTCACCCGGGAGGGTCTCAAGGCGCTGGGGGAGGGGGTAAGTTACTGCTCGAACAGCCAGGTCTTGAGCTGCTTCCTGAAGGAGAGATGGTCCTGGGTTCGCCGAAGGTGAGTGGGGAGGGAGTTCCAGGTCTTGGCTGCCAGGTAGGAGAAGGATCTTCCTCCGGCGGTGGCTCTGCGGATGTGTGGTACGGTGGCGAGGGCGTGGCTGGTTGATCGTAGCTGGCGGGTGGGCGTGTAGAAGGTCATGCGGTCGTTGAGGTACTTGGGGCCCAGGTCGTGGAGGGCCTTGTGTGCGTGGGTGAGGAGTCTGAACGTGATTCTCTTGCTGACGGGGAGCCAGTGCAGGTCTTTCAGGTGTCCGGTGATGTGGCTGTGCCGGGGGATGTCCAGGATGAGTCGTGCGGAGGCGTTCTGGATGCGCTGGAGTCTTTTTTTAAGTTTGGCTGTGGTTCCGGCGTAGAGGGTGTTCCCATAGTCCAGTCGGCTGGTGACGAGTGCCTGGGTGACGGTCTTCCTGGTTTCAGTGGGGATCCATCTGAAGATCTTGCGGAGCATGCGCAGGGTGTTGAAGCACGAAGATGAGACGGCGTTGACTTGTCTGGTCATCGACAGGGAGGAGTCCAGGATGAAGCCCAGGTTGCGTGCGTGGTCCGTTGGCTTGGGCGCGGTGCCCAGGGCCGGGGGCCACCAAGAGTCGTCCCAGGCGGAGGGTGATGAGCCCAGGATGAGGACTTCCGTCTTGTCTGAGTTCAGTTTAAGGCGGCTGTTCCTCATCCAGTCGGCGACGTCTCTCATCCCGTCGTGTAGGTTGGCTCTGGCGGTGGTGGGGTCGTTGGTGAGGGAGAGGATCAGCTGGGTGTCGTCGGCGTAGGAGATGATGTTGAGGTTGTGTTGGCGTGCGATGGCTGCGAGGGGGCTCATGTAGACGTTGAAGAGGGTTGGACTGAGTGAAGATCCTTGTGGAACGCCGCAGATGACTTCGGTGGCCTCGGATCTGAACGGGGGAGGCGGACTCTCTGGGTTCTTCCGGCGAGGAACGAGATGATCCATTCCAGTGCTTTCTCTCGGATTCCGATGTTGCTGAGGCGCTTCACTAGGGTGCGGTGGCAGACGGTGTCGAACGCCGCGGAGAGGTCCAAGAGGATGAGGGCTGCTGTTTCCCCGTTGTCGGTTATGCAAACATGCATAACTGGGGGAGAAGCAGGCCCCCATCGCCACACCCCTCTTTTGTACAAACACTTCATTGCCAAACAAAAAATAATTGTTAAAAAGACACCAGGTTATTAAGTCTAAAAGCATCTTGTTATGAACATAGCAATCCAATGGTCTTGTATCCAGAAAGTGTTGTATAGCATTTAGGCCCGTTGCATGTTCTATACTAGTATATAACGATTCAATGTCTAACGTCATAAACAGCAACTCCTCAGACCATTCTATACCCATTAACTTATTCAATAAGTCACCGGTGTCTTTTAAAAAAGAAGGTAGTTGTTTTACCAAATCCTGCAGAAAATAGTCCACATACTCGGTTACATGTTCCCCTACACTTCCGATGGCAGAGATGATAGGTCTGCCAGGGACTGGGGCAATCTTCTTGTGGACTTTGGGAATTAAATACAGTCTGGGCAATATAGGATATTCTACGTGTAGGAAATTATATTCCTCTGATATATATATTACCTACTGGCGGTCGCCAGTAGGTAGTTATAGTTAGGACCACGTTTCCATAGGAAAAGCATTTTTTGATGTGCTTATAACTTTGGCGTCGTTTGACGAATCTTTACGAAATTTTCCAAAAAGTTCCTCTTTTCAGGTCAGCTGCTATCCTAAAAGTTTGGGGGGGTTTCGTCAAGGGGGTGCTAAGAAAAAAGGGGGGTCCCAAAACGTGTTGTCTCCACGCAATTTCCATAGGAAACTTTAGACAAGGCTACAGGTCAAACTGCTGAACGGAATTACGCCAAATTTGGCACAGAGAAAGGTCTTGGTCCAGAAAGCACGCTTTTGTTTAAATCGGGTAAATCCGTTCAGTAGTTTTAGAGAAATATCAAATTTTCCAGATATCGATATTTAAGAATTCTGACATCTGATTGGCTGAAGCGTTACGAGCACGAGCTTGCGGCTGATTGGCTGCGAACTGTTGAAACTAGGAAGTGTTGGCAGCCATTTTGTGATTCAGTCCGTCAGCTCACAACTCTCCCTCTACAAGGCATCAGGTCCGTAGTTCTACCTCTGCGAGGCAACACTAAAAATATACTGCAGCTCTGTCTGTGCGAGATACCCCTTTCACGGTCCCTCTCCCCACATCACCAGCTCGCGGCTATGCCTTTAGAAGCGAGTCCGTCGGCTCGCAGCTCTGCGACTGCGAGCTGTGAGCCATTTTGTGACTCAGTCGGTCAGCTCGCATCTCTCCCTCTAAAAGGCATCGGAACCGTAATTCTACCTCTGCGAGGCAATACTGAAAATATCCCACAGGTCTGTCTGTGCGAGATACTCCTTTTATGCTCCCTCTCCCCACATCATCAGCTCGCGGCTATGCCTTTAGAAGCCAGTACGCCGGCTCGCAGCTCTGTGTCTGCGAGCCGTGGGGCCCGCAGCTCTACCTCTGTGAGCCACCTCGTTAGCTCGTAGCTGTGTCTGTGCTAGCAGGCCCTTCGGCCCTTTACTCTCCCTCTGCGAGTTAGCCCGTCGGGTTGCAGCGTGGAGGGCTCGCAGCTGTATCTCTGCGAGCCAGCCCGTTAACTGATAGCTGTGTGTCTGCTAGCAGGCCTGTTGGCCCGTTGGTCTCCCTCTGCGAGTCAGGCCACAGCTCTCCCTCTGCGAGCCGGTATGGTGCTGTGCTTTTGTGAGCCAATGGCTCGTTGGTCTCCCTCTGCGAGCTGAGCCCACGGGCCGCAGTTCTTCCTCTGCGAGCCTGCCCGACGGCCCGCAGGTGTCCCTCTGCTAGCCAAATCGCAGCTGACACTCTGCGAGCCAAAATTGGGAATATAAGGCGGCTCTAAAAAAAGCTCTTCTGTTTATTAGTTGGAGCTACATGTAAGTGCGAATGCACAGCTTCAGGTTAATCAGGAAAATTCGGTTTCCCTCATCTGTGAAGTGTACTCCATCACTTCTGTAGATATCAGCAATATCAAAACGTATGTTGTTGTTGTAAATCGACCCCATTCTATGGTCTCTGAGGTATGCAGACACAGCTTTGTTGACATTCTTCCTAGATTTTTCAATCTTATGACAAAATTGGTTTGACCATTTCCACTTCTGTCTTTGGCATATATTGGAATATACAAAGACAGTTTGAGGCAAAAGTAACATCAATTGTCCAAAGGTGTCCTTCATAAGCATTTCCAAACCTACCCAGTCAATGTGCCTAGGTCGTTACCACCCTAGTGCACAATCATGAGATCAGGGTGTTGGAGATGCAAACAGGTTTTAACTAAAGGGAGCAATTAATGCCACTTCAATCCTCTCTGTGCAAACCATTTAATGTACACATTTTGTAAACCTAGGTCTAAGTCAATACGTCTCTGTTCTGCATACCTCTTGCACCAGAAAACATAGCTATGTCCTACAATCCACACTAGCATTTTGAAGGTATGGCTAGAAGATATGGATAAATGTCTGTAGCTCATGCAGTCCGTTCGTAGAATAAGAGATATGTTTAAACATGGGGAACTACTTTTTTTTTACATACAAAACGTTAACGGATTGGGAGATGAAATGTATTGTGTCCTAAAAAGTAGGGTGTATATTAGTTTTGATGAAAAGCATCTTTGTGATTGGTTAATAAAAAGCAGTTTATACGTGGAGTACATATTATAGGATGAAATTTGCTCAGCTCAACCACACCTGCTAATTGTATTTGGAAGGTGCAGTTCAAACTTGAAAGAATGGTGATCTTTTGACCTGCACGTGCCGTTCAATGTTGGAGAAAATGTTGCAAAAAAAAATATCGGTAGGTTTAAAAAAATGATGAACTTTTAACCTGCACGTTAAACTTGAACTTTTCACCTGTATGTGTCCTTAACAAAACAGTTTATATGGAAAGTTCAAAAATAAGCAATAAAGAGAGGTTTTGCAATCTAAAAAAAATAAGGACCTATTCTGATTTGTTCTTTACATGGATTTATGTGTGGAGCAACAGGGAAATTGTGCCATTACTGGTTCCATTCTGGATGAAAGCGGTGCATTACATGTACTGTGTGACAAGAAAAGAATTGCATGCGTTTGTGACATTTGAAATCTGCATACCAACTAGGAAGGTAAATTAGAAATTAAGAAGGTGTGTTATGTGCGGGGGTGTATCCCTTTGGCAAGCTCCGCCTCTGTGAGCTAGACAATGTTTTTGCATAGGTGCTGGACGACATCTGATGCAGCCCCATCACCTACGCAGTATGATGTGTCAGGGGCACACAGCCATGCAGCCATCACCCCGTCACACACACCGGACACAGAACCCATATGAGGGGAGTTTTGTACCACATTGCCTTCATTGCTGATGTTCTGTGATTGATATGTGTGTGGGCTGCATTGTGGGGGAATTGCCTGTGCACGGATGGCAATGCACACACACACACATGTTGGTATGTGGAGCCAGGTGCCCGTGCGGTCTTCCGCTGCTTGTGCTATCTCACTCCGTCTCTCTCCCTCGCTCTCTCCCGCCCTGTCATAGCAAACTTGTGAAAGCGATGGGTGCGCGGCTCTCAGCACGGCACTCGAGTACTCCTTAAGTCTTTCAAACACCGAGGGGTATATTCTCAAGGACATATCGCCGAGTTAACGGCACTTTATCGCAACCAAAATGGTGATAAATTTAACGCACCATTCACAAGCTGGACAGCTGGGAGGCGGGAGCGGGGAGGGGAGCTGGATTGCCTAGGCCCTTTTCTCAGAAGTACTCTGAAAGCTCTTTTTTGTTCATCACATAAGGTCAGGCAGCAGCAGCACTCTCACCCCAGACCTAAAAATACAGGTAGTATACTGTAGCCCTGGGCATCCCATACTGCTCTAAAACAAAAAAAACTGCACTCTGAAGTCTAAAGTTAATGATGGAAGGTGAGGGTACTAGAAATACAATCCATTCCTCATATCTCCCCTCCTTCCATCTATGCTGCTGCCAAAGAAAAACAAACACTGTAAATGTTCTAGTTATCTAAGACACTTAAACAGCATTACAATGCCATGTGTGTGGCCCTGAAAGTTCAAGCTCAGGCAGACATACTGCTCCTGGCTCAGGCAGCTGGATAAATGAACTAAATAATCACATCTTCATGGAAATTCTTTTTCTATGGAAGCACACAACATCTGCTCAATCAAAACATGTGCTCCTGGCTACCGACATGTGGAAGGAGCCAAAGCCCCTCTCTGGAGTACTCCTGAAAGCTCTTTTAGGTTGATCACATTACACCTGGCGAAAGCTGTGCTGTTAAGCCAAACCTAAAAATGAATAATGATGTTATCCGTGCTAGGAACCTTTCACCAAGACATGTCAGCAATAGCAAACAATGACCTGAGCAAAGAGCTTGCTGGAAAACTCGGCAGGTATTGCCATTGATGGCAGCCAATCTGCTGTATTTAGAAGCTGGCCAGAAATACTGGGGAATAACTAGCAATAATTTTCCCATCAGTCACTTGGAAATTCGCATTCTAGAAACAATGGGCTGCCACAAACATCTGGGGAAGTTATCAGGAGGTGTCCAGTGTTATCATCTCACCTCTTGGTAATTTCACAGCTGATGTGAGGAGGTGGAGAGGGAAAAATACACAAATAAACTACATTTTATGCACTGTTCCACAATACCTATTGCATCTAAATGACCTCCTTCATTTCCTAGATGGTTTCTCATGATGCAATTTACATCGAAGCCCTGGGTGAAATGCCTCATACAGCATTCTTCCACCAGACCATCCCTCATTGCTTCAACTTCGCTCGGATTACTCGGAAACAGTCATTCAAAATATCTGATAAATGTGTCAGCTAATTCTATCCACAATGGGACCAACTGACAAAAGCATTTAGGAGTACAGAAAGAAGTACTACAGAAGTACACTTATGTACTTCTACTTGCTTCTGTTGAATCAGCCCTCTAACGTCAAACTCCCTATGGGTAAAAGTAGCAATAAGGCGCAGTCCTTTAAATTTGCACTAATTGTATATGAATAGTTCCTGAATATTCACATTTTATTTTTAGGGTCGATTCACAAAGGCATATAAGAGTACAATAAATGCTACTACAGGCCTACTACTTCATCTATCCAAAAATGCCTGTGTGAAAATGTCCCCATGTAGCAAGACTTGCTCTCTCATCCCCAGTGTTGACCATGCATTCAGGTCCTTTTTCCTTGTTTGACCACCAAGCCAAGCTGCAACCAGTCTTATGCCCTGCAAATATCACGCATGCTTCTATACCCAGTGTCAAGACTTTCTTAGCCTACCCGCCCTGAGGACATTTGCCAAGGTGTAAATGTGTTTGCAAAAAACTGGGACAGAAAGTGTGCCTTTCCAACCCTTTTTTCCCACTTTTTCCTAAAAATATGAAATAAGAGACGCTGAAGATAGTGCCCAGTATGGACCAGTTTGTTGCTTGCCAATTGATAGCTCTGCAAGAAGTTCAAGATGAGATCAAATCAGTATGTGACTCTGACCTATTCTTCAGCAGAGAACACATTTTCTCTAGTTCTTTCAAGAGTGGGCGATATAGGAGGTGGTACCCAGCCTTCCTGCAGTTTTGAGAGGATGAGCAAGCTGGCAAGAAGGGTTGTGTATCCAGAAATATAAACCACTGCCCAAGCCCCTGGTCTTAATCCCTGTTTATGGACAACCCTTGTATGTACCTTTGGCTACAATCATTTCTGGAAAGAACACAGATGCCTGAGAATAGAAATCTCTCTGTCCAAACAAAGTACCTGTATCATGGAAGCCCACAGCATAGTTTTGATAAGGAATCGCACTGTCTGCAAGGCACAGCACAACACAGAATACACATAACTGTGGTTCATTCTCCCCCACTTGTTTCTGTGCATGCAGCCCATGGCCTGTGATAGGACCCTCATGCCCCCCTCCATGGTGGGTCTGGGAGCCGCAGCCATCTGCACAGTAACATAGAGCAACAAATGAACCACCTCTCTCAGTTTCAATGCTACGCTCGCCACAGTGCATGCGCTAACTCACAGAGCTAGTGGGTCTGCGCCTGCATCACAAATGACACAATTCCTTAAACAGATGCCCATACCGTTTTGTACTTGTGCACCCCAGTGCAAAAGCACAAGAAGAAACCATGCACCTAAAAATGTATTCATAAAATTGGTAAGACACTCATCAAATGCTTTTACATTACAGAAGAGGCCACAGACTCTTGTGCTTGCCATTCATTATTACAGATGAGCTGGCACACATTCAGTGCCAAGACGATCTTAAAGGGGCATTAACATATGTGCATGGGAGCATGGTGAATATGCTAATGAGTGAATGTGACTGCCCTGGCGACCCCACGGCATCACTAACGTGAGTGCATTGACAAACAGGCTATCGATAGGTACACTAACTATGCACTACCAAGGAACTTGCACACAGTTAGTCCACTCCCCCATCTGAAAGAGATACCCCCTCTTGGACACCAGGGTGAGAACACAGCAGGTACAAATGGAGCCTCAGTTTTATGCAATGGCTCTGTCTTGGATTGTTGTGTACTCCCCTGCATAGACACAAACTCAGGAGTTCACAACTCCGCTGGGGTGAGCACATATTTTTTCTGTACTCCTGCGCTCGGCCCCAGTCTGCACCGCAGAAAAGTGTGCCAGATTAATGTAATACGGTGCCAGATATCTGAGGTCGGTACCAACAACTGCTGTATTTGGAAAAGATCAACTGTTCCATTGACAAGGCTCTTTTCGTTGTTCCCTCTTCGCCACTCTCCTGTTATACTTTTAGGTGTAAAGCACTATACACACAGCCAGCATTATATTAAACATGGCTTTTGGTCTGTGTACGGGTAACTGCATTTCAGATGGCCTATGTGTACAGGTGCCCGTAGGTCGTTGTGTCTGAGTGCCTGTTTGGTTGTTTACATGTATGATTGTAGACGGGAATCTCGATTACAAAAATATTGTTCTACAAATGCAAACACATACTACAAATATATAATCTAGAATAAAGACTGACACAATATTATGTAGGTAAATATACTTAGAGAAGCATAGATTACTATTTTTAACTCCCCACCTACATACGTTGACGATATATCCTCGACATATATATCCTCGCTGTATATATTGTCATGTATGTAGATGCGGGATTATGAATAGTAAATCTTTACCTTCCAAAATATACTTATCTTCGCAATATTATGGCAGTCGATTGTCTGGTAGGACAATATTTAAAACTTGCTATCTGGTAGTACATCATTTGGGTGTATGGCTGTGTGTTGAACTGTGTTTGCACGGAGACTTCAAGCTGCATTTCCCTAGCTGCATATTTGCATGTATGCATGATCTGTGCCACTGTGTTCTGTTCTTGAATGTTGTGTGCATGTTGTCATTCCATGTTTGTATTTCTGCTTTGCCTCTGTAATGTAATGTAATGTAATGCCAATCAATCAGGGTTTGTAAAGCGCGGCTACTCACCCATGAGGTTCTCAAGGCACTGGGGGGGAAGGGAGGGCTGCTGCTCTGTCTGAGCGCTGGGGTTCAGTCAAAGAGCCAGGTCTTGGGTCAGCGACGGGGATTGTCTGAGGTGGAGAGGCAGGCTGTTCCAGGTCTTGGCAGCGAGGTGGGAGAAGGATCTCCCTCCGGTTCTAGTCTTGTGGATCCAAGGGACGGTGGCAAGGGCCAGCTGGGCAGAGCAGAGGTGTCTGGTGGGTATGTGGACTGAGAGGGGGTGGTTCTGGTATGCTGGTCCTGCGTCGTGGAGGGCTTTGTAGGTGTGTGTGAGGAGCTTGAAGGTGATTATTTTGTAGACTGGGAGCCTGTGGAGTTCTCTGAGGTGTTCGGTGATATGGCTGTGGCCAGTTTGGCTGCAGCATTGTGGACGTTCTGTAGTTTCCTGAGAAGTTTCTGGGTGATGCCGGCATAGAGTGCATTGCTGTAGTCGAGTCTGCTGCTGATGAGTGCATGGGTGACTGTTTTTCTGGATTCGGTGGGGATCCATCTAAATGTCTTTCGAAGCAGGCGAAGCGTGTGGAAGCATGATGAGGAGACAGTGTTGATCTGGCGAGTCATTGTGAGCGAGGAGTCCAATATGATGCCATGGTTTTGTGCATGGTCCATGGGAGTGGGTGGGGTTCCCAATGTAGAGGGCCACCAGGAGTCGTCCCAAGCTGAGAGGGTGGATCCCAGGATGAGGACTTCGGTCTTGTCTGAGTTGAGTTTGAGGCAACTGGTTTTCATCCAGGTGGCAACGGCCTTCATCCCACTGTGGAAGCTGCTTCTGGCAGTTGTGGGTTGGTTGGTGAGTGAGCGGATCAGCTGGGAGTCGTCAGCATAGGAGACAATGTTGAGTCCGTAGTTCCTGACGATGACAACGAGAGGGGCCATGTAGACGTTGAAGAGGGTGGCGCTCAGAGAGGAGCCCTGGGGACTCCGCAGCTGATCTCCATGGGTTTGGAGAGGAACGGAGGTAGTCTGACTCGCTGTATTTGACCGGTGAGGAAGGAGTGGATCCAGTCCTGGGCCTTGTCACTGACGCCGGCGTCATGGAGTCTCATGTTTAGGGTGCACTGGGAGACGGTGTCAAAGGCGGCCAAGAGGTCCAGAAGGATGACAGCTGAGGTTTTGCCCCAGTCGAGGAGGGAGCGGATGTTGTCGGTGGCAGCAAGAAGTGCGGTCCCGGTGCTGTGGTTGCTTCTGTAGCTGAATAGGGAGATGTCCAGGATGTGGTTTGCTTCAAAGAACTCAGAGAGTTGGGCGTTGATGGCCTTTTCGATGACCTTGGCTGGGAAGGGAACCTGGGAGATGGATCTGAAGTTCTTAAGGTCTGTCAGGTCGGCGGATGGTTACTTTAGGAAAGGGTTGATCTTGCCGTGTTTCCAGTCTTCGGGGAAGGTAGCGGTCTCGATGGAGCAGTTGATGGTGCAACAGAGCTCAGGAGCGATGGCTACTCTATGAAAGATGTGGTGTGGCATTGGGTTCGAGGAGGCTCTGGAGTCGATGCTCTTCATGGTTTTAAGAGTGTTGTCTGTGGTGAGCGTGGTCCAGTTGAGCAGGATCTGTTGGGGTGCGAAGTGGTTGTGTGCGTTGGGTTGGGGTTGGTGGGAGGGTCTTGGATGTTGAAGCTGTTGTAGATCTGCCTGATCTTGTGGTGGAAGAAAGCGCAGAGTTTGTCACAGAGGTCTTGGGAGGGTGGGACATCCGTGGTCTCGCTTTTGGACCTGGCAAGCTCCTTAACAATGCCGAAGAGTTTTTTACTGTTGTGTGCGTTGGTGTTTATCCTGTCTTGGTGGGCAATTTTCTTTGTGGTTTTGAGAAGGAGGTGGTATACAGTGATTGCGGCTTTGAAGGTTGTGTGGGTTTCTGGGGTTTTGTTGTACCTCCATTTCTTCTCTAGTCATTTGCAGGTGCGTCTGGACTCGTGGAGGGCTGGAGTGAATCAGCTGGCTTTCTTGAAGTGTTGCTTGCCGTGTGCCTTCTTGAGTGGTGCCAGAGTGTCAGAGCAGTTGGAGATCCTTAAGTGGAGGTTGCGTGCTGTGGTATTGGCGTCGGCGGCTGTCAGCAGTGTGGTAGTGCTGAGGGAGGTGGTGAGCTGTTCTTCTGTGACCTTTTTCCAGCTATGGCCGGGAGGGCGTTGAGGGCGTTGATGTACGTTGGGCTTGCTGAAGGCGAAGTGCACGCAGTGGTGGTCGTGGTCATGGTGTGGCTGTAGGTGACTTTTCTGCTGGTGGAGAAGATGGGGTCGAGCGTGTGTCCTGCCGCGTGAGTTGGAGTGGTGACTAGCTGCTTGAGTCCTACCTTGGCGAGGTTCTCCAGAAGGGATGCGGTTTTCTGGTCACTGGAGTTGTCCAGGTGAAAGTTGAGGTCGCCGAGTAGGATGTCATTGGTGGATGCGAGAGCCTGGGGGGCTCTGCCGTCAATGATGGCTTCGGCGAAGAGCAGGCAGGGGACAGGTGGTCTGTAGATGAGGGTGCCGTGGATGGTGGTGTTGGGGTTGGTCTGGATCTGGATCTGGAAGTGGAGGTGTTCCATTATTGTTGTTGGGTCGTCCAAGTGCGTGGTCAGGCAGAGGGTATTTTTGTGGACGATCGGGATGCCTCCTCCTTGTTGGTTGGTGTGGTCCTTGCAGGTGGTCTTGTATCCATCGGGGTTAGCAGTGGCGATGTCCGGGCCAGACTGGGGTTTGTCCAGGTTTCCGTGAGGATGGCAATGTCGGGAGAGATGGAGTCGAGGAGGTACCAGATTTCTGTGGCATGTTTGTGGAGGGAGCGCACGTTGAAGAGAATGCAGCTGAGCCAGTCGGGTTCGAAGTTGGTTGGTTGGACAGTAGGAGGAGCTGGAGTGTGGAGGTGGGCAGGGTGCAACTGCAGTTTCGGCAGGAGAAGGGTCCTTGGGTGTCCTTCAACAATGCGAGGTAGCAGGCAGCGTGGCTTCCGGAGTTGAGGGCAAGGAGGGTGCTGGCATCGTAATGGTGGAAGGTCTGAGGACCAGGGTCTGTGGTGCTGGGAGTAGTCCAGACGCAGGCAAGCGCAGACGGGCTTGACTTTGGCGCACCTTAGACGCGCCAGCATCGCGGCTGCCATTAAATAGTGTGCGGGGGATGGACAGCTGGGAGGCGGGAAACGGGGGGATGGGGAAAGTGGCACTAGAGGGGTCGGGCCATGGGGGATCACAGCGGCAGGGGCAAGCGTGGCAAAGGGCACAAAGAAGAAAACGAGGAAAATGTGCAAAAAAGTGCAAGAAGGGTGAATGGGACAGAAATAAACGGCAGAAAAAGCTGAAAAAAGAGAGACAGAGGGCAGTCCAGCAGCAGAGCAGTGACGCTCTACGACTAGACCACCTGGGATGAGGAGAAAAAATGCAGCACAGGCAGACGAAACAGAGAGAAAGACAGAAAGAAAAGCAGAAGAAAAGAGGCAGAGGGCAGTCCAGCAACAGAGCAGTGACGCTCTATCACTTGACCACCAGGGATGAGGTGCAGGTGGGTGCCTGCAGGTTGAGGAGGGCCTCGAACCACTGACCCGAGAATCAGTAGATCAGCAGCAGGGAGCTCGGGGGCAGCAGCTACAGGCGGAGCTGCTCAACGAAGGGAGCAATTCACTAAAGGTCAGTGGATTGCCATGCAATGAAAAAAGCATTTCTACAGCGCAACTGTTACTCCGAAGAGTGTCCTGGCGCTCCGCACTGACAGTGGAAAGTAGAGAGGCAGAGGAGATCAGAATCAATTATTTGAGAAAAGCCAAGTTTTCTACTTCTTCCGAAACAGAGGGGGGGTTGTGGTACGTCTTAATTCCAGACGGAGATTATTCCATAGAGACGGTCCCAAAAAAGAGAAGGACCTGTCCCCCGTTCTGAATTTCCAGATCCAGGAAATTTTGGCAAAAAAGAGATTAGATGAACTCAGACTGCTGGAAGGGGCATAGAAACCAATTCTCGCTCTCAGGTACCCTGGGTCTGTTCCATGCAGGGCTCTATGGATTAACAGCAAGGTCATAAAAGTAATTATCTTCCTGACGGGAAGCCAGTGCAATTCTATGAGAGATGTAGACACATGCATTCTCAGGGGTAGGCTGAGTGTCATTCGAGTGGCTGCATTTTGAACCACTTGTAGACTACTAATCAGATAGTCGGGCAGGCCCAGGTACAATGCATTTCCATGGTCCAGTCTAGATGTTATCAGAGCCTGGACCACCAATTTCCTAGCCGACAGGGACAGAAAGTGCAAATACTTCCAAAGCATACGCAATATGCCAAAGCAGGTCCCTACTACTGCATTAACTTGTGAGAGAAAGGAGAGCTCACCATCAGATCAGAGAACATATGCTATTGCAATCACCAAATGCTTGATTTCATATCTTTAAAAATTCATTGTCAACACCCACAACTTGAATCTCAAGTCTACAGATCACCACTGGTCAAGTTCACTGGAAGTATGCAGGGACGCATGACAAACTGGAACCTATGTATGACAACTATAATTTGAAGCCTGCCTCCTTCAGCTCCATTAGAGATTAAAAGAGCTTCCTGTAGCAAACATCTGCAGCAGAAAACAGTGAAGAAGAACTAGATTATGCTATACATGTATCCTTTAAGTGTCTCACTAGGAGCCACTTTATCATTAAATTAAATGTGTTCTTTGAGAACATAGTGTTGTAAACATGCATTGCAATTAACAGTAACACTAAACATGTTCATAAAAAAGAATAAGGGATTCTTTCCACCCTGTTCTGGACATATTTAACAATGTATGGCTGGTGATTCTGAATGATTGTACTTTACTGGGATTCTGCTACATCTGTACTGTTTTTCTGCTTCTGGACGATTTAAACTCTCAATAAAGAAAATTTCAACAAAAAAAAAAACAATGTATGGCTGGCTGCTTCCTGTTGAAAACAAAGTTAAAACCCACATGCTCATTCAGTGTCACAAAACAGGACAACATTAGCACAATTTGTCACACTTCTTTAAAGCCAGAATTCACCAATGAATATGATATGCATTACACATGTATTCTGTTACAGTCTCACGCTCTCCTAATTTCGTACATTTTTGACTAATAACATTCAAATACTTTTCTCTTACCTCGCCTCAAAGCAAAGCGAGAGATACCTGAGACTTGGCTCTAAGGTGCAAGACATAGATCATACCATAATCATCTGCAGCCTTGACCATGCCTGCATTTTTGGATACATTATCAAAAAGAAAATGAAAAAGTCTGGCTTTACGCCTGACTTTTGTTCGCTTGCATACTTCTTTATAATGTTGAACAAGCCTTCGGCTGAGGCATCCTTTATACAATACCTTGTTTGCCATTGGGTTTTTGTTTTCTTCACAAAGACATGGGTTGATACAGTGTATTGTCCTTGTGGGCATATCTGTATTGCTTATGGAAGATGTAGCAGGTGTGTCTGTTTGTCTTGTTTCTTGACCATTCTTGCATTTGTTCAACATTTGTTCTGTGGGTAAGAGAAGATGAGGTATAGACATGGCTTGTCTGGTTCTCCTGGATGTAAGGAAAGGGGATGGTGTAGTGATGTGATGTGTTTGTGTATGTATGGATGTAGTAGGCATGCTGTCCACTGTTGCATGTGGATGCTGTGAGGATGTGGTGATGCATGGAATGTTGGTGTCTGTGTGCTGGTTAACCCTGGGAGTTGATTACAGCTGGATGAAGAATGGAGCCCTAACAGACCTACCTACTGTGACTCTAACCTATGGGCCTAACATGGAAAAAATTACCTGAATGACTCGGGACTCGTGTTTGAAGATCCTGCTTTCCATGCAGTCGCAAGTCTGATGTTAAAAAAAACACCTAGGCCTGTGAATTTTCCAGTTTGTTTGACAATTTCTATTATTACATATTGAAACTAAACTTCTGGAAAAACTGTATGCCAACTTTCCATAGAGTCCAGTTCATTTCCATTGAAGAGGTTTCCTTCTGCACAGGGAGAGGGACAGACTTGTTTCTTCTGAAAGTAGAAGATGACATAAGCGGCCTTTGATGATGTTAGTCATTCTATATCATTTTCATGCATTAATGAAGCAGGCTTCAAGAGGCTTCATTCAGGTGGCATCAGCATTTTTAGACTGCCTCTTTCAGTGGCACTTTCACCCTTTGATCTGTGCTGTTCTTGGGGATCATCTCTGTCTTTAATATTTTTAACATTTATTTCCAATATTTGGTAATAATAATACTGAAATGAAATCATGGGATTTGGGAGGAGCACTGCTTGAGTAGCACCATTTAGAGGCTGGAGCTGTGTATTTGAGGGGAAAGCGCCAGATATCAACTCAAAGTTGGTCTAGTATATTGCCACAAATATTGCATTGTACACAAGACCTTGAGCTTCCTTACCCCTCGGATGTGACATCCTTCAGAGGATGGAAACTAGATATTACGTGGGTTCTGTTCTCTCTGAGTTGTCTTCTGTGTGATGAACTGAAAACATAAATTAACAGTAATCACAAGCCTACTCATTGTATGTGCTTGTGAATAGCATCATTTGCTATATTGGCACTACCCAGCAATTATAGGTTGTGTTAGAGATAGTGTCTGATCGCCGCTCGCGCCCCCCTTTCTTACTTTCTGTGATATATGGGATAAACTACCCCATGCCCCTGCTGTACATTATAAGGATATTTCAAGTCACCAAGGAGTTCCATAGACATATAGAAGAATGAGGCGAAGGCCAAATTCCTATATAAGGTTACCGAACTCCAAGGTGACTTGCAATATCCTGATCATGTATGCCAGGGAATACTTTATCCCATGTACTACATGGTCACACCATCACCTTTCCCACCAATCAACTAAAACCTTGGTGCGAAGCTCTTTTATATGAAAGAATGAGCATGTTTGCAAAAATTATGACTAAATAAAATACTCTAGTGCAAAATTAAACACATCAAAAAAACCTCATATATTTGTTGCAAACAGATATTAGAAACAGTTCAATACAAGTTGGTTTTTAAAAATAAATACTGCAGTAGCTTGGAATATGTAGAAAGATGCAGAAAGAGCCTAGCTTATCTCTATCTAGTGCAAAAAGTAAACATATTCTCTCTGCTTGGCATTGTAAGATATTAAAATAGAGCACAAGAAAGAAAAGCAATGTAGCTAATCCAATTATGCCGTTCACCTTGGCTTCTGGCTCTGGCAGCAGGCATTGTGCTGTCAGAACTCGACTGTAATAAATAATAATAGTAGAGTTCGGCAACTTGGTGCATTACACGTCGCTGATTATAAAGAAATTAGTGACTGCCGTTTATACAGGGATAACAGAATCCCATGTATTCTATAGCAATATCTGCCAGTCAGTCACTTGAAGAGAGAGTGATACGGTTAACGGTAAATCAAATCAACTGAGGCCCACAAAATAGTTCATTACAGGGCACACCTCAGAGGAGAGCAAATAGAAACTTTGATGACCCGAGGGCAGGAACAGGCCTTAGCGTGTTAACCACTGCATTTGGATCTAATGCATGGACCTACAGATTGATTTACTGGTTTGGAGAAAAAAGTTGATACAATCTCGATAGAAATGAATCTTATGATGGCTGCTATTCATTAAGGGAAGCCACTGAATCTGTACAATAGAGGCAAGGGTGGAGGATGTGGAGAGGATATTCTGCCAAAATAATCTTCAGTTTCTTGGGTTTCCTCAAAGGTGTGAGTCCATCAACTCAAATGTAGAGAAGCTGCTCTACTCAGTGTTAACCTTGTTAAATCCTGTTTGCTACAATGGACCACTAGGCTAAAAATGTACTGTGGGCTAGAACTTGGGATCGCATGGTAACTGGACGATCAGAAATAACTCAGAATCAAAATAGCTCATATTAATGAAGACATGTTAAATCTTAATGTAAGAAGGGTCTTAGATGGAGTGAAGAAACTGACACCATCTTGGTCCTCTCTCTCACTTACCCTGACTAGAACAACTGGTTTGATAAAAATTTAGTTTTTTCCACCTGGCTGTCTACATGTTTGCTAGAGTATATTTAGTCAAGTGCCAGCACAGACTTTCAAAGAATGAGATCAGATGTTCAATTCCCTAATAAGGGCAGCTAAAAGGTATGTACAATGAGGAGCGCTGTTGTAGTGTACTTAGGCAGCTTCAGCTAGGCTGGAGCTGCAGATGCCTTTATGATGTCCGGGAGTTTTGTGCAGCTGGGCAAGGTAGGCCTTCAACTCGCAGTTGCTATGGGTGTGGGACCAATTATCACATGGCCGATTCGCAGCTGTGCTTTGCCATTGGGAAAGACTGTCTTAAATGTGGCAAAAAGGGTCACTTGGCGTGCGTGAAAGGTGGTGGATTAGAAAATTGATGTTGTAGAGGAGGAAAAATCGGAGGTCAGAGTGCTTATGGTGCAGGACGAGAATACTGAGGCAGTTGAGGGTGGTGAAAGGTGGAGGGTACGTCCAAAAGCAAATTTCATCATTAATGAGATGTATGTGTCACTTATGGTTGACTCAGGCTCCTTATATACCATAATTCCCAGAGAGTTGTTCTGGCATCTGATGTCATACTGAAGGGATATCAAGGAGCTGATATAGGTGTCATGGGATTTATGACTGCTCAAATCAAATTTGCGGGGAGACAGACTGTGGGGAAAGTATATGTGGCCATGGATGGTCCCCCCATCCTAGGTTGGTCTCATCAGTACGATCTTAACATCATGGTGAATCCAAGGGCTCAAAACCAGGTGATGGTGATAGAGGAAGATGTGTTGGATATCATGTTCTCTCGCCATAAAGAGGTGTTTGCAGATTGGATAGGTGTAGCTAAAAACTATGTACATGAGACCAAATTTAAAAAAATGCTGTGCCTGGGAAGCATGTTGCCAGGAAGGTACCCATGGCTGAGAGACCAAAAGTCAAGGAGATAATTCAACAGATGTTGGAGGATGGAGTGATAGAAGTGGTGGAGGCTGCAGAGTGGTTGTCTCTGGCTATTACCAAGAAATCGGATGGGTCTTTCAGGCTCTGTGTGGATTTGAGGAGCCTGAATGAGAGTGTTGTGAGGGACAATTTTCCTTTGCCCAACATCAATGAGTTAATCTTGATGGTGTTGAGGGGAAAAAACGTTTCCAAACTTGACTTGAGGAGTGTGTACCATCAAGTTAAACTTCATTCGGAATCTAAACATCTCACTTCCTTTATAACAGCTGAAGGAACTCTTCAGTTTTGCAGGTTACTGTTTGGTTTGTGTTCGGCTGCAAGCATGTTTCAGAGGTTGATATCGAAGATTCTTTCTGGGATGGACAAAGTGGTGGTCTTCCAGGATGACATTCTGGTGTTTGAGGAGGATGTCACGGAACACAATAAGATTTTGGATGAGGTGTTAACACGTATTGCGTGTGCTGGTTTGACTTTGCATAAGGAGAAATGTGTGTTTTTGGTACAGGAGGTGGAGTATTTAGGTTATTTGATAACAAGGGATGGGGTGAAACCTAAAGCCAATCTGGTGAGTGCCATTGTAAATTCTCAGATCTCACAGGATAGAGATTCTCTCAGATCATTCATGGGTCTTGTAGGGGCTACTCTAAATGTGTCAGAGGTTTTGTGCATAAGACCGAGCCGTTAAGAGAATTACTCAGAAAGGGATAGAAGTTTGTGTGGGGTGAGTTACAGCAAACTGCATTTTCATTGGTTAGGAATGACATCGCCCAGGCGGATGTGTTGGTACCTTATCAAACTGGAATGAAGACTATTGTCACTGTGGATGTGAATGAAGTGGGAATAGGGGCTGTTCTAGCACAGGTGCAGGGTAAAATGGAGAGGGCCATGGCTTTTGCATCACGTTCTTTGACGGAGGCTAAACTGAATTATTCCGTCATTGAACGGGAAGCGTTAGCTGCTGCATGGGCCACAAACTACTTCAGGGTGTTTTTGTGGGGCAATGTCTTCTTTTTGAGAACAGATCACAGACCCCTTCTCAAGGTTCTGGATCCTGGAGGTACGAAAAACTGTTCTGGAAGACTAGCGAGGTTGGCTGTTAGAGTGCAGGAATTTGATTGTAGGGTGGAGTATGTTCTGGGGTGGAGAAATAAGGTGGCTGGTTGCTTGTCTAGGTTGCTGTACAAAGCTGCTGAGGTCAAGGAGTTTGTGACTAAGGAGGTAGTGGCCAGCCTAGAGGACGTCACAGGGGGGTCAGGAGGCTCCATTTCTGAGAAGGACTGGATTGATGTTATGGAACAATATTCTACACTTGTTGCTGTGATGGGGATGGTCAGTAGATGACCAAGGAGAGAGAGTCTTTTACCAGAGGGTGAGAGGCCGTTTCTCAAGGTGGTTGATGAGCTAACTATACATGATGAGTGGTTGTTACTGCGGAAAAAAAGATTTGTGCCGCTGTGTACTCTCAGGCCCAGATTAATTAAATTGGCACATGAGGTGCATCTTGGACAGAATATGACTATCAAAAGGTTGCGCGAGAAGTTCTGGTGGCCTCTCATGGATAATCAGGTGAAGGAATGGATTGTGAGATGTGAAGCCTGTAGGGACTATCAGAAACGTCTGAGGGTAGGTTTGGGTCATTTGCCAGAGGAACAGCATGTTACTGAAGCTGATGAGGTGTAGGAGATGGTATGTCTTTATTTTATTGGACCATTTGTGATGCTCCCGGAACATGAGAAGTTTGCTGCGGTGTTGGTGGATGCCAAATCAAGATGGTTGGAAGTGATTTTTATGAGGAACATTTCTACAACATCTACAAGTCAGGTATTGGGTAAGGTCTTTAGGAGGGAAGGGATACCTTCCATGTTACCCAATGACAATGGCACCCAATTGGTTTCGCAGGACATGAAGGTTTTTCTGGAAACACTGGGGATTAAGCATGTGTGCTCTTCTTTGTATAATCCTCAAGGCAATAGAATAGTGGAAAGGCAAAATAAATTGGTGAAGGCAACACTGCAGTTAACATCAAGTGCTGGGTTATCAGTTCAGAGCGCTGTTAAGGACATGCTGTGGGCATACCGTACCACGGTGAATGAAAGCACTGTGTTAACTCCGTTTGAGATGATGCAGGGTAGGCAAGCGGGGACCAAGCAGGTTCATTCATGAATGCATGGGAGTACATCTAATCTTAAAACAGGAAACTGCTGTGGGGGTAAGAAACGGTTTATTGATGTCAGTGATTGGGTTAAGGTGAAGCCAGGAGGTGTGGGCAGACGGTTGACCAACATCCGGGGTCCCTTCAGAGTTAAGGCAGTTGGAGGTAATTGGATCGAAGTGGAAAATGGGCAGACGTGGAATCTCAGACGTGTGGCTTTATACCAGAAACAGGGTGAATGTGAGAAAGAAATGAAGATGGGGGTGCCAGAGTCAGGTTTGCCCTGGAAGTGTGTGTTGGATGAGAAACAGGCAGAAGAGTGGAGCGATGCTGTGCCTGTCCGTGAAGAACAAATGGTGCCGACTCCAAACGATACAAGCTGTGCATGTCAGCGTGTGCCAAATCGGGCAGAAACATGGTGACAACCGCAGATAGGCGTGATATGAGGAATGCTGTGCCTGTCAGTGATAAACTGGAAACCACAATAATTCCTCAAATCCGGCAATTGTGTGGCAACAACCGCAGACAGGCGTGACAAGAGGAACACAGTACCTGTCAGCGAGAAAATGGACACCACAGAATTCCTCACTCCTCACATTCTCTCCATACATTGGACAGTAGATATGGGCAGACTCTCCTCAGAAACACCCCATAAGGTAGATGAGACTTGTAGTACCTGAGGAGCAGCACAGTAGCGATTTTTCAGGAATGCAAAGAAAACTGTGGAGGCACGCACAGGGGTAAGCTGCGGAAATCCTGTACGCCGCAACTACATTTTCCATGTACCAAACATCACACCAGCAGCGAGGGCGTAGTAGTAGGGAATCTTCAGTGAGCTCACTGAGAAATAGCTTACGGAAGGGCCAGACACCAACACTCCATAGACATAAAACGTTTTTTCAGACGAGAGGGGAATCACTGGACATTAGACCGTAGAAGCTTTATAAAATGAAAACCTACCCAATCAAGTTCGAATTCAAGGAACTCTCTGTCAGGCAGATGCAGTGATGGAGATCACAGGGGTGGGAAGACCAGGCTGTCCTCTGCACAGCGTTTCGTAGTCGTCGCCAATGAAACGAGGTGTGAAAGAAGAAACTGGATCATACAGCTGTAACAGGTAAGTTTATTTCTTGAAAGATGTTCCCAACTGCCTCATAAGCTCCCTCAGCCATAAAGGTGCAAAGCTGACTGGGACACATCAACATTCTAAATGCACTCCCAGGTATTCCATGGCCCATCCATTGTTCTGAGAATGACAGGGATGGCATGGGGCAAACCAACATACAATTTATTAAACTATATGGGGCTTATTTACAAGGCCCTTGCGCCACTTTTGCATCATTTTTAACATGAGGAAAGTGACGCAAAAGTGGCGCAAGGGGCTTGTAAATCTGCCCCTATGTTTACATAAGGTAATTATAAATTAAAAGAAAGAAGATTATCACAGCATTGCAAACGAGGTGAATAGGCATAACATTTTCGGCACTGACAGTCATTTCCAATGCCTGCTCCACGCTAATATTCACTTCTAAACGTGCACCTAAGTGATTAAGGTGCACGTGTAGAATGCGTGAAAAAGCGCATGAAAATCTCCCTTGGGGAAGGAAAGCTATCAAATAAAAATGGGCTTTCGTTGACGGGATAATCTCCTAATGCAATGCATGGGGACTTTCCACAATGCCGAAACTTTGTGCAAAAATAGGGATAACATGCATATGCATAAAATGTACTTTGATACCATACATTTACAAGCGTAAATTCAGAAAGCTGCAAGCAAAGCACGCAGACCCAAGCTTAAAGTTGCATATTCTGAAGTTTATGAGTTTCCTGTAATTCGTGTCCAAGCTAGCTTCACTCTTCAGTAAGCACACGATGGATCTTTTTATTTCGCAGTTTATGACCCACCACCACCATGTATAAATATTTTTATTTCGAGGCAGCACAATTGCAGGTAAACCCGATTAAGATGAGGTACATAGGCCTCACGTGCTGAAATCACAAGGAAACATAAACACAGTTTCTGCCATAAGTGTGTTTCCATTCCTTATGGAACCTGTGACATTTTGCACCAGAGGCCAGAGCTCCCTCTTGACTTTAGGCCTCTTTAAAGCACGGAATTATAGGACAAATCTTATTTTAACTGTAGTGAGATTAGCTTTGGAAATGATGATAAAAGCTGGAGGGTAAATTGCTCCGAGGCCCGTGGAGACAGACTGCATTATTCCGCGCACTCAGCCCATCCTTCGGGGATTCCGTGACACTGTTTCTCTGCCTGAGCAGTGCCCAGGCCTCTCCGGAAGAGGGATGATTAATGGCGGCAGAGAAGGCACTATCCTGCTGCCCCCACAGAGCCGGCGGGCAGGTGCACCGCCACCCACAGCTCATCCTCTCCGGCTGGGATAAAGGATGCCACCTCCAGTCCAGTGCTCTGTTTCCATGGCCACTGCGTTTCAACCGGGAATACTTGTATTACCAGACAATCCCCAGAGTCTTGCATTTGAGTAGCAATTGTTTTGAAAGATTTAGTTGGAAACCTTTTCGGCTTTCTCGTACTAATGAAACTTGGGCTTTTACAAGAAAAAGATAAGAGATATGGATGAGGGTTAGCTACACCAGCACATGAAATGTAGGCACATGCTGGGACAGATCACAAATACACTGTAGAGGTGCGTGTGGTAGATGCTGGCAGCCATATTGGAAGGAGCTGGGCATATCAACAGAGATAGGCTACTAAAACAAAAATCTGAAGAATCAAGGGCATAAGGCAGATAGCACACGGTTCGTTATCATAAGAGGAAACCAATGCAAGTAACAGCCATACAGGTCAACTCAAAGCTCCAGCAGGATTTGGGTGTGTTAGAATGGTCAATACAGCAAATTCATTCTTCGGTCCAACACAGTAGAATGTATCATTATGCCTCCTGTCACTCTGAAGCAAAGAAATGGTGATCTTTAGCGATTTGGCTTCTTTTAGTTTCTATTTTCCTTTGTCCCCTAGTTTATCTTGTCTGCTCTTCTGAATTTTAAACTTGTGTCTTTTCCCAAGAAACCAGAAATTAAAAGGTAATGACAGTCATTGGAGGTGACCGGAAAAAATAAATAATATTCCTTGAAGTACAAACCTTCATTGGCATACCATTTGTGGAATGCAAGAATATAAATTAAGGAAAAGACATAAGAAGAAACAGCTCTAAAGCTTTTTGTGTGGCATCATACATCGATTAAGAAGTCCATTGTTCAGAGGAAGTTACCACTGCATTGAAATTTATATTCTGACATCAGTAATGCAATGGGCGCTATTCAAAATAGCACATGCAACATGGAAAGTCGAAAGTGACCACAACTCGATCCAAGTTGAAGAAGCCACCCATTACAACCTAGAAGAAAGAACCCACAACATAAAGACAGACTATCTAATGAAACTAAAAAGAACAAAATCCTAATGGCAAAATGCATGTAAAGGTAAGGTATGATGCATAACCAGGATGTTGTAGAGCTCAGAAGCAGCATGGTAGCCCCAGATATAGGACTTTAATGACAGCTGTGAAAACCAACATAAGACGACCAGAGGAGATTTTAAACCCCCATCAGAAACTATAAAAATAATGTAGCATGTGGAATGGGTGTGCTGGAAAAGTTCAAACAGACCGCGCTTGAGTGAATAGCGAAAAGTATAAACATAAATGTCAGCCAAGTTCAATGAAAAATGTGTTAAAATAGAAAGAAAGGAAAGAAAATAAGTTATGAAATTACATTAATGCTGAGGTGGTCAAGAAGATAAGATGACAAATAACCGAATGGAAAAAAACTGATCAGTGGAAGAAACTTTGGGAATACCTAGAGAAATCCCATAACAACAGTAAAAATAACATTTTCCAGAGATTAGAACCTGAGTCCCAGACTCATTCCGCCCCATGGTTGAAATGTAAAAATCTTGCCCAATACATGGATTTTCCACTTCAGAATCAGATTTGACAACACAATTGAGGGGTCGAATGAGCACTAAAAACAGTGAAGATCACAACTGCATGCGCAGAGGCCAAAATTATTATAGCCAAAGAATCATTGAACACGAAAAAGCTGTATGCCTCAATCTTGACTCTAACAATTTACACAAGAATAGTGGTCAGACATCTTAAAGGAAATATTGTTGAATCGATGCTATCCTTTCCTAGGACCTGGCCCAAATTGGTAACGATGCCCATTTACGAAAAGGAAAGGCACAAGAAGTTAACTCTAACAAGCAGTAAGCCACATAAAGTGTGAAGCACAACTACTCGTAGAGATGATTCGGGCCACCTAAATGAGCAGATGGAAAAACCAAATCATGATATCACTATCTTAATGAGGCTCGGCCTAGACTGCCAATATTGGACCATGGCTTTGTTTGAATGGCCTGATTGCACTACATATAGACCTTTCTGCAGTACTAAACAGCTTTGGTACAAAACAACTGTGCAAGCAGGATTTGGGTAGAAGGAAAAAGTAGCAGCATTTTATGTGAATGTGGAAATATAATAAGGAATCCTATTGGCTCTCACATTGTTTCTGCTGAACCAAAACAATCAAGGCAAACATATGCCATGTGGCTGAATGGACGTCCCAATAATAACAGGGCATATCTTTTATGCAGAAGATTATCTGCTGCTGGCAGTGCAGCAAACACCTTACAGACATTTCTCAACTCAATGGTAGCAACAGCTCAGGCAAGGAAACAATATTGTCTTGGTCATTTTGGACCTGTCAGCCGTGTTCAATACAGTCAGCCACTTCATTTGGATAAAATATCAGCCGGCCTGGGCCTCGCAGGGCCCAATTATTGGCTGATGTAAATTGTTTCTCGAAGATCCCCATAGGCTAGCCATAACTCTGCCCACCTACAGGTCTTCTTCGGTTTGCCTGCAATGCAGTGTTCTTCATGTTAAGCCCTACTGCTGATCTTTCTCAAGGCATACCTAATCCCACCCATACCACACGTTAAGTCCTATAGCCTGCCATGTGTACTTATGCTGATAGCTGTGGTCATTTGCTCCTTTCACTCATATGTTTGTGAAGATAAACCTAGACAGGATATACATACCATTAGCGTCTGGTTGCAGGTGAGCACATTAAAACCTAATCCCACCTAGCTGGATGTTTTCTTGGTAGGACATCAGATACATGTTTGATCCCCTCATCACTGGTTAATTGATGTAGGATGCCCTCCGATTTGAGCCTAGAATGTTAAAAACATAGGGAGGTTAATTTTAATTCTCACTTAATGTACCAACATTGGTCAATATGAAAGATTATTACTTTCTATGATGAGGCTGGATACTCTTGAGTGTAATCAGTAATGTGCAGCAATCAGTTGAACAGGTTTTCCCGAAATAGGGTGGGCAAGTGTGATGCCCTCTCTCTGACAACCAGCACTCCATCAGGCTGTTGGAGTAAGATTTCTGTCAACTGAGCCAATGGGGACACTGGTGACAAAAGATTTTTACAGTCTGCCCAACTCTAAGTAGGGTTTATGACCAAGAGTTTGGCAGACCACATACTCCGTCATGTTTGTGTACCCTGTCCACCAATCACTAAACCAGGCCTTCAATTTCATACTTACTTCATTAGTGGAATTCTATGAAATGCAAATGTCACCAAGATCACAAAACTATTAGCATCAACAATGCCTATATGCGTGTTTATGGAATATGCTTCACAGCAAATCTAGAATGAGTGATTCACAAAGATCAATGTGAAGGATTCTGCTACAAATGAAATGGCGTGCCCTGGTGGGACTGTTGTGGCTCACATGGATGCAGGCTGTATTAAGAATCGGGTTTAATCACTAAAAAAGGTTTGAGCTGGTGTTACTCTGCATTTATGTCTTACAATGAATCCATGAGTTAGCAAAAACCTCAGGCCAGATGGCCACTCAAACATGTCACTTTCTCCCTTACTCCCTTATTTATATAGTAAGGCTCACCTTTGACATGAAGACAGAAAACTTGATATTCACTAATAATAAGGGTGAAACAACAGGCCTTCATAACTGATGGCTGATAGTTCTTCAAAGTCTAGCAGGGGAGTTCTCTTTTACGGATATGCTTTCATGCACCTAAGAAAACGGACAGAAAGTGTAAATAGTCACTTTAAACTTAGAATTAGAGCCGGAGTACCCACAACTTGCAGTGTAATGTCACTGCGGCCGAGGACAATGTAAGCTTTGGTGAGTGGATTGACACCTCTGAAGTGTTTATTTGTGGGTTGCTTTTGGAAACATTGATAAGGGGGTATTTAGTTTAAACTGTAGATCTGAGAGTTTCCTGTTCCCTTGGTCTCAGGGTTCATTGCCCTATAGTGAGAGGTCTTGATGGTCTACTGTTTCCAAGGATGTTTAGGAGTTAATTAGGAATGGGTTCTGCCATCCTTATTATTAAGGGCCTTATGACGAGTTTGGCGGTCCGACCACCATAGGACCGCGTCTGCCCCCACCAGCAGCCCCACGGCACTGGTGGTCCAAAGGCTGCCGTATTACGAGTTGACCACAGGGCTGGCGGTGTGGAGGCAGGGATCTTTCAGCGGTGGTGAGTATTTTTCCCAAATATATTGATGCCTGTGTGTGCATTTTGACTGCAGATGTGTCGAAGGCACATATATGCATGACATATGGAACAAAACCCTATACCCATTAGCCAGGTTCAGCCCACATGTGCGCAGTCCTGGCAATGTGGTTTATGGTTCGAAACGGACTCACCTGAAGGTCGCCGTAAACAGGGTCATGATCTTCGAGGTGAAGATCCTGCTGTGAAGTGGGGACCTGGAGAAAGGGATCCACGTCAGAACCTGCCTGGAAGAAGAAGAAAGGGTTGAGTACGCACCCGAAATCCGTCATCACCGCCACCTTTTTTTCCCCGGAGTTTTATATAGTGCGAACATGACCCAAAGGTATCCAAGCGCTTTACATGAGCACTAGTTGTGTTACAGACGGACACATTAATTTTTTGTTATGCACTGGGAGAGTAAGTGATTTGCCCAGAATCACAGGATGTTGGGTGTCCCTGCTGAGACTCAAACCTGGTTCCCCAGCTTCGAGTTTGACCGCTCCAGCCGTTAGGCCACATCCTCACCTTGAAGCAGGCGGTCGGACCACCGCAGTCCGCTCGTGGAACAGTCAACTCGTAATTCAGAATAATAGGCTCAATTCCCTTCCTTTTACACTCCAAGGCAAATAAAACACCTTAGAAGGTTCTCACTCTCTCACATCCCTCACCCAGGACTCCTACTTCAGTACAGATTGTCCTGTTTGGCATCACTGGGTCCATTAATTACAGAACAAGGGAAAAGTCATGGCCTAGGCTTACTAGGCTGCATTCCAACTTGGTCTACTCAGACATAGAGGGTCAGTCAGGACAGTGTGTTCATCTATGAGGTGTGCAAGATGCATCACTGACATAGGGCCCGATTCTGATGCGGGTTGGAAAAGCTTCCCGACCGAAGGCCTGATTCTGATGCGGTTAGGAAGGCCTCCTAATGGCATTTGCTCCTTCCAAATCGGATCGGGAACGTGTCTTCCCGACCGAGGGCCCAATTCTGATGCGGTTAGGAACAAATGTTCCCATTGAAGTCAATGGGAGTTCAACCAAATCGTATCTGGAAGCATCCGGATGCATCCTACTCCGCCGGTCGGACTTTCCCGATCCGAGTGGGTCGGACACCATTTCCCAACCGATTCGGTCGGGAAGCTTTTCCAACCCGCATCAGAATCGGCCCCATAATATTGATCCATAAAATATATACACACAAAAATATTGGAAATTAAATATCGTTAATAAAAATATAGACTCTGTATACTTAACTATCAAAACCAGCAATATCGAGAACGGAAATATCGTTGTTAGAAATATCGATTTTTACATATATTAAAAACAAAAATATCATAAATAAAAATATTGTTAACTTTAAATAAACATTTATGGACCGCAACAACAGGACTTTGGTGGTGGTCCATCCGACATCTGGCTCTGTGGTCCGACCGTCGGTTTATGATGCGGCAGTCGGAGGCAGCAGGTGGAGGGACAGGCCGCTGCTTTTCCGACGGGCTCAAGGAGCCTGTCAGGGCTGTGGTCAGAGCGTAATCCCTACAATAGGAGCGGTGCCCGCTCAGGAACCACCGTAGGGATTATGATGTCCCTTTTCAACAACCTTTCAATGGCAGTCCAACCACCATAGAAAGGCTGTCGGAAAGGGTCTTTGGGGGCCCCTACCAGGTCCGCCGTCTTCCCATGGCCTCCGCTATGGGGCTGAGGAGCACCCATGGTGCCCCCCAAAAACATCCATGCATCGTGTGGCAGGCACTGCTGGGTGTCTGCCAAGCGGTGCATGGATGTTTAAAAAGTGTATTTGTGCTATTGCTGCAGCACAAGGCGCAATAGGAAAAATACACTTTCCGACCTCCGTGAAGGCGGTTGCATCGCAATTGGGATTGAGGGACCTCTGACTCCTTGTCGGCCGGTCCCGTTTCCGGCACGAGCATCTGACCGGCATCGTAATAAGGCCCATAATATCAAAAAAATTGATTCACACAATATCGACTACAATATTATCAACAAAATAATTAAATAATCATTGATAAAAAAACACTTTTCGCATAAAAAAATTACTTAAAATAAACCCAAAATACGCATATTTAAATTAAATTAAATAAAAATATATTACATCAACATAATATTTACCATTCACCCCCGAAAAATAATATATCTAAAATATATACAGTAAACCCCCTGAAAAAATTAGCATTGACTATAAACATTAAAACTAACCCCGGGCGGAGACTTCCGCTCCGCCCGCAGAGTGTGCGGAGATTTGCCTTCTCCGCGTTCCGCAGAGAACGCGGAGAAGGCAAATCTCTGCACACTCCGCGGGAGGAGCGGAGTTGGCCTGCCCCCGCCTCCACCCCCACTATTACAAGTAAGTAAACATTAAGTAAAAATACATTTAAAACCCCTTACCTACGTACTGCGGCGTCCCCGGGCTGCAGTCCTCATCTTCCTCGCCGTATGGGTAATTCTAGTGAAAACTGCGCATGCGTACGTGCCAGCGCATGCGCATTTCTCGCAAGAAATGTGCATGCGCGGGCGGCCAGAAAAAAGAAATAAGAAAATAAGTATACATAAATAAGACAAATTATAACCTCATCCAAATAGCGAACAAAAATAAACCTGATGACCACAATCTCTATAAACTATCAACAAAGTACCATTTAAAATGTAATTTAATTTTTTTTTCATTCAACAGAAAAGAAAGCACCTGCTCCACATTAGAACACCCCCAACGGAAAAGCTGTAAAACTGTGCGAAACATTTCAACAGAACATACATATATGCATACAAAATAGAAGTGATTGCATTTTATTCTATGTTAATAACAAACGTGCAAAAGCTGAACTATAATATATATTTATATTATTACACTACTTACTGTAACAATGACAGAGGCCATCAAATGTATCACTTCACATAAAGGAAAGCAGTTACTAAATCACATGGGCTACACCCACAGCCAAGAAAGTGCATTATCAGAAACTATAGAAAACAAATGTACTAAATATTATTTTAATGCATTCTATGGGAGGGCAACTACAAAAGAGGATGTATTTCATTTAAGAGAGCACAACCACCACCCCCCCCCCCAAATGTGACAGAAATAGAAGTATAAGAGAGGCAAGCACTAGCTCCTAGGAACCCACAAGCAAAATCCTTAAAGATAAACTACCTAGAGTCCCTGAACGCATAACAGGGCAACTGCCACTGACGTTTAATTGCATGAACTAAAAGAGCCATCAGCAGAGGCAGCTCCACTACTTGAGCAGATGAGCGTCGCCCCACAAGTCCCAGAGCTGAAAAATAAAAGGGTAGTAAAGTTTATTTATTACTGTTTTTCTTTTCAGCAACCCACCCTGAACAAAGGGCCTGATTATGATTAGGGCTCCCGGTTTTATGGTATTTATTTTTTTCACATTTCCGTCTGTATCTATCCATATTTATTTTTTGGTCGTTTTATCTGTATTTATCCACATTTATTTTTGACGCAAGAAAAATAAAAAGCGAAAGCTAGTATCTTTCCACATTTATTTAAATTGACAGGCACACTTGCACTAGTTTGTTATAGCTGTTTTTTTAAATTGGAGCCTATGCTAAGTGCACTTTACATATTGGGAGCAAATTTCTTCCCTGTCCTCTAAGAAAAGATGCGTGAATTAGTGATTTTGATTAGGTCTCATTTGCGCAGCTGTCTTGCAAAATGTCAATGCATTACTAACTTTTTCTCACATTTAATCAGCCATCTCAGAGAGTGTCTGCTCTTAGAATATCAGATAATTCTTAGTGTGCACTAGAAGACGACCTACCCCACGAGGCATTGTAAATCGCCCAAATATCGAAAGAATCCTGCATCTTCATCTGTACAGAATAGTGCTTTGATATGGACACTATGGAGAAAATGTAGAGCACAGGTCGTGCAAGTCATTTCTCTTCTTGTTTTTATTTTAATTTTAGTAGTACTTAAATAAACATTAAATAGAAAAATGAAGTCATGCTAACTGACTTGCTCACCTCTCACTCAGCCTCACTGCCCAACAGCGTGCATAGTCACGGAGAGATGCAGCCAGGCTTCATGCTAATAGTTGTTGGAGGCATTTCTGCCCCCCTCCCCTGCCACATCAACCTCCTTCACCCTCCCACACAACAAGAAACAAAAGGTTGCTGGAGCAGCAGCCGATGTCCTGGGGTGTTTTCACACCTCTTAATGGACATCAGCTGCTTGCACTGCTCCAGCAATTATCTTGCGAAAACTTCCGCTGTGAGAGGTGCTGGAGTGTCTCTGCAGACACAGTGCTCCCAGTTCCCCCGTCTCTGGAGCAGTTTTGGGTCAGCAGTTTCCCGTTCTTTTGGCCGCCCCTGTGCACCTCTGACTCGGATTTTACAGAGGAGCACAGAGGCAGGAGGAGCATTTGTTTTATAAGTATTTTCCCGTTTTTATATATAAATACAGAGAAAAACCAAAATGTTTTCCGTCTGTATTTATATGTAAAAATCCGTTTAAACGGAAAACCGGGAGCCTTAATTATGATGTTGGTGGATCCGACACCGATGGCTCGTCGGTGTCGGAACAACCGACATCTGCCCCTGCGGTACGCCCGCTGCATTACGATGCGGCGGGCGGAGGCATCTGGCAGAGGGACTTTCCGCGGTGCTTCTGACGGGCTCAAGGACCCATCGGTGCGTCGGAGGGTCAGTAATCCCTACAATGAGGGCAGTGCTTACAATGTCCCTTGTCTCCTGCCCTTTCATGGCGGTTCACCTGCCATCAAAAGGCAGACGGAAAGTGACTTTGGGGGCCCCTAGCAAGGCCCCCTTCCCCCCTGGCCCTCCACAATGGGGCCTGGGATGTTTTTAATGTGTTTATTTTCTATTGGGGCGTGTGCTTCAGCCCGCAGCACACACTTAAATAGAAAATATACACATTGCGACCGCCGTGAAGGCGGTCACATCGTAATCAGGGCAGCGGGACCGCCGACATCGTGATCAGGCCCTAAGTGTCAGGACGGGGTGGGGCCAGTGCTGCCGAGTGGCAGCAGCAGAGAGCTATGCACTATAAAATGCACGCCAACCAGCCAGACATGCTCATTTTAAAGTTCTCTAACCCAGAGTTAGAGAAAGTGAAGGCCTCCAGTGCTCTTAGGAGCGCTGAGAGAGGTCGCTCTATCCAATCCTGGTTTTGCTTTTATGCTGTGAGATCAGCACCAGATGATGTCGGAGAGAGGAGGACGTTATGCTGCGAAGAAAGGAAGGTGAGTATATATATATTTTTTTTTTTTGCTAGATCCTGACGGGGCGGCAGTGGGGAAATGTTGGTCTGTGGCAGCGGTGCGTATGCTGGAATCGCCGTGCAGAATACGCCTGCCTTTCTGACGAGCTATTCATGGTGGGGACCCTGCTATGAACAGGTCGGTGAAAAGGCAGAGAAAGGGGCCCCAAACACGGCCCAAGGCGTTTTAGCCCATGGAGTGTGTGAATGGGGGAACACCTTGTGTCCCCCTCTGCTTGCACTGTAGTGCGTGCACTGTGTGCATTGCACAACATGGTGCATGGCACGCAGTGCACCGACGTGCAAGCGGCACTGCCACAGTGGCAGCATATGCTTCAGGCTCTCTATGGGCCAAAGCATGCCACCGCCGTTGCACTGCTGACACAACACCTCCAGCCCACTGATGTTGTCGTATTACGGCAATCTGGGTGCCACCAGCTTGTCTGGTGGCATCCCGACCACCGCAATGGTGGTCTGGCGGTCAGACCACCAATCTCCAAATTGGGCCCTAAGTATAAAATATTCCACAAACAGCCAATTTGTTTTTGAAATAAAAAAAAAAGATAGCACTATCCTATGTCCCTGTCACAGAGGTAGCCAATCACAACAATTTACTAATGGAAAGCCCTTTCTACCAACAAAATGAAGACAAACTTAATTCCCTAATGGACTAACTCGAAGGCACTTGGGGTGGCAGACTGCATCGCTCCAGACACAGACACCAACCCAAATTCCAAATACCATGGCGAAATGTCTATGACAGCACCTTGGCACAGGAAGCCAAAATAAACAACACAGTGGAAGCATGTCACAATGCCTTCCAGTCCACACTAGGCAGAACTCAACCTACGCTATACAAATTTATACAAGCATTAAAAAAAAGCAACCAAGAACTACGAATAGAGCAATCTGTTATCCAAATTGGGCCTAAACTTAGCAAACAAACCAAAAGACGGTATGACATGCTATAACTTAAAGTCAAACTCTCCATAAATAACAAAGGAGTAGATTACTTAGAAATCATAGTCACAGGCGTATTATAAAATAAATGTTAACCTACCCAAGTTCTCAAAAACTATGATAAACTCTAAAAAATAATACTGAATCTATGTTATTTAATAATAAATATAATATTTTGTTACCTCAGGCAAACAATTATTTAAAATCACAAAGTCAATAACGAATGATACAATAAAAAATATACATTATTTTAAAACAAATGTAACCATCACCAACCAAAGTAAATAAAAGCAAACTCAAACCATCGGATAAAATAATCATAACACATAATCCTAACAATTCCACATAACAATCACATACATTTGACATAAACAATATATCACATTTCCCATCCATAATAAAAGGAAAAAAATAAAACATACTGATCTGTAGATGCAAATCTTTCTCCACGTAATAAAAACTGCTAATCAACCAAAAATGAGATGAATAAATCCAAAAATACCTCCAAAAAATGCAGAAATATAACAAATACAATCTAAATCCCTCTAAGCAACCCAAAGTAGCTAGGTTCCATAAAAATAAATCAAAAAAAGTGTTTTAAAAAACAAACTGCTCCAGGAAACACCAAAAAAGGAAATCAAAGTAAAACCATTGGTTTATTATAAGTCAACACTGATTTACCTTAAAAAAACAAAACTTAAGCTCCAAATGCCCATACAATGCATTTGTAGACAAAAATCTGTAACGTAAATTCAAAAACCCACCTGCAAATCACATTACATTCCCAAAATGCATATATGCATAAATATAACAATTAGTGATCATAATATAACTAGCATTACACAATTTATCATAGCATAGTAATACATTACTAAAACAGTGTACAAAAATGCAAAACATCTAAATATACAAAAAACCACAAACAACACTATAACTAGGGGCCCGATTACGATGTCGGATGGAAGGCCACCTGACAGCTAGTCAGAGGCTTTCTGCCCGGCATCAATGGTTTCCATCCTAACGCCATATTACAATACTGGCGGTCAGAGGGAAACACACGGGGGGATTCCGCTCTGCTTCCAACGGGCTCACAGAGCCCATCGGGGCAGCGGGCGGTATGGTAATGCCATAATGACAGTGGAGCCAGCCTCGACTCCGCCGTCGGGATTACGATGTCGCTTTCCACCTGCCCTTTCATGGTGGTCCACCCACCATGATAAGGCAGGCAGAAAGCGACGTTGGGGGCCCCTAGAAGGGCCCGTTTCCCCCCTGGTCCTCCACTATGGGGCCTGGGGGGGCACCAACATCCAATTTTTCATTTGTAGCTTGTGCTGCGCCCCTTTTCCACCCGCTGCACAAGCTGCAATTGAAAAATTGATGTTTCTGCCCACCCATAGGGTGGTCGCATCCAAATACAGCGGGTGGAACCGCCGACCTATGGTCGGGCGGTTCCATTCTGCAGCGGTGTCAGTCAGACTCTCGTCCGATCAACATCGGAATTAGGCCCTAACTTTTAAACTTCCCTCCTAAATCCCCCCTACCTTCAAAACCCTTAAAAGAATCCTTAAAAGGGACTTACCTGGTACGACAAACAGTAGCACCTTACTGCGACCAGATTTCCGGGAAAATAGACTAAAAATAACACAAATAGATTACAAAATAGAAAGTAGGAGTAAACAAATGGCTGCTAAATGAAACTAAATAAAAGACTATCTCCCCATAGAAATGAATGAGAAATATTGTAAACATTTTGAATAAATGTTTAATAAAATGTAAAAAATTATTAAACACGTAAAACATAATAAAAAATTATAAAAAATTATAAAAATTGTAAAGTGTAAATTAAATAATAGTATTAAATATATGCAACTATTTAATATATACTAATAAAATGTATGCTAAAATAATGTTGAAAATATGTATATTAAAAAGTTAAGAAATGTTAAAAAATTAAAAAATTAGTACACATGTAAAACATACAACCAATGTTATAAAAAAATAATGAAAAAATTGTAAAGTGTAAATTAAATAATAGTATTTAATATTTACAATTATTTAATATATACTAATGAAACATATGTTACAAAAATGTTGAAAATAAATATATAAAAAAGTTAAGAAATGTTAAAAATTGTTAACAATGAGTTACAAATGTACAAAACATAAATGTACATAAATATGATTTAACTGATTTCTTATTATTAAAAAATAATGTAAAAAGTATTTTATTTACTCAACTTAATATACTGTTATATTTTTACTTGAAGTATGTATGATTCAAAATGTACAACTATAAAATAATTAAAATTGGAAACATATCAAAATAGAAAAATGTGTGCATGTTTTTATAATACAAAAGTTGTGGAAGGTGTTGGACACTAAAGGGGTGACATTTACTATTCCCACTGCAATCTAACCTTATTGGAGGAAGGTGTTGATCTCTAAAGTGTTGACATTCACTATTATCAATCTTATCAAAGCCAATTTGGGGAAGGTGTTGAACACTAAAGTGGAGACATTTACTGTACCCACTCCAATCTAACCATACTGGGAGACAGTGTTGGTCACTAAAGGGGAGACATTTACTATTTCCACTTCAATCTAACCATATTGAGGATGGTGTTGGACACTAAAAGGGTGACATTTGCTATTTTCATTCTAATCTAACCATATTGGGGGAAGGTGTTGGTCACTAAAGGGGTGACATTTACTATTCCCCCTATTTAAACCAATTTGGTTAAGGTGCTGGACAATAAAGGGGTGACATTTACTATTCCCACTCCAATCTTAACCAAGGGGTCCATTACGATGACTGGCGGATGCAGCTCCGCGATGCTGGCGGTGGGAGAAAATGCTTTTTTCCGCCCGTGAGCAGCGGTGCCCCCATCCGCCATATTACAATGGCCAAACACAGCCCATTGTCCGACCGCCGCGGTGCAACTCGGACCGCAATCAAAACGCGCCCGCGACCGCGGCAGAGACAACCAATCCAGAGCCACCGCGATCCTGAAATAATGTCCAGTTCACGTGACCGCAGCGGTGAATCCACGAGAAAAAATGCACACAATGTAGTAGGCTGGGCCAGCGCAAGGCAGGGGCAGTGCCCAAAGTACACAGGGCAACACCTCCACACTCCACACACTAGGCCCACCCACACCATGAAGGGACATGCCACGTGATCTCCCTGTGCCCCCACATGCCCAAAAAGCAGCCAGGTGAACACACACACTGCACCACACAACAAACAACTAGGGAGACAGCCTCATCAGGTGTGGCTGCAGAGTAACACACAGCGTACAAGCACTGGGCCAGGGGAACACACACACCACAACAACACCACACTCATGGCAAGTAAACTGAGTCCAAGCACAAATTAAACACACACAGACAATGAACAAACACTCCAATGGACACACAGCCTGCCAAGTCACACAGACATACCCCACACTGACACACAGCAACAAACACAGACCACATGCCAACAGCAATGTAGGACAACAAATAGGAAACCCAAAGTGAGGTGCACACAAATGGAATGGCAAGGAGCTGAACACCAAAAATGTGTACATCACATGCAAGGGAAGGAACACATTACATCCACCCCAGCCCAAAAATCCACACATGGCAGTCACAGTGAGTGAAGTCAAACCACAGTCACCTCACTGCAACAACTCAGGGAGACAGCAAGGCAACCCATGAATAGGCACAGGGATGAAAGGAAGGGTATGAAGTCCAACCCTGATCAGCCACACATCTGAATCCAAATACATCACAGGAGTATGTCAGCAGCACAACACACCGGGCCCATTGCAACACTCCATGACAGTCAAACACAAGTATGAACCTTCACACAACCCCCACACCCATCACACCTGCAGCACACAACACCAGTGACAATCACACAGAAGCTTGCCAATAATATCCAGTCAAGACACTGACAATCAAACACACCCCCTGGGTGGTATCCACAAACATCACACACACACACAGGTATGGCAGTACCACTGTACGCACATAAACAACATAAACAACAGTCAAACACAGAACACAATCAAAACACACACACAGAACTACTACAACAACAGACAAGACCTGTGCAGCTAAACAGTGCAAATTCAATGGGAGCACAGACACAACAGGAGTACACAACCACATCAGTCATGAAAAACGCACAGACAACATACCACAACACATATAAGAAGTGCATCCACTAAAAACAATAATGGAGAACAAAAGGCAGAAATGGGCCTACAATGACACATAGACAGACATACCACAACACCCATCCACTCAAAATGGTGTCATAGTGTACCACATGTCTGCACATGCACAACCATGACCATAGACACATCAAATGTGAGAGGAGAAAACACCAAGGATGCACATAAAACAAGCATGGCAACCACAATAGACCTCAGTCCATGTGACAGACACACAAGTAAGGCACACCACAATGGCAACACACCTGAATCAAACACAACAACAACACACACACACTGACAGGAAAATAGAACACCACACACAGAGCAACTGTCAACTGCATGACACAACACAACACAAACACTGCACACAGCCACATCAGTCACAACACATGCACAGGCAAAGATATCAACATGCTACAACAGCCAAACATCAGGGGGTGCACAACAGGCAAGGACAAGGCAACATCAACTCACAGCACTGCATGCACACCAAGCAGTGTGTGCACAACACACATACCAGTTACAAACAGAGATGAGTGACACACCATGAACACACACAACAACAATCTAAACATCACACACACAACAACACACCCAGGAAGTCAATCAGTCCATAGCAAACACACATACTACCAAGCCAACACACACAGATGCAGAAGTCTGGGACACAAAAGTTGAAACAACATGATCAGAGGAAACAAGACATTGGCAATGTTGAAGTGGAAAATAGAGCATGTGTCACAGTAAACAATACCCACACAGTAACCCTTTATTTAGCAAGGACACTTACAAGGCAGACAACAGGAGTAAATGTCTTCTTTTTATTTACATTTCACACAGTTATGCAGCAAAAGTCAGACAAGAGCAAGGCCAGTGGCCAGTTCAAAGTGCAGGTGAGGTACATGAGAAGCTGCACAGGCAAGGGGCAAACAGCAGTGAACAGCAAGGCCAGTGGCCAGTCCAAAGTGCAGGAGAGGTACATGAGATCCTGTACAGGCAAGGGGCAAACAGCTGTGAACAGCAAGGCCAGTGGCCAGGACACAGTGCAGGTGAGGTACATGAGAAGCTGCACAGGCAAGGGGCAAACAGCAGTGAACAGCAAAGCCAGTGGCCAGTCCAAAGTGCAGGTGAGGTACATGAGAAGCTGCACAGGCAAGGGGCAAACAGCAGTGAACAACAAGGCCAGTGGCCAGGACACAGTGCAGGTGAGGTACATGAGAAGCTGCACAGGCAAGGGGCAAACAGCAGTGAACAGCAAGGCCAGTGGCCAGTCAAATGTGCAGGTGAGGTACATGAGATCCTGCACAGGCAAGGGGCAAACAGTAGTGAACAACAAGGCCAGTGGCCAGGACACAGTGCAGGTGAGGTACATGACATCCAGCACTGTAAATGTGTGGTACAGTACTCTGCCATGGTCAGCAACACACTCAGGGTGTCAAAAATGGCCATGCCATGGCACCATTGTGAGACAGACATGTGTGTGAGGGGGACTAACACTCAGACTTGGCTGGCAGTAGGACTGGGAGGTGGCTGTCTGTCGGGGCCAGTTGGAGTACTGGCTCGGGGAGAGAAAGGCCCAGCTGGGGTAGAGCCATCAGTGTTCTGGGAAGCCTGAGGGCTGCCAGGTCCAGGTGTGGTAGAGCCAGCAGTGGTTTGGAAAGCCTCAGGGCTGCTAGGTCCAGGTGGGGTGGTGGCACGTGGAGGTGTACTCATGCCTGCACGAGACCTAGTGTGTGTGGGTGAAGTTTGAGGGGTGCCCTTCCGGTTCTTGGGGATTTGATATGGCTTCCCTGTCCTGGGATTAAGGCCAAGTGGGGTGTATACAACAGGCACACTGGTCACAAAAGCTGGATCAGCTGCAGATGCTGGTCCCCCCTCTGGGGACGTGCTGGATCCTTTGGGACGCTTGGCCACGGATTGCTTCTGCCCCTGCATCACCTGTTTACCAGGTGTCCCCCTACAGTGGCCTCCTTACCCTGCTTCACAGGGCTCTGGATGGGAGTAGATGTTGTGGGTGAACTAGCCTTGGAGCCCTTCTTACGTGTACCCTTAGCAGGCACCTGTTTGTCACTGGGCACGGAAACTGTGTGCCTGTCTCTGCGAGACACTTTTGGGACAGGTGAGTCCTTGGCTGGGGATGCCTCTGAGGCATGTGAGCCAGAGGCCTGCTTTTTGCCATCCTTGCCCTGGGTGTGGCCTGAAGGGCTTTTGCCCCTGCGCTCTGGTGTGGGTTTACCTTTATGTGGGGATGGTGTCTGCGGCCTGGACTGCTTGGGCTGCTGCTGCTGTGTGCTGCGCGTGACGTATCTGTCCCTTGACGTCTGGGGTGTGTGCTCACCATCATCAGATGCGTCCACTGTCAGGGTGGTGGGCCTAGGGACTGGAGCTGGACCATGGGATTGGGCAAGTTGAATGGCTGCTGTCACTGCAGAGGCCAGAGACTGTACAGTCCGGTGTAGCCCACCCATGTCGGAATGCACGCCCTCCATGAAAGCCACCACCTGTGCCAATTTTTTGTCATGGTCCAGGAAGGCATTGAGGAGAGCTGCCTGACCCACACACAGCTGGCGCAAAAGGTCCACAGACTCCGCACTGATGGCAGCAGGGGGGACAGGGGCAGGGGCAGCGGTGCCTGGGATGAAGGACACTCTTCCCTACCTCATGGTGCGAACACGGGCAGCAAAAGTGGGAGTAGCAGGGAGGGTGGGCACTGAACGCTGTGGGGTGGACGAGGAGGCAGAGTCCCTGTTTCCTTCGGACAAAAACATAGATGCATCACCGCCGTCGTTAGATGACGTAGAGGTCTGCGTTTCTGGCAGGGACTCCTCTAGATGACTACGGTCCCCCTCTGATGCGCTGGTGACATCCGTGTCACTATGCAGGTGAGCATCACCTGTGCCTGATGCCTCACCACTGGTGTCCGTCCCGTGTCCTTCCGTGCCCTTGTGAGATGCTGCATGAGAGAGAGAGAGAGGATAAGTACATCTGCATCAAGTTAACAAATATCTGCAAGTGAAGCATCACTAATGATGGACAATGATCCATGTTGGACAACACCATGGGCAGTAACATTGTGCAACCTCAATACAAACATCTAAATTACTGTGGCATGATGCAAAATTGTACATAATTCACCCATGTGATGGACACACAGCCATTTAGCCTGTTGGTGGCTACGTCTAACAACACACACATATCCCTCTGTGCACACCTAGGGCCCTGAAGGGTTCAAAGATCCTACTCACAACATGTTGCCAACGTCACAACATGATCCAGCAGAAGTTACCAACACAGACACAGACCCCAACATAACTACACACAATGTCCATGGGCACATGCCATCCACCATGTCGTATCTTGGGGCACAACTACAGTTGCACATTGGTGTCAGATGTGTAGCCAGCACTAATCTGACGTCAGGCAATGCACACATTGATGATGGCACACTCAGATCATGCCCTCTGCTGGACCCTGACATGGGATGTCCGTGACGACACCAATGAAGATGATACCAGAAGGCCACAACTACAAATGTGAAGTCAAGGCTCATTACACCAATGACATGGGAAGATACATGTAGGGGGAATGCATGACAACTGCACCCCACACCGTGGCCACTTACACACCATTGCATCACACTAGCAACATCACAGCCCTGCAATGGCCCAGGCCTGGAGCACATGCTGGCAAACAACAACCAGAGTCATACTCACAGAATACTCACCACCAGCTTGCTGCTGATGCACCTTCAGACGTGCATCCAGGTCAGGCTGCGTCACTGCTAAAATGCGTGCCATTAGTGGTGTCATGCTGCGCCGCGCCAACCTGCCGGATCGAGGGATCAGCCCCAGTGTCATCTCGGCCACGTTCCTGCTTAGCCGTGCAATGTCATCCCACCTCTTGTGACAGTGGGAGCGCCGTCTGTTTGAGCCACCCAGTGCACGCACCTTGCATGCAATGGCCCTCCACACGGCCTTGCGCTGGTTGACTTTTAGCTGCAGACATGGGAGACAAGAAGGGGCAACATTCAGTGTAACCAACCACCATTCCCCAGTGCAGGACCATGACACTGACTCATCCCAAATTCAGCCATTACGTCAGCGGAGACAATACATCTGCTAATTGCAAACATCATGTGTGAAACACACATTAATGCATGCAAGTATGAGGGTGCACACAGTACATGCCCATCTCCTGGCCATGCAGGACACCAGCAGAGAGCTAAATGTGTATGCTGACCACATCTAATGCAATAATCTGGGAATAACAAGACATGCAGGACATCAATACATATGTGACTGGGAATACTCACTGTGCCCAACACTGCGCAGCCCACAAAGCACTTGCCCTTCAACTGCCAGACTGTGTCATGGATGTCACATTGAGGGACATGACCTCACAAACGCAGACCCTCATCACAAGGCCTGTTGTGTGCAATCTACATCTCTGTAATGGCTCATTGATGGAGACTCAAGAGGAAAAGCACATATGTGACACTCTGTACATTCAGTGTTGTGTCACTGTCAGATTGGGCAGTGAATGTGCAGGCCATTTGGGGTCACACAGAGGTCCAACGTGGGGCAGCTCATCTCTTACATGGAGTGACGATTTGGAAACACAAACAGTGCCAACACATGCGAGTATGTGCACATGCTGGTGTGGACGGAAGAGTCCGGGCACAATAATGTTTGAATGTACCGTGTCATAGGTGAATGACCAACAAGAGTGTCACCCTGGGGGATTCAGGTCATGAGTATGGCGCAGAGCTAGAGATGAGGCACATATAGAGGTCTAAACAATGGCCTCACTACCCTCTGGACAGCAACACTAGCTAAGGCCACAGATGGGCCTGTGAAGGACATCAGGGACACACACAGACATGCAGTCTGGCAATTACTGTCCTGACTCGTGAAATGAAAAGGTGCAGCCTCACTGTATGTCTGACAAGACATCATACTTCCCTCACATCTGGATGTGCAGGCAGGGAAACTTGTTGAATAGGCCAAACACACCTTCCCCCTGGAAACAGCATGCTAGGCAGTGCATGACCCACCCTCACACTCCCACGCACATACTGCAGCAGATCAACTTCATGTGTCCCCCACCCTGCACTCTCGCTCACACTATGAGTTGCTCACCATGACATTAGGTGCACCAAAGAGCCTTGGATACTGGTTGAGCACCTCGTCCACCAGGAGCTCCAGTTCCTCGGTGGTGAAGGGAGTGGCACGGATCTTCTCAGTCCTCGCCATCACTGTGGGCAGGAAACAGCAGCAGCGGCTGTTGGTGGTGAGGGGCGTCAGGCAGCAGGCCCTGGAGGCAGCAGCAGGTGAGGGGTCTGAGGCAGCAGTTCCTGGAGGCAGCAGCAGTTGAGGGGTCTCAGGCAGCAGTCCCTGGAGGCAGCAGCAGGTGAGGGGTCTCAGGCAGCAGTCCCTGGATGCAGCAGCAGGTGAGGGGTCTCAGGCAGCAGTCCCTGGAGGCAGCAGCAGGTTAGGGGTCTCAGGCAGCAGTCCCTGGAGGCAGCAGCAGGTGAGGGGTCTCAGGCAGCAGTCCCTGGAGGCAGCAGCAGGTGAGGGGTCTCAGGCAGCAGTCCCTGGAGGCAGCAGCAGGTGAGGGGTCTCAGGCAGCAGTCCCTGGATGCAGCAGCAGGTGAGGGGTCTCAGGCAGCAGTCCCTGGAGGCAGCAGCAGGTGAGGGGCCTCAGGCAGCAGGCTCAGTGAGCTGTGGCAATGTGTGGCTCTCTCACACACATATATAGCCCCCAGGGCTCGTTTATGTTGTTCTGAGCTGCTGCAATTGGTGTTCCAGGTCTGCCTCATTCAAAACATCCAATGACCGGCCCTGCGGTGGCGGAGCACGCCTACCGCGATTTTCAAACTTGCATCAGGCAACCGCGATTGCACTTCCCATTGGCTGGATGGGCATGCTCCATGGCGGTGACACACCGCAGGGGACAGGCATGCGGTACCGCGGTGGTGCATCTTACAAGTGCATCCAATGACCGGCCCCGCGGTGGCGGAGCACGCCTACCGTGATTTTCAAAGTTGCATCATGCAACCGCGATTGCGCTTCCCATTGGCTGGATGGGCATGCTCCATGGCGGTGACACACCGCTGGTGCCAGGTGGTAGTTCCCGCTATTCCTGAGCCATGCATTGCCATGAGTGACCGGGATCTGGGTGGCGGAGCATGCCATCCGCCATTAGCCATGTGTATATGCCTAGCAATCCCGCCATGGTGTCTCGGGCTAGGCGGTGACACACCGCTGGTGCCAGGCGGTAGTTCCCGCTATTCCTGAGCCATGCATTGCCATGAGTGACCGGGATCTGGGTGGCGGTGCATGCCATCCGCCATTAGCCAAGTGTATATGCCTAGCAATCCCACCATGGTGTCTCGGGCTAGGCGGTGACACACCGCTGGTGCCAGGCGGTAGTTCCCGCTATTCCTGAGCCATGCATTGCCATGAGTGACTGGAATCTGGGTGGCGGAGCATGCCATCCGCCATTAGCCATGTGTATATGCCTAGCAATCCTGCCATGGTGTCTCGGATCATGGCGGTGACATACCGCTGGTGCCAGGCGGTAGTTTCCGCTATTCCCGAGCCATGCATTGCCATGAGTGACCGGGATCTGGGTGGCGGAGCATGCCATCCACCATTAGCCATGTGTATATGCCTAGCAATCCCGCCATGGTGTCTCGGACCATGGCGGTGACACACCGCTGGTGCCAGGCGGTAGCTACGGCGAGGGTGCAGCATGACATTGTTGACTATGGGCGTGAAGGTGTTCTTAGAGCACGTTTAATGCAGCAATGGACACATCGTGTAGTGTCAATGTCATGGGTCATATCTGTACTTCGAACAGTGGTCACTTTCAATTAAACATGGAACTTGATGAATTAAAATGAGCTATAGTTCGTAATGAGAGCCTAAACTTCATATCTAACACCAAATGCAACACTGAAAGGACTAATGGGGCACATTACTCCTACACAATTTCATATCTGACCCAAACATTTTGCCCAAAGTTCATGTCTCTCACCCCATTTCCACCCAAATTTCGTATCTGAGCCAAATTTTTACACACATATTCATATCTCACCCAATATGTCGCTACACAGTACATGATTGTACAAAGATTTCAGCATTGTCTCCATTACTCACCACATATGTCACACTGTTGTCTGTTTGGTATCACCTATTACAGCATTCATGTAAGGTTATTGTTCGCTGTAGCAAAACCAAGAGTATATGTCCACATGGACATGTGTGTGCTATACACACTGAAGGTTGTAACATACATCACCGGCACACTTTGAAATATGTTCCTCCTTAATCATTTGACCTGTCTGTATGCATTTGGGTATGTTTTGTCCCCATATATGCAAAATGTCATCAGCATTACTTGTGTCATTGTGTAGGATATGTGCTCATGTTGTTCGGTCGGTCATATGTGAATTTGTCATATGTATTTTCCACAGCTGGGAGTATTTTGATAATGGATTTGATGTGTGTGGTGTGTTACGTTGGTACTCACCAAGGACAGGTGCATTGACCTTGTCCACATGAAGATTGTTGGCTTGGTGAGGGACTGTAGCCAAATGTGGTGCTGGTGCTCACTGACTGGTAAGTTTGACATGGTATCTGTGACCAGTAGAAGGTGACCCACAATTGGCCTGGACAGTTCAATATTGCGTGTGCTTTCATGTGCAGTAAGTGTGTGCAGTTTTGGCAGGGTGCACAATTAGGACACGTGTGCAGTGATATTAAACTAACACGTGTGGATAAGCCTGCTATGGTGTGGTAGCCTTTCGGGGGCACAAGCTGGTCCTGCGCTGTGTGGGTGAGCTGATGGTGTTGTTGACTCAAGCTAATGATGGCATCCAAGATAGGTGAGATATACCTTGATAGGGCTGGCTGTGGCACCCATCTAACTCAGACTTTTGTTGTTCTAATGGTACCAGAGGCCAACAAGTGATGCACAGCCAGCATCTTTGTCTGCAGAGGAATGTTGAGAGTCCGCTTTGTTGTTCCTGACAGGCTGTGTGGTATGTGGCTCAGGATGCTTTTGATAGTAGTCCTTTGGTACCTGTGTCGTGCGATGACATCCCCTGTTGTTATGTGCATGAGGCTGTTGTGTCTTCGGTATTTACTCAGTATGTTCATGCGCTGACTTTTAGGTGTAGTGGTGTGGCTTTGTCCGGGTGGTGGTGTAGGTTGTTTCTGTGTCACTGTTGTGTGTCCAAGCAGCTGGAGTATTAGCTCCATGGCAAATGTTGTACTTTAGTTGTGTGTCTGGGCAGTGCTACCTTCATACTGCATGTCATAGTGCAACTTTAGTGCAGATTGACATTTGTCTACAGTCCTTTTGAATCACGTACCTTATCCACTTTTTGTGTGCCACATTGACAATCTGTGTGCTTGCTGATGATATTGTGCAGTTGTGTTGTTGTGTCTTGATTCACGTCAAGACTGCATTAGTCATTGACTGACTTTGAATTGTGTGTAACAGCATGTATGGCATGTCTACTGATGACAGTGGATATTGGCACAGGCTTGTGAATATGTCTGTGAGTGTCTCTAGACTTGTGTGGATTAGCATTGGCTCACATTCCATGCTAAGTCCTTCAGAACTGGACAAATTGTGTAGTTCATGTGTCCCCTGTCATGATTGCACAAGAATGTGTGGCACATACAGCAGACATTTGGAAGCCAGCAGAGTTTCTGTTTCACACATGTCCTGTATCATTTATTGTCCGGGCTGTTTGCACCAGATTCTGAAATGTGACTATTACCATTCACAGACACAGTTTCCATTTTTGTTGTTCTCACAGTGGTAATACTGAAGAAGTGTAGTACAATGTATTCTCTATGTGTCACGACTTTTGACTTGCACTGTATGGTGCATTGTGATGCCAGTCAATGTGTGCGCTGTGTGTATCAGAAGCTACGGAATTGTGCACATCTCATGGTCTGTTGCAATGACGTGTCCCCTTTCATCTCACCTAGGAGGCGACCTAATGTGTATCGTCCTGTCACCCTGCTGGCTAACATTGAGGATGATGACGTGATACGCAGATTCCGTCTGGACCACACGAACATCCAAGACCTGTGTGCCATGTTGGATCCTCACCTGCGGGCTGGCAGGACATACCCAACAGCTTTGACAACCGAAACAAAGGTGATGGCGGAACTGCATTTCCTGGCTAGTGGGTCATTCCAGGAGACAGTGGGCATTGCAGGGGGGATGTCTCAGCCCACCTTCAGCATGGTGCTAAGGGATTTCCTGTTGGCCATGATGCGATACAAGGACCAATACATCAGTTTTCCAAGGAGGGTGGCTTTGGCGGATGTAAAGGCGGATTTTTATGCCCTTGGCCACATCCCGAATGTTGTAGGTGCTATTGACTGCACACATGTTGGCCTGGTTCCACCACAGGCACGGGAACACATCTATCGGAATCGTAAACATTCCCATTCCATCAATGTGCAGGTGGTGTGCCAGGCCGATATGATCATATCGCATATATGTGCCAAGTTTCCGGGCTCTGCACATGATTCATACATCCTGCACAACAGCATTGTGCCCCAGCTGATGGCCAATCTACTTCCGGAGCGGGCATGGATTGTGGGTGAGTAGGCAGAGTCAAGTTGTGTGCTGTGTGTGCCATGCTGTCCTCTGCCACAGTTGTATTACTGAATCGTTATGTTTATTTCACACCTAGGTGACTCTGCATATCCCAACAGACCGTGGTTGCTGAGCCCATTACGCAATCCTAGGACACCGTCTGACGTCTACTACAACAATGCCCATGGTAGAACACGTCAGGTGGTGGAGCGAACCTTTGGTCTCCTAAAATCGAGATTTCGCTGCCTGGACCGGACCGGAGGGGCACTCATGTACTCACCCAAAAAGGTGTGTCAGATAGTGGTAGCATGCTGCATGCTGCACAACTTGGCCTTACGGAAAGGAATACCCATGATCCTGGACGATGATGACTAGCCAGGGCCCCCCCCTGCGATCCCACAAATGTCCAGTGACGAGGATAGTGGTGAGGAGGAAGGTGTCGACCAGCGTCAGCAGCTCATCAACCGCTACTTCACTTGAAGGTGGGTGACGATGTACAACTGGTCCATTGTCTGTTGATGTAGTTGTTTGGGTGGAGGTCTATGTGATCTTTGTGAGTGCATCCTGTTGTTGACTCAGTGCTGGCTGCCTATGTGTTGGATACAGGGTATGTAGGAACTGCTACAGGATGTCTATGTTGGTACTGTTGCACATTGTTATGTGTGCATATTGTTGTACAGTGAGGACATGTGTTGTGTGATGGCTGTGATGCCACCACCTGACTAGTGACTTTTGTTCTGTTGTCTTTTGCTAGGTCCCTTCTGCCTCCCCTTGCCTACAGAGGATCCATGCTCCTGTGACATTGTAACCATGGTAAACGTTGCACATACTGTGATAAACATGGAGCAGACTCAACCACCTTTTTGCGTTTTTGTAGTTTATTTGCAATGGGTATCTGTGAGAGGGAAGTGGATATTTACATAAGTGTGAATGGTGAATCAATGAGTTGGCAGTCATGGTAGATGAGACAATCGGGTAGGCACCACATTGCTGTGGGTGAGGACAGTGTACAGAGTCAATGGTTGGGTGAAGAGTGTTGACATCATGGCTAGCTCTTTGACTGGCGTTTGGCCGGTGCTTTGCCATGGATGAGTCCCAAGTTCTTCTTTGGACGGCCCCTTCTTCTTTTGGCAGGGGGGGCATCGTCTGCTGGGCCAGTGGGGACTGAGGAGTCACCCCTCTCCGTCCCCACAGGGGTGGATGATGAACTGTCATCCTGCGTGGCAACGGGGGGAGGTGGAGGTGTGGTCTGTGGCACTGGCCTGTCCCTCAGTACCACCACTAACTGGCCCATGAGGTCCACGATTTGTCCCATACGGTTGTCCATGGACCTAAGCAGACGTTGGAGCTCCAGGGCATCTTCGTGGGCCTGGCCCATTTGTGCCTGTGTTCGTTCATAGGCACCCACAACTCTGGTGATGTTATCCAGGGCTTCGGTCACAGTGTCCGGTGTTGTTGGAGTCCCACTTGTCCTCCCATCTGCCCTGCTATTACTGACCTGTTGCCTCACCACTCTAGCCACACGCCTGCCCTCCACAGTTGTTGGTGTGGGCTGGGCATCCTCTGTGGCTGGGAGAATGTTGCAGGCAAAGGTGGTAGTGGTGGTGATGGTGGCGGCACAGGTCGTTCAAGCAGGGGTCAGCGTTGTTGTTGTTGCTGATGGTGGGGGAGCAGTGGGGTCATGTGACCGGTTGCGCCCTGGCACACCAGATGGGCCGGCTTGGAGCTCCTCATCCAAAGAATCCAGGGACTCCGCATCCGAGTGTCCATGTTCCGGGGGAGGAGACTGGCTCTGCAAGTTGAGGTTGTTGTCCTCTGCAGTCAGTTGTTGGTCACCTGTGGAACAGAGGGTACATGGTCATTGACTTACAGCCATATGGCTTGCTGTGTTTGATGTCTCTTATTTACATGTTATGCAACACACAGTTACGTATTTCATGAGTTGAATGTCTGCACAGTGTTGTTCGTCATGACATGATTTGGAGGTACATACATCTTGTTCCATGGTCTGACAAGTCATTGGATGCCATGCCCAACTTGACACTCTTTGTATGGAACTGATGAGTTGTCATCTGACAACTGGCTGCCATGCAACTTGATGTGATGCATCGAGGATGATTACTCTTCCAGACAGTTGTTACATATGCACATGTACTAGACATTGTCCCATTGTTATCTCATGCATACCTTTGTAATGTTCTGTGCTTGTATTTATTTGCTCGACAGGCCATGCCTTTTCATTGTTACTATGGTCCTTCATGCTCAGCACCCATGGAATTTGCACATAGCATTCTGTGCAGTGCATATTTGGTCCCTGATTTGCTTACACATGGGTTTAGTTGAGTCACAGTTCTGTTTCTGTCACAGTTACATACGCATCGCTGTCTGCATTCTATCAAATGGTATGTAATTGGGGTGTATTTTGTTGTGATGTGTGGCATTGTGTTGGCATTAGCTCAATGCTTTCATTGAGGAATGGTGGGGTGCATGCATTGGCTGCTTACCTGTACAGTTGGCATCTTTTGGGTGGACTTTCTACCACATGCTTCTGGGTGGGAGGGAGTGCTCCTTCCTGCTGAGGGATGGGGCAGGGTGTGCCTGGTGGGAGTTGTAGTGCAGGCCTCCCTATTCCAAACACTCCTCCATGGAAAGATGGCTACCTACCTGTTAGGTGAGGGTGTAGCACACAATGACTGCCACATGGTTGTGGGTGGGGGGAGTAGTCCATCCTGCTCAGCTGTGGGACAAGGGGGCCTGGTGGGAGTTGTAGTGCAGGCCTCCCTATTCCAAAGACACCTCCCTGGAAAGAGGGCTACCTACCTGTTAGGTGAGGGTGTAGCACACAATGACTGCCACATGGTTGTGGGTGGGGAGAGTAGTCCATCCTGCTCAGCTGTGGGACAAGGGGGCCTGGTGGGAGTTGTAGTGCTGGCCTCCCTATTCCAAACACTCCTCCATGGAAAGATGGCTACCTACCTGTTAGGTGAGGGTGTAGCACACAATGACTGCCACATGGTTGTGGGTGGGGGGAGTAGTCCATCCTGCTCAGCTGTGGGACAGGGGGCCTGGTGGGAGTTGTAGTGCAGGCCTCCCTATTCCAAAGACACCTCCCTGGAAAGATGGCTACCTACCTGTTAGGTGAGGGTGAAGAACACAATAGCTGAGACATGCTTCTGGGTGGGAGAGAGTGCTCCATCCTGCTGAGGGATGGGGCAGGGTGTGCCTGGTGGGAGTTGTAGTGCTGTTTGCCTGGACACATACAACACAGTAGATGTGGTCTACCTTTGTGATGTTTGAGGTGGGGTGGATGTAAAATCAGTGTGACCTGTGTGTGTTTTTGGGGTGCAGATGTGTGTACTTGTGCCTCAGGGATGTATCTTTGTAGTTGTGCAAGACAGTACATGGCAGTTTCATGGTATACATTAGTTGGTACTTACCAGCCTCCACTCCCCCGGGTATTCCTTCAAGAGTCTCTGGATGCAGTATGGCAAGCACCTTCTCCTCCCACGCAGTGAACGGTTTTGGTGGGATGGGAGGGCCTCCACCAGTCGCATCAGCCAGCTCACGTTTCTTTGCCCTCATCTTCTTGACAACACTCTTCAGGTCATGCCGCCGCCTCATGATTTCATTCTTGTTGCAGGGCACATTCCCTACTGCATTGACCTTGCCCACTATCCTTGCCCACATGTTTGTTTTTGTGGCTAATGGTGTCTGTTGGACCATGCTGCCAAAGAGTTGTGGTTCTACTCTGATTATCTCATCTATCATTACTGTCAACTCAGTGTCAGTGAATTTTGGCATTTTCTGTGGTGCCATGGTGTGTGCTGTGCTGATGTTTTGGGGTGCAGTTGTGAGGGTGGTGTAGGTGGTGTGTGTGTGTGTTGTTGTGCTGGTGAGATGTGTGGTGATTTTCCTATCCAATGTGCTGCAGGGTTTGGTTCCTTCAGGGCTGGAGTAGTGCAAACGATTGTGGTTAGGGAAGGGGCTGGTTTTATGCTCAGCTATGTTGGTGTGTCAAGATGGTGTAATGCAGTCAGGTATGCTGTGTGGGTTGTCCTGTGATTTGTATATTTGAATTTGCCATGGGGGTGTGTCATTGGGATGTTTCAGGTTATTTTGGGGGCAGGGCTAGTTGCCTGTGTGCATTTGGTGGCCTCATTGTTTTTTTTTTACTTGGCTGCCATTTTTTTGCGGAGCATCCGCAGCGAATGCTGTGCTGCAGGGCTTCCGCCGTATCTCACATTCATTACTGTTAGCGACCGCGGCGGACGGAAACAGCAGAACGTACCGCTGTGACATCGGGGATATCATAATATCATTGGCGGTCACTCCGCGTGTCTGGCGGCGGGTTGATGTGTTTCCGCTATGTTACCGACCGTCGCGGTTGAATTTTCACTTTCTCTGCCCTCTACGGGCGGTTTTTCGATGCCTCGTACCGCCGCGGACGGAATATTTTGGCGGTTGATCCTAATAGGGTCGGCGGGGTTTCCGCGGTACCTGCGGATGGTGATTTTCCGCAACCATGGCGGTCGGATTTTTTTCCGTCCGCCATCGTAATGAGCCCCCAAGTTGGGTAAGGTGTTGGAGACTAAAGGGATGACATTTACTATTCCCACTCTAAACTAACCATATTAGGGTAAGGTATTGGAGACTAAAGAGTTGAAATGTACAATATCCACTTCAAAATAAAACATTTTACACAACATATTACAAAATAAAAGCATTACACACACAATCAATACTCCATATTCTCAATTTTTTTAAATATAAAATGTATTAAAATGTTATCTAAAAACACACTAATCTAAACTACAAACCATTATATACATATTAATATTTTTAATTATACAATTTCTATTGTAAATACTATTAAAAATTAATATATTGTTCAAAATAATTACTACCATTATTATATTTTAAACAATTTTTTTAAATAAATTCTTTAACAATCATAATTTCAAATATTGATGTACATTTAATAATTCATTCTTTAAAAAAAAAAATTACAATTATAATTAATTTTTTATTTAAAAAGGTATACAATTTTAATTTTTAAAAGAATGTAAACATTTTAATTTTCACATAAACGCATTTCTAATTATTCTATTTAATTATTTTTTATATGTTTTAAGTATCATTTTTTATTTTTTTCTTATTTAAACAAGTATTTAAAATCATTGATATAAATTTTAATGAACATCAAATTAAAATATATTAAACATATTGATATAATAATATACATTTTAAAATTCTAAATTATTCATTTGCCTATCTTTAAAATTATTATATTACAATTTAAATGTAAAACATACATTTTTAAAAAATCTCTCCACCCCTATCACCTAAAAGCCCAATATCCACTACTAGAAAACTATTTAACAATTAATTATATACATTAATACAACTAATGGCCCGATTACGATGTCGTTAGGAAAGCATTCCCACCGAATCGGTTCCGGAATGCTTTCCTAACGACTCGGATCGGGGGAGTCCGACTGAGCGATTTGAATGCATCCGGGTGCATCCGGATACGATTCGGTCGACTCCCATTGACTTCAATGGGAGCCTGTGTTCCAAACGTAAACACAGGCTCCCATTGAAAAAAGGGGTGGTTGAGGAAAGTTGGGCACCCTGTGGTGGGCAAACAATGGTGCCTGCCACACTGTGCATGTATGGGTTTGGGAGACCCATGGGTACCCCCATGGGCCCGATTCAAAGGGCCCCGGGTGAACGGGGGCCTGCTATGAGCCCCTGAAGTCCGAATCCTACAGCCATTTCGTCTCAGCCAAACCGATTCGGAATGGCTGTCCGAATCGGTCATCATACTTGCTCGTTCGGAAACCGTTTCCATTGGGCTGTACGATTCCGCTCCGAACTACTCGGGCTGCCTGAATCCCGTTCGGAACCGATTCGGACAGCCTCTATGGCTTTCTTGCATCGTACTTGGTCGTCCGGAAAGGTGACCGATTCGGTCAGAAACAAGGCTTCCGAATCGGATTCGAACTAATCGAATGCCGTTTGGAGCCTTTCCTGATGACATCGTAATCGGGCCCAAAAAATAGAAATTCCATAAATGTCATAAGTTAAGTAATATCTTACTAAAAACACAAATAAAAGTAATAATAAACACATACATTCAAACACACTACAATATATTACGCACTAATTAACACATATAAACAATATTACATACAACAATATTTTCTGCATCGATATTTTTACAACAATATCAAAAAGAACACTAAAAATGATATTTTTACCTTAGATATTCCTGTCCATGATATTTTTGATGTCCCGATATTCTTGACACAATATTTTTCTATCACAATATTATTTTTCTGATATTTTGTCCAAACACCATGCAAGACAGACCATCTTGTCACATTCATCTTGTCTGCTCTGGCCAGCATTTTTTTCCCTCAAGGAAAGGTGGATGACATGCCCTAATATGGGAGTGAAGATAAATAGACTAGTGAGAAGGCCTGTGGTGGAAACAAACCCACATGGGTTAAACAAAAACAAAGAATCTCTTTACCCTTCGCAAACCTTCCTCAAGCAAGAGGAAGTTATGAAGTGCCCACAAATTACGACTCTTCTTTATGACTTTGTAACAGCCAGATCTCCGTTTCCCAGTTACCTACACATGGGGAAAAGTGACACACATCATACTGTCAGGCAGTCAGCCCCATCTACAAGACTTGTCGACAAGGCTCTTGAGCAATGCCGTCAAAAACAAAGAGACACCTTTATGCAGGCACCACAGCAACATTCCACTCACAATGGTTCCCACATCAAGTTTGTATCTTGCACGCTTTGGCTACGAGTCTTTGATATACAAAATGGTATCAGAACGCATTTGCTGGTGAAGTACATGTATTAAATAATCAGTGACAAAATGATTGAAAGAGAAATATTTAAGAAAAATAATGAGGAAAGTGAGTGTTAATACGAAGGGAGAAAATGTTCAGAAAGGGTTAGGTGGGAGTCGAAAGAAACATTATAACTCAGAGAGTGGTCCCCTATAACAAAGGTATGACTTTTGCTTTTTCCGTTTTCCACTGTGAGTCCTTGTACTCGATTCTGTGCTATTAATGCCCCCCAAAAGCATCAACATAAATAGAACATCAACAAAGATTGGCAGAGCTTAGGCAGTGGAAAATAATAAGCATTATTTAATCCACAGACTAAGGTCCTCCAGGTCTGTTAGCAGACATTTTAAAAGCATCAGAGACCTATGGCTTAATTTAATTCTGAGATCTCTTACTTCATAGTTCTTGTTTCAAGTTGCAGATTTCCATATTGTTCTGTCTTGCCTTTATCTCAATTATTTTGTCCTCCACTAACATAAGTATAGGGAAGTAATTAAGTTAAAATGAAAAGCTTTCTTTTTTAAAACCCTTTCTGGCCCACATGCATCACATGATTTTGTAGACGTTTTTCCTGCTATAACTAGAGATGATGTAATCTTTCTCAGACTTTATTCAGTGATGCTAGCTTTATAAGAGTTTCAGGCTCTGATACAAGAGTACTCCTAGCCCTGTCTTTCAACCATGGGATTGTTGTTTCATTTCTTAGGGCTTCCCGTGACTCACCAACTCTCACTCTGAGGAGTTTTATCATGATAAGGGTGTGTGAGACTTGGTTATGTAGTGTCAAGTATTCTTGCTGAATGATTTCACATATATAAAGATCCTTGCCACATATAACTATTTTTGTCAATTAATGAGGTAATGAATAGTTCAGGCATTGAATTGCAAAGTTTAAAATGTGAAGTTGCCTTTCTAACCTACTTATTTTCCACTTTCATGACAATCCTGCAGAAATGTTTCTTTTTATTAAATAGATCTTTCGATTCTTACATAGTTTACTGGTTAGAAGCTGATGTTAGAAAATTAAATAACATCATACATATGTGAGAAAGCCAGCCTGAAGGAAGTGGACTCCATGTGAATGCATAGTTGATAACATGTTTTTGAGAGTGCAACATTATTGTCTAAGGGCGAAAGGGTCATGTGCGAGACGCAAAGAAGTGATACGCCTAGGAGGAAACAACAATGATAAGACGATATACAAATTCATTGTTAGACACTCAGGTAAGTCAGGGTGTCAGAATACACAGCATCCCTGTTACAATTAACATATTGACTCGGAAGGCACAGAATCTGACTTGAGGGTGGGAAACTAGATAATTACTAAACAAGGAAGCGTGCACACTAAGGGGTCGATTCCGATTCGGGCCGGAAATTTCTCCGACCGAGCCGGACCCGGAGAGATTTCCGACCGAATCGGACCCGTGCAGTCCGACCGAACGAGTACGATGCGTCCGTATGTTATCGGACTCGAGTCGGTCGGACTCCCATTGAAGTCAATGGGAGCCGGTCGTACAACGCGTACGCGGGCTCCCATTGACTCAATGGGTGCGAAGTCGGACAAGGGCGCCCCCTACAGCGGGTACGCGGCGAAGCGATTCGCGCCGTACACGCACAGGTAGGGGGACCCATGGGTCCCCCCTGTGTGCGACTCGCGCGGCTACGCGTACAGGGGGTCCGACACGGACCCCCAAAGTACGGCTCCGACAGCTCTTACGAGCCGGAGTGCGCGGCTCGGTCGGACTGCTCGCGGCGCGCATCGTACTTACCCGGCCGGGAAACGTCTCCATTGCGCGGTGCGAGTCGAGTCCGAGCGAGTCGGTCGGAGCGGTTCGAGCCGGGAGCGAGTCGGTCGGAGCGGTCGGGACGCCCGGACGAGTCGGTCGGAGATTTCGCATCGTACTCGCTCGGCCGGACCCGTGTACGGTTCGGTCGGGAAACAGGGCTCCGAATCGGATCCGGTAAAGCCGAATCCAATTCGGAGCCCTACCGGCCGAGATCGGAATCGGCCCCTTAGAAGGAACAAGGAGATAATACAGAGCACCAGTGAAGTAACTGGCTGAAAAACCCGCAGATCACCATAGAGACCACTGTGATACACACGTGTCCGAAAAGAGAAATGTGTCAAAGATGTGAAAATCAAAACCAGATTGGCCTTAAAGGCAGTGGCCAAATTACCCAGGATACACAACAGTACAATGACGTTTAACATAATTCTCCTAGGACAAAAATACCTGGAAACAGGTGGAAAACAAATTACCACCGGGTCAACCTGAGCGAGAAGGTAAGAAAAATGGAGCTCCACACTTGGACCTAAAAATGAAGATAGAGATAACAAATACAAAATGCTTAAATGAAAATGCACAAAAGATCAATATCTCCAAGAGACAGGAGAGCCAGAGGATATACGTATAGTTATAGTATAACACAGCTTACCCAAGTATATGGAGCAGTAGGGTTCCCAAATCAGTTCAAAAATCTCAAGCGAGGCATTCCAGACTTGCTAAAAGGAGGGCCGAGAGGTACAATGATTTTTCAAAGAATACGGACCATAAGGATCTTGCTGGTGGGGCCCGGAGCGGGCGCTATGCTGTAAATATGATGAATGAGACAGGTAGGATATACCTAGACAAACCAAAAGTAAACAACCAATGAGACGAGAACAGGTAGATAAAACAGGAGGCTGAAAAACAGGATGATCTGAGGGGCACGGGATGAGTTCTGTCATACAGTGATAGGGAACGCCACTCTCTAGGGACACCCCATTGTACGAACTAATACGCCAAAGGGCAGAGTGTTACTGTACAAGGAGGCCTAAAAGTACAGAGTCCAATACTTGGGTACCTGATAAATATAAGATAGTCATGGGAGCGGGGGACAAAACCGCCGAAAATGTAGAAAAGATTGGATGCGCGTTCGGAAAATCCCATACGGTGACAAAATGGGCAAGATACAAATATGCCGATAAGTGTTACCTCCGCCTGTTAAGGTTAGCAGCAGATTGGTACGTATGATTAGAAACACTGCAATATGGACATATAGACTACCGAGCACAGGTATACGGCAGAGGCGGTTATGTCAATTAAGGTGCGGCGGAAGGCCAAGCGGGACACAAGGGCTCACCTGATAAGGCAGAAACTTCGGCGATACGGACAATTACATCGGCGGTACGGGCAGTCTGCGTTGGTAGAGTCCACTAGTCCGCAGGCCAGCAGGGTTCCATCGAGGCAGTAAAGCACAGCTTCAGACGCCGTGGTGCCGCCCGCTAGTTTAAATAGATGCAACGCATACTCGCACGTCATACGCTGGACGTCCAGGCGTAAGCTCCTCCCCCGTCGGGTGGGCCCGATATAGAAAGGGGGCTCAGTCAGAGATACAGAGAAGGGGGTAGGAGGTGCCATGATGGAATGACTGCCTCGAGTGGCAAACACGATAAAAGACAGATATGCCTGTTTGGGTCGGGAAATACAAAGATGACTAAGAACAGACAATAAAGAACCAAAAAAATATGTATTAATGGATAAGAAAAATTAAAAACAGAATATATATGAAATAACCTTCTATCCAGAAAACACAGGGATAGAAAGGGAGTGTCTAACAAGATATAGTCACACTGAAATCCATAGACATACAAACACTAATAAGCAAACAAAGAATAAGGCAATGGAGCAAGATTCCGGCGCGAAACGCCGGATAAAGGAGGTATCTGAAACATAAGGACGAGACTGATAGAACAGAAGAACAGAACTAATAAGGAAATGGGGTCCAATGGATGGATGGAGGACCTATGTATAGAGAAATGGAGGATCTCTAAGACATAAGATGCTATAGTTACAGAATCGCATTCTCCCACGGTATAATTTAGTTAAGTCCTCTTTCTTTGGTGTTAAGGGTAAAAATCCAAAATACTTCTCTCTTCCTGCGGGTAGCAGTAGCGTCTCTCCCCGCGTGGGATTGAACTTTCTCAAGGACAGACCATCCGAGATCATTCTCCGCATGGTTGGCCTCCATCCAGTGGCCAACCAAGGGTGCAGTGTGTTTAGACAACCTTATATTGGACTTATGTTCCCCAATTCTTTTTCTGCATTCTCTCCCCGTCTCGCCCACATAGGCCAGGTTGCAGGGGCACAGGATGATATATATCACATTAGAGGATCTGCAGTTTGTCATTTCTTTAAGGAAGGCCGTTCTTTCATTGATTCGAATATTGTCGCTGACAATGGCATTTGGGCATGCTTGGCACGAACCACATCTGTGGTTGCCTTTCATGGGTTCACCCCCTGTGATAGATTTCTGGCAAAAGGTGTTACGTTCAGGGCTTTTTGCTCTCACCAAGAAGTTCCTGAGGTTTTTGTTCCTCTTGAACGCAAAAAGAGGTTTTTGTAGTTTTTGTTCCTGGCCACCAATGTTTAAAAGGTGCCATTGTGAGTTTATGATTTGACAAATCTTATGGTCAAAATTAGAGTGTTTTGTAACACAGACAAGTTTATCAAGTTCCTCGGAATTCTTAGGTCTGAACATCGCATCCCGGTCGTAATATCTGGCTTTCTTAAGAGCATCTTTGATCAATTTAGTGGGATAGCCTCTCCTTATGAGTTTCTCTTTCAGAATTTCTGCTTGTTCCAAGAAATCTCTGACGTTGGTACAATTTCTTCGGACATGAAGAAATTGGCTGTAGGGTATCCCCTCCTTCTGGCATCGAGGATGGAAGCTATTGAATTGCAATAGCGTGTTTCTTGCCGTGGGTTTAGTGTATAAGGAAACCTGAAGGTGCGAGTCCTGGTGTTCGACCCAAACGTCGAGAAACTCCACCTTGGTGTTACTCGAGTGGGCAATAAACTTGAGGTTGGGGTCTGCCGCATTTATCCATAGGGTGAATTCACCTAGGGCCTCAGAGTCGCCTTTCCAAATGAAAAAAACAGCATCAATGAAACGCGACCACTGATGAACGTTCTCAAAGAACGGGGCCATTTCATTGTATATATTCTGGGCCTCAAAGTGTCCCATGTATAGACAAGCTACACTAGGGGCACAGGCAGCGCCCAAACTTATACCCTGTATCTGTTGGCAGTAGGTGTCATTGTATTCAAAGAAATTGTCTCCGAGTACGATCTCAAGACATTGGAGAATGAAGGAAGTGTTGGTGATGGCAGGCTCAGATTTGAGGATTTCCTTTAATACTCTCATGGCTTCCTTTTGAGGGATGTTAGTGTATAAGGACTCAAGGTCCATCATCACCAGTATTTCCCTTTTGCTGTCAAATGGGAGATTTTCTATCTTGGATATGAAAAGGCCAGTGTCCTTTGCGTATGAAGTTATGTTACATACCAACGGTTTGAGGAATCGATCGGCGTATTTGGACAGGGGTTCCGTCGTGGCCCCGATAGTAGAGACTATTGGCCTCAGAGGGGGGTCATTGACATCTTTATGGGTTTTTGTGACCCCATAGATAATAGGTATACAAGTACAGGATGGAGTCAGAAATTCCGCCTCTTTTTGGCAGATGTACCCACTTTCCGCCGCAGTTTCTACTAGCTTAAGGATCTTACGTTTGAGACTAGGTTCAAGATTGATAGTGATCTTCTTTTTTTATATAACTTTTTTTTTTTTAAACATTCATCGGACACATGGACAATATATAGAGGAAACATCAAGGTATACATCTCATAAATCTCAGGGGTATTTTCTAATAATTTTACACAGAAGGAATGTTACGGAGGGGGGATGTCATGTTCAGCAGCACAGGGAGGGGCACAGATTTCTCCTCGATAAGTATTCCATGGGCCCCATATTCGTGTCCATTTCCCAGGGCAACCCCTTGCCAGATATACAGTTTTTCTCGAAACATACACCAGTCTAAATCCTTTCCCCAATCATCCAAAGCGGGTGTGTTCGCCGCTCCCCATAGCTGTGCAATGTTCCTCTTGGCGAGCATGAGCCCAAGTGTAACCCATTGTATTTGGTGGGTGTTTAGGTCAGTAGGCTCCCATATATTCAGGAGGCATCGTCGTGCCTCCGGGAGGAGACGCACCGACAGCACCGAGTTGATCACGTCGTGGATTTTTGCCAGTAGAGACCCACCTGCGTACACTCCCAGATAATGTGCATGAATGTCCCTATGTGTCCACACCGTCTCCTACAGTCCCCACTGTCTGCAAGTCCCATGCGGATAAGGCGAGGTCCCGTGACATAGGTCCTATGTAGGATTTTAAGTTGGACAAGTCTGAGTCGTGCTGAGATGGCTACCACCCGGGGAGGAGACCGCATCCTGCCAGTCCTCATCATCTATTTCCACTCCGTCTGCTACCCATTTACTCCGCAGGACCTGGAGAGGATCTTCGGTGTTGTTGACTAATTTTTGGTAGATCAGTGAAATAGTTTTATCAGGTAGGTGTCCATCAAGTATCCTGTCTTCTAGTGGGGAGGCGTCAGGAGGGAGCTTGCTCTCGGGAGTGCCCGTAGGAGCGAATGGGATATTTGCGCATATCGGAAGTACTCGGTGTCTGCAAGCGCATACTCCGCCCGGAGTTCGGCGAATGTCTTGATCCCTCTCGGGCCCCAGATGTCTTTAACTTGAGAGATGCCAATACGATCCCACCTGTCAAATCCTTTTGTTTTCCACAGGCTACCCAATATCTCTGAGTCCCATAGCGGGGTAGACATCGTTAATTGTCGGCCCCACCCGAGTGAGGAGGACGCCTCGTGCCAGATCCGGACCGCATGCCTAGTAGGCCCCGTCAAGATATACCTCCGGGGTCTTGCATATAATGCCCTATTATAATTACCCCCAGGTAGTATCCACTTATCCATCGCATAGCCAGGATCCTCAATTCTTCCATAGGTACCGTGGTTAACTGCTACCAATTGCGCAGCCCAATAATATTTTTTGATATCCGGGAGGCTGATGCCTCCATCATACCAGTTTAGCGTCAGTTTGGTTAGGGCGATTCGAGGTCGCCCCTCCCAGAGCAGCTGCCTCTGTAGTCCTTCAATTTCCTTAAAATATTGCGGGGGGATGGGATCCAGAGTATTATGTAATATGTACAGGAATCGCGGCAGGGACATCATCTTGAACAGAGTAGCTCTACCCAAGAGGGAGATGGGAAGCGATTTCCACCTGGCTACATCTGCTTTCAGTCTGCTCAGAGGGGGAAGGAGGTTATGGTCATAGCGTGATTGGGGATCTAGTGAGATAAAAATACCCAAATACTTGAAGCCCACCGTGGTAATTTGTATTGGACAATCGCGGGGGAGCAGAGGCCGATCCCCACTTAAGACAAATAGGGAGGACTTATTCCAGTTGACCGTGAACCCAGAGAGTCTACCAAAGATTTTAAGGATATCTAGCACTACTATCAAAGATCTTCTGGGGGACGCAAGGTAGAGCAATATGTCATCTGCGTATAATGAGATGCGGTCTTCACATTCCGAGGACCACTTCAATCCTCTCACTCTAGGGTCACGTCGTATCCATGCTGCCAAAGGTTCAAGAGCCAATGCGAAAAGGAGGGGGGAGAGCGGGCAGCCCTGACGGGTTCCCCGACTGAGCTGGAATGTGGTGGAAATCTTGTTGTTAACCACTACCTGGGCCAAGGGTTCATTATACAAGAGTCGCACCCACTGAATAAATTTCGGGCCGAATCCCAGTTTTGACAGCACCGCCCAGAGATATGGCCACTCGAGTGTGTCGAATGCCATTGTCGCGTCTAAGGAAGCTATTATCGCAGGTTCCTGAATAGTATGTGCTCTCCCTATCACACCATGCACTCGCCGGAGATTCAATGCCGTGTTTCTGCGGGGTATAAATCCGGACTGGTCCGGGTGGACCAGTTCACCAATTACTTTGATGAGGCGATTGGCCAAGAGTTTGGCGAGAATTTTAGGCTCCGCATTCAGGAGGGAAATTGGCCTATATGAGGCACATTCCGTCCTGGGTTTACCCTCTTTATGAATAGTCACTATGGTGGCTACCCTCTGATCCCGAGGCAACATGCCCAATTCCCTAGACTCCTCAAACATAGATTTTAAATATGGCGCTAGTTTATCAGGTTGTAGCTTATAAAGCTCAATGGGGAGTCCATTGGGGCCAAGGGCCTTGCCCGAGTTTAGGGAACGGATTGCTTGTGCAACTTCGTCCGCTGTTAACTCGTCATCCATAAGGTCGCGATCACTTAGTGACAGACAGGGGAGTGCTATGTCTCGTATCATTTCTTGCGAGTCTGCCTCAGAACCCCCGGCCAGTGTGGTGTATACTGTCTGGAAGTGGTTAGCGAAGCTATTAACAATTTCTTGGGGGTCTGTGATGATAGTGTCTGTGTCGCTTCTGAGTTCAGGGACCAATCTACTCGCCAGTTCCTTTTTATCAAGCCATGCTATCAATTTCCCTGCTTTGTCTCCTAAGTCATATAGTCTCCCTTGTCGTTCTCTACCAATGATCTTTGCTCTCTCGGTGACCACTGCCCTATACTCGTGTTGTTTAAGACTCAGCAGATGAGATAGTGATCTTCTTGTAATGTCTAGTAGATCCCAGTAAATTGTTTATCTTCTCCACGTATTGGGGAGTATCAAAAATCACAATCCCCCCTCCCTTGTCACAGGGTTTGATGGTAAGATTCCCATTTTGTTTGAGTTATCTGAGGGCAGCATTTTCCTCCCTTGAGATATTAAAAGGGGGTTTAGGGACAAATCTGATGATTTTCTGGATTTTAGACATGACAGCTTTCTCAAAAATGTCTACTTCTGTGCCCAAAGATTCCAAGCTGGGCATGAAGTCAGATGGGGGTTTCAAACCAGAAAGATTGTCTTCGGTGTTGTTGGTGGGTCTATTCTGGAAGAACTTTTTCAATCTAATCCTACGAAAGAATAGATGTAAATCCTTGGTAAGTTCAAACTTGTTCAGGCTGGCAGTGGGGACAAAAGAAAGTCCTCTCGATAAAAGGGTCTCAGTGTTGGAATCTATTCTGTCCGAGGACAGATTAAATACTGGAATAGGGTTTATGTTCTCCAGTATTGCTGGTTGCGAGTTTGTATACATTTCTGCGGCTGCTCCTGTTCTTGGTAGTAACCCCTCTGTTGTTGGTTCCGGAACCTGGGGCGGAAGTTTCCCCTTCGGTTGCCTAAAAAACGATTACGGACGGGAGGTCTCTCAAACTGATCTTGTCTAGGTTGGTAGTTAGAATTGTAATTGGATGGACCTTCACTATCCGAGTCCGTAGTGTCGGAGAAGGTCGTCACCCGTCTATTGCCCCAGTGAGGTGTTCCTGGGCCTGATGTACTCTCACTGTTTGTGGTATAGAAATTTTCAGTGAGATAAGGGTATACACGTTCCTGGGAGAATAAGCGGATGTCTTTCCTAAGCTTCTCCGTTTTCCTCTTGAGTAGGTATTCAGAAAAAGAATCTAATTCAATAAGGGTCTCTTCAAGTTTCCTTTTCCCCTCCTCTACGCTATTGATCTTTTTAAGTTTCTCTTCAAGTTCCTGGATCTCTTTGTTCAAAATAGACACTATTTCACTGGCAGTTTCAATGATGAGAATCATCCAGTCCCTGGAGCAGCGGTTGGATATGAGAGCCCACTTCTCCAAGAACTGTCTGATTTCAACAAAAAGGCCCGGGATATTTCTCACCCTCAGGCCGATCGGAATAATGCCAGCTTTTAGATATTCCAACATAAAGTTGGCATGGGATTCGGTTCGTTTGGATTTTTTTCTTAGATTAAGGAGTTTAGTCCATTCCTCTTCCAGACCCTTAGATAGAGTAAAGGGTCTCTCGCTTCCAGAGGGTTGGCCTAAGAGGCGGGCCAGGTCATCATCGTAGAAACCAAAGGTCTTGATTTTATCCATAGATAGAACAATGGAATAGAGAAGGGAAGCGAGGGGCTCTAAAGAAAAGGCTTTTTTTGTGTGATAACAAAATATAGATAATGAAAAAAAGTGCCATACACAAAGTGGACCAACATAAAAGTTGTAAAGATTAGAAGAATACACAAAGAAGTGTGCACGATATCTCAGAGGGGACACAAAAAGAGCACCCCACAGCTCAAGGCTGGGAAATAATAACCACTCACACGGAAGGGGCCCCCTGAGGCTAATACCAGGCAGAGGAAACAGGGGGAAAAGTCAGTAAAATCGCACAGAGAGATCCTCCGCCTGTATGCTAATATGTAAGGTGCTACACAGTCACTGATAAATAGGGACAACCCAAAAGTCCTGGCCTTCCAAATTGTAATATAAACAACATAATATGCTGAAAAAGTCACATTTATTTATTTTGTTTTGTCACAATGGTAAAAAACATGATAGGATAAATATCAAAATTCCAAGCACATCCTGCATCACACACACACGACCTCTCAATCAGCATGAACCAGACACATACCCATACAACCTCTTACATACCACCAATTCAACCTTCACTATACAACAACACAACATTTTTTATAAATATATATATATATAAAATGATTACAAAAACCCTCCCGCAGAGTGTGGTGATACAGAAATTCAAAGGTATGGTTAGATAGAATCCATAGCATCAAATAATCCCATGATCAGTTGGTCATACAGTCCATCATCTAACTTCTTCTCACAAAAATAGATGAGAACAGGGAGACTAGAATTAACTCCAGCGCTGACGCGCGTTTCGGTGTCTAACCCGGCTGTGGGTCACACATTCTTCAGGGCGAAAGGGTCATGTGCGAGACGCAAAGAAGTGATACGCATAGGAGGAAACAACAATGATAAGACGATATACAAATTCATTGTTAGACACTCAGGTAAGTCAGGGTGTCAGAATACACAGCATCCCTGTTACAATTAACATATTGACTCGGAAGGCACAGAATCTGACTTGAGGGTGGGAAACTAGATAATTACTAAACAAGAAAGCGTGCACACTTAGAAGGAACAAGGAGATAGTACAGAGCGCCAGTGAAGTAACTGGCTGAAAAACCCGCAGATCACCATAGAGACCACTGTGATACACACGTGTCCAAAAAGAGAAATGTGTCAAAGATGTGAAAATCAAAACCAGTTTGGCCTTAAAGGCCGTGGCCAAATTACCCAGGATACACAACAGTACAATGACGTTTAACATAATTCTCCTAGGACAAAAATACCTGGAAACAGGTGGAAAACAAATTACCACCGGGTCAAACTGAGCGAGAAGGTAAGAAAAATGGAGCTCCACACTTGGACCTAAAAATGAAGATAGAGATAACAAATACAAAATGCTTAAATAAAAATGCACAAAAGATCAAAATCTCCAAGAGACAGGAGAGCCAGAGGATATACGTATAGTTATAGTATAACACAGCTTACCCAAGTATATGGACCATTAGGGTTCCCAAATCAGTTCAAAAATCTCAAGCGAGGCATTCCAGACTTGCTAAAAGGAGGGACGAGCGGTACAATGATTTTTCAAAGAATACGGACCATAAGGATCTTGCTGGTGGGGCCCGGAGCGGGCGCTATGCTGTAAATATGATGAATGAGACAGGTAGGATACACCTAGACAGACCAAAAGTAAACAACCAATGAGCCGAGAACAGGTAGATAAAACAGGAGGCTCAAAAACGGGATGATCTGAGGGGCACGGGATGAGTTCTGTCATACAGTGATAAGGAACGCCACTCTCTAGGGACACCCCATTGTACGAACTAATACGCCAAAGGGCAGAGTGTTACTGCACAAGGAGGCCTAAAAGTACAGAGTCCAATACTTGGGTACCTGATAAATATAAGATAGTCATGGGAGCGGGGGACAAAACCGCCGAAAATGTAGAAAAGATAGGTACGCGTTCGGAAAATCCCATACAGTGACAAAATGGGCAAGATACAAATATGCCGATAAGTGTTGCTGCCGCCTGTTAAGGTTAGCAGCAGATTGGTACGTATGATCAGAAACAGTGCAATATGGACATACAGACTACCGAGCACAGGTATACGGCAGAGGCGGTTATGTCAATTAAGGTGCGGCGGAAGGCCAAGCGGGACACAAGGGCTCACCTGATAAGGCAGAAACTTCGGCGATACGGACAATTACATCGGCGGTACGGGCAGTCTGCGTTGGTAGAGTCCACCGGTCCGCAGGTCAGCAGGGTTCCGTCGAGGCAGTAAAGCACAGCTTCAGATGCCATGGTGCCGCCCGCTAGTTTAAATAGATGCAACGCATACTCGCACGTCATACGCTGGACGTCCAGGCGTAAGCTCCTCCCCTGTCGGGTGGGCCCGATATAGAAAGGGGGCTCAGACAGAGATACAGAGAAGGGGGTAGGAGGTGCCATGATGGAATGACTGCCTCGAGTGGCAAACACGATAAAAGACAGATATGCCTGTTTGGGTCGGGAAATACAAAGATGATTAACAACAGACAATAAAGAACCGAAAAATATGTATTTATGGATAAGAAAAATGAAAAACAGAATATATATGAAAAAACCTTGTATCCAGAAAACACAGGGATAGAAGGGGAGTGTCTAAGAAGATATAGTCACACTGAAATCCATAGACATACAAACACTAATAAGCAAGAAAGAATAAGGCAATGGAGCAAGATTCCGGCGCGAAACGCCGGATAAAGGAGGTATCTGAAACATAAGGGCGAGACTGATAGAACAGAAGAACAGAACTAATAAGGAAATGGGGTCCAATGGATGGATGGAGGTCCTATGTATAGAGAAATGGAGGAACTCTAAGACATAAGATGCTATAGTTACAGAATTGCATTCTCCCACGGTATAATTTCGTTAAGTCCTCTTTCTTTGGTGATAAGGGTAAAAATCCAAAATACTTCTCTCTTCCTGCGGGTAGCAGTAGCGTCTCTCTCCGCCTGGGTTTGAACTTTCTCAAGGACAGACCATCTGAGATCATTCTCCGCATGGTTGGCCTCCATCCAGTGGCCAACCAAGGGTGCAGTGTGTTTAGACAACCTTATATTGGACTTATGTTCCCCAATTCTTTTTCTGCATTCTCTCCCCGTCTCACCCACATAGGCCAGGTTGCAGGGGCACAGGATGATATATATCACATTAGAGGATCTGCAGTTTGTCATTTCTTTAAGGAAGACCGTTTTTTCATTGATTCGAATATTGTCGCTGACAATGGCATTTGGGCATGCTTGGCACGAACCACATCTGTGGTTGCCTTTGATGGGTTCACCCCCTGTGATATATTTCTGGCAAAAGGTGTTACGTTCAGGGCTTATTCCTCTCACCAAGAAGTTCCTGACCCGGTGGTAATTTGTTTCCACCTGTTTCCAGGTATTTTTGTCCTAGGAGAATTATGTTAAACGTCATTGTTGTTTCCTCCTAGGCGTATCACTTCTTTGCGTCTCGCACATGACCCTTTCGCCCTGAAGAAGGTGTGACCCACAGCCGGGTTAGACACCGAAACGCGCGTCGACGCTGGAGCTGATTCTAGACTCCCTGTTCTCATCTATTTTTGTGAGAAGAAGTTAGATGATGGACTGTATGACCAACTGATCATGGGATTATTTGATGTTATTGATTCTATCTAACCATACCTTTGAATTTCTGTATCACCACATTCTGCGGAAGGGTTTTTGTAATCATTTTATATATATATATTTATAAAAAATGTTGTGTTGTTGTATAGTGAAGGTTGAATTGGTGGTATGTAAGAGGTTGTATGGGTATGTGTCTGGTTCATGCTGATTGAGAGGTCGTGTGTGTGTGATGCAGGATGTGCTTGGAATTTTGATATTTATCCTATCATGCTTTTTAGCATTGTGACAAAACAAAATAAATAAATGTGACTTTTTCAGCATTTTATGTTGTTTATATTATAATTTGGAAGGCCAGGACTTTTGGGTTGTCCCTATTTATCAGTGACTGTGTAGCACCTTACGTATTAGCATACAGGCGGAGGGTCTCTGTGCGATTTTATAAGAAATTCCTTGTTCTAGTAGGGGCAGAAGAATAATAAGAGGACGGTGAACGTTCAAGGATCTGTTCAATGTGGTTTTCTCCTGTATTTTCCTTCTTCTACTCTCATCCATCATCAACTGAATGTGACTTTAACTCTCATCAAACATATTACTACATGTTTCAAACCACAGAAACACAATCACCATTTCAGTCAGTGATTCAGGTGTGGGTCAACCTCTCATGTAGTCAGCACATGGTCAGGGCACTATGAATCACCTCACCCACTCTCCGGAATACCCAATCTTACAGAGACCACATTCACAGAAGAGGACATAATGCAGATAACATTACCTCTAGGGCAAAGACACTGTAAATGACTTGGCTGCTTGTCGGAACTGGCAGTGTCTGGTTGGCTGTAGGGATGCCCCCAGCCAGGCAGAACTACCGCTCCCCTCAAGGGCAGGTGATTACACTTGCTGTATAATCTGTGCTCACCCTTGGGTTGGTTGGCACTGAGCAGTCAAACTCACTACAGAGGCAATGTGTAAAGCAAAGGCACAGCAGCCACTCACAGAAAACACGCTGAGCGTCACAAAAGAGACTTCACACAGAATGTATGCAAAACCATTTATATTCAACACACATATTCAATCATTATAACATGACCATCATATACTTTTGGGCATAGAACACATTCAGAAATATTACTATTAGTACTAGGCCCACTCGTATTGTTATGATATCTATAGTATGCACACTGTGGACAGTTCCTAATCTAACCGCCCCCAATTGAGAGAGAGCACCCGTATGTGGTGTGTGATATCAAAATTATGCACATACATAAAAATAGAACAGCACCACGGGCCAGAGCCACGCGGTACAACCCAATGTCAAAAGGTATTGTGCGTTTGGCAACAATCAGTGTACAATCCAGCACCACCAGCCAGAGTCATGAATCACAGGTGGTCCACACACAATCACAACCACTCACACACACTCACTCCGCACCACTCCGCGGTGCTACAGGTATCAGCCAGTCCGTACGACACGCTCTTACACTCGCATATGTACTCAGCACCCTAATGCGGTGCCATTTGTACCCAGCAGGTCAAAGTTTCACCCTCTGCAGAATCCGTGGCCAAAGCCTCCCTCCACCCTCTAGTTCACGCCAATTGTCCCATACCCCCGGATGGAAGATAATCAAACCCCCCTCCCGGACACTGGGCCACCCACAGCCGTAGTCAAACTTAGTCTGGGACCTCAGGAAGCAGTTTTAATTAGGAGGTAGACGTAAACAAGGGAGAGGTTAGCAGCCACTCTGGAAGTTCACCCACAAGTCTCAAAACACAAAGGAGTCACGCAGTCTCTTGACCCGCTTCTGAACTATCTTCTTCAACCCAGTCAATCTCTCTCGCTACTACCTGTAACCAAGATGTCTTTAGGAGTGGACAGGTGTGGAAAGGGCAGTTGGTCTGCAGCAATGAGAGTCAACGAGGGAACAACCAATGAATGGTGAGTAACACAAGGGAGCCTCTCGATAGGATGAGGCACCCCAAATAGGACAAAATGATCTGGGTCATGCCCAAGCGATCCAGAGACAGTGCCTGGTGCGCGTAGAGATGAGTCGCACCAGGCACTTCAGATTTCAAACACAATGAGTTGCAACTTCCGCACCTTCCTGAAAAGTAGGCACCCGGACCGATGCACATTGAGTTGGGTTGCACCAGGCAATTTCGGTCACACACAGCGAAGAGTTGCAATTCCGTACCTCCCTGAAAATGAGGCACAATATCTGGTACACGATGATACAGGTTGTACCTCCAACACGGCAAGGACCCTCATTTCCGGAGATCCGCGACAGCAGAACAGGTTTCCTACAGGTCCTGATCCACAAAGGCGGTCAGAATCTCTGCCGGATTTCTCCATAGGGGCATATGCTACAAAACGCTAGCTATTGCTTGGAGAGGGAATCCCCCTCCCACATATAGGGCACCTTAGCGCGTGCAACACATTTTAAATCACACTCACAATAAGTGTAACACGCACTTACACATACTTTTCGGTCCTGAGGAAAGCCAGCATTAATGATAGGGCTGGCTGAAACATGTAGACCACACCCTGGATGTAGGAGTTCTTAACACTCGCTCCACTAACATCCACTGCCTTGTTTTTAACGCTAACAGAGGCCCAGATATTAAATGCCAAGCCCTCTTGGGTACTGGGACCACTGTATAGCTTTTAACCTCTCACATTCACATCACTCACACTGCACACTCAGCAATATACCAGCTCCGCTGTAACACAGGCGTTGTAGCACACCCGGGACGCATTTGGTGTCACTGGGTGGGCCTGATGATGAAGCATGCCACCAACTAGGTTGGTGGGTGAGGGCTTTATAAAAACTAAAGGTTTTTTCCCCTTCCTCATACAGTCCTGAGTCCTAAATCAGTCACAAATAGGTCAGTCCTTTTTGATTACATATAAATAACCCGGGGGTACGGACTGGCTACCTAGTCCTCTCTCTCTCCTTGATAATTGCACAGGTTGTACCAAACCAGTCCGCTGACACAAAAACAGGTGCAAGTTCAGCAGAGCCACATGAGGTATAATGAGGCACCACTCCGGGTACACCCCCACCTCCGAGGATCGCACCCTGTGAATCGGACACCGCACGCAATGAGCATGCAGTCGGTATTTGCACAAGAAGAATGTGACACTATCGACAAAATGGGGGTCCCACAGCCGGTAAATCTGCTCACCACCACCAGACGCTTATGAGTGTTGAGGTCCTTGCAGTACAGGAACCTCATACCTTAGATGCGGGCCCCACACTAGTCAATCCAGTCTCCAGACACAAGTCTTAGGTCCACGCTCACACCACGCTACCAGTTTGGATTTAGTAGCCGAGGAGGGCACTTGAGAGCTCACTGCTCTCCCGAAATAACCGGTAGATGGTGTAGGTCCCTCGGGGGAGATCTTTGATGTCCCTGAGATCTCTGAGAGAGCAGGAGTACCGCGGTCGGGCCCTTGGAGAGCACACTTCAGGGTGCCACACTTCAGCAGGTCCTCGGCCCAGGCCGCCTCTATTCAGACAGTTATCTTCCATGTGCACAGAGTCCTCTGACAATGTGCACCACGCAGTCTGGGCTCTCCGGTCCCACGTCCCCACAAGCGTATCTCACTCTTTGCTGAAGGATGGCACCCGTAGTTATACTGTTGTGTGTCTTTGAAGTTGGGGTGTTTAGTGGGTTTTCCCTTTGAACCACAGATGTCTCCCCAAAATTGTAGTCATGTCTGCCATGGGGCCTTGGAATGCAGATCCTAATCTTGAGTGGGGCCATGATCCAGCCCCTAGAGGCTAAGTGTTATAACCTCTAGCTTCAGTCTATCTCATTCGGCCCTCAAATGACAGAGGTTTGCTGTTCCGGTGGGATGCCCATGGTTTATGGCTGTTAATTGGGGAATGCACAGATGTGCCCCCCCCCGACCCCTGGTGTCCACTGAAGCCAGACACTTGGAGCATAGAAATATCCATATTCTATAAGTGGCATTTTTAAGTAAGTTATGCCAAACCCCCCTTTACCAATGGAAAGGGTTTGGCACTGCGACTCCATTGATATGAAACATCATGAGGCTGCTCCACTGTAATCTGCTATTGCAGTCCGAAGTACTGTCAACCACTTCCCCATGTTAACCTATGGGAAGGGCTGGCCTCGTAGGTAGTGAAAACATACATAGATATTCCTCACTACCTGGGTGCACGTGAGATGTTGCACTCACCGAACTGCTATGGTAGGAGGGATACATAGTTCCCAGCACCAGTGGTGCCAGAGTGCCCGCCTGAGTCTGCACAACAGACTGGACACAGGTTTAACTAATACGTGTGTCTGTGCACACGCACTAGCCTGCGTTGGCATGTGGCACACACAATCACTGGCACCATAGGTGCGGGTGAGCACACACAGTGGCCTACAATAGCAAGCTGCTCATGTGTTTACTCACGATCGATGCTAGTGCGCACCCACCGGTCTACAATGACAGATTGGCCCGTGTTTCAGAACATGGTTTTTTATTCAATACGGATAGGAAGGAAGGTGGCCCTTTCACACCTTATTTACAGTGGGAACGTGCCCAAAGCCCAGATGCCACATAAGAGAATCAGCAAATCCCAGGTGGAAAAAGTGAAAAAGTTCACGGAAACGCTACCTGATGGGTATCAGGTCCAACACTGCTCAATGCCAGTTTTGTCATTTTTTTCACCCAGATTGTAGTTGAGAGTGGCAAGCTTACTGGATGAGCTAGTCTCTTCACAGGATCCTCATGTCTGTGACATTCTTTCGGCATTGGCATTCTGTGTACCAGGTCAGTGCTAGATGGAAAAACAATATCTCTGCGGTGTAATTGACCACCTTAGAGCATTCCAGTAGCATCCTCTAAGGGGTGTAGCCAGGAGAGAGATTACGGGTGATTGATCTGAATGACTGTGCCATAGATATAAAGCTACATCATTTTGAGGGCACACTCCATGGACAAATAGTCTTTCTCTGCCACAGGCCACCATTACTCCCTAAGCAAACACTTGCAGCCTATGTACCAAAAAGGTTCATCTTTCACATTCTCTGATTTATGACTGCAGACAGCCGACACCCTAACAACTGAAGGATTCTTCTGCATAATGAAGATATTTTCCAGTTTGGGTCTAATCAGTTCACAGTTTTGGTACAGAGCCTTAAACCTCTGCTGACAGACAGGTCTCCACTCCATTCCTGTGAGCATCTTCTTTATAAACAATCCAGTAAAGGGTCTGCCACTCTGGTAAAACAAAGGAAAGCCTGCTTTAAAAAACTGCAAATTTCAAAGGTCTACCGCACAGGCCAGGCTGCAATAACCTCACCCTTCACCTTGCCTTAAACATTTTAGCACAGAATGTGACCTTACTTAGGGCAAACCAGTACCTCACTCCTTTATACCAAGGCTTCTGACTCTTATGCTGGGCAGAACAATATTAATCTGCTGAGGGTAGTTACAGTGGTCAGACCTAAGGACGGGACTGTCATCCAGTTAGGCTAGATCATGTGGTAGACCAGATCAAAGGTTCTGCCTATTTAAAATGTTATTTGTTTGCAGATTCCACTCAAGATGGTTTTCATTATTTCATGGTATGGGATCAGTCCTTGTTGGCACTTTTGTTGACATAAGGTTGTTAGATGTCAGGCAACTCAAATTTTGTTAAATCTCTCTGCAGCATTCAACTCTGTTTACCATCCCATCCTTCTTTCTCAACTATGGGATATCGATGTTTGCAGTCAAGACCTTACCTGGTAGATGTTCCTGTCAGAGTGTGCCCAAAATGTCTCTATGCAATCTTTTCAGTCTGGATTTTGTCATCTTCCCTATGGGGTTCCACAGGGATCCTCGCTGAGCCATGCCCACTTCAATCTTTTTATAGCCTCATTGACTTTGCTGATCAGACACTATGGCTCCCAGTTTTATGCAGATGATACGCAGTTGATGGTTAAAGTGGAGAATGCTACCTCAATGCAGCAATTTCCTAAATGTATTCTGTCTGTTTCAAGTTGGATGTTTGACAGCCACTTTAAACAACAATGCAGATAAAACAGATAAAGGTTATTTTCTTTGGCCTCCCCATCTGTTGGACATTAATGTTTGTGGCCTGCTTGTGGTGGATGATCCTCTAACTCCTGTCGATCACGCCCAAACCTTGGAGTCATATTTGACTCTGCACAGTCTTTTATACCTCACTTTGATAAATTGTATCATCTTGTTTTCTCGCCCTGAGGGCCCTCTGGTAATTTCTTTGTATGTTTCTAATCTTCTTTAGAAAAACTGTGGTGCTGCGGATCGTGTTATTCTGGGTGGATGAGGGTAAGTCTATCCTCTTTGGGTTGGCTTAGTGCTTGCTTATCAGCCTGCAGATAACGCAGACCTCTGCAGCAAGACTAATTCTTGACTTCCCTAGAAGGGATCATATCTCCTATCACTTGAAAAAGCTTCACTGGTTGGCACCTTCCAAAAGAATTCTGTTGAAATCACTGTGCATATGTGACAAAGCTGTTAACAACAGAGGTCTTCTTCTTTGATCTATCTTTCAGCGCTATGTGCTTGCTAGACAATTGAGGTAATCAGCTGCCACATTACAAGCAGAGGCTCCTGCCAGATGTTCTAGGATAGGTGGCCAAGCTTCTGTTTATCTGACGACCCAGCCTTGGATTAGTCTTCCTGTGCATTAATGCTATATCATCAAATTATCTTCCTTTTAGGAAGTACCAAAACCTGGCTTTTTTCTCTAGCTACAAAATTGAGTGCAGTCACACTCTTGTCTGTTATGTCTCTTTCCCTCACAGTGTGGGGATACTTTTTAGGGGTACTCTGACTTGTAAGTTAATTTCTTTCTTTCATTCTCTTTCAACACAGCCAATACATGTCTAGCCAAAGTAAAATCCAAGTGGTACAAGTGAAGGCAGATCTGACCCAAGCTGTGTCAATCCGCTTTACCTCCCAGTACCTCTTGTTAGATCTTTGGTCTAGTGAACGTAAATGGTCGAAGTCTGTCTATGATTACATCCACCTGGCATCTGATAGGCATCATGCTTAGTGATCAGATTCAAAATGCCTATTGAGGAATAAAATATCTGGTGGTCCAATCAACTCTTGAAGCTGGAATTTATGCTTTCCCAGCCACTGCTACAGTTAGTAATGACCTCCACTGGCCACATCTCTTGGGTTTCTCTCTGAATGTCCTTTATGGTGGTTGGCGTGGTCATGAAATGATGAGAGTGAAGTGATACGGAATCACAATTGTCAATATTAATATCCATGTCATTCATTATGACGGGCTAAAAAGAAAAACAAATGACAAGTTGGATAGAAAAAATATATGCAAAAATAGATATCACCTTCTGACCTCTGAGTCTCAGACAGCTCATCAGAGAGGCAAGATACAGCCATTGTTGCCACTCTCCAAGAGGTATGAAATCTGGAACCTATCCTCTCCAGAGTGCTCTTGGACAGGCTGAATTGTTGCGGTACACTTGTGGTAAGGCTTCCTCGTTACATAATAAATACTGTGGCTTGCCGCTAAATAGCTGTTGTCACCGACCTTTAAAGCACATTTTGTTGCACAGACTAGACAGGGTCCATTTTGTTCTACTCATAAGAAATGCCCCCAGAACAGTGGTCAATATCACACATTCTGCATTGACTCCATAGTGAATTCAGTGCTAAAGACAAACACAGCCACTTATGTAGATGATCCTTTATGTTGATGATATAGTGGAAGATGGTTTTAGCTTTTTCTCTATGCTTACCTTTGTAGTCATCTCAGATTTATTTATTTGTTAGTTTTATAGAGCGCCTGAATCACCCCTGAAGGGGTATCTCTGCTCTTTGGGCGGAGCTGCTGGCGGGCTAAAGAAGAACGTTAAAACAGGGAGGACTTAAGAAGTTTCCTGAAGTGCAGATAGTCAGGACATTGCCTCAGGTGTGTGGGAAGCTGGTTCCAGTACAGGGGAGCGAGGTATGAAAAGGATTTCCCCCCTAGTCTTGCTTTCCTTACCCTGGGGACTTGGAGAAGTGACTTGTTGCCTGACCTAAGAGTCCTAGAAGGGGCATAAGGCTTCAGCTTCCTGGCGATGTAGAGAGGGCCTTTTTTATGCAGAGTTTTATAGACTATGCAGCAGACCTTGAACCTGACCCGCTTGCTAACTGGAAGCCAGTGAAGTTTGTGGAGCAGGGGAAGGGAAGGGGTTCTGAACAGGGAATTCGTGACGAGTCGCGCAGCAGTATTCTGAACCACCTGTAACCTGCTGAGGGATGATTCATTTGCAGGGACCAGGAGAGCATTGCAGTAATCGAGACGGCTCATAACCATGGTCTGCATAAGAGTTTTCCGGGTATAATCAGGCAGGAGAGGGAAGACTTGTCATAGCAAGCCCAACACATAGAAGCAAGTGCTGGCTGTGTGGGCAGCGTGCTCCTTTAATGTTAAGGCACGATCTAGGCGAATGCCCAAGTTTTTGACTAGGGCTTTGGGGTTAGGAGGAGTGCCAAGAGCTGCCGGCCACCAATCTGGGGACCAAAGAAGAGGGGCATCTCCAAATAGCATTATCTCTGTTTTTCCTGTGTTAAGTTGGAGAAAATTCCTTTTCATCCAATCTGCAATAGCAGTCATTCCCTCAGAAAAGGTGGACAGAGCTGACGAGGAGGATATGTTGAAGGAAAAGAGAAGCTGGGTGTCATCAGCATAAGAAATGGGCAGGAAGCCACAGGACCTGAGAAGGTTGGCCAAAGGAGCAATGTAGATGTTGAACAATGTAGGGCTCAAACAAGAGCCCTGAAGAACGCCCTTGGTCAGTTCCCTTGTTTTTGACCGGAAAGGTCCCTGATTGACGGTCTGAGTGCGGGAGGACAGGAAGCTAGTCATCCACTGAAGGGCAGGCCCTCTCAGTCCAATGTCCTCCAGTCTCATCAGAAAAATCTGGTGTGACACCGTGTCGAACGCTGCAGAGAGGTCCAACAGCACAAGAATAGTAGAGTGGCCACTGTCTAAGGTCATTCTGATGTTATCCGTGACCTCCAATAGGGCCAACTCTGTACTGTAATTGGGCCTAAAACCAGATTGAGAGAGGTCCAGGCAGCCATTGTTTTCGACATGGACGGATAGATGTTGATTGATATATTTTTCCAGGATTTTGCTTAAATGAGGTAATAGGGAGATGGGACGGAGATTGGAAAGATCTTCCATTGGGGCCTTAGGATTTTTCCGAATGGGGATGACCTGTGCCGCCTTCCAAGCCCGTGAAGATGACCCTCTTTCATGGAGAGGTTGAGGATAGTGCCTACAGGTGAGGAGAGTTCGTTTGAAAGGGAGGAGGCTACTTTTGCTGGGAGGACATCCAGGGGAGAGCCAGATTTAACCGAACGGAGTAAGGCGGCTGCCACCTCCTTCAAGTAAACGGCAGTGGCAAGACACTCACAGGCATACGTCGTGCTTTACAAAATTTTAAATCAAATCAAATCAAATGAGCTATATGGAGTTTTTCACCCTACATTTAGACAGAAGCTGAAAGGGACTTAAGTGACATCAGTCAGCAGGAAAACAGGAGTCATGAAAGAGATGTCTACCACTACCTCCTCTAAACTGAGGACTTGGTCAAAGATGATATCCTCGGGGACACTCATGTGGCAAACACATGCATCATAATCAAAGCTACTGATCTGCTAGAAACAATTTTGTGACAATGAGCTTGAATCTTTTCCTACTACTGCTAGAAGGGCTGAACTGGTACCTCTAAAACTGTAAGAATAACTTCCATCCAGTGTAATTAGCCAGTAGCAATCCATAGTCGGTCCTTCGGCATCCCATAAATGCAATTTGAAAGTAAGGAACGTCTTTATCACGATAGGTCCATTAGCACTTTAAAGTTGGTGACTGCTCGCCTTGCTTAAACACAGTTCAACTTTTCTCTGTCACTTTCTGTTGTGATTCTTGTGGGAGTTATGCTATGCACTGGTGAAAGGATTGCTGCTAACACATCTGCTGTGTTCTTGGTATCTTCATGCTGTGAAGAGAAGTGGTTCATGTGTCTGGAGAACCCTCTCCTCTGTTGGAACAGGAGATTGTCTCTGAGGTTGTTGCAAATTGGAGAGCCCCATTATGGAATACCAAGAGATACTTCACCCCTTGCTCATTTGACAAGGCTGATGAAAGGCATCCTTTCTAAAGGAGGAGAGAACAATATGCAGTCCTAAGACACCTCCTGATGTGTCTCGCCTTACAGCACCAACCAACCCAGCCCTCCGACTCAGGGTCAAATTTATCAAAGAGTTGTATCACCCTAGCACCACGCAATGGGGCGCAAGAGAGACGCAACTCTTAAGTTAGATTTATCAAGCCATGCAAGGCCACCTTGCGTGGCTCTGAGTGGCTTGATAAATCTGGAGTAACACATCGCAGTGCAAATCGCTGCATTGCGTTACTCTGCCCCAGGGAGGCGTTCCATGGGTGGAGTGTGGGTGTTACCACGCATCCACCTATGAATTTTGGCGCATTCCCAGATTTACCATTATTGGTAGAACTGGGAATGCGTCAAAATGCTATACCTTCCCAGGTGAGACTTAATGAGGAGGAATATCTTTATTACTCCTCATTTTCCTCTTTCTATGTGTGTTGCATTCTGCAGCATACATAGAGAAAAATGCCTCAGGGGATTGTTTTTGTGCAGGAAGGTGTCCCTGCTTACAACGCAGAAACCCATGCACCATGGTGCAAGGGTGCCTGCATTGGCATGTCTGAACTGGGGTGGTGGAGTGAGCTAAAGAATGATGATGGATTAAACCCAGATCAGTTGACTGGGGGTGAGTGTTTGATTAGCTCAAGCGTTCCGTCCATCATCCCCTTTGGTATCGCTTTGTTCGCCCTAAGTTGGCAGGGTATGCCCAGACGTGGGTCCCTTGCTCACTTTGCCACTGGATTCAAGCTAGCCTGGCTGATGACGGCTGAATAGCCAGAAACCGGTCCCAGGATGCTTGTTTCCGGTCCAGGGAAGACATGGCTTGGCAGTTCGGGCTGGACTGTTCCCATGAGTCACAGGGTCAGACTGATTTGCATATGGCCATGTCTGAACTGGGGTGGTGGAGTGAGCTAAAGAATGATGATGGATTAAACCCAGATCAGTTGACTGGGGGTGAGTGTTTGATTAGCTCAAACGTTCCGTCCATCATCCCCTTTGGTATCGCTTTGCATTGGCGCTAGGCAGCACATTGTGCGCCAGCACAGGGAAATACAAGAATGCTGCGCTGTGTGATTTTTTGATAAATATACCCCTTGGTGTCTATTGAGCAGAGTACAATGCAAAACAGTGACTTCAGACAGAGCTGACCAGAATCTGATCAACCAAAAAGTGGCACTTTCCGTCTCCTCAATATACAGTGTTACAGCATTTGCATTGTCTGCTTTGGCCGCCATTTCGTTCCCTCAAGCAGAGAAGTGGAACACAGACTATGAAATGGTGGCTAACAAAGGAAAATCGTTGAAGGTAAATGTGTGATTTGGTAAAACTTGGGCATACCATGCATACTACTGGGATAATGACCAGATGTACACTAGTGTGACTTATATGTTCAGCTTAAGCACTCCAGGAACCCGGTACCACAAATCTCTTATAGAGCATGTCCAGGCAACGAACTAGCTCTTCGTGTAACAATAGAGTTACTAGCTCAGACAGGGTACTTCTTCAATTCCTGCAAAATATAGCAGGACCATTCCAACCATACAGCATAGGATCACTGTTGAGGTCAGGAACCTGTCAGTTCCCTCCCATATTCTCAGGCATTGCTGAAATATGCAGAGAGACTTGTAATTCTAAAGAGAATAGGATATAGATTGAGGCTCTCTGAGGTTACAACACAAATTATTAGATTGGTCTACGAAAGTTTGTCATCACAATGGAGGCGGAGGTAGGGAGCATGTCACTAGGAAAGTACATTTTAGAGCTGCTTTGTGCATAATTAAATTTAGGGCTTCCAGTTTTACTACATTTATTTTGACATTTCCATCTGTATTTATCCATATGTATATTTTGCTCATTTTATCTGTGTTGTCCATATATTTTTTTTTTTTTGGGGGAGGGGGGGTTGTGAAAAAATGAAGCTGCAACAAGTATATGTCTGCATGTATTTTTGTATATTCATACAAAAATTCCTGATGAATTTTGATGCTACTCATACCCATATACAATAAATACACTCATATGAAAACAGGAGCATTGTAGCTCACACACAATCACATCTGCGGGTTTTTAAGTTTCATTACAAAATGTAATTGGCTTAGCAGTCTTGGCTAAAAGCACAGAGATTATTTGAAAATATATTTTTCCGTTTTTATCCATGTTTAAAAATAAATACAGACAGGGAAAGAGATTGTTTTCTGCATGTATTTATCGGTAAAAATCACTAAAACTGAAAACAGGGAGCCTTTATTATATTACACCTTTTGTTTTACACAATTACAATCAGATCTTGTATTGAACCCAGAACTGCATGACTTTTTGGTCAAGGGCCAGAGCCCAGATCATGATTCAGGACTGCACTGTTCCAATGTCAGCAATATATGTCCACTAAAAACAGATTTACAAGAAAGTGACGCATCTCTATAGATGCGTCACTTTCCCAGCGCCACCCTTGCGCCACTATGGATGCGCCGTATTTACAATACAGCGCACCATGGCGCAAAGATTGACAGATGCGTCAGAAATTCTGACGCATCTGTTGGTGCAAAAGTCATGCATTGCTGGAGTCGTGTCGCAAGTGTGACGCAACTCCAGCAATGCATGTTGAGGCCTATACTTACTACACTGCGTCACTCCTTGCGCCTGCTTCAAGCAGGCGTAAGGTTTTGACGCAGTGGCGTCCTAAAAGTGATGCAGTGAAATCTTGTAGATTTCACTGCGTCACTTTTATGAGGCCTTCCTGCGTGGGAACGCCCACCCTGCATACATTATACCTGACGCAGGTATAATGTGACGCAGGGCTTTACAACGTGACGCATCTCCCTAGATGCGTCACGTTGTAAATAGGTCGCATTTTTTGCGCCGCCGTTGCGTCATAAAAGTGACGCAACGGTGGCGCAAAAGTCACGCAAGGGGCTTGTAAATCTGCCCCTAAGGGCTCCATTTAAGGTTTAGCAGGCCAGCCACAAAACGGCAAGGGTGGCTGAGGCGCTGTCTCCAGCCACAGCAGGGATGTCAAATCTAAAGATGTGCACGGGGTTAATGGATGTTCTGGTTTGCTGAAGATACTTCAGGGCTCCCTGGGATGATAAAAACAGATTGACTTGGTTGCACAGTGGACCTGTGAGAATATTTAAATTGGGGGTTTGCCTTCATCGAACTAAAAACTAATGCATCTGGAAAGATTGCAGTTTTCTCCTAGCACATGAGAGACATCTTTCGATTTTTCATGTCAGAACCACCATGATGTACATGGCAGACCCAGACAGAAAACAGAGCCAGAGAACCTGGAACAGGGAGGCCTGCTATTCATAGGGCAGACCTTTCAAAGCTGTGTTTACTAGTGTTACTTGCGGCACGGTTTTTCACAAGGAAGATCCAGCAAGAAAACCGTCATCGCACCGACCTCTCAAAAGGCAGGGATTACGCATGGACGACATTTAGGGGTTGCCAGGGGTTGCAGGTGCAACCCCTGGCTCTCCCTTTGCGACCCCTGCATTACAGATAACAAGGGAACACCAGAAAACAAAAGAGACTCTCTCAAAGTCAAGTTTATTTCTTGCAGCCCTTGCTCGGCAACGCGGATTGATGGACGAGGAGGTGAGGAAAATTACTTTTTCTCCACCAGGGGACAGAGCTGGGCAGCGGGCTAGATGCACTGTGCAGGTGTGTGCCCTCTGATATGCATTTGACACAGGTAGAGAGCTGCATCATATGTGGAGGTAGGTGTAGTTCATCATGGTGCGATGCAAATGTGTTTCATAAACAATGGTTTATGAACTGTTAAAGACAGTCTCTTAGGGCCTAATTTTGAGTTTGGCGGTGCGGGAGCAGACCGCCACACCGGTGGCTCGCACCCACACTGCCAAACCCGTGTGCCCACCACCCGCCAGATTACAAGTTTCCTCGTGTCTGGTGGGCTTTTTTGGCAGTGCCTCTTAAAATGGGCACAGCAATGGGAACGCAAAAAATAGTTCCTGCACGGCATGGACTGTAATGTCCATGCCATGCAGGAACTGGGGTGCATGCACACAAGGGGGCACATGTTGTGCCCCCACCTGCATGCATCCCCATGCACATGGGCAACAGGGGGCCCTACACTTTGTTTCACGACTGCCAGCCTTTTCAAAGAGGAAAGACCTCCATGACACCGCCGGCAGTCCTGAAACTCGTAATGTGCATGGCGGTGCCGCAGCACACCACCAGCATATTACTGAGGCCCTGACTGGAAACAGTGGTTCCCTGGCAGCTACAGCGGTGCAATGGTGATCCGACTGCCCAACTTGTAATGGGGCGGTCGGACCGCAGGTGCGGCAGTGGCTGGACTGCCACCGCCGCGCCCTCCCGAGTCCGGCAGTCCTCGGACTACCAGACTCGTAATGAGGCCCTAAGTGCTTAACAGTTGTGTAAGCTGCTGCTGACATATGTTTAAGTTCCAACTATTTCTTGATGCACAAACAATAATAAGAAAGAAGACACTATCTGTGCGCACAAAGTGACACTAGCGAAATCCTCATCTCTTAAAGGCAAGAACAATGTGGCTACTTTTTAAATTTGGATTTTTTTAAAAATGTTAATTTAAACTGAGGGATGGGTGCCTTGCTCTCCATTTTCCCATTGTAAGGTCCGCAGCACTCAATTATGGGACTAATCATTGCCTGAACAGGGCACCAGGCCTACCCTAAACTTGTCTGTTTTACTGGTGGTTCTGTTACAAACATTGTTATGCCATTAATTTATAAATCAACTACTCTGGAATGGATCAAGACTTTTTTATTTGGTCCCAATTATAACAAACTGAGGTTAACTTGGAAGCTAATATATTGTACTTAGGGAGTCCCTGTGCATGTTTTTTGATTTACAGGTCATTCCATATGCAGACATATTACATTGTGGCATACTGAGATAGTTTGAAGCCCACAATGCTTCAGAGTATTTTTTTAATTCCTCAATATAATGCCCCAAGCCGAAAATATATTGTGTTTGATTATCGTGTGCTTAGCACACAATATTGTCCATCTTTTCATCTGGCCAATATGTTAAGTATGTGGGGTGTCACTTTGTGTATTTCTATAACTGGACAGTATGCAGGGCTTTCAGCTGTATTGAGGGCACCTCTAATGTTCAATAGTTGGCCCAATTTGAATTTACTATTGAAAAGCATTAGAGTTGGTGACAAATAATTAATTTTTGATTAAAATGATGGTGAAGAGTTGGGAAAATGAGGGTCGTACCCCCAGATAAGGTAACTTGAAAGCAAGGAGGTCATGCACATGAGACTTTGTACTGCACCTACTTCACAATTGGCCAGAATTGTATTGAAATGCACCAGTCCAGAATACTGAGACAACATACTAACAGGAAATCAGAGGTTATGTTATATAATTTCCTATGACGTAATTGGGTACGCGATCCTGTGATGTCACTTCTTGTGATGTCATCCATAGGTCAAATGGCATATAACGTCACATTTGCTACCCCTGGCATTTTAGTTAATCGATGTTCATTGGGTTGTGAGAGATGAGACAAGCGCACATTTTTTGTAGCAGTGCCTTAACTGCGGTCAGCCGGGCACGCTCACCCATATTCTTTGGGCTTGCCCGAAAATACAGGACTTTTGGGAGGTAACTCTTCGTGACATTGACACAATCTACCACAACGACCTACCAAGACTCCCCACGTTTATACTTTTGGGACTCCCTAATGCTTTGATGTATCCCCTCAAGTCTGGGAGAGGTAGAGCGATAGCGTTGGCACTGGGGGCGGCCAAACAGGTATTGCTGGCTAGATGGGGCACGGCTGAGGTTCCGTCTCATTTGGACTGGTTGTATAAGTTGTGGGAACTCCTGGGTATGGAAAAGATTACGGCAGGCCTTACACACTCCCTCCCCAAATTCGAGAAAACATGGGGGTCCACTGTAGAATTCTTGTCTAATGAATTCACAGAACTCACATGCCCAAAGTATCTCAGAGAACTCTGCCTCACTAGCTCCAATCACCCACAGGAATAAAATATGATAGGCCATCTCCCGCCTTGTCCACCTATTGATCACCTGCCAGGCTCACCTCACACCCGCTCTTGGAATAATCCTCAGGACCCTCTCTCTTCTTTCCTACTTCCTTCTTTCTTCTCATTTTTCTTACTCCTTTTTAGTTAAATTGAATGTTCCCCACCTGCGGATGTAGGTGGGGGCTATTGTTATGCTTGATCGCTCTTTGAAATAATAAAAAGATTTAAACCATAAAAAGACTGCAAATCTTAGCGCTTCCAAAATACTTGGAGAGTAGAACATAGGGTGAAAGTGACAAGCACACAGAAGCTGATGGCAAAACACGAGGCCCTTTCATTGCATTTCAGATTCAGATTCAAATGTGTGAATATGCAGAGCAAAGCTTCTCAATTTTCCTGCTGCAAGCCTGTCAGTAACACAATTATCTACACACCCTTGCCCGGTGAATCTGCGCATCCGAAAAGGCGGCGCCTGTTGCTGTCACTGATAGGGTCCGCCGTGGCCTTGCGCAGTGTCCTTGGCTTCTCTGAGACTCGAGGGGGGTGTCACTGGGGCCCAGTCACAGTTACCGTGTTCTCAAGGACAGAGCAGTCTCCTAGAATCCACAATCTTCACTCTCTGTCAGAGGGAACCCGGCTCTAAACCTGCTATGCATCGGCAATGTGAGCCCTGTTCCGACCTCTCTTTGCATGACGGGATCACCGGCACGTGTATTCTGCCTCGAGGAATCTAGCTAATGAAATAATCTTTCACCTCTGACCCTGCCTCGGCTCTCAGCACCTGTTTTCCTGAATACCATGCGTGGCAGAGCAGTGTGTGTGTATCTGCAGGCTGCTCCTTGTTCCAGATAATTAGTCATAGGGATGTGGGATGATTCGAAAGTCTCCTTCAAGTACCTGGAGCTGAGGTTTTACGAAGAGATGATGGCTCTTCCGTGCTGAAAACTAACCTCTTAAATCTGCTTGAACTTTACAATGCAGAAATAAAGCAATAGTTCAAAGGCAGATAATACTTAACAAAGCCAATAGGTCTGGCTAGTAAATAACATTTTTCTCCACTGATTGGCGAGTTTGTTTATGTGTATGCTTGTATGAATCAGTGATTCAGTGAATGAGCAACTGAGTAAATGTTTGGAAGACTGATTTGATGACTTAGGAGAGAGCTGGAAACTATATGCACTCTGATGGAGTGCTTAACAAAAAAGAAATAAGTAGTTCCATAAAAGTAAGCAGTGGAAGGACACAAGTCAGCCAGTCAAGAGAAGGGTGAAGAGGCTATGCTCCAGGGGCGGACCAAACACAAGATGGACAATGAAAGCAATCAAATGAGAAGCAAGGAAATGAGAGTAACAGTAAAGCTAACTAAAGGTAAGCAATGGGCCGCTCTGAGCCCTTGTAAATTCTTGGTAAGCCTACACTAAGGGGTCGATTCCGATCTCGGCCGGTAGCGCACCTAACACTATTCGTCCGGGAAAAAACCAAGCCGAACGCGTGTTTCCCGACCGATTCGAACATTCGTCCGAACGAGCAAGTACGATGCGCATAACAGCCCAGATCCCGACCCAGCCGTACTTACCCAATCCAGCTCCTGTTCCCCGCCCGAGCCGGATCCGTAAACGCAGAATCGAGTCGCACGGAAGCCAAAATACAGCACCTTCCAGCCGGACTAGTACGATGCGCCTTCCGTACGCGCCGAACCCGTCGCTACGTACGGCACGTCAGAGCATCCGGGAGAGCTGCACATAAGCTCCGATTCGCGCCACAAGACGATCCATGGCTACGAGACGAACACGCCAGCCACGAGTACGAGTCGAAGCAACGAGAAAGCCGAACGAGACGAACCAACCATGAATCCCATCGCGTAGGTCCTACCAATACTCTACATCTATTACCGGAACAGGTATGGATGCGTACGGTGCAGAAGGTAAGTCAAACACCCACCACACAAACAAACGACACGTACCCGACATATAACACACACACATAGGGATGCAGAAATGACTTACACTAGCAACAGCAGAACCATAGGGGCGGGATGGCTATCACCAATGCCATATACACCCATAGGGGCCTGGATGCCTACCACTAACACCACCCCTACTCAGGGGGGCCTGGATGCCTGTCACTACTACCATCCCCACTCATAGGGGATGGATGCCTACCACCAACACCACCCCTACTCAGGGGGGCCTGGATGCCTACCACCAACACCACCCCTACTCAGGGGGGGCTGGATGCCTCTCCCCAACACCACCCCTACTCAGGAGGGGCTGGATGCCTGTCCCCAACACCACCCCTACTCAGGGGGGCCTGGATGCCTGTCACTACTACCATCCCCACTCATAGGGGGATGGATGCCTACCACCAACACCACCCCTACTCAGGGGGGCCTGGCTGCCCGTCACTACTACCATCCCCACTCATAGGGGGATGGATGCCTACCACCAACACCACCCCTGCTCAGGGGGGCCTGGATGCCTACCACCAACACCACCCCTACTCAGGGGGGCTGGATGCCTGTCCCCAACACCACCCCTACTCAGGGGGGCCTGAATGCCTGTCACTACTACCATCCCCACTCATAGGGGGATGGATGCCTACCACCAACACCACCCCTACTCAGGGGGGCCTGGATGCCTGTCACTACTACCATCCCCACTCATAGGGGGATGGATGCCTACCACCAACACCATCCCCACTCATGGGGTGCTGGATGCCTGTCACTACTACCATCCCCACTCATAGGGGAATGGATGCCTACCACTACCACCACCCCTACTCAGGGGGTGCCAGATGCCTGTCACTACTACCATCCCCACTCATAGGGGGATGGATGCCTACCACCAACACCACCCCTATTCAGGGGGGCCTGGATGCCTACCACCAACACCACTCTTACACAGGGGGGGCTGGATGCCTGTCCCCAACACCACCTCTACTCAAGGGGGGCTGGATGCCTGTCACTACTACCATCCCCACTCATAGGGGGATGGATGCCTACCACTACCACCACCCCTACTCAGGGGGGGCTGGATGCCTGTCTCCCATACCACCTCTACTCAAGGGGGGCTGGATGCCTGTCACTACTACCATCCCCACTCATAGGGGGATGGATGCCTACCACCAACACCACCCCTACTCAGGGGGGCCTGGATGCCTACCACCAACACCACCCCTACTCAGGGGGGGCTGGATGCCTGTCCCCAACACCACCCCTACTCAGGGGGGCCTGGATGCCTGTCACTACTACCATCCCCACTCATAGGGGGATGGATGCCTACCACCAACACCACCCCTACTCAGGGGGGCCTGGATGCCTGTCACTACTACCATCCCCACTCATAAGGGGATGGATGCCTACCACCAACACCACCCCTACTCAGGGGGGCCTGGATGCCTACCACCAACACCACCCCTACTCAGGGGGGGCTGGATGCCTGTCCCTAACACCACCCCTACTCAGGGGGGCCTGGATGCCTGTCACTACTACCATCCCCACTCATAGGGGGATGGATGCCTACCACCAACACCACCCCTACTCAGGGGGGCCTGGATGCCTGTCACTACTACCATCCCCACTCATAGGGGGATGGATGCCTACCACCAACACCATCCCCACTCATGGGGTGCTGGATGCCTGTCACTACTACCATCCCCACTCATAGGGGGATGGATGCCTACCACTACCACCACCCCTACTCAGGGGTGCCAGATGCCTGTCACTACTACCATCCCCACTCATAGGGGGATGGATGCCTACCACCAACACCACCCCTACTCAGGGGGCCTGGATGCCTACCACCAACACCACCCCTACACAGGGGGCTGGATGCCTGTCCCCAACACCACCTCTACTCAAGGGGGCTGGATGCCTGTCACTACTACCATCCCCACTCATAGGGGGATGGATGCCTACCACTACCACCACCCCTACTCAGGGGGCTGGATGCCTGTCCCCAACACCACCTCTACTCAAGGGGGCTGGATGCCTGTCACTACTACCATCCCCACTCATAGGGGGATGGATGCCTACCACTACCACCACCCCTACTCAGGGGGTGCCTAGATGCCTGTCACTACTACCATCCCCACTCATAGGGGGATGGATGCCTACCACCAACACCACCCCTACTCAGGGGGGCCTGGATGCCTACCACCAACACCACCCCTACACAGGGGGGGCTGGATGCCTGTCCCCAACACCACCTCTACTCAAGGGGGGCTGGATGCCTGTCACTACTACCATCCCCACTCATAGGGGGATGGATGCCTACCACTACCACCACCCCTACTCAGGGGGGGCTGGATGCCTGTCCCCAACACCACCCCTACTCAAGGGGGGCTGGATGCCTGTCACTACTACCATCCCCACTCATAGGGGGATGGATGCCTACCACTACCACCACCCCTACTCAGGGGGTTCCAGATGCCTGTCACTACTACCATCCCCACTCATAGGGGGATGGATGCCTACCACCAACACCACCCCTACTCAGGGGGGCCTGGATGCCTGTCCCCAACACCACCCCTACTCAGGGGGGCCTGGATGCCTGTCACTACTACCATCCCCACTCTTAGGGGGATGGATGCCCACCACCAACACCACCCCTACTCATAGGATGGGTAATGCATGACACAACCAGCATACTCCAACATAAGGAATGTCAGAAAAAGACATCCCCCAACACCATGACAAGCGTGTGTAGACTGTGTCAAATGCCTACAACACTGAACATGACATTGAACATACAATGTGACCCCCTATCACATGTGTCACACATAAATGTGTGTGGCCTCCACAATGCAAGCAGACCATGACCACTGTGACAATGGGGTCTAACACCCCATCATCACAGTGACCAAAAGGTAAGTGTGGGGTCCATAGCTGAAGCACATTTTGAACATTGTAGCAATGGGGTGTAACCCCCCATCATCACAGTGACCAAAAGGTAAGTGTGGGGTCCATAGCTGAAGCACATTTTGAACATTGTGGCAATGGGGTGTAACCCCCCATCATCACAGTGACCAAAAGGTAAGTGTGGGGTCCATAGCTGAAGCACATTTTGAACATTGTGGCAATGGGGTGTAACCCCCCATCATCACAGTGACCAAATTGTAAGTGTTGTCATGGAAAAAGCTGCAAATGCCAAACAGCATGGATTCTCCCTGGTCACAGAACAACAAACACATCAGTGGCATAGTAGTGCTTGTGTCCCATAGCAACATAGATTGGGTGAGGCAAACAGTGCAGTGCAAATAAGACATACCTTTGGCCATGTGCAGACAAACATCACCCATGGGGGCTGACACTGTCAACATTCATCAATAACACAATGACAGAAGTGACCATCATAATGCAGACCCACATATCTGCACCAATGGGCACACAAATGTAGATATCCTGTGGAGACTGTAGATGTGAGGTGAACAAATACCATACCATGGCAGCAATGGGACATACAAACCATGATCACTGTGCTGACTGATGACCTAGGAGTCCCAGGGACAGCAGGGAAACCCACCAAACAACATACAGCCAATGGCACATTAAAGATATGCCAATGCAGTGGTGCAGATGCACAAACACAAACATGCAGCCCCACACTGCATATCAAACACAACAGGTGAGGGGGGGATGCCAGTGTCCCCAGGCAACCACACAACACACGAGGAGGCCTGAATCCCAATTACACAGATGTGTATACAGTGCCACACAAAAGTAACTCATGGATCCGAATCCCCTATGTGGGCAATCAGGCATTGTTAGATGAGAGGGAGCCCAAATTACACATGTCACACAAGCTTGTAGGAACAGCAAATAACACAGCAAGACACAGACCCACCACAGCACCACCCCCAGGGTCCCCACATTGTGGTGACACTGGCCTGCATGATAATCCCACTGTGATGACAAAGCTAGATGTCGTTCACACTGTGAACCACAGTCATGTGTCCTGAGCAACAAACTACCATCACACCTACACAAGCACAAATCAATCAGCACGGCCTGTCAGCCAAGGCCAATATGGAGGCAGGGGTCTAGCCGTGAAACAACTCTCATCTGCACACACTCAACACCACACACCTTGATCTCCACCAATGTGCAGCAGTGAAGCTCACATGCACTGGTGACATTGCACATGCACCCATGACAATCCCAGGGGTGGTGGTGGGAACTAAGGTGCAGAAACCCATCACACATGGCCAGTCAACAAGACTCGTGAATGTCTGACACACTGCACAGTACGCCGTACATGGGCATGACGTCAATACCACACCAACCAATGGGATCCCGCCCACAGTCACACACCAATGAAGAAGCCAAGGTCACCCACAAAGAACACACATAGACAACTACCAACATTGCAGCTCTGACCCTGAGGAGTGGCAGCAGTCACACACACAACGTGTCACAATCACTGAAAGCTAACACAAACTGTAAATTACATGACTGGTGTAACCAACAAGTGCCAAGGGGAATCCTGACTGTGTCTCATCTGCGTTTGCCCACAAACTCAGCCCTGACAGCAAACACACCTATGGGTGACACCCTGATGACCAGTAATGTGCCATGCACCCACATCCCAGAGAAGCCAGGGAGAAGACTTTGGGGGAACATAGGTCAACTCAGCAAGCATCACAAACAGGAACATCACTAGGGATCCCAGCCTGCGTAGCAAAATGGAAGTGAACACACACAGACATGCTCACACAACACACACCTTGTGCTCAGGCAATGTCACAGAATTACACACTGCCATGAGGGGACTCCACTCCTGTGTAAGGAAAGCTGTGCCATACGTTGTCCCAGTAGGGCTCTATCATGTCAGCAGAACACTTGGTCACTCAGTCAACAATTAGCACAAAATGAAGGCTCCCGTCATATCAGCCTGGTCATGGGAGTGTCACCGAAAACATCAGCACAGATCCAACACACATGTATAGCAAGTTGCACTGATAACACAGATGAGTCCTTCCCCATTGATGCCCAAACTTGCATGTCCAGTGGAGATGGTCACACGGTCAGGGAAATAGACAAATAGAACAATGGCAAGCACAACAGATGTGCAGGGGTGTAAGCCACAGATGTGATATTGCAAATAAAAGTAGGAAATCCCATTGCCAAATCTTGAAAACATGACACCCTCTTATTGCTGCAAAGGATGACATGGATACACAACAGGATAGGACACATTCCCCCTGGACCACATGGGGTCCTGCACAGTAACACTTCATTTTCCTGAGATCAAAAATCACCATCACTGCAGCAAGGGCATGGTTAGCATCATCAACATCATGTACATCAGAAGCAAAACCACTAGAGAACAGAAAGTAGCTTTATTCAGCATATGTGTGTGAAAAAGTGAAAGTCCAGAAAAATAACAAGGGCCAATGGCCAGTCCATTATCAAAGTCCAAACAGGATGACAGTGGCAGATGTCACCCTTTGCATGCCTGCACTGCTACACACCAGGGACATTCCCCTCAAAGGGGCATACGGGGGGCAGGCCAGGCACCGCAGGGACAGGATCAGGGCTCACCAGAAGGAGGCAGGGAAGGGGTGGTGGGTGCTGGAGAGTCACTGACAACTGCAGTGGAGGTGTCTGACATGGTGTGTGCCGGCACAACTGGGGGCCATAAGTCAGATGGTGTAGGTGCCGGCACGACTGCAGTGGGCTGTGCAGATGGAGTGCACAGGTTCCCCACTGCAGTGCCCAAGTCAGACGGGGTGGTAGTGGACTCCACTGCAGTGCCTATCTCCAGGGGAGTAGAATGGGGTTCAGGTAAGGTGGGCAGGACAGAGGGGAGGACACGGTCTCCACACCAGTGGCACAAACATGCGCAGCGGGGGTGTGGTGCTGGAAGAGCAAGTGGCAGGGGGAGAAGGCTAGATCATTTTGGGGATGGTGTATCTGTGGGTGGGGGAACCTGGGGCAGGGTGTGGTGGGGGAACCTGTGGAGTGGGGGCCTGAGGGATGGAGGAAGGATACTTGGTGGTTGAGCTGCAGGGGGGCGGCGGGCTCTTGCTCTTCCGGGTCTGGGGGGACTTGCGGATGGGGGCCTCAGTCTGTCTGTGCCTGGTGGAGGGTGTCCGGGGGTGAGGGGCACTCCCCTCTGTGCGGGTGGACTTCCTCTTCCCCCTGTATGCTGGATCAGCTGGATCGGAGGGGAAGAGGCCGAGGTCACAGAGGAAGATCTGCTTTGTAGGTGGGGTTGCAGGTGAGGCAAGGGAAGGGGCCTTGGAGGGAGAGGTATCGGAGGACTGCGGAGTGACTGTGGATGCCTGTGTGTGTGTCTGTTCCCCATCCCCTGTGGGTGTGGTATCAGTCCCCTGAGGATGCCTGCGTGCACGTTTTGTTTTTGTAGTGGGTGTGTCTGTGCTGCTCGTGTCTGTGTGTTTGGGTGATTGTGCAGGTGTGCATGTGCTTGGGACAGGTAGGGAGCCAGGAAGTGTGGATGGGGCAGAGGTAGGAGGGGTGAGGGACTGTTGGAGGAGGGACACTGCTGCCATCAGGGAGGAGTCCATGGACCTATTGCTCCTCTGTAGGGCAGACATGCCCAATGAGATGCCCTCCATAAACGACACCAGCTGTGTAAACAGAGTGGTGTGGGCATGGAGGACACTCAGCATTGCTGTCTGCCCTACATGGAGCTGGCGAAGTAGGTACACAGACTCCTCACTAAGGGCAGCAGGGGACACAGGGGCAGGGGCTGCGGTGCCTGGCACGAAGGAGACACGCTCCCGAACACGGGAGCCTCCACGGACCTCTGGAATGGGAGCCGATGGGAGGGCGGTGGTGGTGGTGGTGGCGGGGACAGCAATACTAGCTGGGGTGTGGTGGCTGCTGACACCCGCCTCCACAAGGGAGTCATCCTCCGAGCTGCTGTGGTCCTCAGCTGAGGTGGATGCTGCTGAGGACTCCTCGGTGTGGCTCCACTCGCCCTCCGTGCCACTGGGTCCCTCCGACCACTCATCGGCTGCTGACCCAGTCTGGCTCTGCGGCTCCTCCTGGTCCGTGGAGCTGTCCCCTCCTGTGGCCGTGGATGTATCTCCAAACAATTAGGGAAACAGACAAACATCAGTCACCTGCACTGACCGCACACACCACAGTAAGTACAGCACATTACAGAGCAAGCCCTGGCATCCTTAGTTGAACATTGCCAAAAGTGCTCAAACAGAGTAGGAGAAGCCAATTGTCAGTCTGATGGTCAACCATGGCACTCACATCCCTCCTGGCCTTGCACCCATCTGTCTGGTGGCTGTCGGATGGCAATACCCCAGTGTGGACACATGCACCACCTACACAGTAGTTGGACAGTGCAGAGAACACAGTGAAGTATGTGAACATGCACACATCACAACTCTTGCCACTGAGTCAGTACAGGTGTCCGGATAAAGGGATGGCCAGAGTCTATTTTGAAATGCATGTGATGCATACCAGCACCAGACACCATGATGCACCCATGTCCTGATAGTCAATGTCACAATGGGGTGCATGTAGCACATGTCACTCACCTGCAGGATCACTCTTAGGGAGTTTAATGTCATGGCACAGGCATGCCTGCAAAGTCATACATCACTGTCTCCAGTCACATGGGCAGGGCAGCCAGCCAACAACAGTCTGCACTGTGTCACAATCCTAGGTCATGGGGAATGCAAGTTCTGTAGCTGACAAGTGCACATGTCCATCCCCCACAAACCACATCATCTGAACTCTTATTTGTCCACGTCATACCAATTGGACATATGGGAGACATGAAACACAACCCTCGGAACCTGAGCACCTCACAATCTGCTGTGAATGGGAGACAGCTGCCTGAACTTCACATTCGCATACCCCAGTCTGCACAGTCAAGTGATCAAACACCTATATGTCACACAAGTATCGTCTCCTATGGTCACATCTCCGGTGGCATGCTGAGCCCTAACCGATAAACACCCCAGTAGTCCTGACAACAAAGCCACAGCACAATGACTCAGAGGCAGACACCTGAGGGAACATTCCACTGAGCACAACGTGTCAGCTGATACATGGGAGTGGGAGTACAGAGTGTATTGTATGGCCTGGAGTAGGCATGACTGTCCTGCTCCACGTGGAAGAGGGGTGAGCCCTGGACAGTAGGCAGATGGCTAAGTATGTGTGACACACTTGATATACATACTCCTGAGGCCCAAACATTGTTCCCACCCGCAGCATGGGTGTGTGCCAAATACCCCAGGCACATGTGGTGAATCAGATCAGCAATTGGACCACATATCAAAGTAACACGCAGATTACATGTCAGAACTCAGGCATTGTGTAAGCAATGGACCCACCCATGAAACCCACAACAAAGTTACGGGAACAAATGCTGTCCCCCACCTTGAGCTAAGCAAAATGTAAGGACACAGTACCCAAGTGACACAATTTCCTGACTGTAAAGGCCACACCTGGGTATCAGATGAGGAGTGGGCATGTCACAATTGAGGGGCATGGGTCCTGGACCACAAGACTGATGTACTGTGGAAGTTTAACCAGGCCAGAGGAGGGCACATAGCATGTCAGACAAAGTTCACAGTGCAGTCATGGACTCACCCCCTCCTTGCTGCTGTCTGGCCTTCAGCTGCCCATCCAGGTCAGGGAAGACCACCACCAGGATCCTGAGCATGTGGGGGTCAGGGTCCGGTGTCCGCCCCTCCTGCGAGGAGGCGACAGCTTCAGCTGGACCCTTGCGATCCTCCGGGTCCAGCCCCGAAGGTCCTGCCACCTCTTCTGGCAGTTGCGGATCCGGCGCTTGTAGACCCCCACGGATCTTACTGCCCGGGCGATGGTCAGCCAGATTTCCTGCTTCTGGTGGGCATCAACCTGTGAGGATGACAAAGTGTAAAGGCCATTACTACACATGCAACATATCCGTGCATCACACATTTGGATATACAAGTCTCAATCACAGAGGCACATGAGGTACACAGGCAGTGCAACGATGGCTATGAACAGTTTGCCAGCAGTTACTACATGGTATCATTGCCTGGGAAGTAAAACCTTGTTGGAATGCACTGTTACTGCACTATACCTGTTCAGTGCATGTAACTACACACTATGGGGGGTGACAACTACTCAGTGAGCATGCTAGCCAGTGGCGTGCACACTGTAAGTCTTGCTAGTCAGACAACATGCACATTTGGTAAGGCAGTGGACTGCACACTCATCTGCTCCCCTGCTTTCCCATACAGCTTGCTGTACTGTGGAAGGAGGCTGTCCAGCAGGGCCTGGTTCTCCTCAGTGCTGAAGGCTGGGGCTCTCTCCACAGTACGTGCCATTGCAGGATCCAGAGGATGCAGAGACAGCAGCAGTGGTGGTGGCAGATGTCGTCCTGGAGCATGTAGTGCAGGCAAGTGAGCTCTCAGGGGAACAGCCAGCATTATATGTGTGCTGCTGAGGCAGATACTGTCCCATGTGTCCAAAGTGATAGGTCCAAGGGGCATATCATCAAGGACCGGCGATAATTATTGCTAAGCGCACTTAGCGCTAGGATAATTATCGCCGGGTAACGTGGAATTTTATCGCTGAGATAGCGTGCTATTAGCAACGCTTATCTCAAAAGCGATAAAATTTCAAGCGCTAACTGCCAAATGTGAGATTATCGCTGGAAATCCAGCGATAATCTCACAAAGTTTGGCGATAGCTTGATGATAGGGCAAGGCATACTTAGCCATGATATCCACCTTACATAGGATATCATGGCTAAGTAAGTCTTGAAGCAGGCGTAAGGAAAGTAGCGATAACAGAGGTTATCGCTACTTTGCTTGTCAGCTCTGCAGGTTAGCGTGCCCATTGATAATTGGAGAAATGTCGCTTAGCGACATTTCTCCAGTTATGTCAGGGCAGGAACGCCCACTTTTCATCTCATTAGAGATGCAAAGCTGGGCGTTCAGAGAACAGGCGCTAATGCAAGGTTTCACGCGATAGCGTGACCTTGCTGATTAAGCGATAAAATTATCGCCGCTTTTCGTCTAAAAACGGACGCAAAAGCGGCGATAATTTTTTATCGCCTCGTTGATGATATGCCCCCAAGTCGTTTGCATCATCTGAATCTGGCCAATCCATGGAATTGCACCACTTACACACGCCCACAGCATCCTTCAAAAGTTCAACTTCATGAGACCCATGAATTTGCAACATTGTTGTGGGTGGCCAACTGAATTCACAGCATCAGACTCGTTAAAGGTTCGAAAACGCGTCCGTTACCATGCCAGGCCACAGCCAATGCGTGCGCACCGATCGGTCCATTGCTGTACAACGCGTACCCGCTCACATCATATGCAATTGCCAATGCATGCGCACTGATCGGTCCATTGCTGTACAACGCGTACCCGCTCACATCATATGCAATGGCCAATGCGTGCACACCGATCGGTCCATTGCTGTACAATGCGTATTTCGGGCCACATCATATGCAATGGCCAATGCGTGCACACCGATCGGTCCATTGCTGTACAACGCGTACCCGCTCACATCATATGCAATGGCCAATGCGTGCACACCGATCGGTCCATTGCTGTACAACGCGTATTTCGGGCCACATCATATGCAATGGCCAATGCGTGCGCACCGATCGGTCCATTTCTGTACAACGCGTACCCGCTCACATCATATGCAATGGCCAATGCGTGCGCACCGACCGGTCCATTGCTATACAACGCGTATTTCGGGCCACATCATATGCAATGGCCAATGCATGCACACCGATCGGTCCATTGCTGTACAACGCGTACCCGCTCACATCATATGCAATGGCCAATGCGTGCGCACCGATCGGTCCATTGCTGTACAACGCGTACCCGCTCACATCATATGCAATGGCCAATGCGTGCGCACCGATCGGTCCATTGCTGTACAACCCGTACCCGCTCACATCATATGCAATGGCCAATGCGTGCGCACCGATCGGTCCATTGCTGTACAACGCGTACCCGCTCACATCATATGCAATGGCCAATGCGTGCACACCGATCGGTCCATTGCTGTACAACGCGTATTTCGGGCCACATCATATGCAATGGCCAATGCGTGCACACCGATCGGTCCATTGCTGTACAACGCGTACCCGCTCACATCATATGCAATGGCCAATGCGTGCGCACCGATCGGTCCATTGCTGTACAACGCGTCCCTGTACAAGTCACTCGCATATGTCACCATGCCTGTCACAGGTGAACATATGCCAGCCACATTTACTTTCCAGGGACTCAGGGGCACACCTACAACACCACAGCCTGTCCACACTGTATCCTAAGGCATGTAAGGCTGCATTACCTTTTCTGTGTATGGGTGTCAACATGTGGTTTTTGGGTGGCACTTGGGGGCAGCCACTCCCAGGCTGTGCACGTGTTCATGGGGACAGAATCCTTGGTGTGTTGTGCACATGACCTCTGTGATGTGCAACTGTTCATTTCAGAGCATGTGGCATGGTCACATTTCCAGGTTGTGTATGTGTATGTCATGTCACATACCCCCTGAGTCCCATGTGGGACGGTATGTACGTCACAGGGTGACCCATTGCCACAATAGTGATGGCCCTCCACAGTCTGTGTGCATGTTGTGTTTACAATGTCTCTGATTCCATGTGCACAATGGGAGACAGTCTCCACATCCACGTTGTTTGTGCATGGACTTTGATGTTGTGCGTGTGTGTGTCACAGACGTCCATATCTGTCCTGCAGAGGCAACAGGGACCACTACCTGTGGGGGTCATGGTTGTTTTGCTGTGGTGTATTCATGATACGCCATGTCATGCCAGTGTTCATGTGGCAATACAGGGTCCCTGGGAATCTACCTGTCAATGAGCTGTGATGCCTGGGGCACATCTGTCCTCACATGTCACTGTGGTGTGTGTTTGGAACGTGACAGCAGTACATGGGTACTGTGACACAGCCTAATGATATCCCGTAGCACAACCTGGAACTTGTTGACAACACATGTTGAACTGTGATGTTAGATGTTGGCCATGTAGGTGCCATACATGTCCTTACAGAACGGCACACACATCATGTACTTGTGTCTCGTAATGATGCATCATGTGACATTGAGTATGGTCTATGCCACATATGTGGGGTGACTAACAATCTTTCTTTCTTCACCTATGCACTGCAGGGCACCAGCTGTCCATAGACCATTCCCTGACCTTGCAACCATGGTTGAACGGGACTGCATCCGACGTTACCGCTTCACCAGGCCGCTGATTGAGGAATTGACGGTGCGGTTGGCCCCACATTTGCAACCTGGCCAGACATATCCTACAGCGCTGACCCCTAAGGTGAAGGTGATGGCAGCCCTACACTTCTTTGCCACTGGTACCTTTCAACACACTGTGGCGTCTGCTGGTGGGATGTCGCAGACCATGTTCAGCCGTGTGCTACCGATGTTTTGGAGGCTATGTTGAGATACCTGAACCAGTACATCTATTTCCCTAAATGTCAACAACTCACTGACGTCAAGAGTGACTTCTATGCCCTGGGGAGGATGCCGCATGTCATTGGCTCCATTGATGGGACACATGTGGCTTTGGTACCACCACAGGCACATGAGCAGGCATACAGGAACAGAAAACATTACCATTCGGTCAATGCTCTGGTGGTATGTCTTGCAGATATGAGCATCTCACACGTGTGTGCCCGTTTCCCGGTTCTGCACACGATGCCTACGTGATGAGGAGTAGTCGCATCCCGAGGATGATGTCACAGATGCAGAACCAGCGTGCCTGGCTTGTCGGTGTGTACTGACTTTGTACCATTGTGTGTGTTCTGCAATGTAGTATTCCACCCTCTTTTCCAACTCAGCTAATGTGCAATTGTCTGTATGTAGGTGACTCCGGATACCCCAACTTGCCGTGGTTGCTGACGCCCCTCAGGAACCCTGTGACACCAGCCCAGATGCGCTACAATGAGGCACATGGTCGGACCAGGAGAGTGATCGAGCGGACATTTGGTCTCCTGAAGAGCCGCTTTCGCTGCCTGGACAAGACAGGAGGGGCCCTCCCATATGCCCCAGCAAAGGTGTGCAAGATTGTCATCGTCTGCTGCATGCCACACAACATGGCAGTGCGGAAGGAGTTGCCTCTCATCCTGGATGACGATGACCAACATCCGCCACCTGTGGAGGATCCTGGCCTGGGCCATGATGCCAGTGATGGTGATGGTGATGATGATGAGGGTGATGTCCGCACACAGCTCATCACCAACTTCTTCAGCTGAATGTGAGTATCCAAAGATGTCATGTCAATGATGTGAGTTTGCGTTATATGTGTTGGTGGTGCTCTGGTGCTGTTTGAGTGTGGCCATGTGCTACTTGACTGTATGCGTGCAGCGATGTGTCCTTACAGGTAGTCTGTACTCCCCAACAGTGTTGACATGCTAACTTGGTTTTGTGTAGGTATCTTGTGATATGTATTGGGCATGAGTATTGCAGTTCTGTCCTGTTCTTCAGTGCTTTTGACTGTGTGTCATTTCTGTCCTTCACAGGGTACTTTCAGAGTTGTTTGGTCAACTGTGATCCCCCGACACCGTGATTCAACTTCCAGGGTGGAAGCTGTCGTATCCCTACAGGTGATGTGCCACACACCCCTGGACTTTCTTTCTTCTACACTTGTTGACTGTGTGGCCACTGCCACGTGGGATTACCTTGCATCTGTAGTGGTAACAACATGTTGCAAATGTGTAATAAACCTGTGCTTCACTTTGGGATGTGCGTTGTCTGTGGTCACACATCTGACTGACATTTGCTTACTGCACCAGTGGGGTACTTAACACAGACTGTGAATAGGTGTGGTGTCTGTGCATTGCACTGTATTTCCTGGCAACATCAGTGTAGGCGATGAGTCAGATGGCCCTGGTGTGTATATGTTGTGTAGCCCTAGTGGTGTGTCTCCCTCATATGTGTCACGTCGCCATGACTCACATGACGGTGTTGTACTTGCTGTAGCAGTTAGCATGCACAGTGTCATTTAGCAGATCATCATCTCCATGACAGAAACCACGTTGGTATCACAACAGAGGCAAGTAAGGTGTATTAGTGAGTTTATTTACATACATGTGTGAGTATAGTGCACAGGATGGTGGGTGCTGTACATTGGGATTGGAATCCAAAGTTCCCAGATGAGTTGGAAGTCTTGGTAGCAGAATTGTCCTGAGTAAAGTCAACAGTCATCTGATACATTGGGCCAACTTAAACTCCCCATGTCATGTGGGAGAGTTGGGTTGCATTCGACAGGGTGAACAGTTTGCACACAAAGGTGAATTTCCAGAACAGGTGTTGGGTTCCTGGGGGATGTACATGGCCATCGGCCTCTCAGTTGTCCTTCCTCGGACGACCCCTCTTCTTTGGGGGGGACCCTCACGTGCAGGCTGCTGCGGTGCAGGGGACTCTCCGCCAGAGTCATCCTCCCTCCCTGTGGCAGTTGCAGTTGTTGCAGCACCAGATGTTGTGGGCACACAGGGAGGTGTGGCCATGTTGGTGCTAATCTGGCGGAGGCATGTCAATATGTCCCTATGCACCGCTGTCAGTTCTTGCAATGTGTCCCACTTGGACTCCATGCCAGACATGTGTGTCTCCACACGGGACATGTGTGTCTCCACACGGGACATGTGTGAGTCCAAGCGGGCATGATGGGCAGCCTGCTGCTGTTGAATGTCCTTGAGGATCCCCACTACTTGGCTGACCTCTCCGGTGCTATTCTGGTACACATCAGCAATGCGTACCAGTTGTGGGTCATCATGCAGTCCAGACCCCTCTGCAAACAGTGACCTATGTCTACCACCCCTCCCACCACCCCTGGCGACACGTGCGGGACCTGCGGTGGCACGCACAGGTGACCCTAGGCCCCCTTGGGGGTTGTTACTGGGGTTGTTGTCCGTTGCTCCACGTTGGGCCGGGGTCCGTGTGCTGTTGTCATTGGTAGTCCTTGGTCTGTCCGTGTCGGCGGGGGTGGTCTGTGTGTTGGCAGTTGTTGGAGGGGTGGGTACAGGGGGTGCAGATGGTGGTCCTGCTGGTGCTGCATGATGACTCACACCGGAGGTGCCAGGTAGGTCTTCGCCATCCGAGGAGGGCAGAGGCTGTTCCACACCAGTGACCTCAGTGTCCCCCGGAGCCTGGGACAGGGACTCCTCATTGTCTGCTGCTGTGTCCCCATCATCACCTGTTTTTGGGAGACACACACAATGTATGTTATGTTTCTGCAGGCATCACTGGTTCACACACCTGACAGTTGTGACTGTACCTCTGGATGTGGGCCTGTACATTGCATTGTCCTAAGTTGTCACAGTCAGAGGTTGATATTGGTGTAGCACATTGTCCTGCAAACTTGAAGCATTCAAGCATTGTGAATGTTGAGGTGTGTACAAGGACAGCATTGGTTGTATTTGGTGGACATCCGGCCCTCCTTCTCCCCCCAGCCCAGTTATCCCACCATGAAGCATGCCATCCTTGCAGTGGGTTCAGGTTGACTCTCAGGATGTCAGTCAGTGGTGTCCTGTTGTTTGTTGGTGCCCAGTTCCCAGCATGGCCTTGTGCTCCCCACAACAGAGCACCATTGTCAGACATCTTTGAAGTGGCTTTTCACTCCCTGTGAGGTGTGCATGCTTCAGTGTGAGCTTGCTGGGCCATGTGGGTGGGGGATGTTGAGCTGTGACTACCACTCCCATCATGCTATTGCCTACGCCCCCTTCCCAGCATGCCCATACTTCCTTCCTTTTGAGTGGACTTCACTGTATGTGAGTGTGACAGCAATGGCAAGATGGCTGACAGTGTGGTCCTGTTGTTTGTTGGTGCACAGTTCCCAGCAGGGCCTTGTGCTCCCCACAGCAGTACCCAGTGTCAGCCATCTTGTCAGTTCTTTTCCACTTCCTGTGAGGTGTGCATGCTTCAGTGTGAGCTTGCTGGGCCATGTGGGTGGGGGATGTTGATCTGTGACTACCACTCCCATCATGCTATTGCCTACACCCCCCTTCCCAGCATGCCCATACTTCCTTCCTTTTGACTCTGCTTCCCTGTGGGGTAGTGTGCCTGTGCTGAAAGGATGGCTGACAGTGTTGTCCTGGTGTTTGTTTGGCTGCAAGTCCCATGAGTGTCCCTGTGCTTCACACAGCATAACCCAGGGTTGTGGTTCTTTGTGGGATATTTAATTAGAGTGTGAGGCATTGCATTCTCCCAGGTGAGTTGTGTGGCGTTTGTGTTAAGGGGGTGTGTGTGAAAAGCTGCTTGTAAATTTGGTCAGAGCTGTCAGTCCTCCTTCCCACCCAGCCAGATATCCCACCATGGAACGTGCTTCTATTGCAGGGAGTGCAAGTTGGCTTTCAGGATGTCAGTCAGTGGTGTCCTGCTGTTGGTTGTTGCACAGATCCCAGCAGGGCCTTGTGCTCCCCACAGCAGTGCCCAGTGTCAGCCATCTTGTCAGTTGTTTTCCACTCCCTGTGATGTGAGCATGGCTCAGAGTGGTGTTGATGGGCCAATTGTGAGGATGAGCAATATCTGTGACTACCACTCCCATCATGCTATTGCCTACGCCCCCCTTCCCAGCATGCCCATACTTCCTAACTTTTGAGTGGACTTCACTGTATGTGAGTGTGACAGCAATGGCAAGATGGCTGACAGTGTGGTCCTGTTGTTTGTTGGTGCACAGTTCCCAGCAGGGCCTTGTGCTCCCCACAGCAGTACCCCGTGTGGCCATCTTGTCAGTTGTTTTCCACTCCCTGTGATGTGAGCATGGTTCAGAGTGGTGTTGATGGGCCAATTGTGAGGGTGAGCAATATCTGTGACTACCACTCCCATCATGCTATTGCCTACACCCCCCTTCCCAGCATGCCCATACTTCCTTCCTTTTGAGTGGACTTCACTGTATGTGAGTGTGACAGCAATGGCAAGATGGCTGACACTGTGGTCCTGTTGTTTGTTGGTGCACAGTTCCCAGCAGGGCCTTGTGCTCCCCACAGCAGTACCCAGTGTCAGCCATCTTGTCAGTTCTTTTCCACTCCCTGTGAGGTGTGCATGCTTCAGTGTGAGCTTGCTGGGCCATGTGGGTGGGGGATGTTGAGCTGTGACTACCACTCCCATCATGCTATTGCCTACACCCCCCTTCCCAACATGCCCATACTTCCTTCCTTTTGACTCTGCTTCCCTGTGGGGTAGTGTGCCTGTGCTGAAAGGATGGCTGACAGTGTTGTCCTGGCGTTTGTTTGGCTACAAGTCCCATGAGTGGCCCTGTGCTTCACACAGCATAACCCAGGGTTGTGGTTCTTTGTGGGATATTTAATTAGAGTGTGAGGCATTGCATTCTCCCAGGTGAGTTGTGTGGAGTTTGTGTTAAGGGGTGTGTGTGAAAAGCTGCCTGTAAATTTGGTCAGAGCTGTCAGTCCTCCTTCCCACCCAGCCAGATATCCCACCATGGAACGTGCTTCTATTGCAGGGAGTGCAAGTTGGCTTTCAGGATGTCAGTCAGTGGTGTCCTGCTGTTGGTTGTTGCACAGTTCCCAGCAGGGCCTTGTGCTCCCCACAGCAGTGCCCAGTGTCAGCCATCTTGTCAGTTGTTTTCCACTTCCTGTGATGTGAGCATGGTTCAGAGTGGTGTTGATGGGCCAATTGTGAGGGTGAACAATATCTGTGACTACAACTCCCATCACGCTATTGGCTACACTGACTTCACCAGCATACAAAGAATTCCTTCCTTTCAGTGAGCTTCCCTGTGAGGTGGTGTTCTAGTGGTGGCTACATATCTGACTGTGTTTGTTGGTTAGATTTGTGCCACTGCCTAGCTCTATTTGTTGTTGGGTTTGTACATGTCATGACACAGTTACATATCACTATGAAATGGCATGTATTGTGTTTATCTGACTGACATACACATCTTGGGATGATTATCTTTTGGTTGCTGTGGATTTGCTAAGGGTGCATGGTTTGACTATCCCCTTGACAGTGATGTGTGTGTATTGTCACACAATATTGTGTATATTTGTTGTGTACTCACCAGGCTCTGGGATGTTTGATAGTCCATATACGCTCACTGGTGGTAGGATGGCCCGCACCTTCTCCTCCCAGGGCCTGAGGTATACTGGTTTGGCAGGAGGGCCACTGCCGGTGTGTTGGCTCAAGGCGTAATCCTTCTTTAGTAGGTCCTTGACCCTCCTGCGCACATCATACCACCTGTTCTGGATGTCTTCCTTTGTTCGCAAACATGGTGATTGTGCGTTCACCATGTCGACGATCCTCTCCCACATCTTGGTTTTCTGCGACATGGGGGTCTGTTGGACCAATGTACCAAACAACTGTGGCTCTACCCTGAGGATCTCATCTACCAGGACTTCCAATTCACTGTCTAGGAACTTTGGATTCTTCTTTGGGGGCATGGTGATGGGTGGTGGTGGTGATTGATGTATGTGTGGGTGTGTAAGTGAGGGTGTGTGAGTGTAGGTTTTGCTGGGTGTATGTGAGGGTGCTATTTGTTGAGGTGCTGATGGTGTGTGGCTTGTGTGATGGATGAGCTGTGAGTGTGTCTGTGGTTGCTGTCTGAGGATGTTCTGTGCTGGCAGGTCAGTTGAATTTGCAAAGGATCATGGTAGGGATTTGTGGCCTTTATATGGGTGGAGTTGTGGGTGTGTCTTTGTTCCATGTTCCCCCCCCCAGTATTTATTGGCTTTGTAATTGCTTGTTTGGCCCTTTTTTCTGTATTTTTTCCTTTGTAGTTTTGGGGCATGTAGGAGACGTTCTTCTGACCGAGTAGGACACTGCAGGTGTCTCGTGCGAGCTTCTCCGAGTCGTTCACGCTGTGTTTCTGCTGTGTTTCATGTGCGGCGTACGCGTCGGTCGCGGAGTATTGGGTTGCCTCAGCTGGGTTTTGTATGCGTGGCGGTCGTACGGCTTGGTCTCCGTGCGACTCGGTCTGGTTTTCCACGCATTGCATCGTACTGCGCGTGTCGGAGTTCACGGGTACGTTTCGTTCGAGTTCATTCCTGGTGCGTGTCGGTCGATTCGATTCGCGTTGTTTCCCGGCCGGATGGCTGGTTTCCGTGCGGTTCAGTCGTTCGGCTTGTGTTCCGTACGAGTCGGTCGTGATTCACATGCATTTCATCGTACTACGCAGGTCGGGCAGCGCCGGTACGTGTCGGTCGGACTAAATTCCTGTACCGAGTCGGTCGGTACGTTTTCCAGCCCGAATCGGAATCGGCCCCTAAGTCTTTTGCATTCAGGCAGCTTGCACTGTCTGGTAGGCTCAACCTAAAAACGCATGTGTCTTAATGTCTGCACTGCTGAGCTAGAAGTTCACTTGTCATCCTGAGAATTCCGCCCTTCAACCACCAGGCTGGTGCCGATGAATGGCCAGGAGCAGGGCTGACAGAAATTTATGACGTTATGTCTTGTTCTTGTTCTTGTTCTTAGATGTACATTTCCCTTAAAAGCTAGGGACTGAAAATGATGTGACATGCCATGCAACTAAAGGCAAATTAAGCAGTACATTATATGGCATTTTCCTGTGGATCCCAGTTCTATGGAAAATTCAAAACTTCCTTACGAAAGAAAAATAGACAGATTTAGTAGAACCCCTGCAATTTTTTTAATCAACAATGAATTACATTATCTTGCATGGAAAGACAACACTATGGGGGTCATTACGATGGCGGGCGGACTCGAGTCCGCCCGCCACCGTAGCGGTGCCTGGGACCGCCCGCCTGCAGTGCGGCAGTCCCGCACATGAAATTACGATGCGACCGCCACCGTGGCGGTCGCATCTAGCATGTTTACCATTGCGGTGGGTGCTGCTGGCTGCAGCACCCTCCGCAATAGTAAAATTGCATGTCTTGCATTTCCCTGCACTGCGTGGCAGGCACAATGTAGGGGGGTACCATGGGTACCCCCCCAGTGCACCTCCTCCCCCCCACACAAGGGGGGCCCGCAACGGGCCCCCAAATGCAATCCCCGCCAGCCTGCGAATGGCGGTTTCACCACCATACACCGGCTGGCGGGGTTGCAGCATCGTAATATGGCGGACGGTGCATGCTAGGCACCGCCACCATTTTACAGATGCTGACCGCTCCGCCAGGCAATCGGAACGATTGCCTGTGGCGGATCCATGGCAGGCGGTCTTTGCGCCCGCCACAGTCGCTGTCAGATTCCCCCCGCCATCCTAATTTGGCGGGGGGAAAATCGCTGTCCGATGTCGTAGGGCCCGCCACCGCACGGCTGGCATGGCGGGCCTTCCGCCATCATAATGAGGCCCTATGTTCTTAACCTCTCAAGTGTGGCAGTCGGCCAATGACCGACGGCCGCACTACCTACCGATTGCAGGTGTCGGTCATTGGTTGACACTGGGGAGGGTTATAAAGGCCCCTCTGGTGCTCTGCTAGGTAAGAGCTTCTCGAGCAGCCTGATTGTTATGTGCGCAGGGCGCTCTGATGTTAATGCAGTAAAAGTGAAAGTAAAACAAGCTGATGGGCACGTTTTACTTTCACTGAATACGTGCTCTGGGGCATATCTCAGCTCCCCGGGCTCTGATTCTCACAGGAGAGGTATCATTAGAAAGGGAAGAGTCTCCCCTTTTCAATTGTACCACATCCTAGTGGATCCCTGCTTGGGGATCACCACAGGAGAGCAATCCCCAAGCAGGGATCCACCCACTAGACACCAGGGATAGAGAGAGTAGCTTCTTGGGCAATTACCCCCCATCTGCCTACCGGGGGGGACCGAAAGCCAAGTAGACATCAGGGATGTTTTAGTTATATAAAAATATAGAGTTGGAGGCTGCTGAGCATGATCATGGCCATGCCCTCACCCCGAGTAAATGGGGAAACAGTCTTTCTGGCCCCCCAAGGGGCAAAATGCCTACTAGACGCCAGGGAATGTTGTTTTTCTTTTTAAATATAGGTGGGGGATGACCACCATGGGCATGGCTATGCCCCACCCCAAATAAATGGGGCAACAGTCTTTCTGCTCCCACAGGGAGGGCAGAAAGCCCACTAGATGGCAGGGAAAGTTTTTTGTTTTTTTAATTTAGGGGTGGGGACTGCCAACAATGGGCATGTTATGGCCCCACCCCAACTATATGGGATAACAGTCTTTCTGCCCCCCCGGGGGGCAAATGGGGTAATCACCCCTGATCTGCCTACTCACCCCCCGGAGGCAGAAAGCCCGCTAGACAACATGGATTTTTTTTAAATAAAAATATATTATGGGGTGGGGACAGCACAGCATGGGCATGGCCATGCCCCCACCCCAAGTAAATGAGGAAAAAGTCTTTATGTCCCCCCCTGAGGGGGCAGTTGTGAGAAATCATCCCCGATCTGCCACTCCCCCCGAGGGGGCAGAAAGCCCACTAGATTTTTTTTAATATAGGTGTGGGGGATGCCCACCATGGTCATGGCTATACCCCACCCCAAATAAATGGGGCAACAGTCTTTCTGCTCCCCTTGGGGCAGTGGGGGTAATTACCCCAATCTACCCCCCAGAGAAGGTGGAAAGCCCACTAGATACCGGGGACAGTTTTTTTTTTTAAATATTGGGGTAGGGACTGCCATCATGGGCATGGTTATGCCCCCACCCTTACTAAATGGGGGAACAGTTTTTCTGCCCCTGTGGGGCACATGGGGCAATCACCCCCAATCTACCCCCCTCCCCCGGGAGGCAGAAAGCCCACTCGACACCAGGGATTTTTAACATAAAAATATTGGGGTGGAGGCTGTCCAGCATGGGCATGGCCATGCCTCTACCCCAAGTAAATGGGGAAACAGTCTTCCTGTCTGCATCAGGGGGCAAATGGGCATTATTACCCCTAATCTCCCCCACAAAAGGGGGTCAGAAAGCCTACTAATCGCCAGGGAAAGTTTTTAAAAAAAACAATATTGGTGTGGGGGCTGTCCACGATGGGCATGGCAATGACCCCACCCCAACTAAATGGGGCAATACTCTTTCTGCCTCCCTGGGGGGCAGATGGAGGCATTTACCCCCAATCTGCTACCCGGGGGCAAAATGCCCACTAGACTCCAGGGAATGGTTTGTTTTATAGGGGTGGGGGCTGCCCAGCATAGGCATGGCCATGCCACCCCCCAAGTAAATGGGGCAACAGTCTTTCTCCCCCCCGTGGGGCAGAAAGCAAACTGTAAGGCAGAAATATATACTTTTAAGAAAATAATGTGGTGGGTCTTGCCCATCAAATATCAGGCTCCACCCTCACCACTAAAACCTCAACAGTCTGTCTGCATCCCTGCGTACTAAAGCATCCCATTCCAATGCCAAGCGAGAAAACATTTGATTCTATTGGGTGTTGTTTTTTTACATATGGGCCAGGAGAGTGTGGCTAACGATATTCAGACAAAATATTGAGTTGTAAATATCGGCAGACAGAAATATCGGAAAAAAATATTGTGATACAAAAGTATCATGATGAGGTAATATCGCTGTCAAGAATATTGTTATTCAGGTAAGTAATATTGTTGTTAAGAATATCAGTGTCGTAAATACCAATTTCAATATTAAAGTTGTTAAAGAATTTTGTTTTTTACTTTATATAATAATTTTATGTGTTAGTATTGTTTGTATAGTTTCTATACATTTTTTTAACATAGTTTGAAATTTTAAGTAATTTCGAATTTTTAATGTAATTGTGAATTGCAATATATAATGTCGTAGCGGGTTGTTGGTTTTGTAGGGGAATACGGTGGGAAGTTAATTAATTATTAATCAGTTAATTTTAAAAAAAGTAAGTATGAGATTGATATCACCGAGAGATCAGCAATAGGATTAGCTGCGGGATTTTTGGCCCTGCTCAGCCGCCACCCATGGGAACCTGCCAACCACAGACATTTTTAAAAAGTAGACAACCAGGGGATTCCAGGGTGGTGTGCTTTGCATGAATTCCAGAAGGTTGTCTTATCCACAATGCCCTGCAATCTTCAATCTTTGCCTGAAATGACTCATTTTATTTACATTTCTGTGATGGAAACGTCAGGAATCCAAAATATTTCACAAGTGGGGCAATGCTGGGTGGTAGGAATTTTGTGGATTCCTGCAGTTTCCGGGCTGTTCCAACACAAAAATGTAAGGAAAATGTGTGATTACAGGTAAAGTTTAAGGTTTGCATGGTGTTGTGGATTAAAATAAAAATTCATGGGATCCCTGCGAGGCACACCACCCTGGACTCCCTTACTTGTCTACCTTTAAAAAATGTGCAGGTTTTGCTAGGTTTCCCTAGGTGCCGTCTGAGTTAGGGCCCAAAATCCACAGCTATCCACATTGCAAAGGAATTGTCAGATTTGAGTGGAAAAATGTGATGTACCCATGTTGCGTTTTGGGCTGTTTCCTGTCATGGGCACTAGGCTTACCCACACAAGTGAGCAGTGGCGGCTCACAGAGGTAACACCGTCGGGCGGTGAGGCGGGGCGGGGCTGGGTGGGGGGTAGTGGAGTCCGACATACAACGGCAGGTATTTATTTATTTATTTACGTTCACCTTTGCCGTCGTATGTCGCACTCCACTACCCCCCCACCCAGCCCCGCCCCGCCTCACTGCCCCGCCTCACTGCCCCAGGGCGTTACCTCTGCGAGCCGCCACTGCAAGTGAAGTATCTTTTTTATCGTAAGACTTAGGGAAATGCTGGCTGGAAGAAAGTTTGTGGCCCTCCTCAGATACCAGAACGTTCCATCACAGAAATGTGAGGGAAATGTGTTTTTTTAGTCCCAATTTAAGGTTTGCAAGGGATTCTGGGTAAAACAACCTGGTGAGAACCACGCAAGTCACCACATCCTGGTTTCTGCTACGTACCTAGTTTTTTAAAATATGCAGGTTTGCTAGGTTTCCTCGGTGCAGGCTGAGCTAGGGCCCAAAATCCACAGCTACCCACTTTTCAAAAAACAGGTCAGTTTTGAGTGGAAAAATGTGATGAATCCATGTTGCATTTTGTGTTGTTTCCTGTTGCAGGCACTGGGCCTACCTACACAAGTGAGGTACCATTTGTATCTGAAGACACGTGGGGACACAGAATAGTAGAATATTTGTTATTAACCAATTGGATTTCACTGCATTTGTGCCTTCTAAATGTAAGCCAGTGTGGAAAAAAGAAGACATTTTGACCCTCTAAGTCATCTGCTCACATGGGTACCCACAAATCCAGAAATGTACAAATAACCACTGCTCCTAAACTCAATATCTTGAGCCCATCTCAGAAATACATAGGTTACCTTGATACCTATTCAGTACACAATGAAAAACCATTGTACGGTGCAGCTCAGGTGTTGGCTCTGGGCACCTCGGCTTTTGGAAAACCTAAAAACCCTATATACCCCCACAGCCAAAAGGGTCCGGCAAACATAACGGTACATTGCTTTTGTCCATCGGCCATTGTGACAAAAAGTTACAGATGAAAACATTGTCACAAAGAGCTGTTTTTTTCCTACTCATTTTCAATATTTCTTTATTTCAAAAGATAGTTTCTTTGGGACATTTCCTCGAGAGTCAAATCCAGCAATGCAGTCCAGCTTTTACAGCAGAGGTGTTCAAACGTTTTTGCTCTGCGCCCCCCCAAGCCAAATGTTTTGGCGCCGGGGCCCCCCCTCTAAAAATGTATGGCAAGAATAGGGAGAGTGGGAGGGGAATGGGTAAGCTCCAGGACAGCGCTTAGGAGATCATTTCAGGGGTATTTTTCTGTAGTTTTAATCCACGCTATATGTGAGATTTATAAAAGTACAAATATATCAAACCAAAACAGAAATTGACCATAATTGGGGTGTTGTGAGCCTGGGTCCCAATGGAACTGCACCTACTGCACTAGAAAGCCCTACAACAAAGAAGCCCCAAAACCTCCTCACCTACCTCAAGGCATCTCTCTGAGGAAGCTGTCTCTATCATTTGTAATCTAATAAAATATCCCCAGACCTCCATATAGCAGCACTTACTCTGGGCTATCTCTTTGATGCTATCCAAAGATCTCACTACTTTCCTCTTTCTCTTAACCGTTACTCTGAGACCCAAGGGGTCTGGACGATCAGAGCGCTCAGTCTGAACATGACCCTGCTGGCCTCCTCCCTGTCACCCACTGGACTCACCTTGAAGGACATGTGGAAGTAAACAGGTCGAAGTGGACGGGATCTATGGGGACCCACAGGCCCCATGCTTTTTTCATTTTACAAAAGCGGTTCCCATAATTTTCGTTAAAAAAACAACCATCCCTGAACAGTTATTGTGGCCCTTGAAGTGCCTTTGCGTAAAAGTGAAGGGAGGGCGGGGTTGAGGTGGGGAGGAGTTTTCCTGTGCTATGAAGCTCAGGGAGGGACACAGAGCTAAGGACGAAACAGGCATTCTCACCAGGGTGTTTGCTCCCTGAAAGAATGTAATTGCGTGCAATAGGTTAATCACCAAATGTAAAGGCTGCTTGGAAGCCAGTTTAGGCTTTAATTGATGGAATCACCTGAGGCTACATGGGGACAATGAGTTATTGTTTTTGATACTTGATGTCAGGGTGTTATAAGATAAGTTCTAGAAAGTGTACTTTTAATAGACAAATGTGTGCACTAGGTATTATTTACCTATTACTTAAATATATAAGTTTAAAGCACGTCCTTTATCTTAAAACATCAAATCATTTTGCAGCAATCTAACTTATACTGTGTATAATACATTTTTTAAATAATGACTTGCATATTTACAGTGCTTTCTGCTCCAGGCTGGTACCTTGTAGCACTAGAAATACACAAGTCACTATTACTCACATCTGCAGTGGTCACTTTACCCAAATTAAATTTCATAACATAAACAATGTATGTCGATCTGATTAGCTTAATCTGCATTTATTTTTCGTTTAAGGTTTCTCCTTTTTTTTACATGCAATTTCCTGAAAGTGAAAAACAAAACACTTGAAGAATATTTTGTTCTTTCTTGACACCATATGGCTAAAAGCAACTAAATGTAAGTGTCTTGTTTTTCCACTTTCAGTTACCTACATATAAAATAATACAGAAACCTTAAACGAAAAATAATTGCAAATTGAGCTAATCGGATGGAAATACATTCTTTGACATCATGAGAATGTATGTGTTTTTTAACCCTTTCAAAGACTGCATGTAAATGAAGACAGCCTGGAAACGTGCCTAGTTGCGCTTCCAGGCCATCTTCGTTTACAAGTACTTGTTGAGCCATCTGTGCCCCCCTGGAAATGCAGCCACGGCCCCCCAGGGGGGCACGTCCCACAGTTTGAAGACCTCTTATTTTACAATGTCTATTCAGGAGGCTCATTGCACACTTTGGCCCTTTTTACAACCAGCCTGGTTAACTATCCTATATGCAACAACTGTTATACGTTTTCAGACAAGTATCACCACGTGAATCCTGGCCTATATTTACCAGAGAAAAAAGTTCAGTATTTACCAGAACATGCAGATTATGGTGCAGTGAGAACCAAAATCTGCATGCTAGCTCCCAAAAATAAGAAATTTGGGGGTTATTTATCACACCCAATAAATGTCAATTCAAAGGAGTCAGATTTTATCACGTGCAATAAATACATACATTTTTGGGCCATTCCTAAACAGGACAAATGGGTCTTAATGTGGGATGATTTGCATCTTCATTGGTTACTCTAAACATCACTTTGTTCAACCCTATCGCACCACCAGTTAGAGTCCACAGAGCAGGGGCTGTCAGATAGAAAGAACATTGTGGTACCCAAACACTGCCTCTGAGGAATCTTTTTTCACTGACAACAATCTCCTCTGCTTAATTTTTTCGCCACATCAATGCACAAAGTATTATAAACTGTAAAATGTGGGAAACTGTGAAAAATACGGTCTCCTCATTCTGTGTCCTTAGAGGACCCTGTGCAGGATACAAGTAGTAGAACGATGTAATAGACTGAAAATTGCTTCCCTTGCCTCTGTAACCAGTCATAGCCCCTCTGTGTCTCCATGCAATCATGCAGTAAAATGTTCTGAAGCCCCTTGAGGCCTGGTCTGTGCTAAACAAAACCCTCAAATAAAGATAATCTGAATAATAATAGAGATGCGCGCTTCATGAAGTACTCATCTCTAATCCAGCCTTTATCAAGGCGTACCCCATAGTCTCTCTGGAACACAACCTTATGTTGCTGCAATGTATTTGTAGTAATTGTGCTCTTGAGCAAAGAGCCTGGCGCCTATGGGTTTTATTGCCATTTTTGCTTGTTTTTTTAAAATCAGGAATTCCTAGGGACTCTTTCAGCGGCATAACAAAAGCCCCTGCGGTGCAGGGGGGGCCCCCGAGCTTCAGGGCCCCCCTCCAGTACAGCAGGTCACTGGTTTGAGAGCTTTGGACTGGGTCCGGAGCGTGGGGGGCCCCAGCAATGTACTTTGTAGGGGGCCCCCTCAAGTTTCGTTACGCCACTGGCCGCACCAGAGGAAGATCCATCTCCCACCTCGCCACCAAATCCTGGAATGCCCTTCCCCTCCACCTTCGAACATCACCCTCACTGGCGAACTTCAGGGAGGGACTCAAGACCTGGTTCTTTGACTGAGACCCTCAGCCCAGCGCCTGGATACCCTCACAGGTGATTAGCACAGTTTGATTGAGTGATTGACTCTTTCTGAGGGCCCAGAGAAGTTGGGAGGTATACTCAATAACTACCAATATCGCCTACAGTGGCATAACACAAAATCATGGGGACCCCTTGCAGAATGTAATAGGGGCCCCTGAGTCTCCCATATCTCTCAAATATTCATTGACCTTAGCCTGAATGGGGGCCCCCTTAACGTTTGGGGGCCCTGGATGGTTGCCCTGCAGGGGCTGCAGGGGTTTGTGTTACACCCCAGATTACGCAATGTAGTATTTACCAGCTATAGTGTTACCCACCCATTCCAAGTTTTGCCCCGTGTATTGCACCCAGAAAGTACCAATATCACCCAGTGGAATTTACCGGACAGGGTGAGACATAACATGCGGTACTGGAGTTTGCATGCCCCATTATCCCATGTTTTGTCTCTTTACTGACAAATGGCTTTATTATATATCAGGCGCAAAGCAGCTGGAAATTCCTCCTCCAGGAGTTACAGATACCAGCAGCATTGACAACTCTTTGAGGTGGTGGAAAGACTCCAGATTACTTGATTTTGGTGAATAAAATGCAAGAAACAGAGTTTCCATGCCAATTACCACATGTTTTTACCCAGAGGTTTTGGCTGCTTTCAGTAGCCAAAAGCTCATAGCGAAGTACTCCAAATCTGTAGAGTTACTGCATATCTCGCAAACCCGATGGGTCAAATAACTCCATTACATGGCCCATCAGAATTACTTGGGTACTTGTAACAAGCCCTCAGATGAGTCCTGGAAAATTGTGAATTGGAGCTTATTACTGCAAATTTTAGAATCCTAGGGGCATATTTACAAGGGCATTGCGCCACCAGAGAGTCACATTTTGTGACGTGCCTGTGGCGCTGTGCCCTGCTCCATATTTACACGGCAACGCTAAGCCACTTAGCTTGGCAAAGGGGGGGCAACACCCATTGCTTTTTGACAATGCTCCAGATTTACACGGATCTTTAGATCTGAGGCAGCGCCAAAAACATACACTCCCCAGGGGCGCAACGAGGAGAAATACTTTTATTTCTCCTCATTTTTTGCATTTTTTGCTTTTTCTTTATTCTGCAGCACACATAAAAGAAGCAAAACGCCTTTGATGATTATTTTTGTGCAGGAAGGTGTCCCGACCTGCGCTACAACAATCATCCCTGCAGTGCAGGTACCCTTGCACGATGGTGCAAGGGTGCCTGCGCTGGCGCTAGGCTGCTTTTTTGCGCAGTAGTGAGTACAGGAATGCGCCATATTGTTGTAAATACAGTGCATTCCTTTACTTAGAAAATGACGCAGTGCAGCAAAATGGCTTGCGGCACTGCACTGCGCCATTTTCTTGTAAATATGCCCCCTAATTCGGACAGAAACTGTTGTTTTATTTCCCTGAGATTCGGAATGAGGACTTGTTCGTGACTTTGATGTGCACACTGCAGGGATTGATGCCATCGACACCATGCTGCTGGGAATATTTCATGCTATACTTTGCAAAATGCGTTAAAAAAAAGAATGCCCGAAACGATGATAAACAATATAATCACAGACACGTAAAAAGCACCAGGAGCGTGTGACTAGTTTTTTTGCAAACACAAACAGAAAACACCACCCAAGTTAATTACTTTTCAAACTGCTTTAGGTAGCTGCTGGCCTATAATGTGCATTTATTATTCATATTTTCACAAAATGCACTCAATTATATACAAAAGAAAATCATTAGCTATTTTCATTAAACAACTTCCCAATTAGAATCGTGCTGTTATCTGAGGGCATGTTCACGGCTCCCTACTGGAGCAGTGTTCCTGTGTAAAAACAAAAATCATTGCATGCTGCCTGGAAAGGAAAACTCTCATTGCCTCCACAGCCACTCATCTAGAATATACAGAGCAGCTGTTTATTTATCTCAACAATGTAGATTAATTTAACGATGCATGCCAGATGGTATAAAACACTTTCTAATAGCGCTCTGAAGTGTCCTAAGTGAGGAACAACGCTATACAAAACTTCTAGATCAATACATGCAATTAAACAATGAAATCACTAAATATGTCAGTCCAAGAAAGGAATTTAATGAATGAGAAAAAGTAAATGTACAAAGAGCACGGGAGTAGCCAGAAAAATAAAATATTTCAAGTCCCCACCAGAGACGTTTTAAGGCATTGACAAAGTGGGTAATTGCCCAGCCCCACCATCCAATGGCCCCATGATAAAGTTACATTTTCCTTTATCTTCTGTCTATTCCTCTGTCTCAACCTTTAACATATTGTTTGGCTTGAATTACCAGAAAGTGGGTAATAAAATTCAAATGTGTCCCGAACAGGCCCCTCCCAAAATTACTTCTTGCCCAGTGCCCCCAAAATCCTTAAGATGACACTGATCCTCCCTTTGAAACATATCCTCAATGGCAGTGAATGACAGAGCAAAGTAAAGGAGCCCAGCACTCGTTCAGCCGCTTGCCCGGGGAATTCAGAAAACAATGTGGCCAAATGATGCATTTTGCACTTCAGTTCACAATGACTGTGTTCATCCTTCCATCTTTTTCTTCGCACATCCATTTATATTTCTCTTACCCATCCATCCTTCTCTTTATCCATCTTTCGCCATTCATCTGTATCTCCACTCTTCCTTCCTCCTTCCAATACATCCTCCCTCATCCACGCCTATCCAGCCTTCCTCCTCTCCATCCGTTTATCCTTCCTCCACTCCAATGTTCTATCTATCCTTCCTCTTTGCCATCCACCCATCCTCCTCTCCATCCATCCATCCTTCCTCCTCTCCATCGATCGATCCATCCAAACAACCAATTACCCTTCTGTCCATCTCTCCATATTTCTCCCAGCCCCTCCATCCGTCACTTCCTTCCTTTCATCCTCCATTGCTCCCTTATTCTGTCTTCTTGCAGTCTTCTTTATTAGCTTCTTCTTGAAGACCAGTGTCTTGATCGAAGACAATGGAGCCATAAACAACATTTTGAAATAATTATTTGACAGACACTGCCCAGTGGCACCAGGCTCCGCACCAACACCGCACCACTTAAACTGCTAAAGAGGGGAGTTCATGATGCTCTTGAGGCAGAGAGGAAATTCCAAAATTTAGGAGTCAAAAAGCAAGTTGTGTGTGGAGTGTTGTCAGTGCAAACTTTGTAGTCAAGGCTGGTGCAATGAATTTTGCATTCCTGGAAAATGTAATACAACAGTTAATGTTTTCTATTTTCATAATCATCTCGCCTTCACTGTAGAACCTGGTCTAATTTAAATTCTTTAGCCTGGAGATGCTGTGTTTTGTATCATATGTAGTGTCGTGTGAGTTTGTAATGACGTAACCATTGTGTCTCGTGATGGACTCTATAGAGCTGTGACGTAAGCATTAGAGAGTAGTGAACTGAATTCAGGTTTAGAATGTTGAGAATGTTGCCCTTCAGGAAAATGCTGAAGACCTGGCTTTTCACCCAGGCTTACAGCTAGACCTGGACCTCTCTAATCAGTGACTACAATGGGAAACATTAGCGCCAAGAGACCTGTTGGTGAACGAGCACTCTACAAATTTTCAATAACATAAACTTAGCGGTTACACGCAGAAAGAAAAAGATGTGTTAACCTAAGCTCTGGTTGTGGTGTAGTCATTAGTGAGTACCTGGGATGGGGAGGACACTACAACTGGTGACAAGATACGGGATAAGTAACCCAAAGATTGACAGTGCTCTCCCAGAAAATTTGCTATGGTCAAGCAAATTGCTCATGCTTACCACATGTGCCTCAGGCACAGTGCGGAATCAATGTTTGGCGTATGTGGAGTCAAAACGCAGCCCCAGTTCCATGAAAAGCATTTGAAATTAATCAAAGCTTGGCTGAGAAGTCTACACATCGGTGGTGAGAACCTGCTGGAAGTCCTCACAAAGAGGTACTGCGCTACTACGCAACTCAAAGCCATACATTGATACAGAGTGATAACACTGCGAAGAGAAGCGCTGCGAGGCAGAGATCAACCAGGTGTCAGACAGCACAAAGAGCCACCTACAGGCAAAGTGATACAAGAAACGGTCATTTGCTTACCAATACTGAGTTAAGAGAGTCATAATGCCACAGCGCTGGAGTGAGTGACCCCAAAGAAAGCACCAGGGGTTGTGCTTGCCAAGTGGTCCGTACTCTAAGTGGCATCCCACCAAAATTGCCTAGTGGGGCTCAAAACAACTCCAAAGTCTGTGAGGATCAGAAAGCAGAGAGTGCAATTGTAATCATGAAAGTTTGCTTTTCCAATGGAGACCAAGAAAGGGGTCACGTTTCCTGGCAGCACCAAAGATGACCCAGAGGCCAGCACGTCTCAAGGCCTCGGAGATGGTTTGCATAGACAAGATCACAAAGCAGCGTTGAAGAGAACTCTACTCTTCCCGTCAATAAGCTCCACCAATGGTTACAATGCAGTCACCTTCTTGAATTCACCGCCGCCATTCGACACCGCCAAAAAGTTGAATATTGGCAACAGATGTGCTGCCTGGGTAGAGACATTTGATGACTTCCTTAATGCAATTGAGGAAGCAGATAACAAGAAAAATTGTTTAGAGATTGTATAGCCTCATCAAACACTGTAAGTTCAATTAATTTAATGATGAGGAAGCTATATGCCTCAGGGTGATTGATGGATGTTTGGCAGATTCGTTCAGACGAAGGCTGCTTAGAGAAACTATGAGTGTGGAGCAAGTTCTCAATGATGCCAGAGCTGAAGAGTGTGCTGATCGACAAGCTGCTGACATGGAGGCCGGAGGTGAACAGAGTGAGTCAGTCATGTATTTGAGAAAAAAAGCCAAAGCACAAGGTCGAGACACTCAAAGTGAATTCTCCACAGAAAAAGAAGTTGTGTTTCAGGTGTGAATTTTCATTTCCACACAACGATATATGTCCCGCCATTGGGCACATCTGCAAAGGCTGTGGAAAGGATAACCATTTTGTGACAGTATGAAAGGAAAGAATAAACTAAGAGCCTCACGGCGCAAAGACAAAATGGCCACTGGAACGTTCCAGAAGCGACGTTCAACGCACACCCATATGGCCAAGCGACCCCATCAGCTGAGGCAAATCAACACCAAAACAGTTGATCGACATCTAAATCTTCGTCAAACAGTTTTTACGTATCAATGTCAAGTAAAAAAGTGATGAAGATGGTTGTGCTATGTCGATGTTTACTTCAGAGAAGCATGCGCATGCTGGGTTGGATGCCTGTGAGGAAAAACACCAGTCTAAGAGACACCGATATGACAAAGCACCAAAGTCATTCAAACATTGTCCAAAGATCACACTAAAAGTCAATGGTTGTTCAAAACCTTTCATTATTGATAGTGCTGCATCAATAAATATTATTCCTGAGGAGAAATATAATAAACTGTCTCCATTGCCTCAACTTACACCATCGAAAACTAAAGTGTATATGTGAGCTGCTTCGACACCCTTAAGAGTCAAGGTTCATTTGTAGCAATGTTGAAGCATAAGAAAACAAAAGTACAAGCAACCATTCATGTACTGCAAGGGACGGCATCAATCACCTGTTTACAAAGTTTCAGCACAGCTGTCGATATGGCACTAATATCCGTGAACTATAACATGAATGCTCATTACAATATAGTAAGTCAATTCCATTCGTTGTTTCATAGGTTGGGAAAACTTAAGATTATGAAAGTCTTATTACACATTAATGAGGACATCAGTCCTACTGCTTAAAGACACAGACAAATTGCCTTTCACTCACAGGAAGCTGTTGGAAAAGAACTTGAATCCTTACTTAAACATGATATCATTGAGCATTCCACTGGTCCAACTCCATGGGTTTCTCCCACATTGGTAGTACCCAAAAAGTACAGTGAAGGAGCTGTACGTATCTGCATGGATCTGCGTCAAGTGAACAAGGCAATTGAAAGAGAAAGACATCCAGGTCCGCACATTGCCGACATGATAACACAATTGAATGGTGTGAAGGTATTCTCTCGCCTGGATTTGAATAAAGGATATCATCAGCTGGAACTCGAGGAGAATTGCAGGTACATTACAACCATTTCTACACATGTTGGTCTGTTCCATTACAAGAGACCAAGTTTAGGTGTGTCATCAGCTGCAGAGCAGTTCCAAAATGCCATTCGATATATCATACAGCCTGTCATGAATGCTTATAATTACAGTGATGACATATTGGTTTCAGAGCTACACAGAGAGAACATGACAAAGCTCTCACGCAAGTGTGTCAGCTGCTTGCTGAAGCCGATTTAACTTTGAATGGCAAGAAATGTGAGTTCCATAAGACAAAGTTAAAATTCTTTGGCCATATCTTTTCTGATGGGGGCATGACACCCGATCCAGCTAAGGTGCAAGTGATGTCAACTGCCAGTCCACCATAAGATGTTTCCATGTTACGTTCATTCCTTGGCATAGCCAGCTAAAGTTCTAGATACATACAAGATTTTGCAACTGTTAGGGCGCCATTAAGAGACTTGAGGAAAAAGAATGTTTCTTTTCTTTGGTCACATGAATGTGAGCAAAGCTTCCAGAAAATTAAACAAGCTATTGAGAAAGCTACTGAAATGGCAATTTTGATCCAAAGCTTCTTAATGAGGTCGTTCTTGATGCTAGCCCTGTCGGGTTGGGTGCCATCCTTGCACAGCACAGCGGACACCCAAATGCTCAAAGATGTATTGCGGCGTATGTAAAACAAAATTTGTCCCAAATTAAACGTGCATATTCGCAACCTGAGAGGGATAGCTTAGCAGTGGTGTGGGCTTGTAAACATTTCCATGTATTCTTGTATGGGAAGCCCTTCACACTTGTGACCAATCATCAAGCATTGTTGACTATCTTTGGCAATCCAAAAATGCCTCCTCGCATTGAACATTAGGACTGCGATTACAAGAGTACAACTATACCATCATGCATTGTCCAGGGAAAGATCAGAACCCTGCCAACTACTTCTCACAAGTGTCTCTACAATGTCCTGGCACCGCTTCTAAGATGGCTGAAGCTTACATAAATTCCATATTGAAATTAAGCAATCCAACTGCCATTTCGGTGGAATAAATTGTCACTGCCACAAGTCAAGATAGTGACATGCTGAAACTGAAGACATTATTTCCCATCAGTCTTGGTACCAGCACCCTCAACCTCTTACCAGTGACAGTGAATATCAAAAGTTCAAGATGTCAAAAATGAACTGTCCGTTACTCAGGAAGGTATTATTCTAAGAGGTTCAAGAATTGTCATTCAGAAGAGTCTGCGACAACAGATAAGTGAAGGAGCCCAAGAAGGACATCATGGAATTGTTGCCATAAAATGAGCTCTCCGAGACCGAGTCTGGCTTCCACAGCTCAAAGAGAGAGCTGAAAGAGAATTGAAGGTCTGTCACCTATGCAACCGCCTAACAGTGAAAACCACTCAACACCACTTAGACATGACAGAGTTGCCAAGGCATGCATGGGAAAGAATTGCCGTGGACCTCTTTGGTCCTCATGACAATGGACATCACCTGAAGAGCAAATACTGAGGAAGAGACACGTTTTAAAGACTTGGATCATAAGAGGAAAATGAAGGCCTATGCCAACAAGTGTCGACATGCAAAAGGTGTCACATTCACTAGTGGAGATCGAGTGCTTGTTCGTCAGCATAGAAAATGAAAGTCTGATGCTCCTTTCGATGCTGAACCATTGAATGTTGGGACCAGCAAAGGACCCATGGTGACTGCCCAATGTCCTGGAAATTCCATTACGCAAGACTCCTCCCACTTCCAACATGTGGTTCGTCATGCACTGATGTCATTGTAGACACCGGGTTCGAAAAGACAAGTGAAGAACCCATGACTGTTGCTGTTTCTCCATCACCAATGCCAGTCATGGACAGTTCTACTGCCTGTCCCCAGTGTCCAAAGACTTGATCGGGACTTGTGATCCAAGCGCCACGAAACTATTGTGGCTTCTGATGGATTCCGTAGAGCTGTGACGTAAGCATTAGAGCGTAGTGAAATGAATGCAGGTTTTGAATGTTGAGTTCGTGATTACACGCAGAAGAATAAAGATGTGTTATACTAAGCACCGTGTGTGGTGTAGCCATTAGCGAGTACCCGGGATGGGGAGTATGCTACATCATAGATGTCTTTTGTTGGTACTGACTTACACTATATTTGCTATTCATAGTGGTATCATCAATGGTGTAATAGGTGAGGTGATGTTATGTGTTGGGACAGGCATGTCCCGTACATGATATACAGTCATGTCACCTGCCCTGCGAGGCTGAACTACATGTATGTGTGATCCTGGTTTTTGATTTCTGGTCATGTCACACACTAATCATGTGTGTGCACGTTGCCCTAGGCTTAGTCTTTGATGATGATAGATTCTGGAATTTGTCCTGAACTAGACGGGGTGCACCAAGCACACCATCATAAAGACAGAGGACCACGATCCCTGTCGTGGGTTTCATGCTTGGAGTATGGTGGTGGCAGTATACCATGTTTGGTGAATTACAGTGACAGGCCTTTTTACTTGTGAGACATGAATGCTCACTTACAGGCCCATTCATGTAAAGTCTGTCTGCTCACGATGAACCCGGAACCCTGACATCTAGTGTTATGTATACATGCATGAAAGGTAGGATTGTTAGTGTGCCATGCACGTGTGATACAGGTCTATGAGTTCAATTTTGGAAGCCCACAGCAGGGACCAGAGTATAAGATGGAAGAGAGGTTGCTTTCACCAAACAGCATATGTGTATTGTTGTCATCTTTTAAATGAGAGGGGGAACACTAGATGTAATAGTGAGGAAAGAGGAGACAGGCTTTCTTTAGCAGTACCATGACCCTTTCTGATACATTGAGCTGTAAATGACTCTGACTGGAGCAACCATTCGGTAGATGGCAGGAGGTGCAATGTGAGGGCTGCAAAATCTGTTGTTAGGGAAGGGAGTCTTTTGAAGGGGCACATATTTTTGTCTCTCTTCTGGTCTCTGTGAGAAGGGGTTGTAAACAGCCAGGTGCATTCTGCTCTCAACTCTTTCTAGTTCTGTGGTGAGCACTCCACCTAGAGGCTGTCCTGCAGAGCAGAGCATCATTGCAAACAAAGGCCAGATTTGAAAGGTGACCTGACCAGGACACATCAAAGGGGAACTGTCCCAAACCGGTTCCAAGAACCCAAGCCTGAAATACACATCCTTCGTCTTCAAAATCAATATAAAACTGGGAGCCCAAGAGCCATTGATGTTTGTTGTTGTGGTTTCTTCTACAGAGGAGGGGGTACTCATCAGAGTACTCAGAGACCACTAAACATCTAATTGTTGGTGTTGCATTGGCAGCCAACTTCCCAGTATTCCGATCTAGAGCAGGAATTTTGGACTGTCCTAAATGCCAAGACGTCCTGTCTGTGAGTGAGGGACAGAATCGCCAACCCTGCAGGAGGAGCTGGCCATGAAAGCATCTGCCATAATCAACTAGGGCAAAGGGGCCATCCGACAGAGACACACTAAACAGTTGTGCTGAAGGAATTGCAGTGCTGCCAGATCGGTCAGTGTGATCTTTGAGAAGGAAGCTTCAACCCTCCAGTAGGAGATGATCATGGAAGATACTGCCGTAGTTGATTCTGGTGTAGGGTCCATCCGACAGACACACTAAACAGTTGCACTGTAGGAATCACAGTATTGCCAGACCAGCAGTGCAATCTTCATCATTTATCCATATCGTAGCTACCATGGCATCTGGAGCTTTTGCCCAAGTGGTAGGCCTGCCCGAAGCTAGGATGAGTGCCTGTCGAAAGCTCCCTGCTAACAACAAGGTCCCATTGCTGCAGAAGGGCTGAACGTGGCCCGACACTGCTCCAACGTACTGGGTGGGAGACTTAAACAGCCTAGGCCCGAGAGACTGAGTGGTAAGACCAAACGGGCAGAAGCATGGGCTGCACTCGTAGGCAGTACCTTGACTTTGGAGCTGAGGGGAACCCACAGAAAGAAGCGGTCCTACAAAGGACCAGCCGAGGGGTTGCTGAGCTAGCTAGAAAAGGCCACTGGAAGCATAAAGACTCACACCTGTAAATCGGGTATTCTTGCATAATTGTATGTGTAGGGGAATTCCATGTAATAAAGTACTTGCCTTTTTTACAAAGAGAAGCACTGGGCTGGATATTGATCTTAATGTGCTACTGGGGGGTGGTGTTGTTTACTCAGCCTAAGCACCCCCACTCTAACCTCCGCGAGAAATCTGCAACTGCCGCCCTCACTACCACTGAGAGTCAAGTGGGGAAAGGTTTGTACTTGGCCCAGTTTGCACAGACAGTTAAGTGGGCCTGGGACAGCAGTTGTGAAAGGCCCCAACCTCAACATTTGTGGCCCAGTAGCCCCTGCCTGTCCTCTGGCCTCCTGAATGGGTCTGACATATGCCACCAGTGATGTCATAAAGGATGTAATTTGTGAGGTCATGGGCGCTGCTTTTCATGTGAGCTACGCTTTGGGGAGCTAACAGTAACTGGCCAATTTCAGTGGTCCTTAGGTTTTATTTCATAATCATAATCTCATTAACTGTGCTTTCTTTCTAGGGAATTTCTGAGATTTAAAAAAAAAACTGTAATGTCTTGTGAACAAAAATAAACCATGCCCTACCCTTAACAAAAGCTTTTTCAGTGAATTGTGTTTTTCTAATGATATATCACATTCAACTCCCATGTTTTTATATTCCACTATTCCCAACACTTCTTTGCACCTAGCTCTCTGTGTGGTTACCCCCTTACTGCACATGGGGTTGGCCAACTTCCTTTGTGGCCGACATATTTGGATGATCAAAGATTTGTAAATGCTTTCAAGAGCTCCTTGTCCTCCCTTTATTTCACAGTGTTGCTAAGAATTCATGCAGAAGCACGAGAACAGCCAGCCCCTTCTTGTCATATCCTTTTTTAGATCGAGTCTAGGCAGCACATGCGCTGTCCCTTCGAGACATGTTGTATTCACTCAGAGTCTAACGGCCCACCCATTTCCTTTTAATTCATCCCTTCAATTGAATTGTCATTCAAAATTGTTTGCTCGCTAGTGGTTAATCCTTCCTCTTTGTCCCTCCTTTTTGTCATTTGTTTACTTCCCACAGAGCACCAACCAATTACATGTATCTTTACGCCTCTATGTTTATGTGTTGTTTAGCGGGACTATTTTTTCTTTGATTCATGCTTGTGCTTGTCATTGATTGTTTGCATTGCACACATTTTAAAGACTGCTTCTCGTTTGGTGCTTCCTACGAGTGACGATGTCATAATGAGCTTGCTAATGAGCGACAACTAAAATGTTGCCGGCTAGGTCGTTAGCAGCATTCTGTATTGCTGCTTTTAAACCCCCCAGCTTTATCTAGCCCGGCTTCATCCCGCTCCCCTCTCGCACTCAGGTCCCTCTTGCTCCCCCACCCTCATGTCTGTTTCTTCCCCCCAACCAGTCTGTGACTGTTTCTTCTCCTCCCCCACCATGCTCATTCATATGGATCTGCGGGCGAATGTTGCCGGGTAGCTTGTTAGCAGCATTCCGTGTCACCCCTTTTAAAAACGTTTTAAAACTCCGGCTTTAGCTCGCCCGGCTTTATCTAACTCCGCTACCCGCCCCATCCCTGCTTCATTTCGCTTCCCAACCCGCACCCAGTTTCATCTCGCTCCCCCAGCCTCATGTCTGTTTCTAATCCCCTCCAATCAGTCCATGCCGGTTTCTTCTCCTCCCCCACCCCATCTTAACACTTTCCACTTACAGACTTACACAGTATCTCACAGCTACTGAGGGCCACCATCACCCTTGTGCAGCCGCTAACCTTTTGGTTTTTTAACAGTGACAGAGGGATCTCTTTCATTAAATCTGCTCACTATGGATACCCTCTAGTCATTTTTAACTCACCTATCACTGCATGAGCATTACCTCGCACTCATCATACGGCATGAAAACAAAAATATCTCCGACAAAGCGAACCTTCGGGGGACCCGTAGGGCATTGCATCGACGGCCCTATGAGGAGCACTGCCCTATGATGAAGCATGACATCCCTCGGTATGTGTGAGGGCACCAAGTAAAAGTCACTTTGACTTCCTCTCTTATCTCTCTAAAACGACTTCCTCTGTCTTTTCTTAGGAACAGTGGCCCTTTATTAATATTAATTCAATATTTGGGAGCACGGGCACTGGACCTTCATTAAGCTCCTGGTCCCCCTCCTTTTTGAGTAACATTATTTTTGTTCATCGTTTAAATTCCTTTAGGTTGCAGACTTGCCCTATCCGGGCATAAATTGCATTTCCAGTGTTCATTAAATAGCACGGAAGCACAACCTTGTTTACTTTACCTCTGAATAGGCTCAGTTGATCAGAAACCAGTGTTGCCCATTATTGATCAGCCAGACCCTAATTCAGTTTACTACAAGAACTCCTATCTCAGTGCCACTGAATGTGCCATAGGGTTGTGCCATCTCCAGTTGGTTACTCTCACATTCCTCAATCTCTTGTTGCTCCCGTTCATTACCACATTCACTACTTTACTTTGTGTTCACATCAGGACAATTATCCGAACTTTTATTCTCGCCATTGTATAAGGAAATACATCCCAAATGCCACACCTTGCCATCGCTCAACTGGACAGAGTTACACAACACCTTTTCTACATGTAAAATCTGTAAGAATTTTTCTGTCTTTTCTGTAAACTCTTGGCCTTTTCACCCTCACCCAGTCACCAACCTGAATCACGACTTCCTTAGAGTTGTTCTTCTTGTCATAATAATTCTTACATTTATTCTGAGCTTTAGACAAACGATCCTTAATTGCAATGGAGGTCCACTCACTCCTCTTGGAACGTTGCATCCATCCTACGTTGTCCTTCAAATAAGGAGTCCTACCTCTCATAACCTCAAATGGGCTGAGACCTATTAAGCTACAAGGTGCACCTCTGTACGCCCACACGATTCTCCACACTTCCTTGGTCAGGCGGGCAGGTGGCGTGTCAGTCCCATGGTGGTGCTGTTTAAAGGCTCATTGTGAGCATTAAACAGCACCGCCGCTGGACCACCAGTGCACGTTCCTGCACGGGAAAGAATGCACCATGTTGTGCATTCCTTTCCATGCTAGAACTGCTTGTGCAAAACTACAGGGGGGCACAACATGTGCCCCCCTGCATGCACCCTGTGCACAGGGGCAGGAGGGGACACTGTAGGGCCCCCTTTCTTTCCTCACTGCCAGCAGTTACATGGAGGAACAACCTCCATGACACCGCTGGTGGTGAGGAAAGCAGTAATATGCTTGGCGGTGCCTCAGGGCACCACAAAGCATATTGCTGCCGTCAGACCAACACGGAACCACCAGGGAACGCGATTCCCTGGCGGTTGTGGTGGTGCAATCGCGGTCCGACTGCCAAAGTCCTGATAGGGTGGACGGACCTCCGGTGCGGTGGTGGCTGGACATGTGTTCTTTTTCTGTGCCATTGTATACTCTCAGGCCTGAACACCTAAAGAGTGTAGCAGGATTTTTTTCTTCCTTTCAGGGGTAAAATCGTCATAAAGTTCCAGAGCAGAAATATAATTGAGAAAATATTCCTTCCATTCTTGCCATTTTAATACGTTTTCAACAGAAGACGATATAAATGGTTGAGGAGGCATTAATTTGAGTGCACCATATGAAGCCATTGAAAATAAATGTAGTACAATGCAGGCAATAAATCAAAGAAATACCTACAAATATATTGTGACTTACAGAACTTGAAAGTGTCTCCTCTTAATTATGAATGATGGCTATCACAACCATCTGAAGATCTATGACAAAAACGCATAAAACAGAGCAGTGCAGCTGTGAGAAATACTCGGGCTGTGAGAATGCCAGTAAATGTGATGAACAAGGTTTAAAAAGGACCAGAATTCCATAGGGAAGCATCGGATTGAGCCCAAGCTTCCAAAATGGCCGCCCGTGTGTGGCGATACATCATTTTATAAGGGATTTAGAGGTGTTACCTCAGCATGCATCGTGTGATGATGTATTAGTTGCTTGCGTATCCACATAAGGAAAAGCTGCAGGTGATGGAATGTCCCCGTAAGTTGAATGATGCGCGGCTAGCGAGGCTGTGTAGAATGGTGCTTGAAGATTGTAAAATGCACCGGCCTTTTGCACAGATTGTGGGGGGATGGCCAAAGCAGAAAATGTAATAATTTCAGACCAAATCGACTCACCAGCAGATGTAACGTAGAGGATAACAAGTCCACATAACGTACAGGCACTTATAAGATGGTCCGCGTTGCAGTCTAAGCACTTGTAGGAGGTGGCATGCTTGATGCTGTGGATCCATGTGCTGGGGCCACTCGTTGCCAAAGATTGTAGTAATAGTCCGGACACGGGGAAGTAATTATAGTGTGTTTATTGTAAAGTAATGGCCCCAGCAAAGAGAAAGTACTGAATACATCCAGTCCATGAGGAAACAGCCTCCAATGCTGGAACAACTTAGGGGCCGATTACGATGGCGGTCGGTGTCAGTACCGCGGTGCCGACGGTGCGGAAAAATGCCTCTTACCGCCCGCCAGCAGCGGTCCTCAGGGCCGCCATATTATGAAGGGCAAATATAGCCTATTTCCCGACCTCCGCGGTGCAACGCCGACCGCCATGAAATTGCGCCCGCCACCGCGCCGGTGGGAGCCATTGGAGACTCACCGCCGTGCGGAATGACGTCCCGTCCGCTCAACAAATTAGGATGCGCCAAACAACCCGTCGAACCGCAGGGGAGAAACCGCCCATCCAGACACGGCGGAATCTCGACAGCGGAGCGTGAAACGAGACTCCGGAGCCCTCCACTCGGAGCCGAACGCCATGGATCCAGCACTACACGTCCTCCCGGTGCTGTACGTGATACATCACCAGGCCAACATCGCCCGCCGCGGACGCCGCCGCAGGTACGTAAACAAAACACAATACAACACAAAACAGAACACAAATTCCACGGGCTGAAACAGGGCACCTGGCCACACCAGACACACTGGTGTGGACAGGAACACATCCATCAGTGTACCCACACATGTCTCAGCTGGCACCAATTCACACCCTGCATCAAGCCCACCAAAGTACCGCGAACATAATGTAATGTGTAGCTGACGACACCGCAGCGGTGAGCATGCGGGAAATCCATCGCACAAAGCAGAATGCATGTACAGCAACGGACAGGCCAGAAAGACCACAGGCCATCACCACCACCCACCACCCACAGCTCCGCCGCACACAGCAAGAAACATGCCAATCCCCCCCCCTGTGCACCCCCATGTCCAACACCAAGCGACCTAAATCCACACCCAGCAGCACACAACTAACACCTAGGGAGACAGACACAGCAGCATTTGGTGTAGATTAACACACAGCACAGAGGCACAGGCCCAGGGCAACACACACACACACCACAACACCACATACATGGCAAGAAAGCAGAAGACAAGCACAAAATGAACATACACACAAGGAACATACAGACTACTGGACACACACCCTGCCAACTCACACAGACATACCCCACACCGACACACAGCCACATACACAGACTACATGCCACCAGCAATGGAGCACAACATAGAGGAAAGCATGAATGATGTGCACACAAATGGGAGGGCAAGGAGACAACCAACAACCAGGTGAACAGACACATGCAGGACAAGGAACCCAGAACAACATCCACATCCCATCCAAGCACATGGCTGGCACAGTGAGTGAAGTCAAACAACAGTCACCTCAGTGCAACAACTCAGGGAGACAGCAAGGTAACCCATGCATAGGGACAGGGATGAAAGGAAGGACCTCAAGTCAAACAGAGAACAGCAAGTACACATGAGTATCACACAGGGCACATTGGCACACTCAATGACTGCCAAACACAAGTAGGAGTCCCCAAACATACCCCCTCATATCTGCAGCACACAATCCCAATGCCAGACACACAGAAGGGCCTACATAATGTCCAGACAAGATACAAACAAACAATCAAACCCCCTGGGGGCATCCACAAACATCACACACACACAGGGATTACAGTACCAACGTCTGCACCAAAACAAAAATGGCAAACACAATTCTAAACAGAAACACATACAGAACCACAAAAATAACACACAGCACCTGTGCAGCCAAACTAGGGGAAGGCAATGGGAGCACACACACAACAGGAGTGCACCACCTCATCAGTCAGGAAAAATGCATGGGCTACATACCACAACACAGACAAGAAGTGCACCATCACAGAACAACACACACACATCAACACACACAACAAAGCCACAACCAACACACCGTACAACCCTTGACCACCCAAATGCACACCATGCAAGTAACCGTTGTGACTAGGATGACTGCCCATCACAACATGACTACACATCTACACTGCTAGGCATACATGAAAGCAAGAACGCACATACATGTTGAGCCTGGTCAGCCTGCCTGCAATCCCGTGTATATGACCCCTCTATGTGTTTGCAGTGCCCACATACCAGGATGCAGTAAAACATAGCCAACAGCAACAAGGAAGGAACATGAGTCTGGTATGTCACCGAAAACAACATCAATGACCCCACAAGTATCCGAGTCATGAAGAACTGAAGTCCCCGTCACCCCTGTAAAATAAATGATAAGTCAAACAAGCCAGTGGCACAGTTGAAGTGGCACACAGAGCATGTGGCACAGAAAATGTTAGACATACAGGAAAAGCCTTATCCAGTAAGGACAATGACACAACTGACAACATGAGCAACTGTTTTTATTCACAAATAGCACTGATAGGCAACAATATCAGACAGGACCAAGGCACAAGATGCAGAGCCTGAACATGAGAAGCTGCACAGGCAGGGGGCAAACTGCAAGGCCAGTGGCCAGTCCAAGGTGCTGACAGAGACAATGAGAAGCTGCACAGGCAGGGGGCAAACTGCAAGGCCAGTGGCCAGTCCAAGGTGCTGACAGAGACAATGAGAAGCTGCACAGGCAGGGGGCAAACTGCAAGGCCAGTGGCCAGTCCAAGGTGCTGACAGAGACAATGAGAAGCTGCACAGGCAGGGGGCAAACTGCAAGGCCAGTGGCCAGTCCAAGGTGCTGACAGAGACAATGAGAAGCTGCACAGGCAGGGGGCAAACTGCAAGGCCAGTGGCCAGTCCAAGGTGCTGACAGAGACAATGAGAAGCTGCACAGGGAATGTGTGTCACCAAACTCCGCCATGGTCAGCAACACAGTCTGGTGTGACACGATGGGCAGCACAGGTACCGGTGTGGGAGAGACAGGTCTGTGACATTGATCAACATTCAGACCTGGCTGTCAGTCTGACTGGGAGCTGACTGTGTGTCGGGCACAGTTGGACCACTTGACTGGGGAGTGAGACGCCCAGCTGAGGAAGAGCTATCAGTGGCCTTGGACGCTGGAGGGCTGCTTGGACCAGGTGGTGTAGTGGCACGTGGAGGTGGACTCAGGCCGACGTGGGACACAGTGTGGGAGGGAGACAGTGGAGGGGTGCCTTTCCACTTCTTGGGGATTCTAAATGGCTTGCCTGTCTTCGTATCAATGGGAAGTGGTGTGGACACAAACGGCACACTCAGCACCAAGGCTGCCGCAGGTGCACACGCTGGACCTCCCTTTGGGGATGTGCTGGATCCAGAAGGACGCTTAGCCTGGCATTGCCTCTGCCCCTCCATCCCCTCTTTACCCTGTGTGCCCCCTACAGTGCCCTCCTGTCCCTGCTTCACTGGACTTGGAATGGGAGTAGAGGTAGTTGGTGAAACAGCCTTGGATACCTTACTATGTGTAGCCTTGCCAGGCCCCACCTTCACAGTGGGCATGGAGAGTGTCTGCATGCCTTTGCGAGACATTGTTTGGGACCACAGAGTCTGTGGCCGGGGATTGCTCTGAGGCTTGTGACCCTGAGTACTTCCTCCTTGAATCATGTGCCTTTGCAACGCCTGACGGGCTCTTCCCTTTGCGCTCTGGGGTTGTATTTCTCTTTGTAGGGGAAGGTGTCTGTGACCTTGACCGCTTGGGCTGCTGCTGCTGTGTGCTACGTGTGCAGTATCGTGACGTTGAGGTGTGTGAAGCGTGGTCACCGTCGTCAGACGTAGCCACTGGCATGGGGGTGGCCAAAGGGACTCGAATTGGACTACGAGATTGAGCCAGTTGAAGTGCAGCCGCCATTGTGGATGACATTGTCTGGACAGTGCGGTGCAGCCCACCCACGTCTGAATGGATGCCCTCCATGAAAGCTAACACCTGTGCCAATTTGCGGTCGTGGTCTGACAATGCATTGAGGAGCCCTGTCTGCCCCACACACAGCTGGCGCATAAGGTCCACACACGCTGCACTGATGGCAGCAGGGGGCACAGGGGCAGGGGCAGCGGTGCCTGGAATGAAGGACACTCTTCCCCTCTTTGTGGTGCGAACACGGGCAGCAACAGAGGAAGTGGCTGGGAGGGTGGGCACTGCACGCTGTGTGCTGGAAGATGTAGCAGACTCTCCGTTCCCTGTGTCCTCCAAGATGTCTGCACCACCGCCGTCATCAGATGATGTTGAACTTTGCGTCTCGGGCTGTGATTCCTCCAGCATACTCCTATCCCCCTCTGAGGCGCTGGTCACATCTGTGTCACTGGGATCCTGTGCAGCTGTTGTGCTTGTCTCACCACCACTGGTGTCCGTCCCCTGTCCCTCCGTGCCCACGGGAGATGCTGCATAACAGAGAGACATGTAGGGTCAGCAAAGTGACAGCAACAGGACAAACATATTCAAGCAAAGCAACACTGAGGATGGCAAAGTCTACATGTTGCAGGCCACTCCGTGCATTCACACCATGCAGACACACATCACTACCTCAAACAGTGCGTACAAACATCTAAACACGGCACAGCTGAGCCATGTGATGGGCAGACAGCACAACATCATGCATGTTGGGGCGTACAAACACTAACACCAATGGACCTGGCCTGCAGCACACCACCCACAATGCCATTGAAATTCCCAGGACTGGAAAACATCAGTAAGTGCATGTATGTAATATCCGTGACTGCCACACCCAGCACAAGGGCCACTTACAACCCACTGCATCACAGTAACCACATCACGTACACCAGCGCAGGTACAGGCATGGTACACATGCAGCCACTCACAGACAAAATCAACCTTGATAGAATACTCACCCCTAGCTTGCTGTTGATGCTCCTTCAAACGTGTGTCCAGCTCAGGCTGTGTCACAGCCAAAATGCGGCACATCAGTGGTGTCAAGCTGCGTCGTGACAACCTGCCACTGCGAGGGAGTATCCCCAGTGTCATCTCGGCAACGTTCTTTGCCAGTCGTGATATGTCGTCCCACCTCTTGTGGCAGTGGGTGCGCCGGCGGTTCGACACTCCCAGAGCCCGCACCTTGGTTGCAATGGACCTCCACACGGCCTTACGCTGGTGTACCTTGAGCTGCAGGTGTGGGAGACAAGAGGGGGAAAACATCAGTGACACACTCTCATGGTAAAACCTCTCCCTCTGAACAGTGGCATGACACAGACTCATCTCCACACGGCAGATATGGGTCATTGATGTACACTCATGCGAACCACACACGTATCACACTCTGTACAGTCAGTGATGTGTCCTTGTCACATTGGGCGTGGACAGTCCATGCCAGGTAGAATCACACAGAGATGGACAACGAGGACCCACACAAACAGTCACATGAACAATAACTGTCCAGAAACATGCATCACCAGATAGCTGTCACACCATATGGATGTGTACACAACACATGTCCATCCACCCTTCATGTCCATGCATTTAATGTGTGGGTTGCATACACCCCCTTAACAACTAGGAAACAGCATGTCAGCCAGTGCATTACACAACCCCACACTCTCAGGCACATAGACCATCTGATCAACTACATGTGTGCCCCCCTTGCACTCACACCCCCACTGTTGGAGACTTACCACAACATTTGGGCCACCATATAGCCGTGGGTACTGTGTCAGCACCTCGTCCACCAGGACATCCAGCTCCTCGCTTGTAAATGGACTGGCATGGATCTTCTCCGTCCTAGCCATCACTGTGGACATGAGACGTCAGCGGCGGCAGTGGGCGGTGAGGGGTCTCAGGCAGCAGTCCCTGGAGGCAGCAGCAGGTGAGGGGTCTCAGGCAGCAGTCCCTGGAGGCAGCAGCAGGTGAGGGGTCTCAGGCAGCAGTCCCTGGAGGCAGCAGCAGGTGAGGGGTCCCAGGCAGCAGTCCCTGGAGGCAGCAGCAGGTGAGGGGTCCCAGGCAGCAGTCCCTGGAGGCAGCAGCAGGTGAGGGGTCTCAGGCAGCAGTCCCTGGAGGCAGCAGCAGGTGAGGGGTCCCAGGCAGCAGGCTCTGTGAGCAGTGGAAATGTGGTGCTCCCTTCCACACATATATAGGGCCCTGGACTCGTTTCAGTGGTCATAGTCTTCTGCCATTGGTGTTCCAGGTCAGCCTTCTTCAAAAGCATCCAATGACCGCCTCCGCGGGGGCGGAGCACGCCCACCGCGATTTTTGAATCTGCATCATGCCACCGCGATAGCGGTCCCCATTGGCTGCAAGGGCATGGTTCATGGCGGTGACACACCGCGGGGTCCTGGCCGGCGCTACCGCGGTGGTGCATCTTACAAATGCATCCTATCTCCGCATCCGCTGGGGCGGAGCACGCCCACCGCGATTTATGAATCTGCATCATGCCACCGCGATAGCGGTCCCCATTGGCTGCAAGGGCATGGTTCATGGCGGTGACACACCGCGGGGTCCTGGCCGGCGCTACCGCGGTGGTGCATCTTACAAATGCATCCTATCTCCGCATCCGCTGGGGTGGAGCACGCCCACCGCGATTTTTGAATCTGCATCATGCCACCGCGATAGCGGTCCCCATTGGCTGCAAGGGCATGGTTCATGGCGGTGACACACCGCGGGGTCCTGGCCGGCGCTATCGCGGTGGTGCATCTTACAAATTCATCCTATCTCCGCATCTGCTGGAGCGGAGCACGCCCACCGCGATTTTTGAATCTGCATCATGCCACCACGATAGCGGTCCCCATTGGCTGCAAGGGCATGGTTCATGGCGGTGACACACCACGGGGTCCTGGCCGGCGCTACCGCGGTGGTGCATCTTACAAATGCATCCTATCTCCGCATCCGCTGAGGCGGAGCTCGCCCACCGCGATTTTTGAATCTGCATCATGCCACCGCGATAGCGGTCCCCATTGGCTGCAAGGGCATGGTTCATGGCGGTGTTACACCGCGGGGTCCTGGCCGGCGCTACCGCTGTTTGATTGCCATATAGTGACATGGGTGATCGGGATGTGGCTGGTGGAGCATGACAAACGCCATCTGCAGCTATGTGGAGGGCCATCACTGACACCAATGTGTCATGTGCAGCACATGACACACTTGCGTCAGTGGTGGGCATCGACACAGGTACAAATGGTGGTTGGCATGCTCCGCCACCCAATTCACGGACAGTATGTGCGTCCGCCATGGGGAATATGCAGCACAACATCGTACACTCTGTGTGTCATTGTGTTTATGGGGCACGTTTGAGGCACCTACGGACAGTTCTTGTTGTGTGTGGATCAATGGTCATTACTGTGCTACACACAGTGGATACCTACAGTGGCACATGGCACTGGAGAACATTGATATGGTCTCCTGTCACAAATGTCAGCCACTGTGTAACGTCTCACACCAAATGGAACACTGTACTCCATCATGTTGATCAATATTTACACACAATGTCGTATCTGCCACCCATGCTGACCACTATCTCACACCTGAGCCCATGTGTTACACTGAAAACCCAGATGAACTCATTCATTCAGCATGACTGTCATCATTGGAAACAGATGTCGACCCTGTTGTGTTATTGCTAAGACCAATTACATGCCGCATGTTATGTCTTTGTACACACTGGCAACTCCTGCAGTGTATGTCCACATGTACAGGGGGGGCTCGACCCGCTAAAGCATGACGAGTACTTCAGCACCACACCTGGCATCCGTTGCATTATTATTGTTTGTCACTTGGGTAGATGGCCAGAGCAGATGTCTTTGCTACATGTCTGCCACCTGTAACCACAGGGACCTATGTGGTAGTGTCAGGTCTGTGCTCATGTTGTTTGGACTGTTGTATGTGAATCAGTGACATGTACATTTCAACAATGGTGCTTAGCTACACTATGTTTTTGAGTGTTGTGCTGTGTCCCGGTGCTACTCACCTGCCACCAGTGCATGTCCATTGTTCACATCAGGAATGTAGCGTTGGCAGATGGACTGCATGCACGGTTGTGGATTGTGCTAACTGTATGGAATATAGTATGCGACATTTGTCCACAGGCTATGGGTGTCCAGTTTTGCACGTGCAATGTGTGTGCACTGATTAGCGGGAATTGTCTGCAATGTTGGATGGTCAGCACAAGTGGCACACGTGTGCAGTGTGTTGCCACCAACACTAGTGTATGTGCATGCTATGGGGTGCTAGCCATCCTTGCTCACCATCTATTCCAGCACTGTGTGGGTGGATCACATCTGCTGGTGTATCAGGATGGTGTGGGCACCCAAGACAGGTGAGATGTACCTTGACTGTTGTGCCTGTGACACTCATCCAACTCTGACATTTGGTCAATGTCCCACTACTCATGCACAGCCAGCATGTTTGTTAGATGTGGGATGTTGATTGTATGCTGTGTTGGGCCTGACAGCCTGTGTGGAATGAGGGTCAGGATGCATGTCCTTTGGGACATGTGGTGTAAAATTACATCCACTGGTGTCAGGTGTCTGAGCCAGTAGTCCATATGTCATGCATACAGTATGTTCATGCATGGTCTTGTTGGCATACTGGCTTGGCGTTGTCCATGTAGTGTTGTATGTTTGTGTTGTGGCACTGTTGTGTCTTGAAACAGCTGGATGTGTATCACCAAGGTATGTGTTGTGGTGCACATGTGTCCTTGGGCAGTCCCTCCTTGATGCTGCATGTAAATGTCCAAAATGGGGGAAGATTAAGGGTGCATACAGGCCCTGCTGATCACGTCCCTCATCTATTGTTAATGTGTGCCACATTGGCTATCTGTGTGCTTGTAGAGAGTATTGGGCAGTGGGGTAATGGTGGCCTGTTACAGTGGTACACATACTCTGCACAGGCGTGACATCATCTGTCACTGTCCGACTTTGTATTCAAGTCAGCAGCAGATATGGCCTGTGTACTGATGACATTGGCACATGTATGGGTTTGGGATGTGAATGTCATTGAATTTGAGTGTGTTCGAAGTGGCACTGAGTACAAAGACAATCCCAATGATCCATCCACATTGTGTTGTTGATGTGTCCCCTGCAATTATTGTCCAAGGAGGTGTGGCAGGTACAGCAGCAACGTGGAAGCCAGCAGTGTCTCTGCTTCACACATGTCCTGTGTCATGTACACCCAAGGCTGAGTCCACCTCAGCTCGATATGTGACTCTTGGCATTCACATAGACAGTGTTCGTATTGTGTCCACTGACTGTGCACATCCATGACAGTTGTACAATTAATCTGTCTCATGTTGGGACAACACTGAATTGCACTGTGTGCTTTCAGGGATGACAGTCAATGTTAGCGCCGTGACAGGACAGATTTTATGAATTTGTGCACATCCTAATTTATGTTGCTATGACGTGTCCCCTTTCATCTCACCTAGGAGGCGACCTAATGTGTTTCGTACCTTCACCCTGCTGGCTAACATGGAGGATACCGACATCATAAGGTGATTCCGTCTGGATCGGACAAACCTCCTGGAACTTTGTGCACTATTGGAGCCACACCTGCTTCCACGCAGGACATACCCAACAGCACTCACGCCAACGGCAAAGGTGATGGCATTCCTACATTTCGTGGCTACGGGATCCTTCCAGCAAACTGTGGGCATTGCAGGGGGATGTCCCAACCAACATTCAGCATGGTGCTACGTGATGTCCTGTTGGCTATGATGCAACACAGGGACCAATTCATACATTTCCCCAGGCGGCATGAGTTGGCGGATGTGAAGGGCGAATTTTATGCACTTGGACACGTTCCTAATGTAGTTGGTGCAATAGATGGCACACATGTTTCCCTGATTCCACCCCAAGCACGGGAGCATATTTTCCGAAATAGGAAACATTATCATTCCATCAATGTGCAGGTGGTGTGCCAGGCAGATATGGTCATCTCACACGTCTGTGCAAAGTTTCCAGGATCAGCCCACGATTCACACATAATGCGCAACAGCATTTTACCACAGCTGATGGCCAATTTGGCGCCGGAGCGGGCATGGATTGTGGGTGAGTACGAAGGGTCGAGTCGTGTGCTGTTTGTGTGCCATGCTGTCCTCGGACACATGTCAGACACTCAATCTGTATGTGTCTTTCACACTTAGGTGACTCTGCATATCCCAACGGACCTTGGTTGCTGAGTCCACTTCGCAATCCCAGGACACCAGCTGAAGTGCGCTACAACAATGCCCATGGGAGGACACGTCGGGTCATTGAGCGAACATTTGGACTCCTGAAATCGCGTTTTCGATGCCTCGACAAGACCGGAGGGGCTCTGCAGTACTCACCCGTCAAGGTGTGTCAGATAGTGGTAGCATGCTGCATGCTACACAACCTGGCCGTGCGGAAGGGGATCCCCTTAATCCAGGATGATGATGACCAGCCACAGCCCCCACCTGCAAACACCCAAACGTCAAGTGACGAGGATAGTGGAGAGGAGGAAGGTGTTGGACAGCGTCAGCAGCTCATCAACAACTACTTCACTTGATGGTCAGTGGCAATGTCAATACTGGCTGTTGTCTGATGATGTTGTGCTTGGTGAATATGTGTATGTGAGTTTTGTGACTACAGCATGTTGCAGAGTCAGTGCTGGCTGCAGGTGTGTATGGCAATGGATCTTTTGACACAGCTACTTGATGTCTATGTTGGTACAGTTGCTCCTTGTGACATGTGCAGATTGTCGTACCTTGATGTGCTGTGTTGTGAGATGGTTGTTAGTCCGCCACCTGAGTAGCAACTGATGTTCTGTTGTGTTTTCCTAGGTCCCTTCAGCCTCTACTTGCCTGCGGAGTATCCCTGCTCCTGTGACATTGTAATCATGGGTGTGAGTTAACATACTGTGATGAACATGGAACAGTGACAACTACATTGGTGCGTTATTAGTGTTTATTTACAGTGGATACATGTGATGTAGATGTGGATATTGACAGATTTGTGAATGGTGAATAACAGATTTGTCAGTGATGGTAGATGAGACAATAGAGTATACACTAGATCAGTATGGCAACACAGTCCAACAGTCATTTGCCATTCCCACGCCATTGTGTGTGGGGACAGTCTGCAGGGTACACAGCAGGGTGTAGAGGGGTGCCATCATGGCTGGCTACTTGACTGGCTTTTGCCAGGTGCTTTGCCACGGGATGCTCCCAATGATTTTTTCGGGCGGCCCCTTGCTCTTTTGGCAGGGGGGGACACAGGTGCATGGCCAGTGGTGTCTGATGAGTCCCCATGCTCGCTGGACGCAGGGGAGGGTGGGGGTCTGTCATCCTGCAGCACAACGGAGGGAGCTGTAGGTGTTGGCGGTGCCGCATGCCTGTCCCTGAGGACCCCCACTAGCTGGCCCAGGAGATCCCTGATTTGGCCCATGCAGGCCACAAGTTGGCCCATGCGGTTGTCAATTGAGCGCAGCATCTGTTGTTGCTCACGGGCATCCTGCTGAGCCTGCCTCAACTGTCCCTGGGCGTGTTCATAGGCCCCCACAACTCTGTGAATGTGTTCCAGTGATTCAGTGGCAGGGTCTTCTTCCCTTTGGGTCAGCCTTGTCCTCACACCTGGCCTGCTGTCACAGCCCTGTTGCCTCCCTCCTGTGGGCACCGGCCTACTCTCCCGTACCTCCGCAGTTGTTGTGGTCTGGTTGGCCTGTGGAGCAGGGCGAGTGTTGCAGGCAGCAGTGGTAGTGGTTGTGGTGGTGGAGGTGGTGGTGGTGGCACAGGTCGTTGCAGCAGGGCTCTGCGTTGATGTTGTTGCTGAGGGTGGTGGGGCTGTGGGGTCCTGGGACACATTACGCCCTGCCACACCAGATGGTCCGGGTTGGTCCTCCTCCTCCTCATTATCCAGGGAGTCTGCATCCGAGGGGAGATGTTCGGGAGCTGGTGACTGGCTGTGCTGGTTGAGGTTGTCGTCCTCTGCAGTCAGTTGTTGGTCACCTGTGGGACAGGAAGTAGATGGTAATTGCCTTACACACCTCAGGGTTGCTGTGTTTGATGTCTCTTATTTACATGTTATGCTACACACAGTTGCCTTTTTCACACATTGTATGTCTGCACAGTGATGTGCCTCATGCCATGAAGTGGAGTTACATTCATCATTTCACAATGGTGTGACCTGTGATTGGTTAGCATGCCACACGTCTAGTATTGGTGATATCAATGTGAGGTTGTCATCTGACAACTGGCATGACTACAAGTTGATGTTCAGCATCTTTGCTGATCACTCTGCCTGGCAGACATTACCTGTGTGCATGGACTAGCCATTGTCATCACATGCATACCGTTGACATGTCCTGTGCTTGTATTTCTTTATACAGCAGACCATGCTAGTTTGGTTTTCCCATGGTCCTTCATAATCAGCTCCCATGTACGCTACAGAGGGAAGTCTGGGTGATGCATGTCAGAGGCCCGTTTTCTTGGACATATTTGTTGAGAGTCACAGTTCTGTTTCTGTCACAGTTACGTACGCTGAGCTGTCTGCATCCTGTCAATGGCTGTGCTTTACTTTTCTATTTTTGGGTGAAGTAGAGCCTCATGTTGTCATGTCTCCCAATGCTTTTGTTGAGTGATGGTGGTGTGCATGCACTGTCTGATTACCTGTGCAGTGTCACTTTGTTTTTTACTTACAGACACATGCTTCTGGGTGGGGTGCTCCATCCTGCTGAGGGGTGGGAGAGGGGGGCCTGTTGGGAGTTGTAGTGCTGCCTCCAGATACACATTCCCCATCCCTGTGAAGATGGCTACCTACCTGTTAGGTGGTGGGGGTGCGTTCAATGGCTGACACATGCTTCTGGGTGTGGTGCTCCATCCTGCTGAGGGGTGGGAGAGGGGGGCCTGTTGGGAGTTGTAGTGCTGCCTCCAGATACACATTCCCCATCCCTGTGAAGATGGCTACCTACCTGTTAGGTGGTGGGGATGCGTTCAATGGCTGACACATGCTTCTGGGTGGGGTGCTCCATCCTGCTGCCGGAACTGCAGCTTCGCCAGCACCCGCCCCGCCAAACCACCGCCCAGGAAAGAACCCAACTACCTCAGATGCATCCTCCTCAACACCCGCTCCGCCCGCAAACACGCCATCGAACTCTGGGACCTTCTCGACTCAACCTCCCCAGACGTCGCATTCCTGACGGAGACCTGGCTGAATCCCGCTTCAGCCCCCGACATCGCCATTGCCATCCCGGACGGATACAAGATCACCCGCAGGGACCGCACCAACGGAGTCGGAGGAGGCATCGCCATCGTCCACAGGAACACCCTCAGAGTCTCAACCAACACCGACGACACCCTCAGCACCGCCGAACACATGCACTTCCAGATCCACACCGATCCCAACACCACCCTCAGAGGAACCCTCATCTACAGACCCCCCGGACCCCGACCACAGTTCAGCGATTCCATCGCACACACTACATCCTCCTCGGGGACCTGAACTTCCACCTCGAGAACAACAAGGACACCAACTCCACCACCCTGATCGACAACCTCGCCACCCTCGGACTCAGACAGCTCGTGACTACACCCACCCACGCCGCCGGCCACACGCTAGACTCCATCTTTTCCGCAAGCCCACACGTCTCCTTCAACCACACCTCCGAACCCCACTGGACTGACCACCACTGCATCCACTTCACCTACAGGAAGCCCACCACGCACCACCGCACCGAACAAATGCCTCGCCGCTGCTGGAGCAGAGTCACGGAAGACCAGCTAACCACAACCCTCGCCCTGAGCCCACCCGCCGAACCCTCCGACCCCGACACCGCCGCCCGCAACCTCAGACAGTGGATCGACGACTGCGCCAACACCCTCGCCCCGCTCAAGAATCCGCCCAACAGCCACACCAGCAAGAAAGCCACCTGGTTCACCGAAGACCTCCAGGCCTCCAAACGAACATGCCGAAAACTGGAGAAGATCTGGCTCCACGAACGGACAGCGGACAGCTACGCCGCCCACAAGAGCGCCACCCACAGTCACCATCACCTCATCAGATCTGCCAAAAGGGCCTCACTCAAAGACCGCCTAGACAACAACGCACACAACAGCAAAGAGCTCTTCAACATCGTGAAGGAACTCTCCAACCCCAGCTCCAACACCAACGACATCCAGCCGTCGCGAGACCTGTGCGACTCACTGGCCACCTTCTTCCACCGCAAAATCGCCGACATCCACGACAGCTTCAACACCACGACCGCCCCGGCAACCACCGAGACCACTGCCCCCACAACCACCAACCGCCTGCTCTCCTGGACCAACATCAACGACGAGGACACCAGCGAGATCATGAACACCATCCACTCCGGTTCACCGCTAGACCCGTGCCCTCACCACATCTTCAACAAAGCCAGTACAGCCATCGCGCCCCATCTCCGGAAAATAATCAACATCTCCTTCGAGACAGCAACCTTCCCGGAAAGCTGGAAGCACGCCGAGATCACCGCCTTACTCAAGAAACCCAAGGCAGACCCCAAGGACCTCAAGAACTTCCGACCCATCTCTCTGCTCCCGTTCCCCGCGAAGGTCACCGAGAAAATCGTCAACATACAACTGACCCGCTACCTCGAGGAGAACAACATCCTGGACCCTTCCCAGTCCGGCTTCCGCAGCAACCACAGCACCGAAACCACCCTCATCGCCGCCACCGATGACATCAGGACCCTGCTAGACAACGGAGAAACAGCAGCCCTCATCCTCCTGGACCTATCAGCCGCCTTCGACACGGTCTGCCACCACACACTACAAACACGCCTTCACGACGCCGGGATCCAAGAGAAGGCCCTGGACTGGACCACATCCTTCCTTTCCGGCAGAACACAAAGCGTCCGCCTCGCCCCCTTCCGATCCAAGGCCACCAAGATCATCTGCGGCGTACCCCAAGGCTCCTCCCTCAGCCCAACGCTGTTCAACATCTACATGGCACCCCTCGCCCACGTCGCCCGACAGCACAACCTCAACATCATCTCCTACGCCGACGACACCCAGCTGATCCTCTCCCTCACCAAAGACCCTCACACCGCCAAAGCCCACCTCCACGAAGGAATGAAGGCCGTCGCCGAATGGATGAGAACCAGCCGCCTGAAGCTGAACTCGGACAAGACGGAGGTCCTCATCCTTGGTTCCAACCCTTCAGCCTGGGACGACTCCTGGTGGCCAATATCACTGGGAACAGCCCCGCCACCCATCGACCACGTACGCAACCTAGGGGTCATCCTCGACCCCACCCTCTCCATGACTAAGCAGGTCAACGCCGTTTCCTCATCCTGCTTCAACATCCTCCGAATGCTCCGCAGGATCTTCAAGTGGATCCCCACCGAAACAAGAAAAACAGTCACCCAGGCCCTCGTCACCAGCAGGCTGGACTACGGAAACGCCCTCTACGCAGGAACGACGGCTAAGCTCCTGAGACGGCTGCAACGCATCCAGAACGCCTCTGCACGTCTTATCCTCGACATCCCCCGACGCAGCCACATCACACCCCACCTGAGAGACCTGCACTGGCTCCCTGTCAACAAGAGGATAACCTTCAAGCTCCTCACCCACGCACACAAAGCACTCCACAACTCCGGACCAGCCTACCTCAACAGACGACTCAGCTTCTACACCCCCACCCGCCAGCTCCGCTCGACCAGCCTCGCCCTCGCCACAGTCCCCCGCATCCGGAAAACGACCGCCGGTGGCAGATCCTTCTCCCACCTCGCCGCCAAGACCTGGAACACCCTCCCCACCAACCTCCGACAGACCCAAGACCTACTGGCCTTCAGAAGACTCCTCAAGACCTGGCTCTTCGATCAGTAGCAGCACCAACCCCCTCTTCCCCCAGCGCCTTGAGACCCTCGCGGGTATGTAGTGCGCTTTATAAGTGACATGATTGATTGATTGATTGAGGGGTGGGAGAGGTGGGCCTGTTGGGAGTTGTAGTGCTGCCTCCAGATACACATTCCCCATCCCTGTGAAGATGGCTACCTACCTGTTAGGTGGTGGGGGAGCGTTCAATGGCTGACACATGCTTCTGGGTGGGGTGCTCCATCCTGCTGAGGGGTGGGAGAGGGGGCCTGTTGGGAGTTGTAGTGCTGCCTCCAGATACACATTCCCCATCCCTGTGAAGATGGCTACCTACCTGTTAGGTGGTGGGGGTGCGTTCAATGGCTGACACATGCTTCTGGGTGGGGTGCTCCATCCTGCTGAGGGGTGGGAGAGGGGGCCTGTTGGGAGTTGTAGTGCTGCCTCCAGATACACATTCCCCATCCCTGTGAAGATGCTACCTACCTGTTAGGTGGTGAGGGTGCGTTCAATGGCTGACACATTCTTCTGGGTGGGGTGCTCCATCCTGCTGAGGGGTGGTAGAGGGGGGCCTGTTGGGAGTTGTAGTGCTTTTTGTCTGTACACATGCATCCCAGTTGGTTTTGTTTAGCTTTGTGCTTTTTCAGGTTTAGTGGTGCTTACATCTGTGTGACCTGTTTTGGGTATTGTGGGTCAGACGAATGTCCTTTGGCCTAGGGGTTGTAGGTTTGAATTTGTGCAAGACGGTACATGGCAATGTGATGATATACATTGGTTTGTACTTACCAGCTTACATGGCAATGTGATGATATACATTGGTTTGTACTTACCAGCTTCCAGTCCCCCGCGGATTCCTTCAAGACTCTCTGGATGTAGGATTCCAAGGACCTTCTCCTCCCACGGACTGTATGGTTTGGGTGGGATGGGAGTGCCTCCACCAGTCCCGTCAGCCAGCTGACGGTTCTTGGCCCTCTTCCTCTTCACCACGGTCTTCAGGTCATGCCACCGCTTCTGTATTTCCTGCTTGTTGCGGGGGGTGGTCCCTACTGCATTGACCTTATTGACTATCCTCACCCACATTTGGGTTCTTGTGGCTAATGGGGTGTGTTGGACCATGTTGCCATAGAGTTGTGGTTCAACTCTTATTATCTCATCTACCATGACTGCAAGCTCTGCATCAGTGAATTTTGGCATTTTGTGTGGTGCCATGGTGTGTGCTGTGCAGATGTTCTGTGGTGCAGTTGTGTGGGTGTTGTGGGTGGTGTAGTTGGTGTGTGTGTTGTGGTGGTGCTGTGTGCAGGTTTGCCTCTCCTTTGTTCTCTGGGATTGGGACCTTCAGTTGTGGAGTGTAGCAAAGGATTGTGGTCAGGGAGGGGCTAGTTTTATGCTCGGCTATGGGGCGTGTGGCAAGCTGGTATGTTGCTGTCAGGTGTGTTGTGTGTGTTGTCCTGTGATTGGTTATTTTGAACTTTCTGGGGCTGTTGTCATTGGGCACTTTTGGTTTGTGTTGGGACAGGTCTATTTCAATGTGTGCATTGTTTGGTTTTTTTTCGGTTTTTTTCAACGTCCGCCATTTTTTTTGCGGTTCCTCCGCAGCGGTTCCTCGGCAGCGGTGGCTATGCTGCAGCCCTTCCGCCGCCTATCGGATTCATCGCTGTTCGCGCACGATGCGGTCGGATTCACAGGTGGGTACCATGGTGGTGGCGGGGATGTCATAATGTCACGGGCGGTTACTCCGTGTGCATGGCGGCGGTTCTTGGCTTTTCCTCTGAGTATCCGGCCGTTGCGGTCGGATTTTCAGCTGGTCCGGCGTGTGCGGGCGGTTTTTCGTTGTCTCCCGCCGCCGCGGACTGATTATTGTGGCGGTTCATCGTAATGTGTCCGGCGTTTTTCCCGGTGGCCATGCGGGCGGTTTTTTGGCGGTCGGTATGTTTTTCCGACCGCCATCGTAATCGACCCCTTAATACTTTCCAATCATCATGGCAGTCTGCAATCTAAATTCTACATGTTTAACTATGGAAACCCTAACTGGACAAACAAACAAAATGACTACTATTAAATATAGAAAAAAGCAAAACACCACCACCTCAGTTGCTTCAGGTATGGACCAAGCCATCAGGATGCTATAGTTAAACACAATGCTTTCAGCACAGCAAAGACTGGAAATGTTTGCACACAGCTTCTCGCACAGGAGAACCCTGAAGCAGTCTCACCACTCACTCTGACAACAGACTTACTAAAGAGGCATGGAGGTGACTGAAATGCACTTACACCAAGCAGGTGTTGTGTTGCATTAGGCTCTTTCGGATACATCAGCCATCCAGAGAGCAGAGTAGGTCAAGCAGACAATCGCCCATCAGCACTGGTGACAGGACTCTTAGACTAAACAATTGATCGCCAGTGGTGTAAAGCAAAATGGTGGGGCCCACCTGCAGAATGTCTTAAGGGCCTCTGAGGCTCCCATAAGTCACAGATATTTATAGTCCTGAATGTGAATGGTGAGGAGGGACTGCACCGCAGGGGCTGCAGGGGCCTGCATTACGCTCCTATTCATTGCAGTCAGGCGGTCTGCATAGGCAGAGAGCAACAACAAAGTTTTATCTTAGTGTGCTATGCAGAGACCTTATAAAAACCCAGGCACACCCCTGTCCAGGGTGGAGAAAATGATTGATGCCTCTCTATCAAAAAATTAACATCCATACTCCATTAAATCAATTCCCACAAAAAGAAATATCAATCATTTACATTCATACATCAGTCCTGGTGCGCAGTCAAAATATCGATTTTTTATATCGACCTACACTAATATCGAGTTTTTAATATCGTAGGGACAGAATATCGATGTCAAGAATATCGGTGACCAGAATATCGACCTTAAGGTAAGTAATATCGTTTTTTATATCGAAGTAAGTAATATCGAAGTAAGTAATATCGTTAGCAAAAATATCGTTGTTAATAATATCAATATTTATATTAGTGTTATGTATTTTAGTATGTATTTTATATGTATGTTTAACATTTTTTGTAATGTATTTTTATTATTTTTAAATATATGTATTAAATGTTTAGAAATTAGTAATTTTTTTAAAGTAAATTTTGCATTTTAGTATCAGAGCGGGTTGTGGGTTTATAGTGGAATAGGGTGGGAAGTAATTTAATTATAATTAATTAATTAATATGTTTTTATTTATTGTTATTGATTATTAATTTATTGTTAATTAATTATTAATTGGTAATAAAAAAAATTACTTGATGAATTTATCATTATATTAATTCTAATTTTTTTTTTTTATTGTTAATTAATTTATTGTTAATTAATTATTAATTGGTAATTAATTTTTAATAATTGATTGATAATTAAATTAATTATGTTAATTTTTATGTGTAGCAGGTTGTGGGTTTATAGGGGGATAGGGTGGGAAGTAATTTAATTATAATTAATTAATATTTCTTTATTTATTGTTATTGATAATTAATTTATTGTTAATTAATTATTAATTGGCAATTAATTTTTATTAGTTGATTAATTTATAATTATATTAATTATAATTAATGTATTATTATTTTTTATTTATTATTGTTAATTAATTTATTGTTAATTTATTATTAATTGGTAATTAATTTTTATTAATTGATTAATTGATAATTAAATTAATTGTGTTCTTTTTATGTGTAGCGGGTTGTGTGTTTATGGGGGAATAGGGTGGGAAGTAATTTAATGTTATTTAAGTAAATATTAATTTAATTTTATTGGTATTTATTATTAATTGTTTAGTTAACTAATTATTAATATGTTATTTATTTTACAAAAATTATTTAATTAATAAGTATGTTAATTTAACCCCTACGCTATCCAACACTTTCCCTACTGTTGCACTCACTGGAGTGGGAATAGTAATTTTTATCCCTACGCTATCCAACACTTTCCCTACTGTTGCACTCACTGGAGTGGGAATAGTAATTTTAACCCCTACGCTATCCAACACTTTCCCTACTGTTGCACTCACTGGAGTGGGAATAGTAATTTTTACCCCTACGCTATCCAACACTTTCCCTACTGTTGCACTCACTGGAGTGGGAATAATAATTTTTACCCCTACGCTATCCAACACTTTCCCTACTGTTGCACTCCCTGGAGTGGGAATAGTAATTTTAACCCCTACGCTATCCAACACTTTCCCTACTGTTGCACTCACTGGAGTGGGTATAGTAATTTTTACCCCTACGCTATCCAACACTTTCCCTACTGTTGCACTCACTGGAGTAGGAATAGTAATTTTAACCCCTACGCTATCCAACACTTTCCCTACTGTTGCACTCACTGGAGTGGAAATAGTAATTTTTACCCCTACGCTATCCAACACTTTCCCTACTGTTGCACTCCCTGGAGTGGGAATAGTAATTTTTACCCCTACGCTATCCAACACTTTCCCTATTGTTGCACTCACTGGAGTGGAAATAGAAATTTTTACACCTACGCTATCCAACACTTTCCCTACTGTTGCACTCACTGGGGTGGGAATAGTAATTTTTACCCCTACGCTATCCAACATTATCCCTACTGTTGCACTGTTTGGAGTTGGAATAGTAATTTTATTACCTCCGCTATCTAATATTTTTTGTATTATTTTAGTTAATGTAGTATATAATTAATTTTTAAAAGATTAAAAATAATTTTAATTTTTTAAATTTGTTATATATATTTATTTAATTTTTATTTATATTATTGTTTTATGTGTATAGATGTATTTATAATTTATATGATATATTTTTTTAAATTATAAGGGGCACATTACGATACCCGGCGTAAATAATTCCGCCAGGCATGGAAGCGGCAAAAATCCGCCCGCACACACCGCCTGAACACCGACCACGCCATTACGATTACACAAACCGAATACCGCCATCGGCGGAAAAAGCACACAAAATACCGCCCGCCAACGTCCGAGTCGGAGACAAACCGCCCGCCACGGACGGAAACACGCACGACAACACAAAACCGCCCGCCCTCACGGCCGACACACCGCACGTGAAATTACGATCGCACCGACATGAGCGCGGAAAAACCACAAATATACCGCCCGCCAGCGCAAACAACGCCAATGAGAATCGACACTGCAGAAGCCATGGCGCCAACGTACCTGCACAGAAACCATCCGCACACAAAACCAATAGCACACAACATGGCCAACAAGTCCACACAGCAAGGCACGCACAAATACACAAGCACAGTACACATCCCGAAAACACCCCCCCGGACAAACAAAAAATACAAAGGCCAGAACCCCAGACACAACACACCTGAAAACAACAGACCATGAGGACACACCCACATAGGTGAGTACAAAAGCAGCACTCCCACAGACCACAACCCCTTGCTACATTGCAAACCAGAGAGGAGAGGAGAGGACACAGTGACACAGCAAGGACAGCAGCACACCACAGAAACGCACACATCACAACCACCACCACCACCACCAAACACCACCACCACCACCACCACCACCACCACCACCACCACCACCACCAAACACCGGCACCACAAACCCCCTGCACATTACACAACACACACCGCACCAGCACCACAAACACCATGGCACCACAAAGAATGCCCAAGTTCACGCCCATGGAGCTGACGGTCATGGTCGACGAGATCATCAAGGTGTACCCACAAATCTATGGGAACATGGTCCAGCACACACCACTAGCCACCAGAAACAGAATGTGGAACCGGATCGTAGACCAGGTCAATGCAGTCGGGACCCTGCCCAGGAACAGAGTCGAGATCAACAAACGTTGGAATGAAATAAAGAGCCTGGTCAAGAAGAAGGAGGGCAAAAACAGAGAGCTGGCTGCCGTCACTGGCGGAGGGAATCCCGCGCTCTTTAAGACCTTCAAAGCGTGGGAGGAGAAGGTGCGAGTCGTAATCCATCCGGAGATCCTCGCCGGATTAGCAGGGGGAGTGGAGGCTGGTAAGTACAAACTAATGTATACCAGCACACCGCTATGTACTCACATGCACTACCACCATGCCACAGCTCCCAGGGACAAACACCCCCATGTCCAGCACACAATACACAACACATCACACACACATGCAACAGACACTACCACACACAGCCCAAACAGAACAACTGTAAGATGCGTGGGGACATGTGTACACTAAGCCAGCCACGTAACCACCAACAGGTCCCCAAATATGCCAGAAGCGCCACAACGAGCACCCACCACACCCATGTGTCCGCCACAGCTGCACTAACCGACAAGTAAGAGGTAAGTGGCAGGAACACAAAGTGCAGTGGGTGGGACGGTGGACAGCCCAAGTACAACACACACCAGGCCCCAGTCCCACAGCACAGCAAGGAGGAGCATCCCCCACACCCCACAGCCACGTGTCAGCCACCGCAGTGCACAACGACAGCCGAAAGGCAGACATCACGGTCCACAGCAATCGGTGTCAGTGGGTATCCAGCCACCCCCACGACCCACAACACCCTCCCACCCCCACAGACCTGCAACATGGAGCACCCCCCGCGTAGAGCCATGTGGCATCCAGTACAGTGCACGCACGAACAACTTGCAGGTGGGAAACTGGACAGGGCTGGATTACTGGAGGCATGAGGACCATAACACGACCAACACATGGGACATGTCACGTAGCAGACGAACACGCAGCACCGCCCACCGTCACGAACAAGTGAACAATGTGCACACGGACATGAACAACAGACTCACACCCCACATGACCCATCACAGACATAGCAACACCCAATGAGCCACGTCTGCATGCACAAGCCACACTGAATATAGTACCACACGGCAGCCACTGTGCAACTCATCACACACAACCGAAACACCATTGAAGTCCTGTCCATGTAGCCCCAACTGCCTGTCAACCACACACCCCACAACTACGCCTATGTAAGACAAACAACACTAGACGCAACAGAGCGGAACAACATAAATGCACACGAACACCACTGAACCCATCAAACACACAGACACACCATGCACAAACAACATACCATCCATCCCATCCGTCAGCCCCAGTCTCATGAAAGGCATGTCATCCGCACAGCTGCCACACATACAGCAGTCACGCTAAGATACATGCCCATGACCAACCATGTGCCAGAAGTCAATGAAGTGCACGACACACTGTGAGCAACAACACACAACATGGGCCACACCCCCCGAGCACTGCAGTGATGCACATGGCACAGGGCAGCACGCACACCAAGGAGATGGGACAACTGCAATACGTTGGCTGGCACACAACCATCACTCACTCATAACGATGCGTCCAATGCCATGTCCAGTAATCACAACAGACAGCAAATATGCAGGCCATGTCAAGCATGCACACACCTCAAACCATGCACTGTCATGCTGCCACAACACATGTCACGTTCGGCACCCATGGCTCACAGCATGTACCCCAAAAGCATATTCCCTCCCAAATGCGAATCTGGGGCATGGCCCCCATTTTGCCATATGCGTTCCTAAGCGTTCCATTTGAACCCCAAAAGCATATTCCATCCCAAATGCGAATCTGGGGCATGGCCCCCATGTTGCCATATGCGTGCCTAAGCGTTCCATTTGAACCCCAAAAGCATATTCCATCCCAAATGCGAATCTGGGGCATGGCCCCCATGTTGCCATATGCGTTCCTAAGCGTTCCATTTGAACCCCAAAAGCATATTCCATCCCAAATGCGAATCTGGGGCATGGCCCCCATGTTGCCATATGCGTTCCTAAGCGTTCCATTTGAACCCCAAAAGCATATTCCATCCCAAATGCGAATCTGGGGCATGGCCCCCATGTTGCCATATGCGTTCCTAAGCGTTCCATTTGAACCCCAAAAGCATATTCCATCCCAAATGCGAATCTGGGGCATGGCCCCCATGTTGCCATATGCGTTCCTAAGCGTTCCATTTGAACCCCAAAAGCATATTCCCTCCCAAATGCGAATCTGGGGCATGGCCCCCATGTTGCCATATGCGTTCCTAAGCGTTCCATTTGAACCCCAAAAGCATATTCCATCCCAAATGCGAATCTGGGGCATGGCCCCCATGTTGCCATATGCGTTCCTAAGCGTTCCATTTGAACCCCAAAAGCATATTCCCTCCCAAATGCGAATCTGGGGCATGGCCCCCATGTTGCCATATGCGTTCCTAAGCGTTCCATTTGAACCCCAAAAGCATATTCCCTCCCAAATGCGAATCTGGGGCATGGCCCCCATGTTGCCATATGCGTTCCTAAGCGTCCCATTTGAACACCAAAAGCAAAGTACAAACCAGACCCAGGATGGGCCAGGAGCCCGCATACACCAGAGTCACAATAAGTAGGGGCACAGCAACACACCCATCGGCATGGCCAATCCGTCCCATGCCACATGTGCACAGCACACAGTCCCATTGCCAAGCACACACAACTACAGATGCTACAGCCACACACACGCCTCCGGGAAACCCATGTACGAGATTGCACGAACTGTCAATGTCAGACGACAAATACATACTTCGCCAGGTGCAACACAATAACAAATCTCATTCTCTCCACAGGTGACGAACTGCTGGATGCTGGGGATGGAGCCAGCAGCCAGCACAGCCAGCCTACAAGCCCCCAACGAGGACACACGGATCTGGAGGATCTGTCCTCCTCTTCGGACACGGACAACCAAGCAGGCCCATCTGGTGTGGCAGGGCCCAGCCGCTCCCCAGGACCCCTCCTACCCACCAACCCATCATCCAGGGCTGCTGAACATTCACAGCCCCCTGCTGCCACTGTCGTTGCGGCCACACCCACGGTCATTGTGGCCACTACCACTGCCGCAACCGCCACCATCGCCGCACCGACCACCACCGCCGCCACCACCGCCACGTCTTCGCTGGCACCAGCCCCAGCGCAGGTGGTGGCCCGGACGACTGGATCCACCCTGGGAGCCACAGCGAGGACCGTGGTGAGCAATGTGGCTAGTGGGCAGGCCGGTGGCAGCAGGACTGGTAGGAGGAGCAGGGTCAGGGAAACGCCAGCCTCCCCTGGGAGCCATGCCCTGCCTCACATGGCCAGAGTCCTTGGGGCCTATGAAGAGGCCCAAGGACAATGGGTCCGGTCTGCCTCAGACACGCGTGAGGTGCTGGGGGTGTTGAGGTCCATGGACGCCCGTATGGGCCAAATCGTGGACCTCATGGGACAGCTGGTGGTGGCGGTGAGGTCACAGCCAGGGACAGCAGCTCCCCTCCGCCACCACCTGCCGGGGCGCAGGGTGGAGCAGCAGTGTCCAGTTCCCCTGCGTCCACAGCCAGTGATCACACCTCAACCACCAGCATGTCGCAAGCAGGCACCCCCCCTCGCAAACGTGGAAGGGGCCGTCCGAAGAGGAAACAGATCTCCCGGGAGGACTTCGCACGCTCCAGTCGCAAGTGAGGCAGTCAGCCAGCCTTCCGCCAGCCTTCCTTGACCAGCCACTGCATTGACTTGGACTACGATCCCACTCCACACAGCCATCTGGATGGCATGTGTGTGTTGGACTATGGACATAGAACCAGTGGGTACACCCTGATCATCACGCAGCCATGACCGACAGCTCATTGTCACTGCACGCACCACTTTTGTCATCACCTTACACACAATCACATGTCACATGTAATAATGCACCTTTTTCACTAACTGCTGTTTGTGCCCTGTGTCTTATTTGTACGGAATACAACGGCCACCTTGGGCGGAAAGGCACCTGATGCGTGGCATGGCATTTGAATCCGGAGGGCCTGTAGGGACCTAGGGGTGGGAGACAGAACAGGAGCACATTCAATGAGTGTGTCACACACCCATCACACAGTACATGTCAACAACTACAAGCAATGTACACACATCGCACAGAGCAATAGGGCACAATGCCACAGCCACCAACAGTGGCATACTACCCTGGCCATGGAGCGTTGACACACAGCACGCAGTGAACAAACGGCCACCCTGACACAGCACACACACACCTGCACAGATACAGCCACATCAGCCGTCGTACATGGACACTCACCGTCAAGTGAAGTAGCGGGCGATGAGCTGCTGCCGCACATTACCAGCTTCCTCCTCTCCGCTGTCCTCCTCACTCGAGCTGTCCTGGTCTGCGGGCTGGGGCCCTGGTTGATCTCCATCATCCACGATGAGGGGGATCTGCTTCCGAATGGCCAGATTGTGCAGCATGCAGCACGCCACCACTATCCGGCACACCTTCTGTGGGGAGTACGCCAGCGCACCCCCGGTGCGGTCCAGGCACCTGAACCTGGACTTGAGGAGGCCAAAGGTACGCTCGACCACACGTCTGGTCCTCCCATGTGCCTCATTGTAGCGATCGTCTGCTGGGGTGCGAGGATTCCTCAATGGACTGAGCAGCCATGCCCCATTCGGATACGCAGAGTCACCTGGGTGTGAGGGACACAGAGAACCGTTGCTAATCCAACTGGACAGGGGACAGCATCGCACAGCCAGCACGCTACACCACTCCACATACTCACCGACAATACAGGCACGATCCTGTTGCATATTGGACATCAGTCGTGGCAAGATGCTGTTGCGCATTATGTGTGCGTCATGGGCCGAGCCTGGGAACTTTGCACACACGTGGGTGATCACCATGTCCGCAAGGCACACCACTTGCACATTCAGGGAGTGCGTGTGCTTCCTGTTGCGGTACAGGTGCTCAGTGGCCTGTGGTGGAACAAGGCCGACATGTGTGCAGTCAATGGCTCCAACGACGTGTGGGATTCTGCCAAGGGCATAGAATGCACCCTTCACTGCCGCCAATTCACGAGCCCTGGGGAAGCGGATGTACCTGTTCCGGTACAGCATCATGGCTGCCAGTACATCCCTCAGCACCTTGCTGAACATGGGCTGGGACATCCCTCCTCCAATGCCCACTGTGTGCTGGAATGACCCAGTGGCGAAGAAATGCATGGCGGCCATCACCTTAGCCGTGGGGGTGACAGCAGTCGGATACACCCTGCGGGGACGGAGATGGGGTTCTAACATGGCACACAGTCGATGCAGGGTTGGCCTGTCCAGCCGAAACTTCCTAATAACCTCTGTATCGTCCATGTCCGCCAGCAATTGGTATGGGCGGTCAATGTTCGGTCTCCGCCTAGGGACAATGGCAGAGGACACATGTCAAAGCAACACGACACATAGCAATTTCGCATACACATCACTGACATGACTGAGTAAGCACAGGAGCCACAGCCCAGCTGTCAAGCTGGGACGGCACGGCCACAATACACTTACACAGGTCTCCCAACAATGGCAATGGCTAGTGATACAAACCACTGCCATGTGCATGCACATGGGGATCCAGGCCCCAATGACTTGCGGGGCGTGCTGATGGGGACTGACTGCATATCCGTCAAGCGGCAACGCCACGGCAACATGAATGTCTGCTGAGCATGGAACTGCTTCCGCGGCTGGATGAGTATGGCACACGACGACGACGATGTGGGCAGAGGCTGAGCGGCCAAAACAAGTGGGACCTGTGGCACGAGGGGATATGAGACAGTAGTAGGTGTCAGCACTGCACCCTATGTACAGCACTGTACGGATCACACCTCCCGAAACATTGACAGGTGTCCACATTGACAGCCCCATGCCAAGACGGCTGTGTGCTTGCAGTCACACGTCACAGGTGAGAGGTTACATTGCACGTGCCAGGTGGCAGTCGTACATAGTGGGAGCTGGCATGTGTGTGCATGTGTCTCCTGTTCAGGATCCACCAGATGGGCGCTGACTCTGTACTGACCATTGGACACAGCATGTTCCATGGAAGGCTTGTGTGTGTGGGATGGTGGCACTGGATGTGCCGCCGTTGGGTGGGGGGCCATGCACAGGGCGGGTACGTCGATGATTGCGCATTGTTGGTCACGGTGGGTGCACCCACTAAGATGTGTTGCCCTGTGTTCAATTCCTATGTCCGCATGATGATGGACTGTAGATGTGGGCAGACTACACATTGGTCGATGTGCTGTCTATATGCATGTGCCTTCACACCAGGCACAGCTGCCCCTGCACATGTGACCCCTGCTGGACTCGCTGCTGGGTCTGTGGAGCTGATGCGCCTTCTGTGCGTGGGGCGGGCAGCTCTCCTCACTTCCCTCATTGCGCATGTCATGACTTTGCCGCAGGTGACATGGATCATGGAGGGCCCACATGTACGCGTGGGTAGGCTACACATGATTGTACACTGGTCGCCACCCCCAGTCAGTGTTTCGAATGGGAAGGTTGTCGTGCTGGTGGTATGTTCGATGTGGCGGATGGGCGGGCCTAGGTGCGGGCTTACATTCCGGACATGGGGGGTAGTTGTATTGGCGACTAGTTGCAGTACACACGGGACACGTCTCTTCCTTTCCACATCTGGGTCATCCCTTGTACTAACTGACAGTGATACAGTCATCTTCGCCCCAGCCCTCATGTCCTCCCCTCGCTCCCCCAATATGCATGCTCACCTGCGAGGCTAGCGCTTGCACAGGCAGCCCCAAGCTCGCACCAGAGAGGGCAAGGAGTGTATGTGTGGGTCCAGTTGCACGAGTGGGCTGTCTCAGGGTATGATGTGTCGCGGGACGCCGTCCACCTGCGTGGTGCCCCAAATGGTGACTTGGCCTGCATGGACTATGCATCACAGTCTTCGCCTTCCGGATCCGCCACCTGCGACACCCAGTGGCTGTGGCTGCCCTTGCGGCCAGGCCGCGTCCGTCTGTGGCTGATGGCCCACACATTCACTCTTTGGCCTCTCTGGGGAGGGCTCGGGGGTGGTGGCGCACGCGCTTGCACTTAGTCGCAATGGCATGTGGCGTGGTTGGTATGATGGGCAATGGATGGGATGGTGCGAGCCACCTCCCGTGACGTCAGTGCTGCTCGTGCTGTGGTGCGTCCCCCCTACACTTCCATGTGACTTGTGCCATGCTAGACGTTGAGGTTCTATTGCCTGCGTGATATGACCAGGAGGAGCGCGAGGAGACCTCTCACACACCATGCTCCACTGCCATCCCGTGCCCTGTATCGCCTGTGCGGATTGACTATGTTGGGGTTACACCTGGTCGACTGGGGCTGTGTGTGCCTTGTCAGGGGCATGGCGGGCGCACAACAGGATCCAGCTTGTCCACAGAGGGTGGGCTGAGGTGCGCCTGGTACCGCTTTGTACGTGTGCCCGGCTGCTGTGCACACACGTGTTCACTCCCCCCGACAGGTGTCCTCTCACAATGCCCAGGGAAGCGGTGGTGTACTGTTCATGACCCCTCCCAACACGGCGTGCTCCAACTTGGCATGTGCGCATCTACCCGTCGCACCCACCCACCTGAGCACTGCGTCCATACGACTTCACACGACACATGTGTGTCTTCCACAGTAGTGCTACTCATTTGCGTTGACATCCAATACCAGTGGACTACATGGTCATGTCACGACTGCCGTGTACTTCACATACTCTCATCCTCTCTCATTCGTACTTGTGAAATGAGTCAGCGGAGACAGTTTTGGTTTCAAACATTATATTGAGTCTTCTGTCCTCTGTGATGCAGTATAGTGGACACTACTGGCAGCGGGATACATGTTGAGGATATACTGAGCATGATTGCAAATGGGATAGGGTGTGGGGTTACATGTGATTGGCTGTTGCATGTGGGATGTGGGCTTCAGAGTGACATCTGCTTGGCCAAGGCTGTGCTAATGTACATTTACGTATAGCTGCGGAGCTGCGGACTTTGACACAGACGGTATACATGTAGCCTACCAGACCGCTTGGCATCATGGGCACAGTCCATCTCAGTTCCATGTGACAGGTTTGCTGCGGTTGTTCCTCATGCACGCGTGCATGTGAGATGACATCAGGGCATGTGCTTGCGTGCATGCAGCGGCGTGCCACTTGTTGTTGCACTGTGGTGGTTACTGGACATGTCACAGTCACTGGGGTCGTGTTGTTGTTGTATGCACTTGTCGTCCATGCAAAGGTCCTGGTATGGGATTCCCGGGGCGGGGGTGGGAGGGGTGCAGCACCCACAGACTCCAGGCGACCTATTCATGTCCACTGAGCGGTGTGTGTGTCCATGTGCGCTGGATCCATGTCGTGTCCTGGTTGTTCGTGCAGTTCCGTCCATGTGGGTGCGATACACAGAGCCCATGCCACTGCCTCCCACGATGCATGCGGTGTTCCTGGATGTGATGGGGAACAGTGTGCATGTCCCGGTCATATCCGATGTCATGGCGATGTCGTTGATGGTGTGGTTACAGTTGCCGGTCGTTTGGTATGGCTGTTGTGGTGGTGACTGGCCAGTCCGTGCGGAAGCTAAGCATGGGTGTGGGGTTGGACATCATAGGTCACTCGGGGAACCTGCGTTGTGGTCCGACGTATTTACAGGTTGTCAGGTATGCGATGCCGTCCAGCAGGGCTTCCATGTCATTGGTGGTGTACATGTTTGCCAGCCAATGAAGCGGATGGTGGCTGTCAAGGTGTTGTTCGTAGGTTGTCCCTTGGAGGACCATGATGGGGCATGCTGGGTGACATTCGATGTAGCTGTTATCGATGATCCGTCGTGTGGAGGCACAGTGGTCCCATTTCAGTGCGGGTGCGATGTTGGCCACATACGCCATGCCCCCATAGGCAGAGCAGGCCCTGTCGTGTGCGTCCAGAGGGAGGAGTAGTGGTAGCAGGTCCGCCTTCAGACATGCCGGGTTGGAGAGGCATATCTCGACGGGATGCTGGTAGGGACACCTCCGACAGTAGAACACGGGCATGACGCAGCTGAACAATGTGATGCGGTAAGTCAGTCGGTAACTTACGTTCAGCAGGGACAGGAGATCGCATCCCAATGTATGGCACAGGTTGGTTTTGTACAGCTTGAGCTGTTCGGCGTAGTTGGGTAGGTGTGTTGCGGTTGCCATTTCGCAGCGGTTCGTTGAGGTGGCGTGCTCCGGCTGTGTGTGCAGTCTGCAATGTGCACGCTCCGGGGTTGCTGTGAGCTCTGTGTAGTCGTAGGGAGACAGGACTTGTGTTCTGTTGGCTTGTTTGGAGGACACGGGCCCTCTTCCCACATGCTTCTCAGACAGTTCAAGGTCAGTGCTGTGTGACTCCTTCCAATTAACTTGCATGTGGCCGACATGGGGGAGTGTTTTCTTCTTTCTTCCCCGTCCATTGTGTGCTTCTGTGATATGCGCTATCTGCCCTGTGGTCGGTCTCCTCGGCATGCCTGTGTTGGTCTATTTTTGGACAATGGCTGTATTCACCGGCTTCTGTCGTAGGGCTGTGGTTTCGGAGTTGGAATGGAAGGTCATTCAGTGCTGTCTGCTCTCCCTTGTGTGGGCGGCAGGCTGCCTTTCCGCTCTGCGTTGGGCCTTGTGTGTGAATGTTATTCTTGGGCCACCTGTTGTCGGTCCCCGGGCTCTTTGGTGTTCCGTTTTATATGTCTTGTTCATATGTGCAGGGTGGTATGGGTGTTTCTGTGTGGTACTGGCGTTCCTCTTCCCGAAGGGGCCCTGCTTCTCCTAGTTGGTGTTGCCGCCGCTGTGTGCTACACCATGTTTGTTACACTGGGGTGTGTCCTGCTGTTGCGTGTCTTCACTGATATGTGTGCGTCGGTTGTGTGGCGTTGGGTGTTGTCCGTGAATTGGGCGTTGAGGACATGTCTGTGGCCGGCCTGTCACGTGTCATGTGCGTTCGGGGTGGGGCTGATGTGTGTGCTGCTTGGTTGTGTCCCTGTGTCTGTGTGCGACGCATGCATGGCGCTGCGGTTGGCCTCTGCGTTGTGCGCATGTGTGGCGGCGTCATCGGCGCTTTGGGGCCGTGACGGGGTGGTTGGTTCCTAGTCCCAGGTGGTGTGTACACATGTGTTCTGCGATGTTACGATTTGGCCTGTGTGTCATATGTGGATGCGATGGTGGATGTGTAGTGTACACGCGCTGGTGGGGGGTTGTCCGCTTTTTCCGCCCTTGCACTGTGTGCGCTGTTTGCGTGCACTTGTTGTGTGTGTGCCTACCTGCGTCTCCGCGGTACGTTGCGTCCTTGGTGGTGCATCAGCAGGAGCATGGGGACGGCCTGCAGTGCTGGATTCATGCTCGGGGAGCCGCTTCTTCGTTGTCCGTGCTCGGCGTCCGTGTTACCGCTTCGGTTTGTCGTACGGTATCTCTTGGCCGTGGGAGCCGTTTGTTTGCGGCATCGTAATTTATGCGCCGGGCGGGACGTGTTTGGTCGGACGGTGTGTGTCAGTTGGGCGGCGCCGCTACGTGTACGGGCGCACTTTGATGGCGGACGGTGTTGCTGGCTTGCCGGCGGTGTTTGGCCTACTTTTCGCATCGTAATTGGGCGGGCATGTGGACTGCTGCGTGCCGGCGGTAACTGGTGGTTTTTGCATCCGCCAGCACGGCGGTTGTGCTTCCGCCCGCCATCGTAATGGGCCCCTAAGTTACTAAAATAATTATTAAAAATTATTAGTAAGTATATATATTATATATTATATGTATATGTTTAATTTATTTTTACATTACATATATATTACTTATAATTTTTAAACATTTTTAAATATTTTTAACTATGTTTATTTTAATTATATGTATTATTTACTTTATTTTACATTATTTTTTAACTTAAATAAAAAACGATATTTTTAACAAAGATATTTTTGACATCGATATTTTTTTTCGATATTTTTGTACTTACCATAATGTAGATAGGATGTCGATATTCTTGACTTCGATATTCTTGCGTCGATATTTATGTAGGTCGATATTCTGACCTTCGATATTTTGTCAGTGATTCATCAGTCCTGATGGAGCATGGATATCTGAACCTCAATCTCTTAGTGAAATCATCAAACAAATTTTCCTATTGGTCGTACGGACCTTTGTTAGTCGCCTTGAAGTGCTGTGTGGGAGCGAACATCGGAAATTCATTTCTATCTCTGCAAAACCACTGCGGCTCCACAATGAAGACCAAGAATCAGTATTTCAACCATGAAGGTTTATTTCAGAACATTTATCCAACCACTATATATGCAAAGCAGAAACAGATTTAGAAGATATAGCAATACAATCTGGAGACCAAAATGTTCCAGTAAGTTAAGTTGCAATAAAATGTGATACAAAACAGTAACAGAAACAATGCAAATTGTCACGATCAGATGTTCCATAAAGAAACTTTCCCTTTCTAGTCAAAACATAAGCTAGAACAATGAAGCTATAAAGGATGTTTAAAGAGGAAGCATAGAAGGTGTCAGCATAGCTCGAATCTTCAGGAGAAGTTTAAAAGAAATGTAAGAGTGTTAAACATGAAGACTTACACTCGAGGAAATACGCCCATCAGAGAGGTCTGCTTCCTCTCAAAGTAATGATGACGTCTGCCTAGCTAACTATGAAACACCAATTAAAAGTACAACCACCAGCTTCCACAACGTCCATATCTCGTACCCACCACTGAGAGCTAATTCCAGATCTGCATTTGAGGGGAGTCGACATTCTCCCTAAGTTCCAGCTCCACATAATGAGGTGCACATCTGTTGACCATGGGTGTTTCAGTCTCCTGGTTCAACAAGAACAGTAGGCTTTCTTTCACCATGACTGCTCAGTGTTCATTGCCAACTTTATTTCTCTCAGGCCTCACTTTCAGCAGTCTAATACATAACAATAAACTGTTCTCTAGCTAACGAGAAACATGATAACACACCTGCAGAGGAAAGAAACCAGCATACCTGTCAGAATTAAAGCAAACAATTTCAGCTAAAGCCTAGTGTCAGGCTAATTTAAAACGAGAATCAAAATGGCTGCATGTTACAATATTATAATTCAATAAATATAAACAGTTATCACCAGACGTGAATATATATAATGAATATGGTAAATCAGTTTATTAATCAACCTAATACACTTATTGTGTAAACTCTTGGTGAACATAATGAGTATGTATTATTAATTCTTTTAAATGTGCCACACATGTTAATGAGTTAAACCACACTTGAATATAAATGTCGTCTATAAATGTATAAATGCATATACAGGACGTATGTAGGGTGGAGCCAAGAATATGCTGCTCTAGTCCTGTCTAAGTCACCTCGGAACCCTGGAAATGAAGCAGGCTGGCAGGTCAGCGCTCACTCAGATGCTGAAGTGGTGCCCTGCCCCCAAAACAGAAACACTGGGATTCATCATCCGAACTCATGCTTTGAGCTGTTGTTTTCTGAGTTTAATGGGGCTACAAGAAGCATCCTTCATAGATGCCCATGGCTTGGGCTGCAATCTTCTCACACCCACGACACAGAGGATTTGCTACCCAATGGGATGTCACTCATGACTCTCTCTCTCTGATTGCCCTTGTAACTCAATCTGACAAACTTCATACACAGTGCTGACATTATTACCATACTGAGAGTTGAGTAGCATAATCATCTTGTTGTGGAAATGGCCCTGGACACTGGCATAGTGGAGCCGAGGTACCCAAAACGTTCACTTTGTTAATTCTTGGTCAGGGTACAATGCAGCTTCAGGATACGTTTAGGTTTCTAACTTTAACAGAAAACTATCAAGAACTACACTCACGTGGACCAACCTATCTCCAGATGGAAGGAGGGCAGGGATAAAAAAAAAACATGTCAAAAGGGCATCCCCACAAGCCTATAGTCTTTCTTGAATCAGTTTCTGTAGCTCTCACGGTATTGTGGTACTCAGGTGCCAATGAACACAAAAGTGTTTTAGTCGTCACTTGCAGGTTAACAGAATATATCTATTTTTGACACGCTAGGGCTTAGATCTCTACTAGAGAAACCAGAGGTCATGTTTCTATTGTACTATATGCGCAATGTGCTTTTTACAAGAAAACTGCTGCATGTATTGAGTGTAGTTCAGAAGGAATTATCAATATTTATGCCTGATGCAGCAGCATGAGCATGATGTCCATGTGAGACGTGTTGCACTTCTAGCTTTTCATCATCAATAGTTTTTTCATGTGTCTTCCCCTCCTCCGGCAGATGTCAGCACACCATAATGTGGTGTAGCATGCAACTCCGCAGCTGACATGTACATCCGGTGCAGGCACAGCAAACTTACCTTAAATAGTCCACGATGACGCTCTAAATGGTTGTGTATCCTGATTCGTGCACACTCTCAAATGCACAACACGCTTAAACCATTCCGGAATATCACATTACAGCCCCCCTCAGCTAGCAACATCTCTTTCCTACCATGCTGCTTTTCCTCCATTCCCATTGGACCACTCGTTTCAACACAGAGCCATCCCACACAGCGACATTCCTATCAATTTGACCTTTCCATTTTACTACCACACAGCAGAAGGAATCCATGGAAAGCTCCAACTACAGAAGCTGTTCCTGCCTATGGGCCGTATTACAAGTACGGCGGTCCAATGGACCGCCAAACCCATGGTGGTGGTCTGGGGACTGCCAGACTGGCTGTCCGCCTGCCGCATTAGGACTGTGGTGGTTGGACTGCCACAGGTCCACTGCTGCCGCCAGGGATCCATGAACCCTGGCCGTGGCGCAGTGTTCTGAGGCCCCTAATATGCTGGTGGTGCCGCTTCGGCACTGCCAAGCATATTAGGAGTTTCCTCACCACTGCACTTTTCATGGTGGTGCAACCGCCATGAAAAATGTGGCGGTGAGGAAACAAAGGGGGCCCTACCGGGCCCCCTTGTGCCTCTGCACTATGGGGTGTATGGAGGAGGGCACATGGCATGTCCCCCTGTCTGCACGCACCCCCATGTTCCTGCACGGAACGAAATGAACTACATTGTGCATTTCAGTCCGTGCAGAAACATGCTTTGACGTTCCCATTGTAGAGCCTATTTCAAAGGCACCGCCGTGGGAGCGCCAAAGAACCGCCCACCAGCGACTTAAAAAGTCGTAATCTGGCGAGCGGTCTGACGTTCTCATTGTAGATCCTATTTCAAAGGCACCACCGTGGGAGCGCCAAAGAACTGCCCACCAGCGACTCAAAAGTCGTAATCTGGCAAGCGGTCTGACGTTCTCATTGTAGAGCCTATTTCAAAGGCACCGCCGTGGGAGCGCCAAAGAACTGCCCTCCGGCGACTTAAAAAGTCGTAATCTGGTTAGCGGTCTGTTTTGGCTTTGGCGGTGTGGGAGCGGGGCAACAGCGTAGCAGCCTCGCTCCCACACAGCCAAAGCCATAATAAGGCCCTAAGAGTGATTGAGTGCTATAGCATCTGTGATTTGTGGCAGCAACACCTCAATTTACAGGCGTCATCGACATCAACACTTCTCAACCTTGCCCACAGAGGTTAATCACTGAGGTGCTGATCTCCGGCACAAGTCTGTGCAGCTTATTGTCTTTTTATTGGCCTTGAACACTACTACCTGATCAGACATAAACATCTAAGAAGCCAAAACCCACAACTAAAGCGGCCACAAGTAGTCAACACCTCGCTTTTCTGAGGTAGCCTACAAAGCCTGACCTTCGCTGTGAAACCCACTTCTTAGGACCATGCGAAGGCCAGTAACTCAGAACCTCACCAGTGGCCATCTCTTCCCTCATGGGCCACTCTGCACCCACATACTTCCATCAGTATGGTGTAAAAAGCATGCAATGTAAGACTTAACTGCCCTAAAACCATATGCTCTCTGCAGCATCTCAGCTGCCGAAGACCATGCGCTAAATTAACTGGTAGCAAAGTCAGGAAAAGCAAGGCAAACGAAAGGGGATCAAAAAAAGGTGTATCGTCACAGTAAAAAATCACATTCAAATACTCCTGCAAGAAAACAACAACTAAAGTTACATTTAAAAAGCAAACAAAAAAATACGAAAAGGAAATGTAAAATGTTTACGTAAAACCGATGAAAGTAGTCAGAGACCTTATAATAAATTAATTATTGAGTAAGTAAATAAAAGTATAAAGTGCACAGTTCCAAGAGGCAGCGGTCTTGCAGCGCCTACCAGTACTTCGAGGCACGTGGCATTTCAATATATCCAAACTCAACACATTTTGGACTCCCTGTAGTTCTGAGTTGTGTAAGTTATCACTACCAAATGAGCACAAACTGAACATTATTTTCTCTTTGCAAATGTCCTAATATTGCATCGGAGGAAAACAGAGAAAGGGGCCGTAGATTAGAAAACATATTTGCACTGGAGACACATTTTAATTTCTCTAATGGTTCTATGATGTATCTGCTACTTATGGTTCCTTTGCTAAATTAGCGAATCGTGTTCCATTTCATTATGCTCATAATTCCTGCAACGAAGGGCAAATTCGAAGTCGATGTTTAGTAGTTCAGCCAAATGTATGTGATAAGAGTTGCTTTATTTGCTTATATTTCCGTTTTCTACTCTCTGGCTGTAAAGGCACAAAGTGAAAAAGCCACGTGTGTGCTCTTACAGACAACAGAAGATTTTTGGAAGGTTTCAATAGAGGTTCGCCTATTCCTATTAAACAATGCACAGAACACCGACCATTAATAACAACAACAATATTATTATAGTTATTATTGTTGTTATTATTATTATTATTGCTGTTATTATTAACAATAACAATCATAATAATAATAATTATAGAGCAAAACAATGCTGATGATAAGTTACCACAGAATAAATTTAAACATTTGTTAAAGAATTTAGGGTCCGAGATAGAGTTTGGCAGGGAGGGTACTCCGTCGTAACAGTGACAGAATACCCTCTCCACCAAAACCACAGTTCTCCCACTCAATTTAGACTTAGGCGGATCAACAGTATGTCGACGATGAAGCTTACTCAGGACCGGTCACCGATATACGCCTTCAAGGGATATATCATTTACAACTATGTTTTATTCATGCAGTGCCTTTACTACGCAGCCTTTGCAATGCAAGTCCTTACCATGCATATGTCTTTAGCATGCATGCCCTTTACCCATGGTAAGTATAGTTAAGGTAAGTATATGTGTGTGTATGTAATGAATATATATGTATATTCACCGAAAAAAACAAAGGTTACTGAGACGTTATAGTTAGGCTCAGATGTCACTCGTGCAAAACCAGTGAAATTCAGCAGTTATAGTTACATGAGCTAACTTTAACTTACGCCAGTGCAATGCACTGCTTATGACCTCACATATTACATAACTCATGACATGGTCAGTGACATCACTGATGACATCACTGATGATATCTCAAATTACATCACTGATAACATCACCGATGGCATCCTCCAGTGATTGACAGTGTTTTTTAAACCTATATGAGTGTTACAGATACCAAGGTACCACTTAAGTTAAATTAGTATAGTTTGTGTAGTACTACTGAGTGATACTATTTCTAACATATATTATGTGATTGGCTGTGTGACTGTTTGTATCCGTGTGTGAGTGGGTGTGTGAGTGGCTGTATGGATATGTGAGTGGGTGTGTGAGTGCCGGTATTGGTCAATAAGTGGATGTGTGAGTAGCTGTATGACTTTTTTTTTTTAAATGCTGTTTATTGATTTTCATAAGTTTGAACATTTAACCTTGGCATTGTGTGGCGTGCATATTTTCCTTCTTACATTTACAGATAGTGCATAGTTAAAAAAATGTACAGGTAACATTGTGTAGACAAATATACCAGTATAATATCATTAGTAACACTACTGGGTCTTAAGGTTGCGTACATAATACAGCCACATTTTCAATAAACTTTTATTAATAGCTGTCCTTTGATATATCCTATGTATACGGTGTCTGCTGTTTGTAGGGGCGTCTCTATTTGCACCCTGGTACGTTTGTTTAACTAGCGTCATGGGTGTGGGGCAGGTCTGTTGTGAGTATAGCGTGGTGTTTGCCGGTGCAGTTTTTTCCTAATGTTACTGGAGTGGTGTCCGGGGGGGGCTAGATGTGGGTTATTAACTTTTGCGGGCGTCGTCGAGGTTGAGGCACGTTGTCAAGGACGGGGTGGGGAAGGGGGGATCGGAGATCGGGAGGACGAGGTGGGTCAGCTCCCCCTTACACTGTAATGTGGTATTACTGATTTTTAAAAAAAATGTATTGTGCACTTGCATTTGGGTTGTCCCAGCCCTGTTGTGGGGTGCTGTTAGCCACATTTAATTTTGTTTCTACATAAGCTAAATATTTATGCCAGTCCATGGGGGTTTCCAAGCTGGGTGCGTGTGCTGCGTTGGCTTGGTAGACCTCATGTTCCGCCACTAGTGCCCTGTGGAGGTCAGCGAGCCACATGGTAATGCAGGGTGCCCTTGCCGACTTCCAGGTCATAGCTAGTCTGCGCTTGGTCAAACCTAGTGCCAGGTCCAAGAATTTGTTGAGTTTCTTACGCCGTGCATTTCATTTTGTTATCCCTAGTATAAAGTGCATTCCCTGAGCTGTGAGCTCAGTTAATACCTTGGACATTTCACCCCAGTATTCCGCTATGTGGTGGCATGTCCAGACCATATGGGGGAATGTGGCCTCTGGGCTCTGGCACCAGGGACATATGTCAGTGGACGTCGCATACTGGCACCTGTGTAAAGTTAGGTATGTATGATGGAGATAATTGAATTGTGTGTATTTTATCCTGGCATTCGTGGATATCACCTTAAGTATCCCTATGCATTGCAGCCATTGTTTGTCTGTGATCATGACTGCCAGCGCCGAGTCCCAATTCTCACACAGTGATGCCAGCAGGAGCAATGCGTCCGGTCTTAGAGATTTATATAGCATGGTTATTGCCCTCCTGCCCATGCCATGTGTCAATAATACCTGTAACATGTTGAATATTGTGGGTTCGGCTCGCGAGTTCCCCCACGTCCATGTCCTCATCATTTGTCACGTGAGTGTCGCATACAGTAAGAAGGTCCGAGGGGGCACCTCATAATCGTCCGTCAATGTATCGAAGTCACTCAGACTGGAGTCTGTGTATAGATAGCCCCAAGTGTTTAGGCCGGCAGCAGCCCGATCTGCTATTTCCGGTCTCTTAAGACAGGTATACGAGCCAGGAAGTATCTCGAGAGGGAAATCCGGGGCATATGGTAGGGATTTATGTTTACCTAGTACATATTATGACCAGCTTTTGTGGGCCGATGTCATCAGAACGTTTCCTTGCGTCTTCAGTGTCGATGTTTTGGAGCCAAACAACCACTCCAGCATTTCGGGTTTCCGAAGGCCCAGCGCCCATGGATCCAGATCGGTAACATTATGGCCTGCTAGCCACCACATAGGCCACTGGAGCTGCGCTGTCACATAATAGTGTTCATAGTTGGGAGCCCCCAGGCCTCCCTCCATGATAGGAAGGTGGATCTTCAAGAGGGCGGTTCTGACCCTGGAGTTACCCCAGATTAAGGACGTGAGGAGTGTCCTCAGATCTCTGAATATTTTGCTAGGGAGCTGAAAGGGGAGGACTGCAAAGAAGCACAGGAGTCTGGGGAGTAGAATCATTTTAGATATGGCAATGCAACTCATGGGGGATAAGGGTAACTCCGTCCAGAATGGAAGTGTAACGCGGGCCTTGGCGATCACCCTGCCCAGATTTCCTTCTATCAGGTCCCCCGGCGAGTGGTACACCAACGTGCACAGGTACTTGAAAGAGTTGCAGGACCAGGAAAGTGGGGCATTGGGGAAGCCCACCCTTTGTACTGCAGTCAGGGGTTTCATTGGAAATAGTAATGATTTACTCCAATTCACCTTCAAGCCTGATATGCACCCATGGTTATCGAGCAGACCCATCAATCCTTGTAAAGATGTCTGTTGGCCTCGAAGCTAATCCAGCGCATTGTCTGCGTATAGTGAGACAATGTGCCATTGGTTGTGTGCCCTGATGCCCCAGGCCATGACTTAACTGCAGAGTGCACATACCAAGGGCTCCATAGTAAGGGCGAAGATAATAGGTGATAGGGGGCAACTCTGTCTGGTGCCCGCTCTATTTCAAAGGGTTCTGAAATGACCTGGCCTGTCCTCATCCGCACACGCGATGCGGTGTATAATATCTTTACCCAGCACAGCATTTAGGGACCCATGCCATATCCCGCTAACACCGCATGCAGATACTCCCACCCCAGGGTGTCAAACATTTTTTCGATGTCCAGGGAGGCTATCCACATCAGGTCCGTCTCCGCCCATGCCCTTTCCAGCAGTTTAAAGAGACAACAGAGATTTAAACCTGTGTTTCGGCCTGGGATGAAGCCATTCTGGTCAGAGTGCACCAGAAAATGCACCACTAAGAGAAGTCTGTTAGCCAACACTCTGCCCAATATTTTATAATCCGAGTTCAGGAGAGATAGTGGGCGATACAAGCTCATTTGCAGTGGGTCCTTGCCAGGTTTGAGCAATACCACTATCACTGCCTCACGGAGGGATGGCGGCAACATGCTCCGATCAAATGCCTCTTGATAAATACGGTGTAGGCGTGGGGTCTATTGCATACTAAATGTCACGTAAAGCACTAAGAGTCATTCATCTGCCCCCAGGATTTTACCTCTCGCCAACTGCTGGATAGCCTCTGAGATTTTGTTTTCCGATATAGGGGTCTCAAGGGCTTCATAGTGTGTCTGTGGGATTTTAGAGAGGGCAATATGTCCTAGGTATTGTTGTAGTTCTTGCTGGTCGTAGAGGGCAGGAGCTTTATATAACGTAGCATAATATTTATGGAAGGAACTATTAATCCTGTCTTGCGTGTTTACCAGCTGACCGTCTAAGTCGCAAATGGCTGTAATGGGGGTTTGGGACGTTTCATTTTTCAGCAGTCACGCAAGCGTCTTACCCGCTTTGTCCGTGTACTGTCTGACGAGGTAACGTTTATAATCCAGGGTGCATAGTCGGTCCAATGCAGTTTTATGGGATAGCTTGGCTTGAGTTAGATAGGGTATAATGTGTGGATCTATGGGGGAGAGATGCTCGTATCGTTGGATTTCGGTTTGTAAGTCTTGCAGCTCTTTAGTTAGGGACATGCGCGATCTGTACACTGCTTTTATTGCATGCCCGCGAAAGACCACTTTGAATGCGTCCCATTCCATTTCGGCATGGGATGCCATTACTTCATTGATTTGAAAGTATGTTATGATGGATTGTGAGATGGAAGCGCGCAAGGGTGCATCTTTGAGTGCCTCTGTAGGGAGAGGCCATGTCAGGATGCTGGCTCTGGATGTGCCCCATGTTAACTGCAGTTGTCGGGGGCTATAATCCGATACTGTGCGGGCGAGATATTCCGCTTGGGTAACCTTGGCTAGGGCCTCCGCCAAGCAAAATATTTCATCTATTCGTGTGCGTAGGTCATGTAGGCCTGAGTAGTGAGAGTACACCTGCCCTGTGGGATATTTGCCTCGCCAAGCATCTAGCAGATGCATATTGGTGGCCCATGACTGTATTTGCTGTGACAGGATAATGGATTGTGCCCCTGGGAGTGGTGGGCGTGGCCGATCCTGGTCAAGGTCAGCAGTGCAATTGAAGTCCCCTCCCCAGTATGGGGAGACCAATGGGTTCCGGAGTAATGACGGGGACAATGTGTGCAAATATGCTGGTTGTCCCGAGCTCGGTGCATAAAGCAAAATTAGCGCTATTAGGGACCTGTTTAAGACTCCTTCCAATATCGCATACCGGCCATTCGGGTCTATGCGTGTGTGGAGCGTCTGCAGTGGGGTCCCAGGTGCTACCCATATCATGGTACCCCTTGCGAATCCTGAGTAGGTGGTCCCTATTGCTGTGCCCCTCCATCGTTTACACTGTGACATGAGAGTTTGTGAGGTCAGGTGCGTCCCCGGAAGGAGCGCTATGGAGATCTTGCGTCTGCAAGTATTGGTATACCCTGTGTCTTTTGGCATGCCCTGTCAGTCCACGGACATTCCATGTCATTAAAATCAATTGATTACCTTGCATCCCTTTTTGCTTAACCTATTTGGTGTGGCCTTTGTTCTTGTCTTTAAGGACCAGTTGTGCGTGTGAAACATGACGACATACTCAGGTGCCTCTTGTGACGCTTTATCTGGTGTGTGTGTCGTGTACAGCATATGCGACCTATTAATTTGGGCAGAACATTTTTGATACTCAACTCCCGAACCTAGTCCAATTTGCCAACGTGCAAATGGCCATACACACTTAATTGCGAACAGATTTAATAACAGATAGTAAAGAGATAGCTGTAATAGGAGGAACTGTAGAGAAAAGAGTGAAGAGAGAATAGACATGGAAAACATCTTCTAGGTGGTTCTGTAACAGTCACTTATCGTGTGGGGGGTGTGGAGACATATCAAGTTTGGTAGGCCCGCTTTAGTAGTGATTGCTTGCTTAGGCCGAGATTTTCATGTGTTGCATTTCTTGGGTTACAATGCCAGTTCTGTTTGCGGTGGCCACTGACACCACAACTGGTTGTGCTATTGAGACATGCTGCATTGGGTCACATTAGGTCATTGGCGGGCTGCGGAGTTACACCAGGGTCTCCACCCAGAACTGCTGTCTGTTGTGATTCTGTTAACTAATAGGCATGCTCCATTGTGGTGTCCATTTCTGACCCCGATTGCAAGGGGGATCTGGTATTTGCGCGTGTTTCTGCATTTTTGACAGCCAGCGCTCTCTCTCTTGCTGCCTGGGCCTTAGTAGGGTGCCGCAGTTGTCCGCAGCCACGCGTCCCCGGTTGCCTGCGGGACTGCCATTTCTGGTGGAGTCCCTTCTCCGACCATGAGTTATGCGGCAGTCCATTTTGTTTCATCCAGCTCCAAGCCTCCTCCGGAGAAGAGCAAAATGTGGTCTTCTCATTGTATTGGATCCGCAATGTGGCCAGGAACTGCAGAGAATACTTTACTTCGTGATCCCTCAGACATTTTTTGACTTCCAAGAAGGAGGCCCTGCGGCGCTGCACTGGTAGTGTGTAGTCCGGGTATATGTGTACTTCGGCATTCTCTATCTGCCACGATCCATGAGCCCTTGTTATCTTCAGAATATGGTCTCTGTCTCGGTAATTGAACAGGCATGCTACTATCGGCCTGGGGAGTTGCCCGGGGGGGAAGGCCCTCCCGGCACTCTATGGGCCCTTTCCACGGAGAAGAACTTGGAGTGGTTGTCCTTCAGTATTTCTTCGGAGAACTAGGCCTCGAGATATAGCACCATACTCTGGCCTTCGATGCGTTCTGGTAGACCCACTATTCACACATTGTTCCTTCGAGGCCGCCCTTCCTGGTCCTCCGCTCGGTTTCTTAAGTATTCCACCTCCTTTTGCAGTGACTTTATTTGCTCTGATGCCATCGCCATCGTAGGTCTCATGGCCGCCAGTGTTGATTCTGATTCCTCAACCCTATCCTTCAGTTGTTTGCGGTCTTCATGCAGGAACCCCATTTCCACGCATAGTGAATCTATTTTGGGGCTCAGTGTTGCTTTTATGTCCATCACCGCAGCCAAAAGCTCATCGAACCGGTGCAAGTGGTCTGCTTGATCCATCGGTGTCGATTTCAAGGTTTGGACAGCGTCAGGAGTGTGAACCCCCAATTCCGGTGCATGCCCAGCCAGAGCCTGCGGCTTGTCTGCCCTGGTTTTACCCATCATGAGAGGAGAGGAAGCTATGCAGTGTTCCAGTCAGCCGGCCGTCGGGGCTCCAGTGCTCCGGGGTGGCCAGTACTGCACTTTGTTTGAGCACACACGTGACCTGCGAGCTAGTGTGCCCGTGTTCCAGCGTGGGTTTCCTGTTTGGAGCAGTTATGGGGGGGGCTGATTATCAGCGCTGTGTCCAGAACCAGGTCCCAAACCACAGTGGGGGCCCTGATCATCCCGCACTCACAGGTCACCGGGTCCTTCCTCTGCCGTTTGCTTGTTAGGGCCCAGAAGGGGGGGCCACTGTGCCTTACCAGCTCCACCAATATCAATTCTTTGGTGCCTGTGCAAGTCTGTAGTTGGACGTCCGCCAGGGTCAAGCCACACAATCTGTGGAGGACTGCAAATCGCGTCCGCCCCGCAAGCTGACACCACCGCACACAGGCCAGGTCCCCTCGCAGTACATTGTCGCTTGCTGCAGGGCTCACGTTCACAGCATCCACACGCAGCCTGTTGCGTCCCCCTGGCCCCGCTCCTCAAGAGCTGTCTCCCCAGACAGTATCAGTCGTGTTATCGAGCAGTCCACCCAGGAGCAGGGTGATCATGATGGGGTGCTCAGTCAGCTGCACACATAAGCAGAGCCCCGGCCAGCTCCTCCTCGTCTCACTCTGCATCTCTCGGAGCCACGTCCCACTGGTCTTTTCACCCGTCTCTGCAGCAATAAGGACAGCGGTCCGCACACCCAGCAGGGCCCCACCAGAGCCGCTCACTTGGTCATGGGGCTCAATAGGATTTGGCTACTTAGGACGCACAGGCCCGCCCCAGCATCGCCGGGTCGTGCCCTCGATCACGGAGCCTTAGCGGGAGCAGCCTCAGCACAGTGGCCCGTTGCGTCCCTCTGGCCGCGCTCCTCACCGGTTGCCCCTCCAGGCAATAGTAGTTGCATTGTCGGGCGGTCCGCCCGGGATCAGGGTGTTCACGTTGCGGCGCTCAGCCCGGTGCACACATAAGCAGAGCCCCGGTTCTCTCTGTCTTGTCACACTCCACGTCTCGTGGAGCCACGTCCCACAGGTCCAGTACCCGCCTCTGCAGCAGTAGAGACAGTGATCCGCATGCCCTGCAGGGCCCCACCACAGCTGCTCAATTGATTGTGAAGCTCAGTAGGGTTGTGCTACGTAGGCTGCACATGCCTGCCACATTATTGCTGCGTCGTGCCCTCGATCCCAGAGCCTCTGCGGGAGCAGCCTCAGCACAGCGCCGGCACCAGCGCAGCCCTGAGTCACAGCATGACACCTACAGCAACATTTGCGGACCAGTTGTGCCCACAGGTCAAGATATTTAGCGGGTAAGAAGAGGAGTGAGCTACAGAGCGTCCGCTTCGGCTGCCATCTTGGCCACACCCCTGAGTAGCTGTATGACTTAATAAGTGGCTGTGTGAGTAATCATATGAGTGAATACATGGGTGTGAGTACCTGTATGGGTGACTGAGTGGCTGTATTGGTGAGTGAGTGGGTGTGTGAGTGGGTATATGGGTGGGTGAATGGGTGTGTGAGTGGCTGTATGGGTGAATATGTGGGTATGTGTCAGTGGCTGTATGAGTGAGTGAGTGTCTATGTGAGTGGTTGTATTGGTGAATGAGTGGGTGTGTCAGTAGCTGTATAGGGGGGAGAGTGGTGTGTGAGTGGCTGTATGGGTCTGTGAGTGGGTGTGTGAGTGGCATTATCAGTGACTCTGTGGCTGTGTGAGTGGCTCTATCGGAGAGTGATTGGGTGCGTAAGTGGGTATATGGGTGAGTGAGTGGCTGTTTTAGTGGCTGTGTGGGTAAGTGAGTGGGTAGCTGTATTGCACAGTTAGTGTCTGTATTACTGGCTGTATAGGTGAGTGAATAGGCATGTGAGCACTTGTATGGATATGTGAACGGGTAAGTAGGCGGTTGTGTGGGTGTGTGAGGGGCTCTGTTGAGAGGCTGTGTGGGTGAGTGACTGGGTTTGTGAGTAGCTGCATGGGTGAATAAGTGGGATGGGGAGCAGCTGTATAGGTGAGTGAGTGGCTGTGTTTGTGGGTATATGGGTGAGTGGGTGGCTATGTGAGTAAGTGTATGGGTAAGTGAGTGGCTCTGTAAGTGGCTGTGTGAGTGAATGAGTGAGTGAGTGAGTAAGTGAGTGAGTGTGTGAGTGGCTCTGGATGAGTAAGTGCATGTGTAAGTGGTTATATGGATAGGTCAGTGTGTGTATGAGAGGTTCTATAGGAGTGTGAGTGGGTGTTTGAGTGGTTCTGTGGATGATGTCATCAGTGATGTCATTTGAGATGTCATCAGTGATATCATCAGTGAAGTCTCTGTCCATGTCATGAGTGATGTAATATGTGAGGTCATAAGCAGTGCATTGCAGGGGCATACGTTATTATTAACTCAGGTAACTATAACTGCTGAAATTCACTGGTTTTGTACTAGTGAAATCTGAGCCTAACTATAACATCCCTGCAACCTTTGGTTTTTTCAGTGAATTTCTATGTTTTAAAAAATTCTATTTCCTAACTATAACATCCGTATAAACTTTGTTTTATTCAGTGATTTTCTAAGGTTTTTTAACTTTATTTCCCAAGTGTAACCTGTAACCTTTGAGAGTGAGTGTGTCAATGAGTGCATGACTGTCTCAGTGGATGTATGAGTCAGTGTGTGAGTGTGAGTGTCTCAAAGGGTGTTTGAGTGGGTGTGGGTGTGTGAATGTCTGAGTGGGCCTGGGAGTGGCTGCATAAGTGTCTCACTGAGTGTGTGAGTAGGTGCGTGAGTGTCTGAGTGGGTCTGTGAGTGGGTGCGTGAGTGTCTGAGTGGGTGTCTGAGTGAGTGCATGAGTCTCTGAGTGGGTCTGTGAGTGGGTGCGTGAGTGTCAGAGTTGGTCTGTAAGTGGGTGCATGAGTGTCTGAGTGGGTCTGTGAGTGGGTGCATGAGTCTCTGAGTGGGTTTGTGAGTGGGTGTGTGAGTGTCTGAGCACTCTCTGTTTTGCCCTCTTCTGCTCTGTTTTGCCTTCCTGCTAATTTTTCTACCCTCTGTTTGCCTTCTTTGCTTATTTATCTGCTGTTTTGCCTTTTCTGCACATTTTTCTGCCCGCTGTGTTGCCTTTGCTACTTGTTTTTCTGCCCTCTGTTTTGTCTTTCCTGCTCCTTTTTCTACCCTCTTTTCTCACTTCAACCACCTCCCGGGGTCCGCTACCTCCCCAGGACTTGAATTTTACCAAAGGAGGGGGAAAGCATGGACCCCCTCCTGGACTTCTAATAAGCCCCAGGGACCACCACCTCCCTGGTGAAATAACATGATTTGGTGGGAGCCGCACAGACCCCCCCCCCCCCGGGGCCCCTAAGGACCACCACCTCCTGGGGCCAAAAACAATCTTTAAGGTGGGAGGGGAGTCACATGGCCCCCCTTCCTGGGCCAATTTCAGGCACAGGGACCCCATCCCCCGCCATTAACAAATGGTAGAGGGGGCCACGCAGCTCCCCTCCTAGGCCTATTTCAGCCCCTGGAACCCATCCCACGGTGCCTGGCCTTGAATTGCTGGTTGCCATGGAGCCCACTCAGGGCACATAGTCACCACCATTGGGGACCGCGGGGAGCCTCAAGGGCCCCGCGGTCCCAGCCGACTCCCTGCCTCCTGCTATGAGAGCAATTGTTTCGTCTGTTGTCATGTCCTCTTGACAGCAGGCAGGGAAACAGATGAAAACTACAATCGCAGAAAGTGGGAGCGGTGTCCCAGCTCTCGCTTGCTGGAAGCAGAGTTCGTGTTTGCTCTGACTTGGCTGGAGCTGTCAAAGCTCCTGCCAAGTCAGAGCAAACAGCTTTGTCCTGGGAGTGGGCACCCTAGGACATAGCAGGAGCCGGCCCTGGTGGGTAGCGGGCCCCAGGCCCAGGGCCATGTATGGTTACAGGATGGGAGATGCACAGCCCCCCTCCTTTCTTGTTCACGGGCGGCCTAGGGAGAAGGTAGTCCACGGGGCTGAGAACGGCCTGAGAGGGGGGTCGCTCGGCCCCTCTCCCATTCTTGAAAAAAGTTTTGGCCCTGGGGATGTGTTGGTCTCCAGGGCCTGCGGGGTCTGCAGGGCCCCCATTATGTCTTATTTAGCCCCAGGGAGGTGGTGGTCCCCAGAGCTCTGGTGGCTCCGTGCAGCCACCAGTATGTCTTACTCAGCCTCAGGGAGATGGTGGACCCTGGGCCTCGGGGGTGTCCGCATGGCCCCTATCAATATTTCTTTAGCCCCAGGGAGTTGTTATTCCTCAGGGCTTAATAATTCTCAGGAGGGGGCCCCATGAACCCCCTCCATTATTTCAAATAAAGCCCCGGGAAGGTGGTGGTCCCCAGGGCTCAATGAGCCTTAGGAGAGAGGCCCCAAGCACCCCCCTTCTTTTTAAAAAAAAAAATGCCCCAGGGCCCTTGCCCACCCGGGGCTCTATTCAAAACAAGCACAGGAGGCTGCACAGTTGTTTTTAAAAATGTTGCCGCATATTAACAGCTCCATCGTGTTTCTGCTGCAAAAATAAAAAAAAATGCTTTAATGCCATGGCTGGGTCCTTCTTGGACCCCATGACCAGAGCTAAGGGGTCAGAGTATTCCTACCCTGCCCCCTTTTCTTTTTTAAACTTTTTTTGTGGGATTCGGCTGAAGCCGAGTCCCAAGATGGCTGCCCACACTTCCTGGTTAAAGTGTTAGAAGCCAATCAGATTTGAGCACGGGTACTGATGGATCCACGGAGGATCCATGTCCCTATATATCTAAATTTGGATTTCTTTTAAAATCTCAAAAAGGTCACTTTCTGAATCAAAAGCTACCTTTCTGCCAAATTTGGTGTAATTCCATTCAGCAGTTCGTGTCTAAATTCCCTATGGGAATTTGCATGGGGAAAATGTGTTTTGGGAGCATTCATCAAATGGTGGCAAAGTTATTGGCAAAACAAGAAACACTCTTCCTATGGAATATATATTCACTAAAAAAACAAAGTTTGCAGGGACAATATATTTAGGAAATAGAATTTAAAAAAACCTTAGAAATTCAATGAGAAAACCAAAGGTTACAGGGATGTTATAGTTAGGCTCAGTTTTCACTCATACAAAACCAGTGAAATTCAGCAGTTATAGTTTCCTGAGTGGTGCCGCATTTGGTGGGTGAGGGGACTCTAGATAAGAATTATTCTTTCTGGAAAGAGGATTTTCATACATGTTCAGTGAAAACCCTGTTCTACCCCTTTCGCAGAGACACCCAACAGAGATACCAATGAAGCAGGTCAATGTTGGGATGAACTGACAGAACTGAAAAGGAATCAGATCAAAACCATAATCCATGGGGTCATGATGACCGAATATTTGAGGGTAAATACGGCACCACGAGGTTTAATAGTACGCAATGAACCATTCATCTTTCAACAAGATAAATCATTCAAAAAAGACTGGTCCCTTATTTCCAGGCACTGTACCAGAGATTGGTTGGTACTCATCATAAAAACAGCAGCACGACTGTCACAGGAGATGAAAGAAGAATTATATACACTCGAGGTTCACCTCAAGAGCTTCCAAACAGCCACAGAGCTAAAGAAGAGGCTGGAGGAATTAAATAAAACGATGACAGATTTTGAGGTAACACTTAAAGATACAAGATATTTCTTGGACAACACCCATCCGGTTACCCCGTATTTTTATACTATACCTAAGATCCATAAGTCATTGGAAAACCCACCAGGACGACCTATCGTTTCCGCATAGGATCCATTTTGGACCCGCTCTCCAAATTTGTGGATGCTTTCCTACGCCCCTTGATACAGGGAACAAGCACTTACCTGAAGGACACTAAGGCAGTACTCTGCCTCCTCCAAGATCTACACTTTGACCCTACAACTAGTATCCTCATTGGATTGGATGTGGGGAGCCTTTATACCAGCCTACCCCACAAAGAGACCCTTGAAATTATTGAAGAGGTCCTATACGAAGAAGAGAGGGCCTATCATACACCAAGGCACTTAGTCCTGGAATGCTGCAAGAGGGCTTTGACGGAGAAATTCTTCAGTTTTGATGACATCCTGTTTCGGCAACAGCACGGGACCAGTATGGGCAGCACCTTTGCCCCGAGTGTGGCACGACTATATGTACATCACCTGGAAAAGCACAAAATCCTGTCCAACACCAACCCACATCGCCAAAATATTCAACTCTGGAAAAGATACATCAACGATGTTCTACTAATTTGGGAAGGTGACGAATCCGAAGCCAACGAGTTCATTGAGTGGCTTAACCACCAGGACCCTTTCCTCAAGTTTACACATACCATGAGTAGATCACAACTGGTCTTTCTAGACCTCAATATCTATGCTACAGAGAGCCTATTGAAAACAACCACACACTTTAAACCCACTGCAAAAACTGTCTACTACTCTATGACAGCTTTCATCCCAGACACCTGAAGGAGAACCTCCCTTTTGGACAGTTTTTCAGGCTCAGAAGAAATTGTTCTGAGACTAAGGACTTCAGAGCACAAGCCAAAGACCTATCTGAGAAATTACTCAATAGGAAATACCCTAAGAACTTGATATCAAAAGCTAAGAGAGCCACAAACAACCACAGAGAAGAGCTTCTGGAAACACATCAGAAACAAGACACAGAAAAAGACAGAAGACCAATATGTATTACAACTTTCAACATTGCATCGGACTGTGTCACCAAAATAATAAAAAAACATTGGCGTACCCTCAACAGTGGAAAGCTTGATATCCCTAAACCCATGTTCTCACATAGGAAAAGGAGAAACCTAAGGGACATTTTGGTACACACCCGCCCCAAACTCCAAACTAGGAACGATACAACACAACCATTGCTTAACACGCTACCAATGGGTCACTACCCCTGCGGTAATTGTAGTGTGTGTCATCTTACCTCCACCACAAAGAAAGTGACTTTTAACAACAAGATGATTTGGGAACTACGCAATTTCACTAATTGCAAGACCCCTGGGGTGGTGTATATGATCACATGCACATGCAACCTGCATTATGTAGGTATGACCACTAGAAAGGTCAGCACCAGGATATGCGAGCACCGAAGCAGCATCAGGTGCAATGGGATCACCACAAAAATGACATCACATTTTAGAGAAATGCAACATACCCCAAACGATCTGCATTGGGTGGTGTTAGAACACATCAAACACACTGACAATCTAGAACACAGGTTACTAGAGAAAGAACAAAGATGGGTGTACAAATTACACACGGACACGGAAGGGCTGAATGACAACATTCCGTGGGGGCAAATTGTAAAATGATCGTGGTACGCACAATCTACAATTTAGATACAGTGTTCTAGGAACAATACTCTGCTACCAGTGTCACTCAGGGGAATGATCAATCCCTTTAAGATACCCCCACTGGCACTATGTAATACCATTTTTCGTAGTCTCCTTTGTCATCAACCTGATCACCTCCGATATCCCACATTAAGAATTTATAAGCTATGTTTAACACCGGTGTTGCGGTGGTCTACTTGTTTAGAGCCCCCGTATTATTATATTATTCTTAGACATTTCAAGATGGCCCCGCCGTTTTTAGACATTTTAGATGGCTTCCTTCCATATTATCTCCAGTCTAGCCGACCTCTCTTTTTCGAGCACTCGGTTTGCACTCAATAACCAGACCCCTGAGTATTTCGCTTTTGATTTGGTTTCATATTTTCAGTTCCCATTTCATTTATGAAATATGACACTCGGAGGTCTCAACGAAAGGCATCTGAGTCACTCGCACAAGATGGCCCCCGGTATTGCCATATGGAGCAGCCATTTTGGAGGTTTACGGTCTAGCTGCCAAGGCAATCATGACTGGACGGTTCTGGCAGTATTTAATGGACCCCGGGAGACAGACGCGGTAAGATGCGGTCTCCGGGGGTGCCATTAGGTGATTTGCCAGAAGTGCGCTTTGACGAAGTAAGTCTTGCTAACCCTTTTCTCCTTAAGTTCTGTTCCTAGGAACTATGATTTTTCTATATCCCATTGTAGATCAATGTGAGACATCGGGAGAATTTTCCCTCCGGTTTGTTCCTCGCTAATTACCACTCGGTGTCCCCATTTTTTCCTTAGGGTGTGACTACAAGCCCCTCGACCCCTGCAGATCATGAGGCAAAATTCTGCCTAAACTAAAGTATGTGTCACTAATATGCTGACAATTAAGTGTTATATGTTGTTCTTTGCTTTATTTCCTCAGATACTACGTGTCAACGATTAACCGTATGTATTACGTGTTAGGTGTATACACAGTAGGTGTGCACCTCATTAATTCCTCATTATAGGTTTGCTTAGGAGTGGCACGTCCTCGTGTGGTCCTGAAGAATAGCCTTGAGGGGACAGCTCGAAACATGTCGACCCAATACTAGGGACTCTATACTCATTATAGTTAGACTTTCCCTATTATTAACCCCTGATTTTAGTCATACCAACTAGGGGCAGGAATAAAATATTAGCCCACTAATTATGTATTTTTAACTTTTTGTTCTTCCACTCCACTTTCACTGCACTACACATTTTTCCACAACCTAGTGCTCCTACGTAGTTCCGCAAGTCACATTACGCCTCAATCCGCAGCAGATTGAGAGGACCCCAATGATGAAGCATGCCACCTAGGGGAAACCCTGGTGGGTGAGGGGACTCTAGATAAGAATTATTCTTTCTGGAAAGAGGATTTTCATACATGTTCAGTGAAAACCCTGTTCTTCCCCATGGTTAGGTTTTTATTCTGGTATTCCAGATTTTGTGAAACTCCATTCAGTTAGGAGGGTGAACCTAACCTCAACCTCTATCTCCCCCATCTTTTGATTGCATAACTATAACATCCCTGTAACCTTTGTTTTTTCTGTGAATTTCTAGGGTTTTTTTAAAATTCTATTTCCTAACTGTAATGTCACTGTAACATTTGTTTTTTCAGTGAATTTGTACGTTGTTTTTAAATTCTATTTCTTAATTATAACATCCCTGTAACATTTGGCTTTTTCAGTGAATTTTTAAGGTTTTTTAATTTTAGTTACTGTTACCTGTAATGTTTGAGAGTGAGTGTGTGAGTGAGTGCATGAGTGTCTCAGTGGGTGTGTTAGTGAGTGTTAGTGAGTGCATGAGTGTCTGAATGCGTGTGTGAGTGGGTATTTGAGTTTCTGATTGGGCCTTGGAGTGGCTGCATAAGTGTCTCACTGGCTGTGTGAGTGGGTGCATGAGTGTCTAAGTGTGTCTGTGAGTGTCTGAGAGGGTGACTGAGTGGATGCATGAGTGTCTGAGTGAGTATCTGAGTGGGCCTGTGAGTGGGTGTTAGAGTGTCTATGTGGGTGTGTGAGTCTGTGAGTGGGTCTGTGAGTGAGTACATGAGTCTCTAACTGGGTCTCTGAGTGGATGCATGGGTCTCTAAGTGAATCTGTGAGTGGGTGCATGAGTCTCTGAGTGTGTCTAAATGGGTGCATGAATCTCTGAATGGGTGTGTGAATTGGTGCGTCACTGTGTGAGTGGGTCTCAGAGCAGGTGCGTGTCTCTGAGTAAGCATGTGAGTGGGTGCATGAGTCTGAGTGCATCTTTGAGTGGGTGTATCAGTCTCTGAGTGGGTTTTTGAGTGGGTGTGTGAGTGTCTGAGTGCATCTGTGACTGGGTGCATGAGTACCGAAGTGGGTCTTTAAGTGGGTGCATGTATGACTGTCTCAGTGGGTCTGTGAGTGGGTGCATTAGTCTCTGAGTTGGTTTATGAGTGCGTGCGTGAGTGTCTGAGTGGGTCTGTGAGTAGTTACGTGACTCAGGGGGTGCGAGTGCATGCATGAGTCTCTGAGTGGGTCTGTGAGTAGGTGCAAGAGTCTCTGAGTGGTTCTGTGATTGAGTTCATGAGTCTCTGACTGGGCCTGAGAGTGGGTGCATGAGTGTCTGAGTGGGTCTGTGAGTGGGTGCATGAGTGCCTGTGTGGGCTTGTGAATGGGTACGTGAGTCTTTCAGTAGGTCTCTGAGTGGGTTTAATTTATGTAAAATGAAAATGACCATCTGACTCAAATCTTATTTTTTTTTAAAAGAGTCTACAGTTTTTGGGAAATTGTGTACTCATGTGCGTTACTTTGTACTGGGAAATTAGTTACTATTCTGTCACTGTAGAAATCATTACTGCATATTATCTAATACACATGTATAATAGACCACCCATTTTAATATTTCTCTGTGTCACTGCTTATCATTTGTTTCTATATATTATTAATAGCTTTTTTTTTTAAATGTTAAATATTTGCAACAATGTTGCGATAATCACAAATTTGCCGCAGTGTTACATGGGTGGGCTGTGCTTGCGGTTGCACCGAATTCGCGAATATTGCACATAAAAAAAACCTGTTTAGCAACATATTATACACATGTGGAGTTCCTCAAAGATACTTAAATGCGTCCCATGGGGTCAGGACACATCCAACCTGACCCCTTATACCAAGTTCTGCCATTTGATTTCAGCCCCGGGGACTGTTGCAATGAGGTAAAATGGTGGCCGCAACTCTCTGCTCAGGTTGTGGCCAGTCAATCACGGCATTCCTGTTTTTGTGAATTGTCTTGAATTAGCTGTGACCGCAGATATCCTTATTATATTTCCTTAAATTTCTCGACAACTACTGAGCAAATTTAGACCAAATAATAAAAAGAACAATCTGCGGACCAAAAGCTAGATTTATGCCGAATTTTGGTGTAAGTCCATCCAGTGGTTCGGACTGTAGTCGTATTCAAAGGTCCTATGAGAATTAACATGAGAAACGCACTTTTTTTACCCCTGTTTTCCTCGGCCCCCGCTCCATGGATCGCCCCGAAACTTTCCATGAACAACTAGAATCACAAGGCCACTTGTTTTGGAAAATTTCATGAAGATCTGCCAAACAGCAACAAAGATATATACAAGTCAAAAAACGCATTTCCAATGGAAACTAGGTCCTAACTATAACTACCTACTGCCTACTGGCAATCGCCAGTAGGTAGTTATAGTTAGGACCTAGTTTCCATAGGAAAAGCATTTTTTGCCTTGGCTACAACTTTGGCATAGTTTGACCAATCAGCATGAAATTTTCCCCAAAATGTCACAGTGGGTACTATTGTTATGGAAAGTTTAGGGGTGATCAGTGCAGTGGGGACCGAGAATTTGGGGTGCGAAATAAGGTTGCGTTTGTAATGTTAATTCCCATAGGAACCTTTAGCCACACCTACAGCCCGAACCGCTGAATGGACTTACACCAAATTTGTCAGGGAGGTGGATGTCGGTTCAAGGAAGTGCCTTTTGCTTATTTGGTGTAAATCTGTTCAGTAGTTGTTGAGAAATGTAAGTTTAAAATGATAGTGATATATTGCCGTGGTTTTGCGATGAATCGTGAATGCATGCGCCAACGGGAATGCTCTGATTGGCTGGACGGAACCTGAATAGAAAGTTGCGGCCACTATTTTATCTATCAGGAACGGTTCCCGGGGCTGAAAATCTGTGTGAAAGCCCACATAAGGGGTCAGGGTGGAGATACTCTGACCCCATGGTTGAGAAATGGAGGTGTTAGTGACACAAGTTATGTGTCCAAAATTAATTTTTTTAATCGCGAGCGATATTTGCGTCATTGCTACGACCGCCAGCGCGCCCCCCCATAGAGTTATTTATACAGTGAGTTATCTACTGTGATGGTTAGAATTAATTATATAGTTATAATTTTTTTATGTGGTGGTGGCTATTGAATTCCGGCTTTCGCTTTCCGTTTTCGCAACATGTCCACGATGATCGCGGATACCGACGTCATTGCAATCTCCAGAGTCATCGCAAAAACGGAAAATAGGTTTTAGAGATGGTTTTTGTATAAACTCTCTAGAAAACATGACTTTAGAGAATACTGTAAGAAACCCCTAGTGTGTAAAATACTGTAGTGTGTGTGGATATATGTGTTTTAGACTTTATGGAAAAGGCACGATCATCGCGGTTGACGACTTCATCGTGACTACCCGAATAACCACAAAAATGGGAAATACGTCTGAAAGATGTTTTTTTTTTTAAACTTAGTACAAAAATATGAGTTTAAACATGCTTTGAAAGAAGTATGTGTATAGTAATATGTGTAGGACAATGTTCAGAATGCATTTTTTTACATATTATTTTTGGATGTGTTGGTGGTCATTGAATGTCTGCTTTTGTTTTCCATTTTCGTGACTTTTCCGCAGGGATCGCGACGGTGTCGCAAAGATTGTCAAAAACAAAAAAAAACTAAAGGTGGCTTTCTTCTAAATTGATCACAGAAAGAAAAGTCAAAACAATATTTTACTAAATATTTAGACAAACTTTATTTAAAAAATTTCTTTACGTGTATTTTTCAGTATGTGAAATACATTTACTGATGACAGATTCTCTACAGTAAATGCAGCAATGTTGTTCCAACTTACAAAATTGTTAAAAATAAAACCATTTATTAATTTACTTTCTGATAAACACATACGAAATAAAAAAAATGAGTGGTGTATAATATAAATATTATACACAATATCCAATTATAGAAAGAAAGTACCAAACTCTTAGAGGTTCACTTAAAAAAGTGGACGTTACAATTAAGAAATAGAATTTTAAAAAGCCTTATAAACTGAAAAAACTTTATAGTTAAGAATTAGCATTTAAAAAACCTTAGAAATTCACTGAAAAAAACAAAGGTTAAAGGGACGTTATAGTTAGGAAATAGAATTAGATAAAAACCTTAGAAGTTCACTGAAAAAAACCAAAGGTTACAGGGACGTTAAAGTTAGGGTGATATTTCACTCGTACAAACCCAGAGAAATTCAGCAGTTATAGTTAGCTGAGCTAACTATAACTCGCGCCCCCGCAATGCACTGCTTATGACTTCACATATTACATCACTCATGACATGGTCAGTGACATCACTGATGACATCTTTGGCCCTTTGCTTGGCTTTCCGCTATGCACTGCATGCTGACTCCCTGCTCCTAGTACCAGCTGGTCACAATTTTAGAGTTCTAAAGGCACTGGCCGCATGGTATAGCCTTCAATCTCATCCTACCCCAATTACTGCAAGTAACTTTTCAAGATCAAACGTAAGAGGACAAATTATATTTTTGAAGGTTTCACTCCGATTTGTCATAGGAGGCCAAAGATATAAGGCATCAAAAAATGTTTTTCTCCTGCTGCAGCAAGCTCCATATTGTGTACCAGCCAAATGTTACTGGGGACAGGGCATGACCCTGTACCCAGTGCATACTGGTGCAAACAGAGAGTTGAGTTTGAGAGTTAAGGGTAGTATTAGGGCTACAGGGAAGAGAGATGCATTTAGACCACATCACCATAAATTTCCTTTATTATTGTCAGTGAATTGTTTACAGTCTGGCTGTCTAAACGTACCATTATTTCAGGGGAAAAACTGTATTTTACTCCTCGCCATTTGTCCTCCAAGCTCTACCTGGCTCTACCCAGAAGCAGAGTGTAACAACACTATATCCCTACCATTGTCTCAGAAATGTGTGTATCCCAGAATATTGTCCCGCTGGTTGAGGATTTTCTTTTAATAACTCCACTGAGTCAATATTTTTGTAAACAATATATATATATACATATATATATATAGGAGACGATTTTGCTGTCAGACCATGTTGGAACAGAAAAGTTCCTCACGTGGCAATGGACGTGTACCTCTGCCCTGAGTGCCCCAGCTGCGGTGATAACTGGATCCCTGGTAAAAAAAAATTGCCATGGATGACCACGGATCATGAGTGTGCACCACGACCTAGGCCTGTCTCCCAGATTGTGGTCTTGCCCCCAAAACGCTACCCTCAGGTGGTTGAAGTGCTTCCTCTTTGATTTAAGCAGCACAAGCATGGTGGTGCAACATACTGTGTTTTTCAATATTAGTGATCAATAAAGTGAACAAGCCTTTTTACCTGTGACATTCAAGTGAAGTATCCGCTGCTGTGTGCTTAATTCACCCTTGGCCTGCAATGGGTTGTATGCACTGCCAGTCAGCACGCATGGTTGCATGTGCCTTGGGATGTATGTGTGCCTGTGAAGGGGTACAGTACATAAGAGTCAGCACATGTCGGTGCATGTGTGCGCTGGGGCACATGTGTGCTTGTAAAGTGATACAGTACATAAGAGTCTGCACACGTGTTACCGCGTGTGCTTGCAGGGGTGCATGTATGCTTGTGAATACATGGAAGTCTCTGGGATATAGTTTGGAAGACCCAATAGATAGATAGATATACTCCGCCTGCAAAGTTGCAAATAAGAATTGAAAGGTGTGCTTGGCGCATCTAAAGTCTTAAGTAACTTACGTAATCTATCTTTTTCTTTCAGGCAACACAGGAGGAGGTCAGATGTAATGTAAATGGTTTCTTGGCTCCACTTGAAGAGGTTGTTAGGTGAAAAATACAGCTGAAGTTTATTACGAAAGAAAAAAACAATTTGATTAAGGGATCTGAAAGCAACATGTTTTGGTAAGAAATAATCATACAGTCATTCGGTCTAATTTTGCAAGCACTAAAAATGACAGAAAAGGCTAATTAAAGCGTAAGTGAATTCTTTTTTTAAAGCAACTGACAGCTATAACATTTTAATTGCAACCTTATACCACTACAAAAAGGGATGTGGAGGGGTGAGAGTGGGGGGTGCTCCAATAAAAAAAAAAGTGAGCCAATATAAGTGTGGAAAAGTCAGGTGCAACTTAAACTTGTACAAACCCTGGCACCTAGCCATACAAACTATTTAAGCCTGGCCTCACTAAACATTGTAACAACTATTCATCCACCACTCCTAAAGAACCCTTGAAATGCCTATCCCATTCATAAATCTCCAATCTCTCCTCACTCAAAACTTCACCCGTCCACAATGTTCCTTGTCTTCCAAACATTTGCCTTCCTGTAGCCTTTCAGATTGCCCCTTCCTCCCCCCTTCCCCCTGCATCTCTCAACTGTGTCTTAACCTGACCATTCTCCCTTCAAATAACTTACAACCTGTTCAACTACCCACCACCAGAAAAACCTCCTAAGAGTTTTTCTGTCCCCTCCCTCGTCCCTCCCCTCACCCCACCCGGAGCACCTTATGCCGGATCCCTCAACAAAACGGCCTGAAAAATTGCACCTCCTCGTACCTGATACCGCCATGCTCCAGCCCAAATACACCTTCATCCCTGCAAAATCTCTTTAAGTCTTGATTGCATTTCTTCCATGTCCTGTCAATTGCCCCAGGCCTCATAGCGCCTCTCCAACTTCTCCCCAGGAAAATGGCCATCCACACCAACGTCATCCCTGCCCACATCGACTTGATCTTTCTCAAATCGTCCTTGACACAGTTCAAGAGGGCCAAGCCCTTCATCTTCACTAGAGTAATTCTCGCCCAAATGAAGCACCACTACATCGGGACAATGAAAGTTTTTTAGCAAATATTCCAACCTGGGCAATAGCTCTATCCAACGCGTGTCACTCTTGCTAAACCATTTCAACTGAACTTTCAAGTCATCAAAACCCTATTGTTTGCCCGAATTCCCGGAGTCATCCTGCCGTTCAGCCCACTTCACAAAAGAGTGCTCTCAAATCCAGGCCTCGATGTGTTCCTGCTCCGGCCCTGCAATGCAACCTATAACAAACAGAAAATTAAACATTAATAACTGTCTCTACCAAGCAAGTCCCCATCTCATGTCCCGTGTGTAGCATTCCGATTTCCACCTCCCCACCTTCTGAATCTCATGTTCCTGCCAACCATGAATCTCTGCCTCCATCGCCATCCCAATTCTAAAATAGTGTGTACCATATTTCCCTTCCGGCAAGCCCAATTCGTGCAGCGCCTTCTGCAACACTCCCAAAACTTGAGACAGTAACACTCTATCCCCTGTCGAATGTTAAAAAACTGCGCCCACCGGAAACTTCCCTCTGGTGTACTCCTGTCACCACTGCAGCAGGCAAACCCCTGACCTGGGTAACTCCTAAGATTAACACACTTCCCTCGACCTTTTTGATCTGTGTCAGACCACGGCAGGCAGACCCGCAATTCATCCTGCAACACCCACACATTCTTCCCCTTTATGCCCTCCCTCTTCTTTGTCCCAATTACTTCCCACACACGAAAAGCCCCAAAAAAGAGCCAAACCACCACTACTGAGAACAGCCTGTTCTCCCACGCCCCTCGACACACCTGAGGAAGCACCTCCGCCAATCTTTTCAATAACTGCAAAGTCAAAGGCTGCTGAATATGTTCCTTCGGACCCTGTTCTCTGGCACAGCCTTCCATCATTCGCTTCCCCAACTCACCAGCCGACGGCTCGTAACCAGTACAGTTTGCCGAAAAAATCCAACCCTGCCAGCTGACAACAAACATTTCTCAATCAAAATCATAATGAACCTCATTAAATCTGTCCAGTGCAATTCATCTCCATCATCCTTTTGCAATACTCTTTATTGCACGTGCCTTTGTTGTAGGCCCAACATTAGACGCCTGGCCCGGCACACCTGACCCCACCCCTCTTTGGGGGGGACAGTCATGAAAGGGCTAGTAGATCATTGGTCACCCACTTGCTGTATATGTCGTCAGGGCTGGCTGGGCTGGAGTCATTGTTTGTCAAAACAATTTGTTATCTAACTGTCCCCAGACTCCATCCGCATCTCCTGCTACCCAAGCTCTAAATTCCTCATCATACCTCACCCATGCCCAGCCCCCAAAGGTGATCTGGGCCTTTCTCACTATATCCAGATATTTAAACAATGCCACGCATCGTTCTGGAAACTTCTCGCAATATTCGCTAGCTTATATCAAGAAAGCTGCCATCCAGTTTTCAATGTTAACCAGCACCCGAGACCACCTGGACAGCTCGTCCTCCTCCTCCTATGACCCTTCCTTTGCCCTTACCTTCCTTTGCAAAAGTTTGAACATCTCAATGTACCCCCCCTACCAAATTCATTTCTCAGTGGATGTTGTGAGGTGAACCCCCAGTGGCTTTGTAATCCCCATATAGGGGAGTTTTTTATGATTAATTTCTTTACTTTCTATGGCCCCTTCATCAACTTTCTCTAAGTAAACCAAGTCTCCCACGTCATACCCTGTTGCCTTCTCCACCCTTTTTGACACCTGCCTCTTTACCCATCCTTTGATCCTGCACATACTTACCTATGACCGGTCGAACCCCTGTTCTGTCCGCACCTCCCCCAAAGCCCATCCCAACTGACTGATAGACTATCTTAGGACACACCACACCTGCCTTACCTGGCTTCAAGGTCGTGGCCCATGCCGAAGCCTGCTGCCCTGATGTCAATCCTCTATCCGTGTGAACAGATGCCTCCTTCTTCCACTCCTGCTTCTTTTTTGCCTGCAAAACACCAACTGCTACGCCATCAGTAGCCCCAAATGCCCATGATGCCGTCCACCATGCTACCTCCTTCTCTTCTGAATATCTCAGATCAGCCTTTCTAGAGCCTCCTCAGCGTAGTCAACGCTTCGTCCATTCCACAGTCAAAATCTTCACAAGCACCCGCACTTGTGCCAACTCTCCATCACCCACACCACCATCACAAAACTGCTGCTTGTAGAGATTGTCGTATAGATCAGTGCGACTCGGAGAGGCTGCAGAAGACCTTCCCCCAAAACCATCAATTTTCTCCCCCAACGTCCCAGAACCGGCTGCATAGGCATGAGTCCTGACTTCGGGGAGGGGTTTTTGAGCCCTACCATGCTCTCTCTGCTGTGATCACACAATGGCCAGGAAGCTGTCAATTTCTCCTACCTGTCCCGTCTGGTCAGGCTCTCTCACAACCCTCGCAGCCCCACTGATTGCCTCTACCTCCTTGTCAGTCACCCATTTCCACTTGCCCCCACGTGACACTTTCCTGCCAGTGTTGCCCTCAGTAACAAGGGCCAAAGGTGGAAGAGAGCTGCGGCCCTGAACCTCATGCCAGGTGCCCTACTGGCCACTATAAAGATACCCAGAATCATTCACGGCTGCTCTCCCCCACTCCCCGGCTACCGCTCCTGCCCACATCAGCCCGGGCCCTGCTCTCCGGTGCCTCATGGTGTCTCCCATACCATACCATCCTGGTATGGGAGCCTCATGGTGTCTCCCATACCAGGAGCCTGATACTGGTGCCAAACCGGCCGTCCCTACCCCTGCCAGCACCTCCCTCACATTTCCATCTACCCCCCGCTTTAGCATCTACAGCGGGGTGGGGTTTTTGATGGGCCTCTTCTGTCTGTAATTCGACAGACAAAGGCTCATAATTAAAGCAAAAGGGTGGGAAGGTGAGTGAGTGAAAGGATGGATCAATGTGTGAGTGAAATGGTGGGTGAGTGAAAGGGTGGATGGATAGATGCATGGATGAATGAGTGAAAGAATGGATGTAAGGATGGCTGAGAGAAACGGAGGACGGGTCGATGAATGGATGGATGTGTGAAAGGGTGGATGGATGAATGATGCGTGAAAGAGTAAATAGATGGATGATTTGATGGATGGGTGGATGGATGGATGGATGGATGAATTAAAAGGCTGGATGGATGGACCGTTGAAAGGGTGGATGGATGATTGAAAGAATGGATGGATTAGTGAAAGGATGGATGCATGGACGTATGAGTGAAAGAATAGATGAATGAGTGAAATGGAGGATAGATGGATGGCTGGATGAAAGGGTGAATGGATGGATGAGTGAAAGGTTGGGTGGATGGATTGATGGATGAGTGAAATGGTGGATAGATGGGTGTGTGCAAAGGTGGATGTATAGATGCATGGATGAATGAGTGAAAGGATGAATCAGTGAAAAGGAGGAAGGATGGATGAATGAGTCATAGGGTGGATGGATGGATGATGAGAGAAAGGATGGATAGATGAGTGAGTGAAAGGATGGATCGATGAGTGAAAGGGTAAATGGATGGATCGTTAAGTGGATAGATGGACTGAGTGAAACAGTGGATGATGGATGTGTGAATGGATGGATGTGTGAATGGAGGGATGTGTGAATGGATGGATGGATGAGTGAAAGGATGTCTGTAAGGATGGAAGAGTGAAATTAAAGGCTAGATGGATCGCTGGATGAAAGGGTGGATGGATGGGTGAGTGAGAGGGTGAATGGATGGACGAATGAGTGAAAGGGTGGATGGGTAAGTGAGTGAAAGGATGAATGGATGAGTGAAAGGGTAAATAGATGAATGGATAAGTGGATGGATGCATTAAAGGGTGGATGGATGAGTGAAAAGGTGGATAGCTGAGAGAAAGGGTGGATGGATGGATGGATGAGTGAAAGGGAGGATGGATGGATAGATGAATGGAGTGAAAGAATGGATTGATGAGTGAAAGGGTGGATGGATGAGGAAAAGGATGGATGGGTGGGTGGATGGATGGATGACTGAAAGGATGGATGGATGAATTTATGAAAGGGGGTTGGATAAGTGGAAGAATGGATGACTGAGTGAAAGGATGGATATGTTTGATGAATAGCTTGGAAGATAGATGGATATGTTTGGTTATGGATGGGCAGAATGGTGACAGACTGAATGTTAGATGAAAGACTGAATGGATGACAGAATGTAAAGGTGAAATGGTGGATATCAGGGGGTGGTTGGAAGGATGAAAGGATAAATGGATAGATGCTTGGATGGAAGAGACAAGCAAGCTCTTTTCGGGAGAGTTGTGATGACTTTCTTTGCTTGCTTGGTGCCATAAGAGCACTGATTCAAAGTGGGGGGCATTTACATTTTCTGGGTACTCCCTTGAAGCACAGGCACAACATGTATAAATCAGATAGAAAAGCCACAAGGAACTCGGAATCTTCCGAATGAATACTGATGATACCTATAGTAGATTAGAATGGAGACGCGTAATGCTCCATCACCCTCACCTCCCTACCTACCACACTCAGAGAAGTGAAGGTGAGAGTATATAAGTCCCTCTCTAACAATCAGGTGCTAGAAACAGAGGACTGCCTTTGAAAAAGAGATTGAGTAGTCTGTCGTTGGTTTGGATAGTCACCACCAACAAGGGCTCTCCATGTGTTCTGGCCTAAGTGCCTCTGGCCTTGGACTACTCGGACTCCACCCTCATTTACATACACACACCCAAATTGCACCTTACCTCTTGGTAAAAAGTGTCTAGTTGGGGCACTGAGGAGGAGAGAGAGTCATAAGACGTGTTTTTGTAAACATAGACATAAATAGTATTTTTTCATGTAAACAGGTCATTTTTAGGTCTTGCCAGAGGCAGCACGTGTGCTGGCACTTGTGAGACACTCAGTTAATTTACAGGGGGCTTAGAGCCCTCCCACTGCCTAGCATAGGTTGGCTTCATTGTCAATCTCATCACCTTGCTTCTCTTTTGTCAGCGTAATCCAGCTTCACTTCCTCTCCTTGTGTTTGGCCGGCTCCATGCAGCATGGGCCTGGGTTGGTTTGTGAGGCATACCCATTGCTTGTCATAAACCACCAATTCCGTTTCCACAATTGACCAATACTAGGGAATCAAACCTTCATCTTCACCATACCTTGTAGTGTGACAGGGCTGCCACCTTTTTGTATGAAACCAGTGGAGATCACCAACCTCATGCCTCACAGACAAAGGCTCTCCTCAGCCACTTTAAGGCTAAAGTTGAACATAAGCTTTTGAGGAGCTACGATTTTTATAGTGTAGTTACCACACTGAGACTTAAGCTTTTCCCCATAATCCCTTGCATTGTGCCTCAATAGTGAAAATAATGTAGTCACCCGTGGCTATACGTAACCTTACGTCCGACAATGATCGCTATGGTAGAACTTGATTCACCAAATACGAGACATACAAGTCAGTATTCATTGTCTCTCTCAAGTGTTTGCATGAGGTGCAGCTGTTAAATGAGGTATGAACAGACAATCAACTGCGTAAGCTGAAGCAGGGCAGTAGACCACACCAAAGTCCATATCCTGTAGCTGGAGTAACAATATATCAACTCTAGTTGAGTTGCATGGCCAAATTTATTATAGATAAGAATTGGTAGGCCGCAATACATCTCAACCATACATGAGTGCCAATAATTGTAGAGATTTAAATGGTGACAGCTAAACAGAACCTTGATTGTCTGTTGCTGGATATGCGAGTGCCATTTTTAGGTCTCGCCTGGCGTTGCAGCGCGCATGCGCTGCTCGCTCTGCGAGGGCTTCTTGGAATCAATATACTTTAAGAAGTGAAGTTTCGGCTCCACCCGTAATTTCCATTGGTGTGCGTCATTTTGCGTAATTGGTTATGGTAAACGGTGTCTTATGATTGTAACTGAGGCTTTGTAGTCCCTCCTGGTTACCACCCTCTCCTCTTTTGGCCCCGCCCACCCGGACTGGATCTTTTACTGGCGGCGTGACACAGTGTGTTTTATAATTACTGTGTCAGCACTTTTTTTTACCATTACTTGCATGTGGTTGTGCGTTTAGTATTGGGTTACGTTTAACTAATGATTTTTTTAACTGTTATGTGGGTTTTGTGTAACTATTGTGTAGCGTTTAACTAATTATATTGTTACTATACGCTTGGTGCTATGTACGCACAGAAGTTAAGGACACGCACAGAAGTTAAGGGCTTGGGGCTTGTGCCGATACCTACGCACTTTTACGGACACCTACAGGTAGGCATATTTTTTGTTATTGCGTGGATGTGCTTTTTACATTATGTGTTACCGCCTTTCACATTTGTATTTTGTTTTATGTCTGTGGGGCATTGAGGTTGTGTTTTTACGTTGTTAATTGGTGCCATTCGCATAATGTCGCAGTTAGGGGCACGTAAAGGTTGTGCTTCTGTGTGTGAATGTGCGCTTACTGTTGTGTGCTTAATCTTGCTTTTTTTAAATTATTGTATTGCATCTGGCTTTAGTTTGGGGCGCGTAGAGGTTGTGCTTTTTAGTCGCGAATGTGCGCATAGTGTTCTGAGCTTTATTTCGGCAGTCCAGAACGTTAGCATCGCAACAGAGGTATAGGCACGAAAGGTAGGCTTTTGTGGGTTGTGCGTTTAGTATTGGGTTACGTTTAACTATTAATGATTTTTTTAACTGTCATGTGGGTTTTGCGTAACTATTGTGTAGTGTTTAACTAATTATAATTGTTACTATACGCTTGGGGCTTGTGCCGATATGTACGCACTGAATGTAAGGACACGCACGCGGCTTGGGGCTTATGCCGATAACTACGCACGTTTAAGGACACCTACAGGTAGGCATATTTTTGTTATTGCGTGGTTGTGCTTTTTACATTATGTGTTACCGCCTTTCAAATTTGTATTTTGTTTTATGTCTGTAGGGCATTGAGGTTGTGATTTTACGGTGTTAATTGGTGCCATTCGCATTATGTCGCAGTTAGGGGCACGTAGAGGTTGTGCTTCTGTGTGTGAATGTGCGCTTACTGTTGTGTGCTTAATGTTGCTTTTTTATTAATTATTGTATTGTAACTGGCTTTAGTTTGGGGCACGTAGAGGTTGTGCTTTTTATTCGCAAATGTGCGCATACTGTTGAAAGCTTTTTTCCCGCTGTCCAGAACTTTAGCATCGCAACGGAGGTATAGGCACAATAGGTAGGCTTTTCTTATTTTGGGGTGAATTTGCTTAATTTATTGGGGGATTATATTTAAATGAGGGCGTACATGTTGTGTTTGAGCTTGGGGCAATACCTACTTATAGAAGTTAAAAATTACCACGTACGAGTAAGCATTTTTTGGGGTATCGCGTGGATGTGCTTTTAGCGTAAGGTTTAATACTAATAATAACTTACATACGTTTATTGGGGCTTCGGGCAATAATTACGCACTAATAATAACAACATATACAAGCGAGCATTTTTGGGGGGGGTATTGTTGGGGTATTGCGTGCATGTAGGGATCGTGTTTTTATGTTGCAATTTGTAGTTTTAAACATTATGGTGCAGTTAGGGGCACGTACTGGCTATGCTACTATGTAGCAGGTTTGCGCTTACTTGTGGGCTTTTTTCGGACGGCACAAAACACGAGCAGAGGACCGGAGGTATGGGAACTGAAGGTGGGCTTTTTTTTATCTCACAATTTGCTTTACTAATTATGGTATTATATCTGACTGCAGTTCGTGGTACGTAGAGGTTGTGCTTTTTAGTTGTGAATGTGCGGATAGTGTTTTGTGCTTTTTTCCGGCGGTCCAGACAGTTAGCATAGCAACAGAGATATAGGCAGCAAAGGTAGGCTTTTTTTATTTTTGACTGAATTTCCTTTATTCATTATGGGATTATATATCAGTGAGGACGTACATATTGTGTTTCACCGACAGGTAGGAATATTTTTTGTTATTGCGTGGATGTGCTTTTTACGATATGTGTTACCGCCTTTCAAATTTGTATTTTGTGTTATGTCTGTGGGGCATTGAGATCCCAGCACAAATACCACTACAAAAAATAAACAAACAACATTACCTAAACAACACCAGACGCAGTACCACCACCACCAACAACAACACAACACTACCAACACAAACTACCACCACAACTACCACTATCAGCATACTTGTGCCTTGTGCTAGTGCTCAAACGCTCCTTTTAGATAACTTACAATGCTCTTCTAATCCTTACTCTACATCCATATGCCTCATACTACTCTCCTCCACACTCACGATCCTTCTGCCACACACTGCTCTTCTCCACCACACTCTCCATCCTTATGCCTCACACTGCTTTTACCCTCATCACTCTCAGTCCTTCTGCATCACACTGCTCTTCTACTCCTCCTTCTCCTACAATCTCCCTCACACTGCTCTTCTACACCTATCTACCTCCTTATGCCTAATACTAATCTAATAATCTGTCCTTCCTTCTACCTCACACTACTCTTCTACTTCTCACACTCCTTTCATATCCCTCCTGCTACTCTTCTACTCCACTCTCCTTCCTTATGCCTCATACTGCTCTCCACACTTTCCTTCCTTCAAAATCACGCTACTCTCCTCCTCGCTTTCTTCCTTCTCCCTCATACTGCTCTCCTCACTACCCTTTCTTCTACCTCATGCTACTCTCCTCCTCACTATACTTCATTAACCCTCATGCTATTCTTCTCCTCACTCTCCTTCCCAAATCTTAAACACTGCTCTTCTCCTCCTAACGCTATACTTTAAACTACTACACAGCTAACAATTACAATTCAAACAACATAAAGCCACAACATATCACATACATACACTCAATAAGACATAGCTAAAATACAATACCATTAGCAAAGCAAATGGCTCTAACTTAAACAAAGGCGAGACCTATTGCATTTCCAATGCTTGTTTAATTGATGCATGTGCCCTGTTGGCAAAGGCAGCAGGCTTCACTTGGTCATCCTTCAGCCTTTGCACAAGCACGCCACCTAAACCGTGCACTTTACAGCTATTTGATTCAGGAAATTAAGAGTTTGCCACCAACCACTATGCTATGGTTAATGCAAAAAAAACATTCCACCTAAGTCTTGCTGCATAGTTGCTTTTTGGGACTTATCTGTGGTTGGTGCAGTTTCATAGTCACTTTCCAAGTAAAAAGTATGCAACCCAAACCTAAAGCAGGAAAAAGTGCAAAGATCTAAGGTTCCTCTTTAATTGTTGGTTTCATTCTGCGTTGATGTGAACTCTGTAAATACAGATGAAGTTGAATTGATTTTCCATAAATGTAGTGTCTGGGCTTCTTACCCAATTAAGTTAATTGCCGCCTGAAGCCCACGGTTGTAAAATGGTGGCGGAGGAATATAAAATGGTGCCCTTCCTATCGACCGGAGATTAATAAAATGAAGAGAGTGTCCGCTGAATGTGTGCGAAAAAATGTTTGCAAATGCCGCCAATGCAAACAAACACATCCTAATGTGTTTGTTTGGGCGGAGGCATATTACAGCTGGTCCGCGGCTCCCCGTGTCCCCTTTCCCGACCTTGAGGGTGTTTGTGATGGTTTGGTGCCTGCATGGATACTTTCGACTCGAAGCCGCATCGATTAATCTTTGATCTCATTTATTATCTCAGGAAATGGTCTCAAGGTCACAGGGCTGGGAATTTAATTATGGCGGCAGTATATTAAGCACCACATTTAAAGATGCTGAATTGTAGTAATTAATTTTTGGGATGGTGGTCTCGCAGGGAACGGGGTTTCCTCCACGTTGAATGTTTAGACATTCATCATGACCACTGAGCTTGACAGCTGTCTTTTTGGCTTTAAGCTGCATTGTTATTTTTCTTTTATGACTACCTTTAAAATGGGCAGATGACTATCCCCGTTTTATGGTAATATACGCCGGCTGCCTCTCCTGAACGATTCCATACATTTGCTATGAAGAATTATTTTAGGGACGCCTTTAGCTACTTGGCCAGGCATCTAAATTGAGACAACAATTACCCTTCAGTGACATCCAGTGTCAGGGAATGAGATATGGCTGCCATCCCGAATCCAGTGGCCTGGAAACTCTGCGCGTCCCCGATGATTGAACTTGTCGCGCCCAGGAGTCCGCGGCTCTGTCCATAATTAGCGAGCTCCAGGGATTGACTTGGCAATGGCTGCTCACTTTGAAGCAATGCTAGCTTCCTAAATCCAGAATAAAGCACGAGAGTGCCACAGCCTTAGCAAACCATATGGTGACCAGGGCGGGAAACGTGTGAGGTCCCACCATTGGCAGCGTGGAGCCACGCTCCACAAGCCGTGGTTTCTCAGTCATAGTTAGATCACCTTATCCTATGGAACTGTTTGTGGTTAGGCTTTTACCTACTGCCGATGGCCAGGTGTCCAGCCCCTACTGCTGACCTTGAACTCATACTGTGGAATTCGGCTGTTGCACTACTCTTGTTGAACTGAGTTTTTACTGTCGAACACGTGCCGTTAACCTTGACTATTGAACACCTGCTCTTGAACTCCATACATCAGACCTTCTGCCTTTGAACTCTTCCTGCTGAACCCCTTCCGTAGCGCCTGCACTTCTGATCTTCTGGTATGTAACTCCTAGCCTTGCACTCCGACTGCCGAACTCCTTTAGTTAAACCAAACCTCCACTCTTAACTTCTTGATTTAAAGTTTGTGGACGCAGAACATCAGCCGGAAAGTGGTAGATGTCCAATCTGGCTTATTTAGATTGCCTCGGTATCAATATATCCTAAATAGGCCAGACGGGACATCTGATGCTTCTAGACGTGTGTCGCGCATCCACCAAACTCTAATGCACCCTTTAGTCTCCTGTTGTCCAGCTCCTACCGTTGAACCCATATTGTTCAATTCACCTGCAGTCCTCCTATCCCTCACCCCATCCTGTTGAGCCCATAATATTTAATGCCTACGGCTGTGCCCCACCTGCTGCCGAACCCTATTGTTGAACCCCTAGTATTGAACCTCTACTGTTGAACTCACAAGATGCATGTACTATTGTTGGAGTTATGATGGTTAAACCAGTCCTTTAGATTACTACTCCTGTCTACACCATTTAAACCTGTACTTCTGAAGGCCTCCTATTGAACACAAGCTGTTGAACTTTTGTCATTCAAATCCGGTTGTTGAACTGAATGCTTACTTCTAAAATCCTAACTTTACACTTCAAAGGGCTCACTCCGTGATATTACAGTCCTTGGTGGTGGACAGTATTTTTATTCTGTTAGGCATTTATACCAAAACAGAGGAAAATTCCAGAAAGCAATCTGTCCCCTTCAGGCATGCGCAAAATCAAAACAAGTAACCAGCGGTGGCTTGTGAACTTTCAGAACGGTGGGGTGTTAATACAAGACAGAATTGCACCCAGTAAGCAAAGCAAACAGCCTGATTTCCTCCAATGGGGTCGAAAAACAGTGCCACATGGTGCATTTCAGACCACAGTTTTCACCATGATTGTCTAGGAAGCCATAGATTCTGAAGGGGCACTAATGGAATATTAAAATACCTTCCTTCAGTGCCAAACAAGCCTAAGGGTTTCTTAGAAAACCTTGATAAAATGGTGGCAGGCTGGTTATTTTTCACCTCAATTTCTCTAATAATTGTCTACAAGGCTGTCAGTTTTATGGGCAGTTGAAAGATACGGGTATGCAATTTCACGTCTTATCCTTTCTCAGAATGTACATAGCATTTTCTGTACTTGTGTATTTCACTACCTTTCATTTTTCCAGCCTGCTCGTTCCACCTGGATTCTCACACCTGCGACTGAGAATCTACTTAGTAGAGACATGGTGTAACAAATGAGTTACGCACATGTTGTAGACTAGAGAGACGTTACAGGCTCAAACACAGCAGTGGTACAGCTATAGTTTCAGGTCCCACCCCCCAATTTAGATTTGCTCAGTTTTTTCAACGTTTATAGGATCATGTTAGCTACACTGCGGATGAATGATGAGTGAAAGGGTAAATGGATGCATTTATGGATGGATGGATTAAAAGGCTGGATGGATGGACCAGTTGAAAGGGTGAATGGATGGATGATTGAAAGAATGGATGGATGAGTGAAAGGATGGATGCATGGACGGATGAGTGAAAGAATGGATGAATGAGTGAAAGTGAGGATAGATGGATGGTCGGATGAAAGGGTGGATGGATGGATAAGTGAAAGGTTGGATGGATGGATCAGTGAAATGGATAGATGGGTGAGTGAAAAGGTGGATGTATAGATGCATGGATGAATGAGTGAAAGGATGGATCCGTGAAAGGCATCATATACACGAATGGTGCGTATCTAGGCTTTCCTACTGTTTGGACGCATATTTGGGTTTACATTCATTCAAAATTAGTCCAAATACTAAGACGTTCACAAAAAACACATATTCATAGTTAGGATCGTATGTTCCTTTGCAAATATTACGTAATAAAAACTTTGCATCTTAGAAGTGTGTTTCCAGAGATAAAATGGCCCAGCAACAGATGCGTAACTTTGCACCTTTAACTTTTCCTTCACTTATTCCTACTGTTAGTCCTACTCCACATCCTTCTCTGGTACCTCCTCCTGTGGTGATTGGCCCTGTTGCAGGTCCCACACTCACACTGCAAAGTGATGCGGAGCCTTGCCATTGGCTATCATCAGCATTTGGGCCGTTGGAACAGAGCGCTCCACTAGATTGCAGAGGGAAGTGATTTCTGCCCTAAGATCTCTGACAGAGCTCGAGTGTCCCCCAAAAGAGGCAATTGTAAAAGTGTGACAGTCTGGTCAGAGTGAACGCCTAAAATACCAGTACCTGCCAGAGAGGTGCAGTGTAGTGCCTCTAGTGAGGAGGCCTTGGGGGTCCACCCTTATAGGTGGTGACCCCTCTCCTAACATCCGCCATGGAGATCAGCTAGTGAACCCGCCCCGAAGCACCCCATTCAAGTAGATCATCTAAATGCTTGTCTTCTTTTGAGAGCCATGTTCCCTTCCGCTGCCAGGCTCAGAATAAAAAAATATATATTTAAAGGGGGCCATGCAAATTCATACCCATACCATACCACCTCGTATAGCTGAGAGGTGTCCTATACCAAGGGAGAAATCTAACTGGCGACCGCGCTGACCTGTGCTGAGTACTGCGCATTGAGACCTCCTGTCACCCAACAGTAGTCGCGTCACCGCCCACTTATCCATTGAGAGCCCTTTTGTTGCACTCCTGTGCTAAACCCTTACCCTGAAGCCTGCTGTAGAATTCTCCCTGTTGGACCATTGTGGTTCATTGCCAACTGCTGGACCCTTTACTCCTCGCGCCTCTTAAGGTTAACCCCACTGATGAACTCCTGCTATTGAACACTATCGGCCTCAAGGATTTGGCCCATTATAATTAAACATATAATACCTGGGAGCCTGCAATCCCAGTAGAAAATCCCATCTCCAATTTCCTTATCACAGTCAGGCTGTGACGTGAGACACAGCCCTTTTAAACCTGATTTACACTAAAGTGACTCTAATATGTTTTTGCAACACTTCATTAAGGGCCTGATTTATAGCACGGCGGTATTTACTCTGTCCGTCAGGGTGGCGGAGGGCATTATGTCTGCTACCCTGAGGGACAGAGGGCCACCATAGTTAGACATTAACGGCGGCCGAGCAGTGGCCGCTGTCCCTTCAGAGGAACGGCTGTCACAGAGGTTCTTCTGAGGGTACCAAAAGTTTGATGGACAGCTGTGGTCGGTTTTGACGGCTCCCCCTCAAAGTTTTTGCTTTGTGAAAACAAAGTCCCAAAGTGGAATTTTGAAAAACAATTGACTAATGTCCTCCGCACCCAGGCAGTTTTTTTCATGGGTGTGGGGGTCATCATTTTAATTGTTCAAAAACAAATTCCCACATAGGGTTTCTTTTTGAAAAACAAATAACTAAGGATCCCCTTAATCAGGGAGTGTTTTTTCCCTGGGTGTGGAGGTTATCATTTGACTTCTTCTGTTTGTTAGGCACGGTGATGCCCTTACTATATCCGCCATTATTCCGTCAGTCTGTTGGAGTAAGCTTTCAGTTGACGGAGGCAATGGGGGCGCCGCCGACAGAAAGCTGACAGTCTGCCTGACTTATGTGGTAAAGGAAGATACACAGTCCAGCTGTATAAGTAGAATCCTTTATTGTAGCTTGGTTCCAGGATAAGTGAATAGGAGAAGATAGGAGGTACAGATACAGCCCCACCAGGAGCAAGCTCCTAGCTGCTCAGCCTGAGTAGACCAACTGACACGCTAAACACAGAGAGGCACTCAGACATTCTATGATGTCATGATACATTCCAATAGAGCAGTACAGTGGGGAATAGCAGAGTAGTAGTTTACTACACATCCTCCTTCCTTGGGGAACGACAACAAGAATAAGGAGGAAAAACCAGTAAGATACCTCAGAAATAATATCAGCATTAAAGAAGCACATTGAAATGCAAATATACAAAGGTGTAGTACATGAGGTATCAAGAATACAACTGGCATGAGAGGGCATGCATAAAGGAAGAAACATTCAAGGGCATACACAAATGAAAGTGGAAAGATCTTATGCCCCAAAACGACCATAAAGGCCCCATCCCCCTCCCTTGGGGAAGAACAACAACATTGCGAGGGCATGATTAGGGACAGCCACCACTAGATATACCAAAGAGTATGCAATACCGTAGAAAGAACATTAAATTGGAACATTAACTGGCTCCGCAACCTCCCCAATAAAGGGTACACCGTAGGGTAAAAATATCACCCTAGAGACTAAATTAGAGCGTTTGACTAGCCCCCCAACCTCCCCCATGAAGGGTACACCGTAGGGTAAACATCACCCTAGGAAACAAAATTGGAGCATTTAACTGGCCCCACAACCTCCCCAATAAAGGGTACACCGTTGGGTATACGTCACCCTAGGAAACGGAATAGGAGCATTTAACTGGCCCCACAACCTCCCCTAAGAAGGGTACACCGTAGGGTAAAGCATCAGCCTAGGAAACAAAATTGGGCATGGACTGGCCCCACAACCTCCCCAATGAAGGGTACACCATAGGAATTGGGCATTGACTGGCCCAACAACCTCCCCAATGAAGGGTACACCATAGGGTAAGACAACACCCTAGGAAACAAAAATTGGGCATTGACTGGCCCAACAACCTCCCCAATGAAAGGTACACCGTAGGGTATACGTCACCCTAAAAAAACTGACCTCCCCATGGCAGGACACAACCTCCCCATACCAGGGTACACCAGTGGGTACTTCCCCTTGGAACAGCCCACACAACCTCCCCATGAAAGGGTACACCAGAGGGTAAATGTCACCCTAGAAAAAAACTGAATTGTGGCACTGAGTGCCCCCAGAACTTCCATAAGGAAGAGTACACACCATTTTGTTTGGATACATAAGCACATACAGTATACAGGCATAAGAACGAATCTGCATGGTACAGTTCCTAAACCACAGTCCATACTGAAGGAGACCTGGTGAGCGACGTCTCACCCGAACCCAGTGGTAATGAAGAACTGTAGTACCGTGTGGAGACTCCACGAAGCCGTTGCATCATCGCAGCAAAGAACGACCAGACGAAATATCTGTGAAGCAAGAGAACACTCCAGGCAGAATGGGAGACAGTCACCAAGAGCTCCGATAAAGTTGCAATGTTGCTGCAGTTGCCAGACAAGAACAAACGTGGGGAACATGGTTGGCATGCAGGGGCCTTGTACCAACTGATAGGATGAGCCACGGCTAACCACAAAATACTGGCACGTTTTTGACGTGGAGCCGGGTGGCTTATGGCACGTGTGCACTGCAGAGCGTCCATGAGCAGCTGAAAAGATGTGGGAACGTCAGAAAAGTGTCACTATAGAACTTCAGGAATTTGTGACGGAGGTAAGAGCGCGCGTGCTGTTGCTTTCAATGAGCTCACGGCGCACATACAAATTTCAAAAATTGCGCACAGCATGGCAAACGGCCAACCAACAAACTGTCTCACCTCAGAAATGGTATTTCACAGCAGAGCCATTTGGGGTACACACACAGCTTCAACGGATGGCAGTTAATTAAGTACGCTCTGCTTTGTGTTGCACACAGCTCCCAGTAAATTGAAACTAACACAGACACCGATCCAATGGCTTGTGCTGCGTTACTCCAAACAAACACAGTAACTGCCGATTTCCTCACTAGTTGAATAAAAGTTGCTCACCGCAAGATGCTCAGACTGTCACGATGCACCACACAGTAATTTACTAAAACGACAGTCCTCACATATGGCTGTTGGCTTCTAAGTTTGAAGGCTGTAAAACTTTGCTTCAAGAAACACAACTCGCTGTCAACACACGTCGCTGGTGCCAATTCCCAAACACCAGTTGCTGCTGGCAATCAAACTCAGAAGGGTGACTCACGACTGTAGTAAGGCCAGCACGGTAAGAGTAACATTTCCCAGATAACAGGATGGCAGCAATCACCACAGTACCTGCACGAATACCAGCAGTAGAAGGTGCTGGCATTCCAACACTCATACTAGGCTGAGCAACAGGGAAGACACAGCCAGAGTCAGGAAAGACAGAAGTGACTGATAACATATGTCACCCTTCCTTAGGGAAACAAAATGCAGAAGTAAACGAAGTAAACACAAACATCAATACATACAATGCATTCAGAAAGAAAAGCATTTACATTGCAAGGAAAACATTTACATTGCATTCTTACAAATAAACACCTTGGTAATAACCCCATCCCCCTCCCTTAGGCAAAATTAAAACCAACAACCATTAACGCCACTCGTTGGCATACAACTCAAAACTCGACAATCTGGTAAACATCCAGAAAAGGGGCATTGAGCTCCCACGACCTCCAAGTGATAGGGAACACATCTCCCTATGATTCAGCACTGGGGCACTTATCTCCCAAAAAACCTCTTAAAAACTGAACTGGGGCACTCGGCTCCCACAACTTCCACGTAATGGGGGGCACACCTCCCTATGATCCATAACTGGGCACTACACTCCCCAGACCTCTTAAAACTAAACTGGGGCACACTGCTCCCACAACCTCCACCCTCCCTATGATCCATAACTGGGCACTACACTCCCAAAACCTCTTAACACTAAACTGGGGCACACTGCTCCCCCAACCTCCACATAATAGGGCAACATCACCCTATCATCCAATACTGGGGCACTAGCTCCCACAACGCCCACGTAATAGGGAAACACACCTCCCTATGATCCATAACTGGGGCACTTAGCTCCCAAAACCTCTCAAAATTGAACTGGGGCACTTAGCTGCCAAAATGTCTGGAAACACACCTCCCTATGATCCCTGACTGGGGCACTGAGCTCCCAAAACGTCTTAAAAGCTGAACTGGGGCACTCAGCTACACTATGCCACAACCTCTCACAAAACCTCACCAATAACAAAATACACCACCCTGCAACCACCCCCACAAACAGTATGACAGTCATGAAATGAACGAAAAGAAAGACTCTTACTCCGGTGAGCGATTTCTCACCCGAGGTCCTCACCAAAAGTTCCAACGCTGTGTATCGCAGTGACTTCCTGCTGGTAGCGTCTCACGTACAATGTGCAAAGTTATTAAGGATGTGCCAAAGTAATTAAGGATGTGCTGTATCCTTCAACACACTCCACACAAACTGCAATGGAGTGTGGTTAGTAAACGAAGATGTAGTGTGACCTGCAATTCAGCTCAAAATGGTTGACGTACCATTTTTCCTTCAGCGGCAACATGCGTCTCCATAAAAAAAAAACTGGATAGCTGCACCACGACTGTGCCGAAAGTAGAGACAAGAACAAGGTCTATAAGCAAAAGGATACCTGTGCGCCAAGGGATGAAGACAATCCGGACATTCATATCCCACGACGACACAATAGCAGCCGACTGGAACCTTGCGACGTTCACAACTTTATTGACAATGTGGTTGGCGAAGAGTGCACACCACATGGAGTATAAACGTAGAAACCACGTAGAATGTAAGCTTGCAGTGAAGCGCCAAACACAAGATGGCAGCACGCATCAACAACGCCGCACCGGATGGCTCACGGCACGACCATGCTGCAGGACGTCCCTCTGCAGCCCTGAGATGCGTAGAGTGCAACGTCACAAAAGATCCCTGATGAGTAACGCGTGGACAGCAACAGGTAAGGTTGCTCGCGCTGCAAAGTCTCAGTAGGATGATTTTAAAAAGGGCACGCGCGCTCCCAACCGCGCGCTCCCAACGGCCTGCACACCTGACCAGCGCCCACCTTCCAAAAATTAAACCACGGACAAAGTTAACTCACCGAGGACACTTGGGAACCTCAGAGTAGGCGCTCTCCAGATGGTCAGGGACAAAATACACAGTCACCGGCAGTAGCATCTCGAAGTCACTGCACAAATGTTGCATCAATCAAAGCATGTAAAAGAGTCGTCAACAAAATCGACGCAGTTGCCAGTAGGATCATAAACGGCAAACACAGACTCCAAAACTGATGATGGCAGGCTCTACATGTAAGCTATTTGTAGAGCGGTAGTAGGAATGCGCTACACAGCAGTTTGTCCAGGTCCCACTCAATCCACAGGCACCACGAGGACATAGCCACAGAATGTGCACTGTTTAGTTCAGACAGTCCACACAACAAAGTGCCTGCGCTAACAATGTGCTTCAAAGACACAGGCCGGTAGTAGAAGAGGATGGTGAAACGCCTTAGGCTGCAGGCTGTCCTGTTGATAACGGACACTGGTGGGGCTGACCAGGGCGTTTCCGTAGTAATACCTTTTCCTTGGGGTTCCAGTTCATCAGTTTCAATTTATTTAGTGAGACCCTTAGTTCCAGTTCATGTATCTTTAGCAAGATATCCACAGCCTTCCTTCCTCAACGCGTAGGTTCTCTTCAAATCGTCGCCAAAATGTGGTAAAGGAAGATACACAGTCCAGCTGTATAAGTAGAATCCTTTATTGTAGCTTGGTTCCAGGATAAGTGAATAGGAGAAGATAGGAGGTACAGATACAGCCCCACCAGGAGCAAGCTCCTAGCTGCTCAGCCTGAGTAGACCAACTGACACTCTAAACACAGAGAGGCACTCAGACATTCTATGATGTCATGATACATTCCAATAGAGCAGTACAGTGGGGAATAGCAGAGTAGTAGTTTACTACAACTTACAACAGGGCGGGCAGACCGAGAGTTTGACAGACAATACTTTGTCACGTTTGTCATGAAGTAAACTGTTTGTCTAACTCTAAATCAGGCCCGGGGTGTTTTAAGTGTGTTTCATTTATCACTCGGATTCGGCTTTCGTTCTTCTAACCATTCTCTCTCTTTCATATGAAGGACTAATACCAAAGGATTTAAAAGGTTTTTGCGAAGAGTGAGGGTGTGATCATGTATTATAATAAATAAAATATCCTCTGCTGTACATTAAAAGGATAGTCAAAGCCACCATTGAATTCTATGACTTTATAAAGAAACTAGGCCTTCTCAGTGACTTGCAACAGCCTTACAATCTGTGGGGGATGACTTATCCTTATATAGTAATGAACACCAGGTGTTAATCCTTTCATGTAGTGGTACAATCTAATGCAGAGGCCTAGGCCAGTTAGTGAAGGCCTTCTACCCGAGTGCGGTTCAGGCCTCTAATGAGGGAGAAGACTTTTTATGACTTGTTAGCCCATGGCAGGAGGGGTTTAGTGCTTTTTTAGCATTCTGTCATTCTGCAGATATCATCTTCTAAATTCAACAGAGAGAAACAGAAAGACAACCATTGGAATATGTCAGATATTATTGGCCCTGAGCAACTTTGTTGTCTTCAGTGCCACAACCAATGGTCCAATGCTCTAATTAGGCATTATGGCCCGCACATGCAAAAAAAACAGCTGCTAAATATCCTCACCCTAGCTATGGGCCTAGGCCGTAGGCGAGAGCGTCTAGCAATGGGGGGGATAAATAACTGTTATTGCCCTGCAGGTAAGTGCAGTAAGGCTAGTGGGTTAGTCACCCTCATAAAAATGTTGTGAAATGTAAACAAACTTTTATCTACCGTTTTTTAGCTATCGGACTTCTCTCTCAGCAAACTCAAAGGGACTAACAGACAGCCATGTCTACACAAGCTGATATTGAAGAGGCTGAATGACTGCTGTGGGAGAATGGAGTCTTTGTGGGTCTGGTGATAGTCATATCTTTTGAATTTTGGTAAAATTATATATGTCATATACTTATAAAGGCTTTCACCTAGCTCTTTTTATCCATTGACCTGCTATTGTGTCATTTATATTTTTATCTTCCCTCTACAGCATACTCCATGGGGCTGTGAGTCAGCCCTCTTCAGCTATTGGTTAACTTCAATCTGAGTGAAGGCATTTGGCCTTTCACAAGAAGTACATCCATACACAAAGGTGTTTCCTTCAGTGCAAGGGACTACAATATGTGCTTCTTTGTTATAGAGCTCATCAAAGGAGCTCAGGGCACAAGTCGCACATACACGCGGGTAGATGGTGTCCACCCACTATTTTCACAGGGTGGATGCCGTCCACCTTGCCAAGACGTTTGGCCCCACTAATATATGCTGAACTCATCCCAGTGTAATTTTCAGCACCCGCACGTTGTCTACTTCCATTCCGAGCAGCAAGGTGAAGGCAGCAAGGGGCGCTTTGTTATTTTAAATTCCAGCTGGACACAAAACATAGGCCGAAGTTAAACGGCCATTAGGCCTCCTTTTGTTTGAGTATCCTGGCTGGGAGCTATCTGCAGCCTCACACCTAGATGCTAATGCAATGAAGGGAAAATAATGGCACACAGCTTATCACTTCATAAGTACATAAGTACTTAGAAGAGGCATGCTTTTCACTTCGTTCAGTCCCTGCATATAAAAGATATGAATGCACTGTAAGAACGTCAGATGTGTTAGTCTGTTCCAGTATTCACATAACGATTTAAATACCACTATTTTGTTTTATTTCTTTTATAGCGCTACTCATCCCAATTCAGGGTGTCAGAGTGCTTTACATCACACGTACACATTATAAATTGACAATAAATCCTATAAGTGCGAAAATCAATGTACAGGATGTGTTACATAAGACAGTGAGGATAATAAGGTGTAGGAGTCACGTGTCCTTCATAGCTCACAGTGCTTTATTAGAGGGATTGCAATGAATCACTTCCAGTCCTTGGTTACAAATTTGCAACAAGCCGAACCTTAGCCTCCTCCAAAGGCAAACACAGACAGCAGGTCCTTCCCATTATGCTTCTCTTCAAATTCAGTGGTGTTGCAGTTTCCAGGTGATAGTAGCCCCAAGATGAAGTGGAACTTTGGCAGTGGTGGGTGGAGCCTCCCCAGCCGTTCTCCACCCTTGAATGCTGCCAGGTTTTCAGCAGCTTTCCCGACTTAAGTTAAAAACAATGCCAAAAGCCTCTATTCCAATGGCTTACTAAGACTGCAGCAATATCCTTTTACTAATAGAGCAATCTCATTCGTGGCCACAGATGGGTTTATTAAATGAGATACATTCCCCTGCATACCAGTGTCAAGCATACCTAAACTTGTTTGTGTTTCTCTGAACTTCCTGACTGATATATGCCTGTCCAGGCTGAGCCAAGCCCCTATCTGAATTAGGCTGTACTATAACTTAGTTTTAGTATAAGCATGGAGCCTTTAAGGTTTCTTGTCTGTACCAGATGTGGGCCGCTAATGTCCATGATTCCCCTCTTCCTCTCACAATCCTCAGGTAAGTGTATTGGTCGTTCCAATCAGTCACCTCTTTTTGTATTTCTGTAAGAGCGCCTCCCGCAAGATAGGTTCTGTGATGTTTGAAAGAGCCCCGAAAGGGTCCATTTATCTTTTAATCCCAGGCTTACACTTGACAGTGGAAACCTATCACAATCCCTTCAGGAGGGGTTGGAGGACCAGCCAGGCTTCATTCCTAGAACTGTCTTTGCACTTTCAGAAATAAACCATGTTGATAAAATCCTGCTTGTTAATTTAACCCTACACATCCGGCCTTGTGGACTCCAAAGCACTGTTATCGGTTGCTTAGCTAATGGCTTCTCAGCTCATCTTCTCTCTATCAGAAGACATCTCCACCGCCCAAGCCAATTTTCGTCTGATGTATGTCCTCGGTAGCAGACTGGATGAAAAGGAACTGACTCAAGCTCAACAGCGACAAAAGAGAGATGGTCCTCTTCTGCTAAGACACCTCTTTCTGGTTCCTGGGTTGGTAGCCCACCAAGCAAGGCCTGATTCCTCACCCATCCAGCACAGTCAGGAACCTGGGTATAGTGATTAACAGCAGTTATCTCCATGGCAAATCAAGTCAACATGGTAGCTTCGACATATTCAAACTACTCAGAAAAATATTCAAATGGCTCCTTCTGGACACCCACAGAACCATCATGCAAGGCCTCATCACCAGCAGGTTCGACTATGGAAATGCCCACTATGTTGGCATCACTTTCCAAGTTACCAAAAGGCTCAAAGTTGTACAGAATGCAGTCACAATACTTACACTTGAACTTCCACACCACACGCACATATCCAAACACCTCTAACACCTCTACCGGAAACCAATTCACAGATGTGTCCTTTTTAAACTCCTCACACACACTTACAAAGCACTACACAAGCAATGCCCAGCATACCTCAACAACCACATCTTCTTCCACACCCCAGCAAAAGACCTCTATTCAGTCAGCCTACTCCTCACCCACGTCTCTACGCTGGGCCAGAGGTCGGCAATCTCCTACCTCGCCCCCAAAGCCTGCAGCTAAGTACTCCTCACATCAGAGCTGGCAGCTCCATCCTTGGATTCTGGAAGAAACTAAAAACCTTGCTCTTCTATGAGGCAGCGGCGGCTCCTCCGCTAAGGCGGAGGAGCGTCACCTCACTGCTTTTTAGCAGTGTAAGGAAAAACGAAATGATAATAACTCAAAGTTATTATCATTTTATTTTTTCCTGTTGTGGCAGCTTTGCGGGGCGGGGCTGCTCTGCTGACAGAGCAGGGGAGGAGTGGTTTTCACTCCCTAAGTGCGCATGAATGTTTGACCGGCCATCTCGGGCTGGCCAAACTTTCATGCGCACTTAGCATGTTCTCCACCCAGGCTGCTTTACAGCCTGGGTGGGGAACATGGCCAGGACCCCAGTCCCTGTCTGAGCGCCAAACCACGGCGCTCGGAGCAATCACAATGCTGCATTGCAGTGTTGTGATTGGCTCAGGGGAGCCTGGGCGCTTCCTGGGTGCTCCCTGTTCCAGCCGGATTGACAAGGAGGAGAGATGCGATGGCGAGGAGGACGCAGCGAGGAGGCAAGTAAAATGTAAAAAAATATTTACCCCTTTCTCCCCGCCCCGCCACCCCCGATCCATGCCAGCCGTCACTGCTGTTAGGCCTCCAGATAGTCCAGTGCACCTTCTTCTATGGCGCCTGAATACCCAACCGGGTGATATGCAAGCCCTACAAATAGAAATAACCTAACATAGCATAACATAATGTAATAAGCAGGCTTTTCACCATGTCAAAGACAGTTTTCTTTGAAATGTGCTAGTTGCAGCTTTTGGCCACAGCATTACAGAGTTGCAATACCAGCTGAGAAGTCATGTTTTTATAGTCACTCATGTTGTTGATGTAAATCCACTGAAGCCCAGAGGTGGCATACTTTTATGTCACTGGTGCATTTTCTTGTGCCATGTTACTGGGGTCTCATGGAGAAGAGTCATTCATGGTACCCTTGTGCTTATGTGAGAGGATCATGCCATTCCCCACCTCACTTTCTGGGGCTATTATACCCTTAGAACTCTCCTGTTACTGGGCCGTGAGATCCCCAAGCCTCTGGTTAGGTTTGGACACTGAAAGCTGTAGTGGCAGAAGAACTGCAAGTTCCTGGCAGTGTGCTTCCATGTGTTTGAATCCCTGAGGCTTTGTCAAGTTCCAACGTAGTAGAGGAACCATTTAAATGTCATATGCGAATTTTTATCCGAATGTATTAGTGTAACAGTGTGCACTGTAGGAACCAAACGAAATCAGGGAACAGTTTAAGAAATAAACTTTGGATGGGATTCTTCCTCTGATGGATTTGTCTCATCCACTGGTAAGAAGTTGAGCTTCAGGGACCAAGGATTCTACTCAAGCACAGGTAGGTAATGGACTTCAAGGACTACAGGACCAGCTATAAGCAATTACACATAGAATGAGTATCATGTACCCACCACAGTGAGAACAATAGCATAAGAGGGCAAATAGGCTTACTAGTCTTATCAGAAGCCGTGGCTCCTCCACTATGGCGGAGGAGCGTCGCCCCCCTTGCCAGCTGCCTCAAAACGGCAGGAAAGGAAAAATAAAATGATAATAAACACGTTTTATTATCATTTTATTTTTCCTTTCCTGCAGAGTCTTTGGGGGTAGGCCATGGGGGGACGACAGGCACAGGAGGAGTGCTAGCGCACTGTGATCAATGCGCATGTGAGTTTGGCCGCCGTCCCAGGCCAGCCAAACCATCATGCGCACTGAAACTGTCTCAAACCCAGCTGCGTTGCTGGGTTGGAGACAGAAAAAGCAAAAGGAACAAATGAGACAGCAAGCAAGGCACAGGCTCCTAGTCTCCCTGGGAGAGTAAATCCTTGGCGCTCAGGCCAATCTTTCGCCACTCTCATGACATGAGAGCAGCGTCAGGATTGCCACAGTGGAGTCTGGGAGCCTGCGAGAAGAGGAGCAGAAGAGCGCAACACGGCCTGCTGCATGTAAGATTTCTTTTAATTATTTTTTTTATGTTGTCTCCCCGACCCCTTCCCAGCCCGCCACTCTTCCATAGCACCAGTGGCTACTGCTCATCAGTGTAACTTACTGTCATCAGCATCTGGCAAACCTGGATAGCAATCTGACAAAACTGGATAGCAGCAGGAGGCCTCAGGATGCCAAGAAGAGTAGCTGGACCTGAGATAAGAAAGAAAAAGGCAGAAAAATACATGAAGACGCTTAGATATAACAAAAACAGAAAGGGAGATGGAATCATGGGAAAGCCCTACCCGTGAGGAAAATGAAAGGGGCGAAAACAATAAAACTGGGAAAACTCAATGGTGGGGTGTGAGCTGAACGAAGTGGAAAGCTACATCAAATAAACATCAGTTCTATAACAAAATACTGACCACAAAAATATCACAATAAAAAAATATTGCGAAAAAAATACTGAGTTTACATCACATGAATGCTGAGTGCAAATGTATATGTGTATGTGTGTGTGTGGCAAGCTGTTCTGATTTGAATCAATAAATACCAGAAGATTCCGTGGTGTGTCGGCCCTGCTGTTTTATTTTGGAGTAGGAATGGTATGAATGTTTCTCCAAGAAGGCTGACACCGGATACCGATGCTACCCTCTTTCAGGTGCACCGTGTTTTGTCAGCAAACATTGGACTTTATATATATATATATATAAATATATATATATATACACATATGTATATGTATAGGCATCCTGTGTGGGGGTTTGCGGCACATGAATTAAGCATGGAATAAAATATGCATGATTGCAGAAGAACGGGCTCACCAGACTTTCTTTAACCGTCTTGCAGAGCGAGTGCGGCTGGTCTGCTCGAGTCGAGCGGTCATTGAAGAGGAATATATGTGTATATATATATATATATATATATATCCAAAAAATTGTCCGTTGCTCGAAGATGCACTGGAAAGCAAAGTAGGACCCCATAATTTATCACAGAGTCCTTTATTTCAGTGAAACCGGCATTCCCTTCAAAACATAAAAGCCCTACGCCTATTGGAGACACTTTCTCCTTGTTCACGGGCTTGTGCAAATGATTGAAGCAGAGTTACGAGAGAGTTCAAGTCAGCTTGTTTAAATGCTAATTCACGCCCCCAGGTGGGCCTGCTCAAGTGCATTTTGTCATGTTGCATCCCGGGACTTGTATTTCTCTCTCGTGCAATATTAACCTTCGGTGGGTTCTGTTTACAAATCATTGATTATGGCATTATTTTCTACCCTCTAGTGGGTCACGATAAGGCCAGGAAGTTTGCACCGCCATGGAAAAATGATGGACTGCAGCGTGATACTGGAACCACACGTATTGCAGGAAAACAAAGGTAATGGCATTTGAAACCGGACTTCCTTATCGTGACCCACTGGAGGGTAGAAAATAATGCAATAATCAATGATTTGTAAACAGAACCCACCGAAGGTTAATATTGCACGAGAGAGAAATACAAGTCCCGGGATGCAACATGACAAAATGCACTTGAGCAGGCCCACCTGGGGCGTGAATTAGCATTTAAACAAGCTGACTTGAACTCTCTCGTAACTCTGCTTCAATCATTTGCACAAGCCCGTGAACAAGGAGAAAGTGTCTCCGAAACGCGTAGGGCTTTTATGTTTTGAAGGGAATGCCGGTTTCACTGAAATAAAGGACTCTGTGATAAATTATGGGGTCCTACTTTGCTTTCGAGTGCATCTTCGAGCAACGGACAATTTTTGGGATATATATATATATATATATATATATATATATATAATATATATATCTGCTCCACAAGTCCCCTGACGTATGAGAAGCACTCTGGACACAGTGAAGGTGTCAAACCTTTAATGGTATAAACCGCATCTCTCCCACTGAATTCATTCACAGGTATTCCATCAAATCGCCGACGCGTTTCGAAGTTCACTACTTCTTCTTCCAGGGCTGATGGAAAAACAAATGCGCAGTCTCAGGTACTTCCTGTTCCTAATATGTTCCATGATTGCACGCCCCTGATTGGCTGCCTGATTAGTCCTGTGCAAAGGATTCTGGAATAGGTAGTCCTGGACAATTCAAAACCCTGTATACGTGCGCTAATTCTTCTGCTGGATGAACACTGTACAAACCCACAGATGGGTCTCAGTAGAAGAGCCAGTTCTAATCCAAAAGCTGTGTTCCCATGTCGGTGGCTCGGTGTATACCTGCCACATGGCCCCCTACAATCGCGGGGTTGGTGCTTCTCGGCAGCCGGGTAGCCGCCTGTAAATATCTGCTCCACAAGTCCCCTGACGTATGAGAAGCACTCTGGACACAGTGAAGGTGTCAAACCTTTAATGGTACGAACCGCATCTCTCCCATTGAATTCATTCACAGGTATTCCATCAAATCGCCGACACGTTTCGAAGTTCACTACTTCTTCTTCCAGGGCTGATGGAAAAACAAATGCGCAGTCCCAGGTACTTCCTGTTCCTAATATGTTCCATGATTGCACGCCCCTGATTGGCTGCCTGATTAGTCCTGTGCAAAGGATTCTGGAATAGGTAGTCCTGGACAATTCAAAACCCTGTATGGGTGCGCTAATTCTTCTGCTGGATGAACACTGTACAAACCCACAGATGGGTCTCAGTAGAAGAGCCAGTTCTAATCCAAAAGCTGTGTTCCCATGTCAGTGGCTCGGTGTATACCTGCCACATGGCCCCCTACAATCGCGGGGTTGGTGCTTCTCAGCAGCTGGGTAGCCGCCTGTAAATATCTGCTCCACAAGTCCCCTGATGTATGAGAAGCACTCTGGACACAGTGAAGGTGTCAAACCTTTAATGGTACGAACCGCATCTCTCCCACTGAATTCATTCACAGGTATTCCATCAAATCGCCGTCGCGTTTCAAAGTTCACTACTTCTTCTTTCAGGGCTGATGGAAAAACAAATGCGCAGTCCCAGGTACTTCCTGTTCCTAATATGTTCCATGACTGCACACCCCTGATTGGCTGCCTGATTAGGCGGCTACCCGGCTGCCGAGAAGCACCAACCCCGTGATTGTAGGGGGCCATGTGGCAGGTATACACCGAGCCACCGACATGGGAACACAGTTTTTGGATTAGAACTGGCTCTTCTACTGAGACCCATCTGTGGGTTTGTACAGTGTTCATCCAGCAGAAAAATTAGCGCACCCATACAGGGTTTTGAATTGTTCAGGACTACCTATTCCAGAATCCTTTGCACAGGACTAATCAGGCAGCCAATCAGGGGCGTGCAATCATGGAACCTATTAGGAACAGGAAGTACCTGGGACTGCGCATTTGTTTTTCCATCAGCCCTGGAAGAAGAAGTAGTGAACTTCGAAACGCGTCGGCAATTTGATGGAATACCTGTGAATGAATTCAGTGGGAGAGATGCGGTTCGTACCATTAAAGGTTTGACACCTTCACTGTGTCCAGAGTGCTTCTCATATGCCAGGGGACTTGTGGAGCAGATATTTACAGGCGGCTACCCGGCTGCCGAGAAGCACCAACCCCGCGATTGTAGGGGGCCATGTGGCAGGTATACACCGAGCCACCGATATGGGAACACAGCTTTTGGATTAGAACTGGCTCTTCTACTGAGACCCATCTGTGGGTTTGTACAGTGTTCATCCAGCAGAAGAATTAGCGCACCCATACAGGGTTTTGAATTGTCCAGGACTACCTATTCCAGAATCCTTTGCACAGGACTAATCAGGCATCCAATTAGGGGCGTGCAATCATGGAACATATTAGGAATAGGAAGTACCTGGGACTGCGCATTTGTTTTTCCATCAGCCCTGGAAGAAGAAGTAGTGAACTTCGAAACGCGTCGGCGATTTGATGGAATACCTGTGAATGAATTCAGTGGGAGAGATGCGGTTCGTACCATTAAAGGTTTGACACCTTCACTGTGTCCAGAGTGCTTCTCATATGTCAGGGGACTTGTGGAGCAGATATATATACATATATATATATATATACCCAATGTAGGATGCCACTAGATAGTTATAGTTAGGTTTGCTCCTTCAAAGACGTAGCATTTTTTGGTTTGCTAATAACTTTGTCTCCGTTTGATAAATCTTCATGAATCTTTCCAAAATAAAAAAGTTCATCCACTTCAGTTCCTTCCTGGATCGTTTCGGGGTGATCCGTCAAGCAGGGTCCAAGAAAAAAGGGGGCTCCCAAAACATAAAAGTCCCATGCATTTTCCGTAGACTTCTTTAGGCAGGGCTACAGCAAAAACTGCTGAACGGAACTACACCAAATTCGTCAGTAAGCTAGATCTTGGTCCACAGATTGGTGTAAATCCATTCAGTAGTTTTAGAGAAATTAAGGGTGAAAAATAATTGTATATTTTGCCATTTGGGCTCGAGAGAGTCCCGCGAGCCTCCCCAAAATCAAAAATGGAGCGCTGTGATTGGTAAAGAGGCCTGTTTTTCCCAAGAGCTTTCACACTCTCGCAGGAGTGAGAGGCTCCAGCGAGTACCGCGAGTGCTCTGATTGACTGGCTGTTGGAATGTTAGAAATGAGATGGCCGCCATTACTATTTACTGTGAAAAATTGGAGGTGTTGTGGAAATGAAGTAAAAAAGCTATATAAGGGAGCAGCAGAAAGGCAAGCTGTCCCCTTTGATTTAGAGAGGAGGTATCTAAGGGATAACTACTGTGAAGAAAATAAATATATATTGTTTTTAATTAATTTTTACGATCTTGCGCCACTCTTGCGGGATCGTGAATAGTAAAAAGGAGTAGATGAGCTCTCAATACACTCTATTAGTAGGAATGCATATTGTGGTCCTTGTTTTTGAGAGGAAGTGTGTAACAGATAAGTACTGTGATGAGTAAATAGTTAATTCTTATTTTCAAAAGATTTTACGATCTCGTGAGACTCTCGCGGGATAGTGAAAAGTAGGAAGGAGTAGGTGATGTTTGAATACACTCTGCTATGCACACTTGTTACTGTAGAAAGGAGTCGAACTGGAGATAGTGTTTATCAAAGTCTATTATTTATGCTCATTGGTTCATCCACACACCCTACTGCACACACCCGTCTTCTGAGAGAGAGGTCTGAAAGGAGAGCCCAGGCCCTCCCCCAACCCTAATATGCACACCCGTAATTACAAAAAGAAGTCTCAGCAGAGAGGTCAGTCCCTCCACACACCCTACTATGCACATCCATCATCTGAGAGAGAAGTCTGAAAGAAGAGGTCAGTTTCTCCCTACTCCCTACTATGCACACCCGTCATCTGAGAGAGGGGTCTGAAAGGAGAGGCCAGTCCCTCACTACTCTCTGCTATGGACACCCATCATATGAGAGAGATCTGAGAAAAAAGTGCAGGCCCTCTCCATTCACTACTACGCGCACCCATCATCTCAAAGAGAGGGCTGAGAGGAAAGGGCAGTTCCTATCCACTCACTACTACACACATCTGTCATCCGAGAGAGAGGTCTGAAAGGAGAGGTCAGTCCCTCCCCACTGACTACTATGCACACCCGTTATCTGAGAGATTAGTCTGACAGGAGAGGCTAGTCCCACAAACCACCCTACTATGTACACCCGTTATGCAAGAGATGGATCTCAACGGAGAGGCCAGTCCCTGCACACACCCTACTATGCATAGTTGTTATTTGAGAGAGAGGTTTGAAAGAAGAGGGTAGTTGCTCCTCATTCTCCAGTATGCACATTCATTATCCAACATAGGGTTTTTAGTGGAGAGGCTAGTGCTTCCCATGTACTACTATTTCCCTACAATTCTGTTGCGATCCCGCCAGAGTCTCATGAGAGTAGAGTGCAAGCTTCAGGGAGTGAGTTTTGCCGCATGCGGCTCATGCGATCCCACGAGCCTCTTGCGAGACCCACATGGAAAATCACTGGGCCTGCCACAAGGTGTTTTACAATCCCGCGAGAGTCTTGCGAGATCATATGGGGAGAAGTAGAAAAAAGACCAAGGTTCAACCAATAGTTAACATTCTTATTACATGGTTGAAGAAATGCTGTAATGCGATTGGGTGCAGAACTAGAGATGGCTCAGATTGTCTTTGGTGCTTTGGAGGAGAAGGAAGTCTCTTTGAGTTGTGCTCAGCAGATGTGACTTAATTTGGAACTGAAAGAGACTGGTGTCTTCAGCTGAATTTAAGAAAAATCTCCAAGTCTAGGTAAGTAATAATATACTTTATGAACTTTGTTGAGAAGTGTAAGTGTCCTACTGTTGATAGATGTATTCTATACCATGTTTACTGAGTGGAAAGCTGTTTGTGGAGATGTAGATGTGTTAATGCAGCTTTTGAAAGGTACACATTATAATGTGGAGAGATGTTAGCAAGGTTTACAGATTGTATTGAAAAATGAAGTGTCCCAACTGTATGTACTTGTAAGTAAAGGAGGCGGTGTTCTCAAATTATAAAACAAAGAATGTAGAACGTGTTCATACAAGCCCTAGTGTTTTAATGAACCTCACTGTACGTATACTTTAGCCCTGTGAGATGTTTGAGTGTGATATTGTTATTTCTAGAGTGAAACACTATTATCACTGATAGCAAAAGTGTCTCAAGATGACTGTGTTACTTTATAAACTTTTATGAAATCAAGTTTGATGGCATGTTATAATTTATTTGTGAAAAAGAATGCATTAGGTGAGGGTGTGGAATTTTTCTCGAGAAAGGAATAACAAGTTAGTGGTCCACTAGGTATAAATATGTAATTGTGGTTGAAAGATATAGAAAACTTTACAGAATATAGCATGATATTATGATTTTTTGGCTAGTATGTAACTTTTACATGTATTGGTTATTTTCTCTTTTTGTAGGAGGAAAATGGAAAACAGAAGTTGTGAACAAGAAAACTACCATGTGAGAAAATATATGGAGGAGAAAAAGAAGTCTTGTTCACTTTTGAAAAAACATGAAATAATTACTCTGTGGAAGGTGAGGAGAAAACTAGTAATTGGAGAATGATAATGTCTGTATTGCATAGGGGGGCATTTGTAATCTTGCACAAGTTGTGCTGTGTAGGTCTACATGTCTCTAAGGAAATAATTATCTGCTTACATAAGCAGCAAAAATGAGCTTTGTTAAGGCGAGCAGGATTATAGTCTTGTTCAGCAGTGAGTACCTGATCAGGCACAGTGTATCTAGGTTGAAAAGATGTGGAAGCACATGAAAATCTCTGTAGTTCAGCAGCGCAAGTGTACATGAGAAACTTTGCTGAGACTTTTTTGCTAGCTGGCCTCAAATAAAAAATGCCATACAAAAGACTGTTTGCCAGGCTGAGGTGGTGCAGGTACAGCGGGCTGCTCATGTTAATGTGATGAAGACATTATAAATTAGTAAAGCTGATTGTTTTATTTGTTTTATAATTGTTGATATAGGTTGTTAATGTAGTTGGTGTACTTTTGTAATGCTGATAATTTATTTTTTTTATGGAAAAAGTTTAAGGTTACTACTGATATTTTTGTTTTAATAGTTGTTATAGATTTGAATATTATTACAGTATTGTAATGTTGACTAAAACTGACAGTTCCATCTTCAGGGAGTGCAGAAGTGCTGCTGCATGTATATATTTGGTGTATGATAGAAAAACATATGCCTCAACAAGGTGTGCCTAAACCACACGGTCTCAACCATGAACGCGTCTTTACCACGCATGCCTTTACAACAAATTTAATTGTAAAGACATGACTGGTCAAGGCATATGTGGTAAAGATCACACCCCTGCACCCCTGCTCTGTGCCCTAAAAACCAGCCCGAGCACTGGATTCCCCCACCTCAGCCCAAAACCCTTCCCAGACCCCCTTCCCTGAGCCCTAAAAACTGGCCCCTAGCCCTGAAATGCATTCCACCCATAGCCCAAAAACCTATCCCAACCCCTGTCCCTGCCCTGAGCCCTAAAAGGGCCCCCAGGCTAAAAAACTATCCCGGCCCCTGCCCCCCTGCCCCCCACCCTGAGCCCTAAAACGACTCCATCCCAAAAGCCTACCCCGACCCCAGCCCCCTGTCCTGAGCCTTAAAATGGCCCCAGACCAAAAAACTACCATGACCCCTGCCCCCCGCCCTGAGCCCTAAAATGGCCCTCAGGCCAAAAAAGGACCCGTACCCCTGCCCCCGCCCTGAGTCCTAAAACGGCCCCCAGCACTGAATCCTGCCCCTTCCCCCCACCCTGAGCCCTAAAACGACCCCCAGAAAACCTCCCCCTGAAAACTACCCCCTCTTCACCCAAGCCCTACTTACCAAGCCGCGTCCCGGTCCTTCCTCTCCCGATCCTTCCTGTTCCTCTCCCCGTCCACCTGGTCTCTGGAACTAGACTGCTGACTGCCTTAACCACGCATTTGCATGGTTCAGGCATATGCATTATTAAGGACCAGAGGGGGTTGAAATACGTTGATGGTGGTAGATGGTGAAATCTGCACGTTTGTGAATAAAGTGTCAAAAGCCTGAACTCAAATTCTCCTGGTGTGCGGTGATTCCTTATGGAGGCTGTTGGTTATAATTCGTACATGAGGGCCAGTCCACCCTCGACACCGGCACCCACTGTGAAATAGAGCACGCTACCAAGGACTAATTGGTGGTAATAGTTGTGTTGGGTAGCAACTCCCGATATAGAGATCATCGGAGGAATTGCCTGAAACTGTGAGACGAGAGAGCTGAGAAATTTGTGGCTTCTTCACCCCGCAGAGAAGAACAAATGAGGCCGCGGTATAGAGGAAGTAGTGGGCGGCTAAGGCAAATCCGAGCGTGCAACTCGCAACCAGAGCTGACACGAATGAGGAGCTGGAGGGACTTCCAACCTGCCCGGTTCGGGAAACGCTAGTCGAGCAGAGTCGGAGGACGCCGCACGACGGACACAAGAGCAAGGTAAGGAGGAGACGGGAGAACTCCGCGCGTACAACACAGTACAGACATCGATATCGCAGGCAGCGGAAAGTCACAAACTAGACTGGACCGCTGAGGAGAATAAAGACACTGTGCACACCATAAAAATTATATACTGAACCACCCTGTGTGAGAAGTTCAATGGAACTTTATTTAGTCACCATTTCAACTGTGAGTGTGTTTACTAACAAAAATGGAGGCAAGAGCAGCGAAACGGCTGCAGAGAGCAGAGAATATATTTCAAAAGGGAGCACCAATTAATGACAAGAGTGATGAAAGAGGCAATACACAACTGGGCAACAGAAATATAAAACAGCTATTTTTTCAGTTGGAGAAAATGTTGAAAAAAGAGATAACTAAGAGCTGGGAAATAATCACCCTGGAAAAATACATAGAATGTGACAGAATACCCAGGGGTCTGAGAATCTTTACATTACCCAATCACCCAGATACAAGGCCTGAAATGCTGGAAGAATGGGGGAGAAATAGTATGCAATGCTCAAAGAACATGGTCTTAATAGTCTTAATAGTTATCAAGTATGCCAAAAAGGACATTGAAGAGATCCACAATTCTATAGAAGATATTGAGACACAAATTACCAATTTGAAACAGGAAGAAGAGTGTAAACAACTAAGAAAGGATATGGAGAAAAACCTCCATAAATATGAAACCGAAGTTGAACAACACAAACAAAGAAAATTCAGAAGGGACGAACAAGATTATGAAGCTGGAGCAATTGTAACCTTCGCCAGAAGGTTTGATGCACTAAAACAACAACTACACTCAGGGAGAACAACAATGGCGGAAACAACAACAATGATAACAAGCGAATCAGAATCGGACTTGAGTGAGGAAGAGAGGAATGTACGAATAGGTGGATGCACTACTTTTTTAGAGGATATGAAACTGATGTACATCGATCAGAGAACCCCCAGAACACAAGGAAGAGGACGGGGGAGAGGGAGAGGAAAAGGCAGAAACTTACAATCGAGTTCAAGAAACAAAGAAAACCACGAAGAGGGAGTGGAAAGAACAAAGGGTTACCCACTACGCAATCGTCAGAAAAAAAAATCACCAGTTGACGTGGAAAATGAAAGAAAATATAATAATAAATTTATCAAACCACACCTTGAATCAACATGAAATATGTGTATTGAATAAAGGACTCACTTTCTGTCCCGAACAACACTATGACCACGTTGACACTAGAATTGACATATACAAGTTTGTGAGGAAGTTAAAACTGGCAAAATTATTTTCAAAGGTCGGGGTATCAGAACACACTCCCAAAAATGAGGGGCCATGTGAACCACCAGAGACCAACCTCACGATAAGCGACATACCAACACTCACAACATCATATAATCTAATGTTAGATCTTGATGACAACGCGATGACAGACTCACAAATACTGGAGGATCTTAGCATCGCGAGCAATAAAAACAAAAGTAGTGGTCTAAAACTAAAATCTAAATTCTGCCCAGTTCACAGCCCAGGCAACAGAATCGACGTATTCCATGATCTGGTGGTGAATGACCCTGAGCAAATGGATAAAATATGCAATACAAAGAAGAAAGAGAATCTATCAAAAGCTGAAAGACAGGCACTGGAAAATCTCATGAAAAAAGAGGACTTGATAATAAAGCCCGCAGATAAGGGAGGAAATGTGGTGCTATTAAATAAAAAGGACTACATCGGAGAAGCAATGAGACAACTTAAAGATAAAAAAAGTTACTGCAAATTAACAAGGAATCCATTAAATGATCGAACCTTGGAGCTGGAATACAAAATTGACAACTGGCACCGAGAAGGACTGATAACGGATGAAGAAAAATTATTCCTAAAAAATGACAGCCCAGTGATGCCAACTATATATTTCCTGTCAAAGGTACATAAGACTCTTATCGATCCACCAGGGAGACCGATTATCTCGAGCTGCAATTCACTGTATGAGAGTGTTTCAGAATATGTGGACTTTTATTTGGCGCCACTAGTCACCAACTTGAGCTCAAATATCAAGGACACTGGGGATTTTCTGCGGATACTGACAAACACAGGATGGCAAGAAGGATTCCATCTAGCAACCATAGATGTGGTATCCTTATATACGTGGATAAGCCATGAAGTTGGCTTGAACGCCACCAGTTACTTCCTAAAACAAAGAAATGTTCAGGAACTACAACATACCAGGATACTCCTGGAAATGATAGAACTGTGTCCGAGAAACAACATCTTCCTCTTCAACAATCAAATTTACTCCCAGACGTGCGGGACCGCAATGGGGGTTTCCTTCTCTGCAAGCTATGCCAACCTTACAATGGGTTGGTGGGAGAAAACCATAGCTTGGAGAGAGGAAAATGAGGAGTACACAACCAAAACGGCATTATGGCTGCCCTTCATAGATGATCTCTTCTTGATCTGGAATGGAAGTCAGGAGGAATTTTTGGAATACATGCAGATTCTCAACAACGATAATGTGGGCCTGCAATTCACACACAACATCAGCAAAGAGCAAATACAATTCCTGGATGTTACAGTATACATAGAGAATAACACCATTAAGACCAAGATATACAGGAAACCGACGGCAACTAACATCATACTACACGGAAACAGCTTCCATCCTGACCAACTCAAGAAGAGTATTCCCTACGGGGAATTTGTAAGGATGAGACGGAACTGTTCGGATGATGTGGAAATGGAAAAAGACCTTCCAAGAGACAGAAACCAGATTCTTGCAAAGAGGATACAAGTATCGTGATGTAAAGCAAGGAAAAGAAAGGGCAGGATGCCTGACTCGAGTATCTACCCTCATGAATAATAAAAAAGCGGACAAGAAAAAGGAGGAGGAGAACATAATCAGGCTGATACTCACATACAGTAAGGAGAATTATAAAATCATTAATATCCTCCAAAAATACTGGAACATTCTGAAAAAGGACCCGGACATTGGGAATAAAATAGAAAAGAGACCAAATGTAACATATCGTAAAGCACCATCTTTAAAAGACAAATTAATCAAGAGCCACTTTGCATCGAATCCTAAAACCAACTGGCTTTCAAACCAACAAAAGGGATTTATACATTGCACAAAATGCAAAGCTTGCAAGGTAGGAAAAAACGAAAAGGAAATCAAGGGCTTCAGGGGCAGGACATTCAACATAAATGAAAGAATCCCATGTGAGTCAGCCTATGTAGTGTATGTAACCTAATGTCACTGCGGACTTTGCTACATAGGAAGTACCATATGGCCTCTCAGAAACAGAATTCTGGAGCACCTTCGAGCAATCCAAAATGGAGACATGACGTACGCCATCACTACACATCTCACTACACATAAAGATCAAGATTGGCAAAACATCAAGTACTTTGGTCTAGCAACAATCCAAAAAAATGAAAGAGGAGGCAATGGAACCCTGAAACTAAGGAGACTGGAATCCAGGATGATTATCAGATTCAGAACTAAAATCCCATATGGATTAAACGGGGATGAAGAATTGTACATTCATCTTTAAAGCAAATTGACTAAATCACGGAATCGAACAGTGTAGCTGAAAACTGAAGAACGATATGACACATGGAATACACTAGGATAACAGCAGTGATGGGAGTGCTATAGGGTGCTTGAGACAGTACTGAGCACTGAGCTTACAATCTGTGGAGGACAATGGTAGAATCTCCAACCAAATAACGTGAAGCACGATTCAACAGCACAAAGGGGCACTTAGCCGTATGGACAAAGAAATAAACAACTGCAAATATACGATGCAGAATTCATAAAGGGGCACTGAGCCGGAATAGTGGAATCACGATAACCAAACCGCGGGGTAGAAATACCAAAATTTGCTGGCACTTAGCCTAGAGTTGCAAGTACATTTGGCAATATCACCCAGCTCTCAAAGCCACAACCTCACTCCCACACCAAGTGAACCCAAGCTAGTAGAAATGTGTCATATGTGAATTAATTACAAACTATCACAATTGGTGCTCACAACCTAAACATTATATACAAAGATCACAAAACACTCAGAGCTCAGTAATTGGGACCAAGAGAACAGGAATTGAAACAAATAACTCTGGTGACTGATATGATGAACTACATGTCCCATAATGCCTCATGGTGGGCAATAATGGGCTAGCAGTAAATAAGTGAAATAAAAGATGGACTCACATGACCATGAACAAGACCCGTGGGGGTTGAAATGCGTTGATGGTGGTAGATGGTGAAATCTGCACGTTTGTGAATAAAGTGTCAAAAGCCTGAACTCAAATTCTCCTGGTGTGCGTGATTCCTTATGGAGGCTGTTGGTTATAATTCGTACAAGAGGGCCAGTCCACCCTCGACACCGGCACCCACTGTGAAATAGAGCGTGCTACCAAGGACTAATTGGTGGTAATATATATATATATATTAACCCCGGGTGTAGTGGGCTTAGCGGGGCTACACGGAGGTCCACGGAGTTGCGAACAAACTCCGTGGAACTCCGCTACGCCACCCGCCTCCCCCCCTATATTAACAATTAATTAATTTAATTCTACATTACTTAAAAAGTAAATTAAAGCCACTTACTTGTACTGCGGCATCCCCGGGCTGCCCTCCTCCTCTTCCTCGCCGTCTGGATAATCCTTGAGAAAACTGCGCATGCGCGCGCATGGGCATTTCTTGCGAAAAATGGACATGCGCGGGCGCGCATGCACAGTTTCCTCAAGGAGTTTACAGACGCCGAGGAAGAGGAGTAGGGCAGCCCGGGGACGCTGCAGTACAGGTAAGTGGTTTTGTTTAACTTTTTAAGTAATGTAGAATTAAATTAATTAATTGTTAATATAGGGGGGGTGGAGGCGGGGGCTGGCCAACTCCGCTCCACTGCGGAGTGTGCGGAGATTTGCGTTCTCCGCGGAACGCGTAGGAGGCAAATCTCCGCACACTCCGCGGGCGGAGCGGAGGTCTCCGCCCGGGTCTATATATATATATATATATATATATATATATATATATGCAGTACTGTGCATATCTTTTATGCTACAGAAAATGGAGAAAGCAACTATTTGAATACCCAAGTATGGTTACTTCTCATGCAACAGTGAGGTCTCATTAGTGAGATCAATCCTTGTTCTCACTGTAATATACAGACCTCTCATTAATGAGAGGGGTTTTGGTATAAAGGCCAGTGCATCCTCATATTCGATTACGCACTGCTATCAGCTGGTGTGATAGTGAAGAGGGCAGTTCTTTTGCACATTTTACTATATATGCTTGTAACTCTGGAGAGAAGTTTCAGCAGAGAAGTATGTGCCTGTGTACACCCTACTACGTCTCATTGCCCCCTTGGGGAGAGGTCTGAGGGAGAAGTGAGTGTGTTTCCACATTCAACTATCCACACCAATGAACCAAGACACGGTTCTGAGCAGAGGTGTTACTCCATTTCTATACCCTACTACCCGTATCCTACTTTGCACATATATTCATTTGAGGAGATGTCTCAGCTGACAGGGCAGCGTGTTTCCATATCATAGTCTCTATAACTCACCGCCTCGCGAAGCTTTGCTAATTACCCCACATATTACATCACTCATGACAACTTGTATGACATCATTAATAATATCACTGCAACATTTGCAATCAAATTATTGAAGAGAAACTGTGCATGGGGGAGCGAGTTACAGTTATCTTAGGGAATGAGTTGTAATTACCAGATCTAGCTATAACTTGTGAATTTTAGTGGTTTTGTATGTTTTAAAAGTTATGTTTTCACTGAAATTCTCACGTAACTATGACGTTACTTTAACCTTTGGTTTTTTTAGTGGTACAGAGCAAGAATATCGATGTATAAATATCGACCTACAGAAATATCGAGGGAAAAATATCGTGGGTAAGAAATATCGATGTAAAAAATATCGTGGTAAAGAATATCGATTGTTAGGTAATTAATATCGATTGCAAAAATATCGAAGTGTTAAATATCGTTTACAAAAATTTAGGGGCCGATTCCGATTCGGGCCGGAAATCTCTCCGACCGAGCCGGACTCGGAGAGATTTCCGACCGAATCGGACTCTGGCAGCCCGACCGAACGAGTACGATGCGCACGTATGCCATCGGACTCGAGTCGGTCGGACTCCCATTGAAGTCAATGGGAGCCGGTCGTACAACGCGTACGCGGGCTCCCATTGACTCAATGGGTGCGAGGCGGACAAGGGCGCCCCCTACAGCGTGTACGCGGCGAAGCGATTCGCGCCGTACACGCACAGGTAGGGGGGACCCATGGGTCCCCCCTGTGTGCGACTCGCGCGGCTACACGTACAGGGGGGTCCGACACGGACCCCCAAAGTACGGCTCTGACTGCTCTTTCGAGCCGGAGTGTGCGGCTCGGTCGGACTGCTCGCGGCGCGCATCGTACTTACCCGGCCGGGGAACGTCTCCATTGCGCGGTGCGAGTCGAGTCCGAGCGAGTCGGTCGGTGCGGTTCGAGCCGGGAACGAGTTGGTCGGAGCAGTCGGGACGCCCGGACGAGTCGGTCGGCGAATTCGCATCGTACTCGCTCGCCCGGACGCGCGTACGAATCGGTCGGGAAATAGGGCTCCGAATCGGATCCGGTTAAGCCGAATCCGATTCGGAGCCCTACCGGCCGAGATCGGAATCGGCCCCATAGTTGTTAAAAATATCGATTCATTATTAATGTTATGTATTTTAGTATTTTGTATGAGAATTGTTTGTATTTTTATTATATGTGTTAAAATTTTAGCAGTTAATATTTTTTTTTAACTTGAATTTTGTGTTTTAGTTCCGTAGCGGGTTGTGGGTTTATAGGGGAATAGGGTGGGAAGTAATTTAATTATATAGAATTTATTTATTATTTATAGTATTTAATAAAAAAATTTAAATTGAATTTTGCGTTTTTAGTTCCATAGCGGGTTGTGGGTTTATAGGGGAATAGGGTGGGTAGTAATTTAATTATATGAAATTTATTTAATAATTTATATTTATTCATAATTGTATAATTGTGATGTTATAAAGTTATAAATTTGTAAATTAATTTATTAATAATTGTTTGATAATTAGTTGTTAATTATTTTAAATTAATTAATAAATAATTAATTATGTTAATTATTTAATTAATTTTAGGTGGGTGTTGTGGTTTTTATAGGTGTAAATGGTGGGAGGTAATTTATTTTTTATTGATGATTTATTAATTATTTGTTAATTAATTTGCATTAATTAATTTGTTAATTAATTTGTATTAATTAATATGTTAATTAATTTGAATTAATTAATTAGTAATTAGTAATTGTAATTGTGTAATTAATTTTAGATGTGTGTTGTGGATATTATAGTGTTAAACAATGTGTAATTAATGAATGTTTATTTTTTTTTAAATAATAATCTATTTAAATTTCAATATTAATTATGTTAATAATGGAAATAAAATGTAATAAAAAATGTTGTTTATTTTTTTATTGGTGTGGTATCCAGCACTTTCCCTACTGTTGCACTCACTGGAGTGGGAATAGTAATTTTTACCCCTTTGCTATCCAACACTTTCCCTACTGTTGCACTCACTGGAGTGGGAATAGTAATTTTTACCCCTCCGCTATCCAACACTTTCCCTACGGCTACACTCACTGGAGTGGGAATAGTAATTTTTACCCCTCCGCTATCCAACACTTTCCCTACTGCTGCACTCACTGGAGTGGGAATAGTAATTTTTACCACTCCGCTATCCAACACATTCCCTGCTGTTGCACTCACTGGAGTGGGAATAGTAATTTTTACCCCTCCGCTATCCAGCACTTTCCCTGCTTTTGCACTCACTGGAGTGGGAATAGTAATTTTTACCCCTCCGCTATCCAACACTTTCCCTGCTTTTGCACTCACTGGAGTGGGAATAGTAAATTTTACCCCTCCGCTATCCAACACTTTCCCTGCTTTTGCACTCACTGGAGTGGGAATAGTAATTTTTACCCCTCCGCTATCCAACACTTTCCCTGATTTTGCACTCACTGGAGTGGGAATAGTAATTTTACCCCTCCGCTATCCAACACTTTCCCTACTGTTGTATTTATTGTGTTGCAAAATGTATTTTTAATATTTCTTTTCATAGTTTAATGTGTTAATTAATTATAGAATGTTTTATTTTATTTTAAATTATTCATATATGGATATATTTTATTTTTATATAATTTAAAAAGTTAATAAATTAAGTAAAGATAATAGTTAATAAAATGTTTTTAAGTAAATATATGTATTTATACTCATTTTTGTGTGTTTATATTTTATTTAATTAAGTTTATTTGTTATATTTAGTTAAAATATATATTACATGTAATTTATTTTGTTAAAAATATTAATATTATTTAATATATTTTATTTAAGTTATATATCTTTTTTAAGTCGATATATTTACATCTATATTTTTTACTTCGATATTATTGTACTTACCTGTTTAAGTATAGGGAGTCGATATTTTTGTATTCGATATTTTTACCACGATATTTTTGTAAACTATATTTTTTACATCGATATTTAATCAGGGAACCTTTTTTAGTATATATATACATATATATTTTAAACAATCGCCCTAAGCATTTCTGGAACGCACTCGACAGGCTGCTGAAAACCTAAGGGTTTATTAAAAATTGGCAACCAGCAAACTTCGTCCGGTTCTTTAAACTTCACTTGCCGACGCGTTTCAAGGTTACGACCTCTTCCTCATGGGCAGCTGATAGAAAGTCTCAGAGTGCTCTGCATGCTATTTATGTAAAGTACCTTCCCACAGTGGGCGTTTATTTAGTACAAACTTCGTGTGATGCATGCTGGATTATTGAGTCCATAACGAGCCTTTTTGGACCCTCAGTGGTTTCTGTAGACTTCCATTACAGCATGTATTTCTTTCCCTTTAGTAGGGCTTTCTCCGGATTCGTTGCTGATTATTGTATGCCTCAACAGCTGTGCTTTGGTGCGGAACCGTTCCCACCAAAGCCTCTCTTCCTTCCGAGATGGTGCGCCAGCACGGCAAGGCTGCCGCGTAATCCATTTTAAACAATCGCCCTAAGCATTTCTGGAACGCACTCGACAGGCTGCTGAAAACCTAAGGGTTTATTAAAAATTGGCAACCAGCAAACTTCGTCCGGTTCTTTAAACTTCACTTGCCGACGCGTTTCAAGGTTACGACCTCTTCCTCATGGGCAGCTGATAGAAAGTCTCAGAGTGCTCTGCATGCTATTTATGTAAAGTACCTTCCCACAGTGGGCGTTTATTTAGTACAAACTTCGTGTGATGCATGCTGGATTATTGAGTCCATAACGAGCCTTTTTGGACCCTCAGTGGTTTCTGTAGACTTCCATTACAGCATGTATTTCTTTCCCTTTAGTAGGGCTTTCTCCGGATTCGTTGCTGATTATTGTATGCCTCAACAGCTGTGCTTTTGGTGCGGAACCGTTCCCACCAAAGCCTCTCTTCCTTCCGAGATGGTGCGCCAGCACGGCAAGGCTGCCGCGTAATCCATTTTAAACAATCGCCCTAAGCATTTCTGGAACGCACTCGACAGGCTGCTGAAAACCTAAGGGTTTATTAAAAATTGGCAACCAGCAAACTTCGTCCGGTTCTTTAAACTTCACTTGCCGACGCGTTTCAAGGTTACGACCTCTTCCTCATGGGCAGCTGATAGAAAGTCTCAGAGTGCTCTGCATGCTATTTATGTAAAGTACCTTCCCACAGTGGGCGTTTATTTAGTACAAACTTCGTGTGATGCATGCTGGATTATTGAGTCCATAACGAGCCTTTTTGGACCCTCAGTGGTTTCTGTAGACTTCCATTACAGCATGTATTTCTTTCCCTTTAGTAGGGCTTTCTCCGGATTCGTTGCTGATTATTGTATGCCTCAACAGCTGTGCTTTTGGTGCGGAACCGTTCCCACCAAAGCCTCTCTTCCTTCCGAGATGGTGCGCCAGCACGGCAAGGCTGCCGCGTAATCCATTTTAAACAATCGCCCTAAGCATTTCTGGAACGCACTCGACAGGCTGCTGAAAACCTAAGGGTTTATTAAAATTGGCAACCAGCAAACTTCGTCCGGTTCTTTAAACTTCACTTGCCGACGCGTTTCAAGGTTACGACCTCTTCCTCATGGGCAGCTGATAGAAAGTCTCAGAGTGCTCTGCATGCTATTTATGTAAAGTACCTTCCCACAGTGGGCGTTTATTTAGTACAAACTTCGTGTGATGCATGCTGGATTATTGAGTCCATAACGAGCCTTTTTGGACCCTCAGTGGTTTCTGTAGACTTCCATTACAGCATGTATTTCTTTCCGTTTAGTAGGGCTTTCTCCGGATTCGTTGCTGATTATTGTATGCCTCAACAGCTGTGCTTTTGGTGCGGAACCGTTCCCACCAAAACCTCTCTTCCTTCCGAGATGGTGCGCCAGCACGGCAAGGCTGCCGCGTAATCCATTTTAAACAATCGCCCTAAGCATTTCTGGAACGCACTCGACAGGCTGCTGAAAACCTAAGGGTTTATTAAAAATTGGCAACCAGCAAACTTCGTCCGGTTCTTTAAACTTCACTTGCCGACGCGTTTCAAGGTTACGACCTCTTCCTCATGGGCAGCTGATAGAAAGTCTCAGAGTGCTCTGCATGCTATTTATGTAAAGTACCTTCCCACAGTGGGCGTTTATTTAGTACAAACTTCGTGTGATGCATGCTGGATTATTGAGTCCATAACGAGCCTTTTTGGACCCTCAGTGGTTTCTGTAGACTTCCATTACAGCATGTATTTCTTTCCCTTTAGTAGGGCTTTCTCCGGATTCGTTGCTGATTATTGTATGCCTCAACAGCTGTGCTTTTGGTGCGGAACCGTTCCCACCAAAGCCTCTCTTCCTTCCGAGATGGTGCGCCAGCACGGCAAGGCTGCCGCGTAATCCATTTTAAACAATCGCCCTAAGCATTTCTGGAACGCACTCGACAGGCTGCTGAAAACCTAAGGGTTTATTAAAAATTGGCAACCAGCAAACTTCGTCCGGTTCTTTAAACTTCACTTGCCGACGCGTTTCAAGGTTACGACCTCTTCCTCATGGGCAGCTGATAGAAAGTCTCAGAGTGCTCTGCATGCTATTTATGTAAAGTACCTTCCCACAGTGGGCGTTTATTTAGTACAAACTTCGTGTGATGCATGCTGGATTATTGAGTCCATAACGAGCCTTTTTGGACCCTCAGTGGTTTCTGTAGACTTCCATTACAGCATGTATTTCTTTCCCTTTAGTAGGGCTTTCTCCGGATTCGTTGCTGATTATTGTATGCCTCAACAGCTGTGCTTTTGGTGCGGAACCGTTCCCACCAAAGCCTCTCTTCCTTCCGAGATGGTGCGCCAGCACGGCAAGGCTGCCGCGTAATCCATTTTAAACAATCGCCCTAAGCATTTCTGGAACGCACTCGACAGGCTGCTGAAAACCTAAGGGTTTATTAAAAATTGGCAACCAGCAAACTTCGTCCGGTTCTTTAAACTTCACTTGCCGACGCGTTTCAAGGTTACGACCTCTTCCTCATGGGCAGCTGATAGAAAGTCTCAGAGTGCTCTGCATGCTATTTATGTAAAGTACCTTCCCACAGTGGGCGTTTATTTAGTACAAACTTCGTGTGATGCATGCTGGATTATTGAGTCCATAACGAGCCTTTTTGGACCCTCAGTGGTTTCTGTAGACTTCCATTACAGCATGTATTTCTTTCCCTTTAGTAGGGCTTTCTCCGGATTCGTTGCTGATTATTGTATGCCTCAACAGCTGTGCTTTTGGTGCGGAACCGTTCCCACCAAAGCCTCTCTTCCTTCCGAGATGGTGCGCCAGCACGGCAAGGCTGCCGCGTAATCCATTTTAAACAATCGCCCTAAGCATTTCTGGAACGCACTCGACAGGCTGCTGAAAACCTAAGGGTTTATTAAAAATTGGCAACCAGCAAACTTCGTCCGGTTCTTTAAACTTCACTTGCCGACGCGTTTCAAGGTTACGACCTCTTCCTCATGGGCAGCTGATAGAAAGTCTCAGAGTGCTCTGCATGCTATTTATGTAAAGTACCTTCCCACAGTGGGCGTTTATTTAGTACAAACTTCGTGTGATGCATGCTGGATTATTGAGTCCATAACGAGCCTTTTTGGACCCTCAGTGGTTTCTGTAGACTTCCATTACAGCATGTATTTCTTTCCCTTTAGTAGGGCTTTCTCCGGATTCGTTGCTGATTATTGTATGCCTCAACAGCTGTGCTTTTGGTGCGGAACCGTTCCCACCAAAGCCTCTCTTCCTTCCGAGATGGTGCGCCAGCACGGCAAGGCTGCCGCGTAATCCATTTTAAACAATCGCCCTAAGCATTTCTGGAACGCACTCGACAGGCTGCTGAAAACCTAAGGGTTTATTAAAAATTGGCAACCAGCAAACTTCGTCCGGTTCTTTAAACTTCACTTGCCGACGCGTTTCAAGGTTACGACCTCTTCCTCATGGGCAGCTGATAGAAAGTCTCAGAGTGCTCTGCATGCTATTTATGTAAAGTACCTTCCCACAGTGGGCGTTTATTTAGTACAAACTTCGTGTGATGCATGCTGGATTATTGAGTCCATAACGAGCCTTTTTGGACCCTCAGTGGTTTCTGTAGACTTCCATTACAGCATGTATTTCTTTCCCTTTAGTAGGGCTTTCTCCGGATTCGTTGCTGATTATTGTATGCCTCAACAGCTGTGCTTTTGGTGCGGAACCGTTCCCACCAAAGCCTCTCTTCCTTCCGAGATGGTGCGCCAGCACGGCAAGGCTGCCGCGTAATCCATTTTAAACAATCGCCCTAAGCATTTCTGGAACGCACTCGACAGGCTGCTGAAAACCTAAGGGTTTATTAAAAATTGGCAACCAGCAAACTTCGTCCGGTTCTTTAAACTTCACTTGCCGACGCGTTTCAAGGTTACGACCTCTTCCTCATGGGCAGCTGATAGAAAGTCTCAGAGTGCTCTGCATGCTATTTATGTAAAGTACCTTCCCACAGTGGGCGTTTATTTAGTACAAACTTCGTGTGATGCATGCTGGATTATTGAGTCCATAACGAGCCTTTTTGGACCCTCAGTGGTTTCTGTAGACTTCCATTACAGCATGTATTTCTTTCCCTTTAGTAGGGCTTTCTCCGGATTCGTTGCTGATTATTGTATGCCTCAACAGCTGTGCTTTTGGTGCGGAACCGTTCCCACCAAAGCCTCTCTTCCTTCCGAGATGGTGCGCCAGCACGGCAAGGCTGCCGCGTAATCCATTTTAAACAATCGCCCTAAGCATTTCTGGAACGCACTCGACAGGCTGCTGAAAACCTAAGGGTTTATTAAAAATTGGCAACCAGCAAACTTCGTCCGGTTCTTTAAACTTCACTTGCCGACGCGTTTCAAGGTTACGACCTCTTCCTCATGGGCAGCTGATAGAAAGTCTCAGAGTGCTCTGCATGCTATTTATGTAAAGTACCTTCCCACAGTGGGCGTTTATTTAGTACAAACTTCGTGTGATGCATGCTGGATTATTGAGTCCATAACGAGCCTTTTTGGACCCTCAGTGGTTTCTGTAGACTTCCATTACAGCATGTATTTCTTTCCCTTTAGTAGGGCTTTCTCCGGATTCGTTGCTGATTATTGTATGCCTCAACAGCTGTGCTTTTGGTGCGGAACCGTTCCCACCAAAGCCTCTCTTCCTTCCGAGATGGTGCGCCAGCACGGCAAGGCTGCCGCGTAATCCATTTTAAACAATCGCCCTAAGCATTTCTGGAACGCACTCGACAGGCTGCTGAAAACCTAAGGGTTTATTAAAAATTGGCAACCAGCAAACTTCGTCCGGTTCTTTAAACTTCACTTGCCGACGCGTTTCAAGGTTACGACCTCTTCCTCATGGGCAGCTGATAGAAAGTCTCAGAGTGCTCTGCATGCTATTTATGTAAAGTACCTTCCCACAGTGGGCGTTTATTTAGTACAAACTTCGTGTGATGCATGCTGGATTATTGAGTCCATAACGAGCCTTTTTGGACCCTCAGTGGTTTCTGTAGACTTCCATTACAGCATGTATTTCTTTCCCTTTAGTAGGGCTTTCTCCGGATTCGTTGCTGATTATTGTATGCCTCAACAGCTGTGCTTTTGGTGCGGAACCGTTCCCACCAAAGCCTCTCTTCCTTCCGAGATGGTGCGCCAGCACGGCAAGGCTGCCGCGTAATCCATTTTAAACAATCGCCCTAAGCATTTCTGGAACGCACTCGACAGGCTGCTGAAAACCTAAGGGTTTATTAAAATTGGCAACCAGCAAACTTCGTCCGGTTCTTTAAACTTCACTTGCCGACGCGTTTCAAGGTTACGACCTCTTCCTCATGGGCAGCTGATAGAAAGTCTCAGAGTGCTCTGCATGCTATTTATGTAAAGTACCTTCCCACAGTGGGCGTTTATTTAGTACAAACTTCGTGTGATGCATGCTGGATTATTGAGTCCATAACGAGCCTTTTTGGACCCTCAGTGGTTTCTGTAGACTTCCATTACAGCATGTATTTCTTTCCCTTTAGTAGGGCTTTCTCCGGATTCGTTGCTGATTATTGTATGCCTCAACAGCTGTGCTTTTGGTGCGGAACCGTTCCCACCAAAGCCTCTCTTCCTTCCGAGATGGTGCGCCAGCACGGCAAGGCTGCCGCGTAATCCATTTTAAACAATCGCCCTAAGCATTTCTGGAACGCACTCGACAGGCTGCTGAAAACCTAAGGGTTTATTAAA